>JALMGA010000013.1:0-1200000 GCA_023333525.1 Aspidoscelis tigris stejnegeri | reverse complement strand
TACCTTTTAAACTTTGACTAACACTCACAATAGTTAAACTTTTTAAAATAATAAAAATATATTTTTATAGGCTGAACTGAAATAATTATAATGTATCCTTACCTTCTTATTTTGATCTGTGACCGTAAATAAAATTCATTCATTCATTCTACGTAATGGCAAACTAGTTTTAAGTAAAGGCTTCAAAGTCTATCAAATGACAACTTAAATTTCTAAAAATGCCCCCCTGTATAGCCGGAAGAAAAGATGGCATCCACCAGGTATCTGAACTATGAAGGAATCATAAAATCATGCAAAGCCAAAGAACATTCCTGGGCCTCCAACATATAAAAGAGATACTATAGCTTTACCCTCTTTCACTAGAGACATTTATCCAACCTAGGCTGAACTTTTGGCATTTTCAAATGCTGAACAGTTTGAAAGAAAAGGGGATTGAAGACAGCTGCCTTCTGATATAAAGAGAAAAGAAAGATAGCATGATCCCATCATTTAAATATACTGTAGCCTTAGAAAAAAGCACCACTATATAGATTATTTCAAGATGCTCCGCAGATTAACTGTGACTAATCCATTCACTACAAAACACCCTGAGATGTTTACTAAGCAAATGAGATTTGGACAGGGATACTCTGAATAATAATAATAATAATAAGTAATAAATAATAATAATCCCCTTTTTCATCTTTTTGCTGCTGCTTTCTTAATAAAAACTGTTCCTTTATTGAAGAAATTGTTTCTCGAGTCTATCTTGCTTGCTGCTCACTTGATTTTAATGGAGCACATGCCAATTTATGATTTTTAAAACCAGGAAGCAGTAAAGTTCCATCTTCAGTTCATGATTGGATTAAGCTAATTTCCCCACAGAAGACAAGTATCCAGACCACGTGCTGTAACAGTATTTATGCGATGGATTTGGGAAGACCAGTATTGAAGTATATATAACTTTGCTTGGGCCTTTCTGCACTTGGCTTTATTCTGGACTATATCCTGGAATAGGGGGCTGCTATCAACTTGCTAGTGCAGGTTACAGCAGGCTTCTGGTGACACCTGCCATAGTGTATATTAGCATGCAGATAACAGACCCCCTATCCTGAGATATATCCCAGAATAAAGCCAAGTGCAGAAAGGGCCCATGTCAATAAAATCTGACACTCTGCTAGATTTGGAAGTCTCTGTATCTTTGTATTTTTCTGACTTGGACCTTGATGGTATGTATGCATGCATGTATGTATGTATGTATGTATGTGACTTTCTGCACTAGCTGGTCTGCTGGTCCAGCACAAGGTTGAACTCCTTCTGGGCTTCCCGTTCTGCAGTCTGGAATAGAATAGAAGAAGGCCTGCCCCCTACTAGGCCAGTTCATAAACACTGGGCGGAGTGTAGCCCAACCTAGATGGCCAAAATGTCTGCCTAGACTGGGATACCGGTTGGCCTGTTTAACAGGTCTACCAGAGGTCCAGTGTCTCTGGAATGGAACAAGGAGGTACACAGAGGGGCACACACCTTCCTGCCGTTTTCAGTTTAGCTGGAGGGCCCATTTCAGCAGTGCACCAAACTGTATTAGTGAAATAGGTCCCCCTGGGCTTCCCATGGCAGAACTTCCATTTGTAACAGACTCCACACCTCATGGAGGACTTGTTCTGGGGCAGCTAGATGGGTCCCAGCAAGAGGGATCTGTTCCAGTCAGAATGGTGTCAGCTGAGGCCTTTTCACACCTGAGCTAAGACAGCTGTAGAGCGCTTCAGCCAGGACGCATGGAGGACAGCTTCCCATATGCACTGGCATGTAAAGGATGCATTTGCAAGGCGTCCCTTACCTGCCTACACATGGATGGGAAGCTGTCCTCCACGAGTTCTCGCCGAAAAGGCTGGTCTGCGGGCTAAGACCTCTGAATTAGGGCTGTTGGTTGAAGTAAGTACAATAGTGAACAGAAAGACTTAATTTCACCTGGTGAAACAAGACCCGAGGCTTCTTCACACTTAGGCCGGAAGTGAAAAAGTAGTGAACATCTAGTGAAAAGCATACACACGTCAACTAGGCTGCTACAGACTCCAAGCCTGACCTGCCTCCCCAGACGTTCACTAATTGTTCATTAGTTCATTTACCAATGTTTACCTAAATCTTCCATGAAGCATCCAGCGGCACAACCATTTGCTCTGCGTCCAATTCCCTATGTTGGTGGGCAGGGGACGCGGCGTCCACGCAGGCGTGGTGGTGCTGGCAGCTGGGATTGCTCACCCGTGCCATGATTGGACCTCCGATCCCCGGGAGTGGTGATCGATTGCAGAATCATGAGAGGTTAATTCAAACAGCCTCCAAGTGGTGAATCGCAGCAGCAAGGAGGTGGAATGTCCTCCTTTGGACACAGTGTTGTGGGCTGGTAAATGGGAGGACCATTCGTATTTCTGGCCGGTAATGGACACTTTGGGGAAGCGTAGCTCAGCTCCCAGCAAATACAAATGGTACACCTGTATCTGAAGTTTCCCAGCCCTGGTTCACGGCGGCCTAATCAGCTAAGTGCAGGTAGGCCTCTGATATACATGCCGCTTTTTTTATATCCATCTTTCCCAGATATGAAGGAATGAGATAGGATTTTATTGCCTTGTTTGTTTGTTTGTTTTCAACCTAGCAAGGGTACATTTTCCAAAAGGAGCAGTTGAGAAATGTGCTGTTTGATTGCTCCCACAGCCTTAGATGATTTTGCTGTCCAAATTCACATCCACACTAAAATGAAGATGGCTCTTATTTAGTTGGTGCTGTGCTGTGGCCTCATCTCATACTCTGTGTCTTCTGTGGGCAAGTCAGACTAAAATCTTAGCCAGAGAACGATGCTGTAAATTAAAGGATGTTATGACAGCAAAGGGGTGAGTATGCTTCCAATTAAAAGGCCCTCCTTCCCCATCACTCCTCCACGCCTGTCTCTGCAGAAGCATTTGCATGTGTAGGTGGGTGTTTTCTAGCAGATCAAAATGGAAGCGGGTTTAGCTACAGCCCTTCCATTAATGATACAAAAGAACAACAGGGTATATGTTAATGCCTTCTCTGCAGGTCTAATCTGTACCTCGGCTTCCCCTAAATTAGGCAGGACAGGAAAATGACTTCAGCTTAAAAGAGATGTTAAAGGTGCGATATATTGTTTGTGCTGCTCAAACAGTTTCTATCACAGTTTCTAAGCTTTTGGTGATTTTGAGCATTTTGTAGTTATTCCACTTGGTGATTGACAATAGAGTAAAGTGCTCTGCCTTGCTCATTATTAATTTTACTCTCTCTTTTTTTTTTTTGTCCTTCGATTCCATGGGAACCCAACAATCTGTCTGCATGCTAGTAGGGATGAAAATAGAAGATTTGTGTTTTGCAAAAAGAACGAATGTATTAGTTTGCTCTTCCGGTTGTGAAACCTGCCTATTAGTGGCAGCAGGAAGGAATGCATGTTTGGTTTGTACTTGAAAGGTAGGAACCAGGTTGATTTGAACAGAAGCAGCCCCTGTTTCAAAAGGTCTGGCTCAATTCAAATTGTACCGGGTTTGCTCAGTGAAACAGAATGGTATAATCTGAATTGCTCAAGTCTGACCATATCTTGTCCTTTAAACAGGGCTTTTCCCACTGTATTTCCAATGAGTATCTGTCTGTCTGTCCATCCGTCCGTCTTGTCCATCCACCCATCTACCCATCTATCCATCCATCTATCTATCCCACCCTATACTCAAAGGTTTCAGGGCCAGTAACATTTAAAATCAGACATATATTAAATCAATAACAGTATATATTAAAACAGTAATAGTGTCTGTGAAATGGGAAGAGACAGTGTATTCCAATCTAGGCAAAGGCCAGGACAAAGAGATGCATCTTCACTGCCCTCCTAAACATGTACAGTGAAGGAGCCTGATGCCCCTCAGGGGTGAGATTGTTCCATGGATGCCCACCCCTTTTACTACTGAAGGTGGTTGGACAACCAAGAGGGCCTCCCCTCCAGATCTTAAGGTCAATATGGGAGTAGGCGTTCCTTTAGATATTTGGGGCCCAAGTCATTTAGGGCCTTATAAGTCAAAGTTAACTCCTTGAATTGGGCTTGGTAGCGAATTGGCAGCCAATGCAACTCTTTTCAGACCGGCATGATGTGCGTCCAGCCAGCTGTTCCAGTCAGCACTCTAGCAACTGCACTCTGCACCAATTGCAGCTTTCGAACTGTCTTCAAGGGCAGCCCCATGTAGAGTGCATTACAATAGTCTAGTTTGGAGTTTAGCGGAGCATGGATAACTGTGGCCAAGTGATCTCTGTCCAGAAAAGGCTTCAACTTTGCTTCAGCCATAGTTTGGAATAGGAACTGTTTGTGAACTGTTTGACCATAGTTCTTAGTACTTGAGTTCACGCCCTGCTTCTTCCGAATACCAAATAAACGCTGAATTTTGGTCTTTCTTCTCTAGCCTCCTTGGCCAATTATGTACTATGTTTTTTTTCTCTCTTCTTTTATTCTGGCATTTGCACTCTAAATCATGGGAGCCATGCAATGCAGGCTGGGCTCTGGTGCCCTTCCTGGCTCAAAGTGAGCCAGGGACCATCAGTGACTGAGCTTAGGATCCAGTCGCAGAGACACCTAAACTGTTTCCACACCAAATGACTTGGCGCAGGATGTGGAGTCTGTTTTCTGCTCCAAATCAAGTGATTCAGGCCAGGAGTGAGAGATGATCCAAGCAGCTCACCTTCAGCTGTCCTGAAGAAGACATTGGCTGGATGAGGTTGGAGCATTCCCAAGTGCGAAAACAGCAGCTGGAAGGGTTATGGCTGCAGACTTGCCAGAAATAAATTCAGCTCATGCTAATAATGAGGCAACAGTGAGTTGTTTTTCCCAGCTCAAGTTGACAACTCAGCTTAGTCTTGAGCAAAGAAAATTCTTTGATCAGGTTCTTCACTTAAGGATAGTGCCAAACCTCATCTCAGCCAACAGGAGTGCTGCCTACTGCATCTTAACTATGTGAATGGAGGAACATGACCCTGAGCCACAGCTGAACCATTGAGAACGTTTCTCTCTGCATCTTAACTGGCTGCATGGTGGCACCACTAGGGCTCTGACCAATTCCACCGCTTCCCAACTACAGACAGTACACACAAAAGGCATTTCAAATGGAAAGCTCTATACACCTCATTTTGCGAAGCCCTGAAGCCCTGCATACAATGGGAAGCAACACCTTGCACAGCATGAGAGCCACTGTCCTGGCTCCTGGCCTGCCTGCTAGATCCTGCATTTCCATGGAGACCACCCTAACTGCCTTTGCTCTCACACAATGGTGGACTTGACTTTGGGAACCTGATAAGGATGTGTCTGCTAGAAATACTCTTGCACTGTCCCCATTCCCTGTCTTCTGCTATGATATCAATAAGTAGAAGAACCTGCTTTCTGGTCTAGAGGTTAGAAAGCTGGACTCTTATCGGGGAATCAGCACGTTTGATTCCACCCACCACCCACAAAGCCAGCTGGGTGGCCTTGGCCTAGTCACAGCTCTCTTCTGAGCTCTCACAGCCCCACCTACCTCACAGGGTGTTCCGTTGTGAGGAGAAGAATAGAAGCTTTGTCAGCTGTTTTTAGTCCCTTAAATGGGTGAGAAAAGTGGTTAGAAAAGCCATCTATTCTTCTCCTCCTCCTCCTCCCCCCCCAATTGGTTGCCTGGTCCCTTGTGACGTGAGCCTCACCGCATGCACCAGGAAGTCTCACAGCTGCTGAGGAGGAAGCTGCCGACCTCTGTTTCGAGTGGGGATAACGTGTCAGGACTTTGCAGCCAGGTAAGCTGGAAATTTACTAATGACTGTGGTGGATTTTTATTTGCTAATCTGGAAGAGACCTTAGTTTGATTTTTAATCCATGTTCTTTTTAAAAAAAATCAAGGCAGTGTACAATAACAACCACAGAATATATAAGTGACAGCAATAAACACACAAAGCATGTTTAAAAAGAGAACATTACTATTCCATCTCTACAGAGAAGTCAACAACAGCAACAAAAAGCTCAGTGTAAGCACACTACGTGAATTTTGTGCTCACACTGGCCAAACAGACCAAATCTAAAAACTGGAGAGTCACTGATCTCCTTAAAAATCTCCAGCAGAACATGCAACCTTTGAACTTATTATTCACCAAACACAGACCATGAATGGGATCTCCCAAAAGAATATTTGCCTGGAGATCTGTCCAGCTCTTATCAATGCTCGACCATCCAGAGACAGCAAAATCATTCTAATCTAATAATCTAGGATTTTAATGCTACTAAAATAAGATGGGTAACTCCTTTGAAAACAATTTCAGACCTCATTTAATCCACCAAAGATAAATTGTAGACAGCTTAGTCAGAGGTTCAGACTGTGTATTTTCTTATATTTGAGTGGTTATTGGTTTGAATGTATGTAATTGCTAAGTATTTTTGTTAGGAATTATTAAATGATTGAAGTTTGTGTATTTTATGTACAATGACAAAAGTTTATCAGTAATAAAAAAGAACATTTAACATCATTAAGGTACGTCTCCAATGGTCAGAATCCATCCATGTGTTCCCCCCTTCACACCAAGGTCACACTGAGTCAGAATCAAACAGCCATGTTTGCACCTGCCACCTGTGCTAGCAGGTGTCTGTGTGAACCTATGAGTCAGAATGGCATTACAAGCTACGGGGTGCTTTTGGAGCATCAGAAGAGGACAATCCATGATAAAGGTAGGATACACAATGCTCCTGCCCCCTCACCTCAGCCTTCACTGAGCTTGCTGACATCCCCTGACTCCACAGCCGGCCCTACACAACTTCCATTTCCAGGACCCAGAGTTGTTCATTGCCCAACACCAACGAAAGGACAGGGCAGGCTAATGAAAATCCACAATAAAGTTATTGCCTCTTCACCTCCACTACATCATCGCAATAATCACTCCCAGGATTTATTTAGAAACTCTTTTCCTGAAACTGAATGAGTATCAATCTGTTTCCAAGGTTCATGCGCTAGCTTGCCTTGCACTCTGCGAAGGAAGCAATGTAGGACAAAAACAGAACTTGCTCTTCAAATAGCTATGGTCACATTCCTAGGGCAACTACGGAAGACCTCTCTCTTCCACCATGCATTTCCAGTGCAAGGGATTCGCCTTCTAGCCACCCACTTTCGAATCCTGCATCTAATAATTATTTCACTATTCTTTTATCTTTATCTTGCCCTTTTGTGTGGTACAAATGAGAGAACAAGTCAGATACAGGTTCCCTGTAGTAACTCCACTATATCCATATAACTCAGAATGCACTTTGGTTGGAGAAACCAGACACTTTTATAAGAACATAAGAAGAGCCCTGCTGGATCAGGCCACGGCCCATCTTAGCCCAGCATCCATCCCATCTGGTTAGCAGGGGCTCTCAAACTCCCCATAGGGATCAGATCCTGACTTACCCGGCCAACTAATATGGGTTCTGGTCCAGAGAACTCTTCCAACACGAACATTTGATTCCACACCCAGCCCCGCTTGGATCGGTTCAACACCCGCTGCTCTTCCCTTAGCTCGCTTAGTCCTCTGCTGGGTCTGGTTGGAAGCACTTGAGAAGGATTCATTGGGGCCGCGTAGAGAGACGGGAACAGAGTAATCCATAATATTACCAATGGAGCCCACGTATCCATAAGGGTTTCGGAGAGTCTTTCTGGCATCATTCCACATGCGAAGCGAAGCACTGCCAGCAATGAAAAAATTATTTTGCTTTCTTCCAGATCACAGTCTTCCGATGCATCATGTGGCAAACAGGATTTCCTTAACAGCTCTGTTACGTAAGCATAGCGAGGAATTGCCTAGAATGTAGAAATGCACTCCTTTCTCCTCCTCAGACAACTGCAATGCAAGAGGAAAAGTCAAATTAGCCACTGAACAATTAGGTACCTTTGTGTCTGACATATATAAATATAAGAACATAAGAGGAGCCCTGCTGGATCAGGCCACAGCCCAAAAAGTGGTCCACCAGTTCCTCACTGGCATCTCAAACAGAAGACAAGGGCAAGACCACCTGTTCATGAATTCCTGCAAAGGGCCTTGAGGGGCATCTGCCTGTCTCTCCAACCTGGAGGTGGTACCTAGGCATCATAAGAACCCAAGAAGCGAAGAGGAGCCCTGCTGGATCAAGCTACAGCCCATCTAATCCAGCATCCTGTCCCACACAGTGAGCCACCAATTGCTTATGGGCATCTCAAGCAGAAGAGGAGGGCAAAACCCAGCAAATGGCCATAGAAGCAATATGCCTGTCTTCCCAGCCTGAAGGATGTACCTGGGGCATCCCTTATAGTAGCCATTGATATACCTGACCTCCAGGAGTTTGTCTAACCCTTACTTAAAGCTGGTTGCTGTTTCTACCTCTCCTGGCAACAAATTGCATAGACCGATGACCATCTGGATAGATTTTGTAGATATAAGGTAGATTTCCTTCAATTTTTATATTATAAATAATGGGAGTGTCAGTGCTCAGGTCACAAATTTAATTCAGCACTTTAGTCTTAGTTTTTAGAGAATGCATATTTGCACCTTCTACAAGAAACGAAAGGGTTCTTATAACTTCTCTCTACAGAGACGATCTACTTTTCTCCTCTGCTGCCATATTCTATACTGGATCTTACTTTATCAGATCTTCCCACTGGTAGAACTGGTCTAACTGAACTTCCGCACCCATGGGTGAAGGGGCGGTGGGAAAGAGAGTTGCAGCTAGTACTGGCGGATCACTGTACACAGTTTGGTCAGCAATGCACCAGAAAGCATTTTCCGAAAATCAGAGGCTGAACACCAATCAATGCACTCCTCCCACAGGCGGAGGTCTATTGGTTATGGCTGGCAATCATCCATTATACTCTGCACAACACATCAGGATAAATAGCCAGAGCCTTATTAGGTTCAAAGTGACAACGGGAATGAATGAATAAGCAATCTCAAAACATCAGACCTTGAAAATTAGGCACAAATTGATCTTCAATCGTTTGGCAGGGGTTTTTTGCTCCTTAAAGTGTGTCTCTTGATTTTCCGCAGTGTGACGGAAGTGTGTGACAGAAGTCACCAGGGTATCCAAGGGGGCACCCTCTAGGGAGACCTTTCTGAAACACAGCACCCTATTCAGAAAGAGCACTATTCTCAGATGGCTCTAGCAGAAACCCAAAGGGTTATTCTCTCTTGCAGTAACCACCATGACAGACAGAGGGTGCAGCAACCCCCCCCCCTAATAAGTAGCCCTCCAGCTGCACCCCTGGGCAGGTCATCCTCTATGGGATCATGGAACGGGGCTTCTATGAACTGCGCACTGCAAATGAGTTTGATCACCAGTTCCTTGACCTCCATATTAAGGGAGCTGTGTCAATGTTATCTCTGCAAGCAACAATTAACAAAGGCCATAAATATCTCCTGCCCTGCAAATTAATTCCCATTTGCTCCCTCTTCATTTGAAAAAGGACAATAGAAGTGTTAAAGGAAGACTAACAGGAGGAGAAAGGAGATTTTTTTAGGTAATATTCAGAAAGCCAACACCCTTATTATATTTGCTAGCCACAAGAAGGGGAGAAAAGGAAATATCAGCTGATCAGAACTGTTGCTGTTAAGACGTTTTCGGCAAGTGCAGTGTTTATTCAGGTACTTTTAAACAAAAAAGTGAGGGGGATTTTTTTTTTACATTTGACAGGAGATTTAGACTCATTTCTCTTGACTCTGAAGTGTCCAATTAAATCCCCATTGAGCCATTACTAATGCATCAGGATTCATTAACCACAATTGAATCCAATCTCAGAATAGCTCCGCAGAATGAGCTGGCACTACCTGGTTCAAAACAGCGGCATCCACCACAATAAGGAGGAGGGGGGGGAATTAAATGTTTCAAATGTATTTCACATTAAGACTAACCCAATTATAGTGAGGTTTAAAGCAAACTCAGTCTGTAAGGCATATATCAATTGATGCCTATAAATGTAATCTGACAGTAAATAAAGCCCCCCCCTCCCCAAATATTCAGTGGGAGAAGCCCTTGTAAATCGTTAATTTTTTTAAAGTCTGGGATGAGAGAGACAAGCTGTGGCCTTTCCTCTGGGGTCTTTTCAGTAGTTAGAGATCTAGGTGAAAAGAGGTCCCTTACAACTCTATGATTCTGTGATTCTATGGACCTACAGCTGTCTGGGATGGTTTAGGAAATCAGCCCACTTCAAATCCACTCTGGATCCACAGCAGATGTGACTGGTGCAGCCTCTTCCCCATCTCCCCAGGTTCACAAAGGTAACAAAAATCAGTACAGATGTCCTGATGCACTTGATTCAAATTCAAATGTCAGTCTTCAAATGTGCCAGCATTCAATTTGAATTCAAATGTCCAAATTTGGATAAACTTTGAATGTTACAAATATTCGTGCAGATCCCTACTCAAAACTGTTAAGGTTGGAAGTTAATGTGGCATGGGTTCTTTCACTGCTCACCGATATTAAGAAAACAGTGTCCTTCATATATTTTATTCCAACTGAGTCTCTCCATTCTTTATTTCTTGTTTGTGTATAAATGAAAACACTGTACTCAAAAATCAGGTTTGTGTCCTCAAGGAAAATCGAAACAAATCCCAAAGCAGCCAATGAGATTTCTTTCCAATTACCCATGGATATGATTTTGCTTGAGTCATGGAGTACTATGGGAATTCTGAGCAACTTTTTTCCCCCCATGATTTTATCTCATTACGTTGTGATTCACTTACCATTTTATGCCCGCATAAAACATACTTAGCGCAGAAGCTGACAGATGAAATATGGAATGTATACATCATCTCATTGATTTTCAAGGGTTAAGACAGCATGCGCCATCATATATTATGCACTTAAGTGCATTGATCTGCATGGCATGAGCATCAGACATTGCAGAGATCATACCTGTGGGGCTCACTAAATGTGTGGAGAGTGCACTGAAATGCACCATTTTTATTAATGCCAATTGAACTCTTCTGCAAATTCATTTAGACCATGGGGATGGGGTGTAAACAAAATAGTTTCACTTATCAAACAGCCTTTTAATAGATGGCTACAGAACCCCTACTTCACCAAGAGGGTCATCGGTCTATGGAATTTGCTGCCAGAAGAGGTGGTAACAGCGACCAGCCTAGATGGATTTAAGGAAGGGTTAGACATATTTGTGGATGACTGAAGTATCAATGGTTTCTAGAATGGATGCCTAAGTACATCTGTCAGGCTGGGCGGACAAGCAGGATGTCCCTAAGGGCATTTACTGGAATTCAAGAGCAGGAGAAGGTTTGCCCTTGTCTCTGCTTGAAATGGGCCACTGTGTGGGATGGGATGCTGAAGTTGATGGGCTGTGGCCTGATCCAGCAGGGCTCCTCTTAGGTTCTTATCCTCATAAGACTTCAATGATTCTTTATAGCACCAGATAGGTTCAAATAAACCCCTTTCTCTACCACTGGTTTGTTCTGCTAGCCCTTGCTTTGGATGGTTTTAAAACCTCTGCAATATTTCATATGTTGGAGGGGACACTGTTTATGCAGTCACTCCTTAAAGGTAAATCCGCTTTTAATTTCATTGTTGTCTTGTTGATTATTTGTGATTGCAAGCAATAGATAAGCCCTCTGACCCCAACATTTCATTAAGGAGAACTTGGGTCGATTAACAGACATATAGTGTTACATTTCAAATGCCACAGCATTGATTTTATTTAAATAAATTGCACAGCCAGGGGTAAACAATTAAAATTTTGCTTGATATCTTTATCTGAATGGCATGAGGGAAGAAGCAACATTTGTGAAACAGACCACCAAAAGGGGCACACAGAGGTCTACTTTCTAGGGCCTGTGAAGCTTGAGGAAGATTCAAGCAAAGAAAATAAGCACGTTTTTTTAGAATCCCTAGAAGTATATTTTGCCTTTCACCCATTTTGTGTTCAGAGCTTTCCCTGTAGCCACACACAGGCATGTGTGTAAACACACACACAAAGAGGAGGGATAAAAGCTATCATCATTCATACTGGATTCTATTTACTGCTATGTAAGCTGTTCTGAATTACGTTGTTTAATTCTACGTATCGTTAACACAAACATTAATGTTAAGTAAAAGGTTTGCAGAACAGAAACTATCCGAAGCTGAAAATATAGGAAAAATAATACACACATGGGGTGTTTCTCCACTAGCACTAAGTACCCATTGAAGCACCCATTAAGGACCCATTAGGCTCAGAGCCGGATGACCCCATTTCCACTACAGACCCCATTAGAGACACAAGGAGTGATCTGCCACTAACTTCAAAGAACCTCTGGAGTCTTTGACAATGGCATTGCTCTCCCAAGGGGTTCTCTTCGGAGCCTTTGCTAATCTCCGAAAGCAACTTTGGAGATTGCACCCCCTGTCCCCCAAAACACCTGGGGTGACAGGCCGACCCCTCATGGGTAGATCCGGATTTGCACATGGTTGCTCTGGTGTTTCCACAGGAGGCAGGCTAACACCCATTGCTAATGGGTGCTAGACCACCTGTAGAAACACAGTGGGTACTTCCCTTAATCCGGATCTACTAGATCTGGATTAAGGGAAGTACCCATTCCTTGGATCCGGATCTTCTTACCTCCAGATTAAAGGAGCTCAGTGGAAAAACACCCATTAGCACACAGAGCACCAAAAAGTCTTCTTTCCTTTTTTTTCTTTTTTATGATACACTTTTTCTTAGTTCCCACCACTAGGGATGTACACAAATGGTTTTTTGTTGTTTTTTTTGGCATTTGATTTGTAATGAATCGAATGTTAGAAAATTTGTATTCATTGGAACAGATCCCCTTCAAAGGTGACACGTGAATGTTTTCATACAAATTCATATGAATATCCGATACGATCCTGGATACAGATCTTATATGAATGCATAGATATTGAATAAATATGCTACCCCAATACATATGTATGAGATACATTTCCCCAGTTTAACTGATGTCTGAACTATTCATACAACTGTTAATGAACGAATGTCATAACATTTGATTCGTATGAATGTCTAAATTTATTTGAATTTGTACGTGTAATGAATGTTACGAATATTCATGCCCATCCCTACCCACCACCCCTTTCTTAAATAACCAAACAGCAGAATCAATCTGACTCGCATTAAAATCTTAACAGGCGATACGGTCATCCATGTGTGCCTTCTTGGTGATGAGCCACACTGACAGCAATGAAGTTTTAATTGTGGGTTTGTAACATGGCATTCCCATAAACCCTAAAACCAATGAACGGAATCTAAGGAGCCATAGCAGATCAAGGCCCCAGGTGTGCTGAAAAAACCATCTTTACTGGATTTAGAATACAGAAAAAATTAAAACCATCGCCGTCCTTTGCTGTCCCCACTCAACAAAATGGCCCAGACTCAAGACAGACAGGCCTTTCGCTTGTCTACTGGCTTGCAGGCTACAAAATGTGTGGGCTAGGAATGCGCACAATTGTATCAAACTGAATGCAAGAAAATTTGTATTCATTCAAATAGATCCCCTTCAAATATGAACACAAGAACATAAGAGAAGCCTTGCTGGATCAGGCCACAGCCCATCTAGTCCAGCATCCTGTCGCACACAGTGGCCCACCAAATGCTCATGGGCATCTCAAGCAGAGACAAGTACAAACCTTCTCCTGCTCTCGAGTTCCAGCAAATGACATTAGAAGCACCCCTGTCCCCCTCCAGCCTGAAAGATGCACCTAGGCGTTCATTCTAGTAGCCATTGATACATCTGTCGCCCATAAATTTGTCTAACCCTACCTTAAAGCCGTCTAGACTGGTAGCTGTCACCACCTCTTCCAGCAGCACATTCCATAGACCGACGACCCTCTGGGTGAAGAAATACTTCCCCTTGTTGGATGTAGCTCTCCTACCCATCAGCTTTATAGATGCCCCCTGGTTCTAGCATTGTGTGATAGAGAAAAGAAATATCCTCTATCCACCTTTTCTATACCATGCATAATTTTATATACTTCAATCAGGTCCCCTCTTAAACACCGTCTTTCCAGACTGAATCTGATATTAATCCCACCCGAATGTATCAAAGAATTTGAGTCCAAATGTCGATCTTAGAATGTGCCAACATTAAATTTGAATTCAAATGTCCAAATTTGTGTGAATTTCAAATGTTACAAATACTTGTGCACATCCTTAGTGTGTGCACAAACACACGCACACACAAACACAAAGAAAGACACACACATTGGCATTAAGCTATGAAGACAATAATGATTTGAAGCAGCTTGATAACCACCTCCCACCCCCTGTGCGCCTTCAGGAATCCCCAGGAGGAAGAATCGGGACCTCGAAATGCAAGGGACCCCAGTGGTTTTCCTTCTTTCCATCCCCAACTCGCAGAGGTCCCTACGGTCTCATCCTGTCTCCTGGAAAAGGCTCTCGTTTCCCAGCTGAGGATCTCTGCGCAGGGCTTTCTACCACTTTGCCTCCTTGGAGTCCCTGGGGCTGAAATCATTTAAACTAGATGAAGAAGCCAGGGAAGGACAGAAAGAGGAGGCAGCTCCAGGCTGTTCTCTCCTCTCACTTTTGACATCAAACTCTGCTGCTCCCTCTGGGTTCCAAAGCTGAAAAATCACTTTCATTTCCTTTCCTTGCTGAGAAGCATTTTATTTGCCAGGTAGTTGGCAAAGACTGATATCTAAACTGAAAAACCATAGGCACAGGAAGAAAGTCCTTTCCCCCACTTTCTCCTTGATTCTAGTCACAAACGCCTCTCCATCCTTCAGTAATCCGGCTGCTAGAACCCCTTACTCCTCATTTACACTTCTGTGAGGTTTTCCCTCTATCCTTTGACCTGCTTCTTTTCCACAGCAAAAAGTAGTGACTCCAAGTGCTGCAACTTGCAAACAAAGAGATGGATTTGCTAAAAGAAAAATGAAGTGTTTTGTTTTCTATACCTTCATCTAAAGTTAGGACAGAGGTGTAAATCTATCAGGGATGTGCACGAATATTTGTCATATATGAAATCCATACAAATCCATCCGACTTTGGACATTCAGTTCAAATCAGATGTTGATACTTTCAGAGATTAACATTCAAATTTGAATCAAATGCTTCAGAACATTTATACGAAGCTTCGTTACATTTGTGAACCTGGTAAGGTGGGAAAGAGGCTACTCCGGTCATATCTGCAACGGATTCAGAGTGGATTCAGAGTGGATTGAGAGTAGATTTGACATGTTCAGAGCAGATACCTAGGGAATATGTAAAATAATTCTCTCTTGTATTTACTTCCGGGTCCCTCCCTTCCCTTCGGCTTTGTGCTGCTGTCCCATCTGTTTCTTAATCTGAATCTTTGCTGCAGGTACTTGGGTTTATGGCAACAATAGCAGAGATTAGACAAGGGAGATCTGTTCCTTGCTGATTTAGATTGGAGACCGTTTCCCCTCATTGCAGTCTGTACCTTCCAGAATGGAAAGTGTGTTATTTGCATGCAAATGGGGGCATTCCTTGTCCACGCACTAGAAACGCCGTCACCCTCCTTCCGGGGTGCAGGCCTTCTTTCAGAGCAGCAGTTTCACATTAAGCCTACTAATTTGATGTTTACATACATGGGACTTTAAATGCACCTAGGTAATGGAAGTACCTGAACACAGTCTCCCTGTAATTACCTGAGCAGCTCATTTTACTCTTTATTTAAGCTATTACCCTCACTAGTTTGCTACCCTTGCTCATTACAGTCTAAAAAGTAGACTAAACTCTATGAAGGAGAACTGTGCAACCGAATTTCTTATTCCAGGCAATCCACACCGGCCCTTCTTTCTCCTACGAAAAATAAATGGATAAAAAGAGCATCTCGGCATTGCTTTCAGGGAGAAATAAGTCACTGGAGTAAACACTAGGAGTGGAATTAAAGGCCTGCTGCAACCATTAGCAGATTCTCTGCCTCTCGCTGTTCTATCATACAAATCAGCATCTTCTCACTGTCTTCTTTCCTGGTACCCTTTGCCAATTGTGTTAGAAGTGAGATCAAAGACACCCACACATCTGTCAGTGGCTAGAAGGGCAAGCCCTTCTCAAAGAGCGCACACTCGGCTTCACAGAAAGCAGAGAGGCTCAATAAATTACCTTCCTTAACCTTGTGCACATAAAAATTGAAAAGTCTCCTTAGAAATCCATACATATCATCATTCAAAACAGGCATTTTGGTGCAGAAATGGAGCAAAGAGTATTTTATTTATTTGAAGTTTTCATTGACTCACCATGGAAAGGTTCTAGTGCTGCTAATGTTACTCTCATGCATATGTATATACAGTCTACTAAACCCCTCAGAAAACTGCACAGGGACCCAGACTGTAGACTACCTGAAAAGCCATTTTGACTTCATAGCAAAAAAAGAAAAAGATGTCATTTTGAATTTCAGCTTTTAGCTCCCCTTCTGTTGCCTCAAACTCCATACATGATAGAATTCAGCTATGCATGTAACATGCACGTTTCCACTGGGTCATAACCTTTGTTCACTAGCCTGCTATGATGCTTGAAGCTCACGTGGAGCCATGGCCAAGAGTGCCTGTTCCCAACTATGGGTGTTTTTCCACCGTCACTAGAAGTACCCATTAACTACCCATTAATGGGTACAAAAATTCCATTATGTACCCATTAATGGGTACTTAATGGGTACTTTTAGTGATAGTGGAAAAACACCCTATGGCTGATTGATCAGTTGAACAGAGATGACCTGGCCACAGGTGATCACCCACTTCCTGAACTTCACTTGCTGAAATTCACTTTTCCTGCTGAAGAAGCATCACCAGGAGACCAGAGAATCGTAGAATTATAAAGTTGGAAGGGACCTCTGGGGTCATCGAGTCCAACCTCTTGCTCAATGTCCTCCATCCTCATATGCTTCTTCTACTGAGACCAGAGGTTATCAGCTGAGAGCTGTGCTCTTCCATCATTAGGTCACCACTTGGCACCTTGAGTGAAATCTCTGCCTTGTTCCCCCACCAAGCTGTTGTTGGCCTGAGATCTGAGGAAACCCGTTGCCTCCTTGCTTCTTTTTGCCTCCTTTCTCCAGCTGAAGCCACACGGAGAAGCTCTGCATTTCTTAGATCTCCAACCCTCTCCACCATCGTAACACCACCTGCACTCTGATAGGATCGAAGTTCTGTCACTCAACAGCACACACACACACACTGAGCAAAAGGGAAAGCAAATTCATGCAGCATCTGTCCACTGTAGTCTGTGTAAGCTCCCTTTAGTCCTCTTCCCTGATCACACCCAAAAAATTGACACTCCTGAGACCTGGAAAAATCAGGACTCAGGAATAGGGATGAGCACAGTGGTGGGGGTGGGGTGGGGGTGGGGCTCAATTCGTAGAGAATTTAAATTTGATACAATGTCCAATACAAACCTGATACAAATATTTGATACGAATCACTTTCCAAATCCTCTGCGTATCCCATGTGAATCCCCCACATATCCAATGCGTACCTCCGCTACGAAACGCCTATGTATCCCCTATGAATCCCCTAAGTATCTGTTCTGAATGCATCAAATCAGCCTCAATTCACTTCTAATTTACTCTGAAACCGCTTTGAATGCACTCTGGATCCACTGTAGACGTGACTACTGTAATGGGCACTACATGGGGCTGCCCTTGAAGATGGTTTGGAATCTGCAGCTGGTGCAGAACACAGCTGCTAGATTGCTGACTGGAACAGCTGGCTGGATGCACATCACACTGGTCTTAAAAGAACCGCACTGGCTGCCAATTCACTACCAAGTCCAATTCAAGGTGCTAATTTTAACCTACAGCGTCCTAAATGATTTGGGCCCCAAAGATCTACAGGAACGCCTTATCCCATATTGACCTGCCCATGCCCTAAGATCTGGGGGGAAGGCCCTTCTGGTTGTACCACCATCCTCAATAGCAAAAGGGGTGGGGGCATCTGGGATAGGGCCTTTTCAGTGGTGGCTCCCAGATTGTAGAATGGTCTCCCTCCTGAGGTGCATCAGGCACCTTTACTTTACACATTAGGAGAGCTGTGAAGACACTTCTTTGCCCTGGCTTTTGGCTAAACAAGGAATGACTTTTCCTCCCCACATTCAGGCACTGTCATGGTTTTAATACGTTCATTTAATATGTTTGCTGCTTTTTAACGCTGTAACTTGCCCTGAATTTACACCCTTTGGGTGTAGAGTAGGGTGGGATAAAAATTCAAATGACACACAGACGAACAGATGAGAAAAGTAGACAGACAGACAGACCTTTCAAAGAGGTTCAGCCAAAACACGTTGGGTTTGCTAAAAAACTAATATGTATTAAAGATCATTGACTGCTAAGCTAGGTACTTTTTCCTCCTTCCAGGGCGCTGTTTCGTGACTCTTTCCTCACATATAACAAAGGAAACTATATGATACTGGATATATGGGAACAAAACCACACAACAGAAAAATCTGTTATACCCCTGCAGTCTTTGAATGCAGCTTTTAAAAATAACTTTCAAAAAAGCCCACAATCGAACGGTACCTTCTGTTCCGCAAAAGAACATCCCCTGGCAAACGTCCTCTGAATCCCACCTCCTTCTGTGCGTCTCTTTCTAAGAAAAGGCTCAGGCGGCCTGGGGATTTTGTCCAGGTCTGCTGCTCCTATCTCAGAAAACTGCCCGGCCTTTTCAGACTCCTGCATTTCTCTCTCTTTCTGCTTTGCTAAGAAAACCAACAGGTCAGAATTACTGAAAGGAAGGCAGAACGAAGAGAAGTAGGTCATTCTATATCTTGGAGGTGCTTGATGACAAAAGGGGAGTCACGCAACCATCCGTCCTTTTCTAAAGGATTCCGGGACGGTATGTTCCTGTTTACTCGCTCCAGAGGGCAAAATTGCCCTTAACCACTTTAACTGCTCACCATTAGCATGGGCAGCAATGAACTGCTAACATTTCTGATGCTGTGGCTACACTTGAGGTTTAATCCAGCTTCAGTCCACCTTTAGAGTGAAAGAACACATCAGCAAAGTGGCCAGTAATTTCCTTTCCACCTTATCTATCCCACAGGTGAATTTTCCAAGTTATTTAACCCTGAAAGAAAACAACTTGTCACTTTTCTGATGTGTTCTCTCACTCCGAAAGTGGACTGAAGCTGGATTAAAACTTAAGCGTAACCACCGCCTGAGTAGGTCTGGGTTGAGTTAGGTGGACCAATCTCTTAATTCCGTTTAATGACACCTCCTGGAGTCCACTGGGTCTATGGCTAGAAGCAGAGGCCCATTCGCAACACCTGCATGACATAACCATCCATGATTAACCCCCAAAGGTGACAGATCATGATCCGACGTGGTTTCCCCCCCCCCCCTCAATGGTTTCAAAACTCATAAATAAGAAAGCAGATGAAATGCAAGGGGAGGAGGGTTGAAGACAGACTGAGAGATCAGCCAGCACTTCTCCACATTAATGAATGAGGATTCAGCAGAGGGCATCCAATGATCATTTGAAGGGAGAACTCATTTCTCACACGGAAAGCAGAATCTGCATTCATTTCCTGCTTTGAATTTCTTATCTTTCAAAGGGATCCCACTCGTTTTCATATCTCTGTAGCTCATTTGACTATTGCAAGAATCTAATGAAGTAGTCTCTATAAACATATACAGTTGCAAGTGCTGTGGGGCATTTAGAGCATGATTTTGGCTGTAAAGAATCTAGGAGGGATGGTTTTGAAGAAATCACATCTGATGATAGGGTGCATGTATGTATTTATGCATATGTGTGTGTGTGTGTGTATTTACCTGTATATATATCAGATATCATAAGAACATAAGAGGAGCCCTGCTGGATCAGGCCACAGCCCATCCAGTCCAGCATCCAGTCCTACACAATGGCTCACTAATGGCCCATGGATATCTCAAGCAGAAGACAAGGGCAAAACCTTCCCCTCTTGAATCCCAGCAAATGGCCTTAGAGGCCTCCTGCTTGTCCCCCCAGCCTGAAAGATGTACTTAGGCATCCATTCTAGAAGCCACTGGTAAATCAGTCATCCATGAGTTTGCCTAGTCCTTCCTTAAAGCCATCTAGGCTGGTTGCTGTCTCCACCTCTTCTGGCAACAAGTTCCATAGACCAAGAGTCACTGCCACTGCTTGTGTATAGCTAGGGCCTAAGAAAGATAGTTCTTTAGAAAACTGCAAATGGAATTAGAACTAAACTGCCTTCATTAGCAGAAAGTCACTGGAAGGCCAAGGAGACTGATGGTCTGGTACATAGGTGCTAGGGATATGCACTAATGTGTTTTTTTGTATTTGATTCGAATTGAATTGAATGCAAGAAAAATTGTGTTTGTTCAAACAGATCTGCTTCAAATGTAGAAGGATTTGAATGTGATGTGAATGTTCAATCCCGTACAAATCCCATGTTAATGTTTGTAGTGAAACATTCAATTTGAATTTGAATGGTAATCTTCGAATGTGCCAACACTGGATTTGAATAGGAATGTCTAAATTCATTCAAATTCTACAAATTTCAAATGTTATGAATATTTGTGTGCATCCCTTGAAGGTACATACATTCATCACTTTGCCAAAAGAGGCTAGATTATTTGAGGCTCCAGATGTGAGCAAACCAGGGGTGTTCTTCCACTGTCACTAAAAGTACCCATTAAGTACCCATTAATGGGTACTTAATGGGTACTTCTAGTGACAGTGGAAAAACGCCCCAGATCTGTTCTTCCTTGGACTCCAAAGAGAAAAGACTGTGTAGTCTACTCAGAAATCTGGTTCACAAATTTAAGTGAATGACTGACTAGGTCCCTAGTCATTATTACTAGGTCTAATTTGTCTCACAGACCTGACAGTCCAAATGGAACCACATGTATGTCTTAGTGGAAATCTGTGGATGGGGACATATGTTTAAATATATATGATATCTCCAATAACTTGAAGATCTAGAGACAAAAAGGACTATATCCACATGTGCTCTTCCTTCCTCCAAGATTAATTTTCTTCTCCAATAATTTATCCTTCCTTTTCAATTCATGGTGTCTCTTCTTCCTTGTATATTTGTATATACTGTATTGTCTTATACTAGAACCTGTTGGTTGTATCCCACAACTTCTCTATTCAAGTTGTATTTCCAAGGGTTTTTTTCCCCTCCCTGTTATTTCATTGCAATTCTCTACTTTTGTAAAATTGTTTATATTTTCAATTTTAAAAAAGATATGGTGGGGAGAACCTTTATGGCTTCACTTTACCCTTTTTACTCTCTCTTTTCAAGAAACACCATTTTCCCATTTTTCTCTTACACAGAAAAGAACATCCCTTACTATATATTGCTTGATATATGCAATTTTTAAAAGTACTTGCATTAAAAATAATTATGTTGAACAAGTGGAGTAAAATATGCTGTGTGATTGTGTTGTATTTTCCAGCCTTATTCTTCTAATAAGGCTGACACTACACATTCACATGTTAGAACAAGGGTTTTCCCGCCGCCTCTTAACCTGTTAACAAAATAAAAGTTGTATTTTGCACTGAAATTTGTGTCATTCGGCAGAGTCAGAAATACATGTAAAAGCTTCCTCTGAAGAGAAATTACCTGCTATCTAACTATGTACAATCCCAGCTTCAGATAGTTCCTTGAGACTGTCGAAGATTGTTTGATCTTCTACGACTGGGGGAGGGAGGGGGAAGGGAGGGAAGGGGGTGTTAAGCGAAAATGCATACACAGGTACACAAAAAGGAAAGTGAGCCAATATCCAAGAATAAGCAGGAAGGCTCACACTGGAAATATAGGATCTGTTTGCAATGACTTCTGTGGCATGGCTTGGGGTGATCTCAACGATGTGAGAAAGATGTGTACATGCAAGTACGCATCATGTATGAACCCATACGAAGGCCTGAATATTTTTATTTGAATGTTGAAATTCAAATTTATGGACATTCAGGTAGAATTTGAATGTTGAAATTCGGACGAGTTCGATCAAATCCGAATGATTTTGAATATTTGTGCATATGCCTACTCCCATCTTGGGCAAGTGAGAATAGAGACAATCCCTCTGCACTGTGATGGCCCTTCAGAGACTTGAAGACCATGGTCATGGGTGTTTTTCCACTTTCACTAGAAGTACCCATTAAGTACCCATTAATGGGTACAAAAATGCCATTTCGTACCCATTAATGGGGACTTAATGGGTACTTTTAGTGACAGTGGAAAAGCACTCCGTGTCTCCTCTCAGTCTTCTCTTCTGTAGACTAAACATTCCTAGATCCTTCATCCTCCGCTTGTGGGACATGTTTTCCAGACCACTCACCATTTTGATAGCCCTCCTCTGGACTTGCTCTAGTTCGTCAATGTCTTTTTTAAATTGGGTTGCCCAGAACTGGACACAGGACTCTAGGTGAGGTCTGACCAAAGTAGAGCAAAGAGGAATAATTACTACTCTTGATGCATCCTAGGATGGCATTTGCTTTTTTTCCAGCTGCATCACATTGTTTATTTATAAATTTAAGAAATGTATGTCCCACTCTTCACCAAATGGTCCCAGGGCAGGTTACAATAAGAACAAAACATTATCAAATATTAAAACAATTAAAACCATAACTCATTAATTACTCATTAAACTAGTTCTTCTTAAACCTCTACATCTAAAATGTATTAAGTCATAACTTAGACAACTGAACATCTGGTGTGTGAATTTAAGATTCTGGTGCAATCTGCCCGGCAGGATCAGCTCGGCCCCACTTCCTTGAAGCAGAACGTTCAGACGTCTGAGCACCTGGCACTTACGCCCACTCCTTGCTGTGGCCATGGGTCTCCCTCACCACTGCCCCTCAAGCAGATTCACCCCCCACCATCACCATCACCACCAGTGTCCTCCCAGGTCTGCAAACACAAATCTCCCTGGCTGTATTGTTTGCCACAATTCCTGCTGTCCTGGCTGGACAACCTTCCTCCAGTGATCAGCGGCAGCCCAGTAGTTGATGTGCTGCTCAGAACCACCTAGAAAGATCCAGCCTGGGATGTGGAAGTTTCAGTCAAAATTTGTACAAATTTGGCCAAATTTGGACATTCGTATTTGAATCAAATTTTGGCACATTCAAAGATCGACATTCTAACCCAAATTGAATGTTTCCATACATTCGTATGAAGTTTCAACATAGGATATGTATGCATTTGTATGGGGTTTGTAAGGGATTGAAAATTCATATCAAATTCAAATCCCATTACATTTGATCTATTCAAACAAATATGAATTTTCTTACATTCGATTCAATATGAATCAAATGCAAAAAAAAAAAAGCATGCATCCCTAATCCTGAGAACTTTTTGTTGTCCAGCCTTCCAAATGGTTTCCCTCAGCTGGACTCTCAACAGTCCTCTAGATCTTGAAGACTGAATGGACTCCTGGCCCATGTGTCATTTCACAAGGGTCAGTTCATGCTCCAAAGGCTCTCCAAAGGGGCAGAGAGCAAAAGGAAAGGAAAACAAGCTGCAATATGGGACCAGAGAGTTAAAATTCACCAGCCATGGGCTCCACCCACTTCTCAGGACCTTATCCCTGGAATGCTTGTCCTCTGTGAAATTACTTTCATGCAATGGAGGCCCCTGTATATCATGTTCCTCCTCATCTTCTCCCCCTCATCTTTTGACCTACTGGCTAGGGAGCTGAACCCTAATCTGGGAATAACAGGTTTGATTCTGCCCATGACACCAGCTGGGTGACCTTGGGCTAGTCATAGCTCACTTCTCAGCTCTCACAGCCCCATCGACTACACAGGGTGTCTGTTGTGGGGAGAAGAATAGAAGGTTGTCAGCCACTGGAGTCCCCTTAAATGGATGGGAAAAGTGGAGTATAAAAGCCCTCTTCTTCCTCCTCCACCACAAAGCCAGCTGGGTGACCCTGGGCTAGTCACAACTCTCTTTCTGAGCTCTCACAGCCCCACCAACCTCACAGAATGTCTGTGGTGGGGAGAAAAAAAGAAGGTTTGTCAGCTGCTTTGAGTCCCCTTAAATAGGTGAGAAAAGTTGGGGTACAAAGCCAACTCTTCTAATACTTGTCAGTGTTTAGATGAGGTCCCCAAAAGAAAGTATGAAACAACTTATGAAGGCAAAGGTTTGTGTTTGCTGTGTGTTAATATGGCTGTTTTAGGAGTAACAGCTTTTAAGCAGAGATGTTCGTGAACATAAAGCATTACTGTTCTCAGACATCATCTCATTCTTGGAAAGCCCTCTGCTGTCATGTGCAAAATCAAGGGATACCGCTTCAATGCCTTTGATTTTTAATCAGCCCGGATCTAGCTGAAATCAAGACATTAAGAAGTGATTAATCTTTGCTAGGGCATGAATGGAATTTCTCTTGATGGTTCTATCGTGGGAAGACAAACTTGACAGAGATGCTCCTAAGACACACAGAGGGATTCTGTAGGGGCCATTCTGACTAGATCAAAGAAATGCAACTATCATCAGCATCCAAAATTAGAAGCGAAAAGCTGCAGCCCTAAATTGGTTCCTTGAAGGCAAATTCAATGAAAAGGAGACGATCTATGTAATGTTGTTTTTAATTTCTGGTGTGCTCTAGTCCTGCCAGAAGAGAACGTCATCCAAATCAGTACAATAGAGAATATAATCTTATCTAAAATTAATTGGGACTCCATAGACTTAAACATGTCCCCTGCTCTCAGTCTGAACACAGCCTTGCTACTAAATTCAGTGGAATTATTTGTATCATGGAGATGCTGGAATGGGGTTTTCATTGACAAAGCTAACCAGCATCTGATTACTTTGTGGCCAAATTCTCTCCAGCCAGTGAAGGGCTGCTGCAGTTATCAAAAGGGGCAGAAGAAGAAGAAATACAGATGACTCCATATTTTCCAGCTCTTAAACTGAGAAAAACTTCGCAATGTTCAGAAACCGTACAGCTCATCCAATCTCTTTCCAGTAGCCCGCCATATTTATTCGAATCTAAAGCTACTGGATTATAATAAACTGAAATTTTAGACCAACCCTCGATCCTCAACTGTACAGCAAGGAATTTAGCCCCATTTCACACAGACGAACCCAGCTTTAGAGCAAGGAAAGCAGCAATAGTTCTCTCTGGCTCAGTAGTTTCTTTACCTACAGGCAGTAATTCTCCATGTTTTCAGACAGGGTCCCCCACAGCCCTGCCTAGAGGCAAGGAGCATCTTTTGCACACAATGCCGGACACATTATCTGTCATTCAGCTCTTCTTTACAGTCACAGACATGGAACCCTCGTGCAAAAGAATCCTGCAAAAATTCTGATGGTTGCACAGAAAGGCTTAGCCTCTCTTTTTGTGCGAGACCAGCTGACTTTCAAATCCGAGCCTTGAAAATGTGTGTGCCAAGCTCACACGCTTGGATTTCTGCAAACTCTGGTCTGCACGGTAGAGGTGATGTAAATGGCATCCAGTCAGCTTCATTCAAAAGGCTTTAGCGCAAAGCTGCTGTTGGGTAAGCAGTCTGTACACTGTGGGAAGGTTTACATCCTAAATGGCATTGAACTTATTTCTGTTTCTGACCTTCTCCAGTTGCCGGGTTGATCTCATTTTCTCTCCCTTGTTGTACCTGAATCATTTCTGCAGAGGTCACGTTCGGCTGTTCGGGAGACTTTCCAGTTTTCTCCTCCCCAATCTCTATCCATCAAGGAAGAGATTTGGGGGGGGGAGGAGGAGGAGGAGGGTGGTTGTGTACATCTGAACAATGCACAAAGCTGTTGAGTGTTGCCATGCATGCTTAAAAACATGAGTGGCCTAAAAGTTGAGTTGTATTGACCTGGTTTGAGTCAAACTGGGTGGGTCAAACTAGTTCAAGCTGAACCAAACCACTACCACCCATCTGAAAGGGGCTAGCTAAACTCAGACAGAACCAGGGGGTGTTAACATTTGAACTAGCGTGAGTTTCATCACAATTGCCCTTTAAAAAGGGCTTTCTCCATAGATTCATATAATATTTAAAGAACAGGTCAAAATCAGGTCAAGCCAGTTTGAATTGGAACCAAACACCATGTGAACCAGGCCACAACTTTGAGTTCACGCACATCTCTGCTTAAATCTGTTACTCCTAAAACAACCAAATTAACACACAGCAAACACAAAGAGCTGGTATTATACCCAACTTTTCTCACCCTTATGGGGACTCAAAGAGGTTGACAAAACTTTCTTCTCCCCACCACAGACACCCTGCGAAGTAGGTGGAGTTATGCCAGCTCAGAAAGAGAGCTGTGACTAGCCCAAGGTCACCCAGCTGGCTTCATGGAGAAGTGTGAAATCAAGCCAGGAGTCTACCAGTAAGAGTCTGAGACTCTAACCACAAGATCAGACTGGCTCACACTAAATGGCACACTAAATAGACACTATAGTCAATCTGGTCAAACCCTCCTTACATTCTTGTTCATCACTGATATAGCAGATCAACATCTCTTCTGCTACTAGACCAGTAGTTGAAATCAATCAGTAAATAGTTATACACCAAAAGTATTCAGCAACACTGAATACCAAACAAATGATTTAAAAAAAAAAAAAACAGATTATTGGTGGCCTGTCCCTCATAGAATTGTTGTTTGGTTGATAAATCAAAGATGGCGCAGACCTCTTAAATATGACTTGAGAACTCAATGATGGAGATCCTTGGTGAGATGGATTTCTATTTCTGTTCATAAAAGACAAGGTGGGAAATTCTCGAGGTAGAAGCTACTATAATTCAGCATGATATTACTGAGAAACTGCTATAAACCCGATTACTCACTATGGCAAATAATTCAATTTATTCTTCCTTAATTCTTAATCAACAGTAATAAAATATACTTCAAGCCATCAATACCCGTCTTAATTTCCTTGTTTTAGTTTCTCTCCTATGAATCTCTGCTTCGAAACAAGGACGTTAAATTGAAAGGCAAACCATCTTATCAAGTTTAAGCCACCAAGCATGGCCCGTGATGAAAGGAAAAGAGATGAGATCTGAATGCCAGGCTCCATCATTTGATTATGAAATAGTCATTACATAAAGACTATCTTTGGGTGCATACATTAGTCTGTTTTCTACAAAACAGCTGATCCATTAAAAACAGCGCTTCCACTAGAACATATCAAAAACACAGATGTATGTATGAAAAGTTAAGACGACAAGAGGAGCCTTGCTGGATCCCCCACAGCGGCCTACCAACCGCTTCTGGGCATCTCAAGCAGAAGACAAAGAAAAATGTTCACCTGCTCTTGACTCCCTGTAAATGACCTCAAGGGGCACCCTGTCTGTCTCTCCACCCTGGAGGTGGTACCTGGGCATCCATTCTAGTAGCCACTGATACACCTGTCCTCCATGAATTTGTCTAATCCTTTCTTAAATGCATCCAGGCTGGTTGTTGCCACCGCTTATGGCAGCCAGTTCCATAGACTGATGACCCTCTGGGTGAAGAAATACTTCCCCTTGTCTGATCTGACTCTCCTACCCATCAGCTCCTGGTTCCAAGGTTGTGTGACAAAGAATTCTCCTCTATCCACCTTTTCTATACTATGCATGATTTTATCTACTTCAGTCAGGTCTCCTCTTCAACACCATCTTTCAAGGTGGTTATGCCGTCCTCCTCATTCCTGCTCAATACAACCACTTTCAGGTCTAGGTACATTATTTCTCTCCTTCAATTCTTTATTGCTTATGCCAGCAAAGACCTTTGGTCTTAGACTGTACATGATCATTTTCCATTAACAAGTTCTAAGGTAAGAGACAAACTCTTAGTTGTTCTTACTGAGAACGTTGGACTGGATGAGCTTACTGAAAAGCAACACATTCTCAACGGGGAAATATTGGAATTCAAGGGGTGCCGTTAAAGAGAAAGCATAGCAAATTAGTGTCCGAGTTCTTATCAGGTGCTCGTAAAGACGCACAGACTTCTATTTGCACTGAGAAGGCAGTTCAAGAGAAAGAGCACAGTTAGGGTTACCTGGCTATACAGCCATTTCTGCACCACAATTAAAATTTCTATTAACGGCAACAAATAAAAATGTCCAATTTCATCACCATCGGGTTGCTTTACAGGAATGTAAAAATGGGAGAAGAGCCACAAGGGATATTTAGATGTATTCTGCATCTCATCTGAGAACTCTCAGAGATGCTGGGAAAGAGTTTCAGGCATGTATAGGAATGGTCCCCAAAAAGGGTTCTAAAAATCAAACGAGGACCTATCATCAGACAAGACGCCATACCAGGGTGTCAAGAAGAACAATGTTTAAGCATTTTAAGAAAGGAAGAAAAAGGAAGGAAGGGGAGGGGGGAAGGGAGAGAGGAAGGGAGAGAGAGAGAGGGAAAAGAAAGGGAGAGAGGGAGGGAGGGAAAAGAAGGAAGGAAAGAAAAAAGGAGGGAGGAAGAAAAAGAAAGAGCAAGAATGTATGAAATTCCCACGAAAACTGAAAGATTTCTTATAACTTGACTGTTTTTCCTTAAAAGGTCTAATAACTGTGTTGACCTCCTTTGAAGGACCAACAAATTGCATATCACTCCACCAATCACTATCATACGCAGTATTATTTGGCAGGGCACGTTGCTGACAGTCCTTCCCATTGGAGATGCTCCCTATGAATGCAGAGAGGCAGGCAGCGCGGAGACCTGGACCATCCGAACGGGGCCGCTCCGCCAGACCTTTCCTTCGGCACAGTTACGGCGGTGCTCAGAGCGCTGGCACCCTTCGGAAGATCTGGCTTCCCATTACTGAAAGTTTCATAGCCTCCTTTTCATGCTTGTCCGTAGAGCACCCTTGAAGGAGGATTTTGAATCTCAGCTGAGGTTTGATGAGGTCTCTCCCCTCCCCTCCCCTCCCCATTGCCTCCCCCCCCCCCCGTGTGGCATTCAGAAATCAGAAGACTCAGGTGCTCCCTATGAGCCGCTTTGGATCTCTGCATTTTTGCTAATTCTGGGAAGGTTCCTGTCGAGCTCCGGGCAGCCAGAGATGCCACATGCAGCCACGGAATTCTAGGCAGGCTGACTAAACGGGGCTCCCACTGACAGGCATGGGATTGGCTTCCAATGCACACAG
Source organism: Aspidoscelis tigris stejnegeri (assembly GCA_023333525.1). Taxonomy (NCBI): domain Eukaryota; kingdom Metazoa; phylum Chordata; class Lepidosauria; order Squamata; family Teiidae; genus Aspidoscelis; species Aspidoscelis tigris. Next base: position 1,171,015 of record JALMGA010000013.1, on the reverse strand, counting down.
CTCGCCTTAATCCCGGTCTGCAAAGAAACCTTCCCCGGGAATTCGTGAAAGGGAGGAGATAAAGTTAAGAAGCTTCTATGATCGCTTTGATGAACGTTGGCGGAGGCTTTCAATGGGAGAGGAAGGCGCAGATGCTCCATCCTTCCTTAGGCAAGCGTTATGCCAAGTCTGGGTCCACGAACAGAGTCGGAGCCTTAGGAATCAGCTCGCCTTCCTTCCTTCCTCTGTCAGCCAACCCTGCACCTCTCGGAGGAGCAGCGCTTCCTGGGAGAGCCGTGGGCTCTCTCGGAGCCGCCAGTCCGGAGGCTTAGCAGAGTCTGCTATACCTGTTGGCATCCGTGCCAGGGCCTTCGGAAGGGCTGACCGAATCTGCCCGCAAAGCTCTTGAGCCAGATCCAAAACTTCACCCACTCGGAATTGCTGCCAGGCTACCTGTGGGTCACTGGCAAGGGGCTGGTGCTTTCTTTTCCTGCTGTTCCAGCAGAGATTCATTTTATTTTATTTTACATGCATTTCCGAAAACTCCTCTCCATGCACTGACCGTTCCCCCCCCCCCCCCGGCCACCCTCAGCCAATCTCGGGCTCCGGAGCAAACCTCTCCTGCCCCCCAGCAGCCCCTCGTGCCCGGCGCTCCAGGATCCGCGGCTGACGCTCCTCCACTGATGAGCGACACCCGCTTCTCCCTCTCCCTGCACAGCCTGCCCGGCGGGGGGGGGGGGGGCGAGACGGCTGGCACAGCCTGGTTGGGGTCTCCGTCTCCGTTCCCGGCGGCGGCTCTCGGATCCGGGCAGGAACGGCGAAGGGCGCGTCCTCCCTCCGAGCTCCAGCCCGACGCCGTCGCCGAAGCGTTGGGAGGCGAGCGGGGCCGCCCTGAGGGGCTTCGCGGGGCTCTCCTGGCTTCGGGACTTCAGCCCCGAGGAACCGGAGCCAAGGGAGCCCCGAGGGTGTTCGGGGCGGGCAACGGAGCGCGCGCTCCTGCTGGTCTCTGCCTGCGCGGCGCTTCCAAAGCGTCTGCCCCGAAGGGACTCCAAGCGGCGAAGGCTGGCAGGGCTCTTCCTCCGTGGCCCCCACACCACTTCCTCCCCTTCCACCGCGGAGCCCCTCCGGGGAGGCTCGCTGATGGGTTCGCCTGCTTCTTCGGAGGCGGACGCGTCTTCTCCCCAAGGTGGACCTCGGCCAGCCGCGGAAGGAAGGAGCGAAGAAGCGGGCTGGGGGGAGACGGACGGAAGGCGCCCGCCCGCCCGCCCCGGCACCGCGCTCGCTCCGTGACCCCCGTCCGGCCCGTCCCAATCCCGCGATCGGATCCCGTCCGTCCCGCAGAAGGGGGAGCCCGAAAACTGCTCCGGGGAAAGCCCCCCCCTTCCCAAGTGGGTGAGCAAAGGGCAGAAGGGGCTGAGGGTCCCAGCCACGGGCGAGAGGGAGGGACGGAGGGATCCGGGTTCGAGGAGGGGATCAGCCCGGTACATTGACACCCGTGCACACGCACACGCACGCACACCCGTTAGAGCCCCCCCCCCGGGCGAACCGCCAGCAGGTCCCGCGAAAGGCGCTTACTTCCCGTCCTGGATCCGGCGCCGCTCCGCGGGCGCCGCTCCCGCGAAGCCTGCCCGGACAGCGGCTCCGTCCGCGGCCGCCCCGCCGCTCGCCTCCCCCGGCCCGAGTCCGTCCTCGCCGGGCGCCGATCCAGCAGCCCCGCCGGCCGCGCTCGGCCGCCCCGCGGAGCCTCTTCCAGCCACCGCCGCCCGTGCGCCGCGATGCGATGCGATGCGATGCGCTCCGCTCCGCCGCCCGCCTGCCTGCACGCCCGCCCGGCTCCTCTGCCGCCGCCGCCGCCGCCGCTTCCCTGGGGCGGGCGGCGCTTCGCCTTCCCCGCTCACTCGCTCGCTCGCTCGCTCGCCGGCGCTGCTGCTGCTGCTGCTGCCCGCCCGGTGCGCCCCGCTCGGGCCCGGCGGAGGAGCGCTCGGGCGCGGGCGGGCGGACGGACGGAGGGCGGCGGAAGGGAGGGACGGAGGCAGGGAGGGAGGCGCCCCGCGCTGCCCGCCGCCCTTAGCGCGGCTCCCTCGGCTGCGGCTGCGGCTGCCCTGGCGAGGCGCGGTGGCGGCGGCGGCGCATCTTCGGCCGAGGCGGCGGGGGGGGGAGGGGGGCTCCCGAAATAGACGCGCCGCCCGGACGCTCCGCTCCGGTGCAGCGGCCCGTGGGGGTCAGTGGCCGGAGCCTCCTCTCGTCCAGCGGCTCTTCTTGGGCCGGTCTCGGTCGGGCAGTGGGGAGAGCGCCGAAGAGCCGCCCGGATGGCCGCCTCCCCCTCCCCTCCGCCCGGGCGCGCTCCGGCCCCGCGCGCTCCCGCTCCTCCGCGGGCCAACCCAGAGCCGCCGCCGCCGCCGCCGCCGGTGGGCGCAAGTTGCTAGTCCTCTTCGAGGGAGGCGGCCGCGGCGGCGGGGTTGCCCATCTTCTCCTCGCGAGAGCCTCCGCCGTCGCCCCCTCCGGCCACCCTCGGGCGGTTTCTCGGCGACGGCACGTCCCCCTCCCCCCGCCCCAACTCCGGCAACTCCTGCACGTCAGAAAGCTGCCTCGGGATTCTCTCCTGCCCGGGAGAAAGAAGCGAGGGGGGGGGAGGAGGAGGGAGGCAAAAGGCGGTAGGAGCGAGAACACCCCCCCTCTTCGTCCGCTGAGAAAGCTATACCCACACACACCTACCTACCTACCTCCTTCCTCTTTTAACCGGAAAACTTCCAACCGGGTTTAGTCATGTGGAAGAGAGAGAAGGCAGCCGAGTTCGCACCTGCAACCATCTCGGATGCCCGAGTCCGACGACGTTCAGTGGGCTTCCGATCCCACCGCCTCTGGAGGGCCCGTCCCCTCCCTTGGTGCTCAGGATGGCAGGGGGAAGCCACCCCCTCCGGGGCTTGCAGTGCTCTCGGCAGGGGAGGTCTGCCCCCCCCCCGCGTCCCTTCTCCTGTGTCCCCTGGTGGTCAGCCAGAGACCCCCTAGCAAGGCGGGACGGTGGCGTGAGCCACAGGGGCTTCTGGGTCAGGGAGACCCCGAGGAGGCTCGGTGGGGTCCCGTCTCGCCTGCGTGCGCCCGGCTTTCCGGGCTCGTCTGTCCAAGAGGCATCTTCTGTTTGTTTTGGAAGCGGCGCTATCGGATCCTCTTGGTCTTAACTCGCAGCAAGCATCTGCCAGGCCGGCTGTCTCTGAGGCTTGGCCTCCACCCATCTTGGAGGCAGATGGTGGAGCGCGCGGAGATCGACATCTTCCGAAGGAAGAGCTGGCTTGTGCAGCTAGGCAACTGGGCTGAGTTGAGAGTTCCTGGATAATTGTCTTGCCGGATAGAGAAGGATGGCTTCGCTTTCTGCTTTGCCTACTGTACGCAAACTTACCTGACTCGAAAAAACAAAAACAAAGCGGAAGAGAAGAAGGGAATTGGCAGAAGATGGTGGTGAAGCCAGGGTGTCTCTCAGCCCCTGCTAGGAATCCGAGGCTTTGCAATTTGCAGGCTTCTAAGCCTGACTTTCTCCTAAGTCACTTTCTCAGGATTTGGGGACGCAGCTCTTCAGGGGATCAGGATGCTTGGAAAGGCAGGAGAATTCAGCCACAAGGGCAATCGTTTGTTAGGTGGAAACGTCCCTGGAGTGAGAATAACTTGAGATCTTTCATAACACCCATGAAAGGGGAATTGAAATTCCTTCAGTCACCATTTTCAAATGCATGTTTTTTCATGATTCGAAGATAAAGAATGGTTAAAATGTCCAGGATTAAACTTCCCAGGGAGTTTACGGTTAATCCATTTTACTGAGTGATGAATGAGAAAGAGGGAGAGAAAGAAAGAGGTCTTCCTCTCTCAGGTCACCCTACAGCAGCGGTTCTCAACCTTCCTAATGCCACAACCCCTTAATGGAGTTCCTCATGTTGTGGAGACCCCCAACCACAGGGGCAGAGCAGCTGGGAAGTGGGAGGGAAGGGCAGCGGGAGACTCGTCGCGACCCCTCTGAAAGGGTAATTCGACCCCCAAAGGGGTCCCGACCCCCAGGCTGAGAACCACTGCCCTAGTGTCTATTTCCCATGACCTTGATCCTGAAGATGGTCAACGTTTCCTCCTTCGTTGTCTTCATCATTTTGCAGACCCTTTATGTATTTATTTTCCAAGAAGGTAGCAAACAAAAGACCCATCCTTTGACCACATTGTGCATGTCCATCCAGTTCTTGCAATTCTGATGGTTTTATTTTGAAGGGTTCAGGCGCCACAAAGATGGTTACAGCGTTCTATTGTTATTTGAAGATTTCGCTCATGAGAAATGCCCCCGTCATCTGGTTTTGTCTTGCCTAAGAGCAACCAAACCAGAGGCCAATTTGCACTTGGCCTCTTAGTTTGCAATTAGTTAACATCTGGGAAGGCGCATCTGCACTTTCAGAAGGCGTTTACAAACACTCCCTGTCTGCCCAAATGTTCACCTGTTGCTAATTTGCTGAGGGGCATGAGATGGTGCGCCATTTCTGGTGCAGGAGGTCATCTATGGTACTGCATCAACGCAGTGATACCTCAGATGACCCCTGATGTGCCTGCCCATGCACAGAGTGCCATTGCTGCCATAGCAGCAGTGCACGCACAATTGCTCAGGGTAAAACAAAGCAAAATGGTGGTGCCCTGGCAGGGATCGGATGCACATCCAGACCAAGGTAAGTTTCCAGACACGCAGGGGTTAGGCTATCATGGACTAGTCTTCCTTCACGCAAATGATAGTACACATGAGTTTGTTCGGCACCTTTCCCAACCAATGGACAGGAAGGCAAGTGCAGAATAGGGATATTCATAACGTTCAAAATGCATACAAATTTGGCCAAATTCAGACATTCAAATCTGAATCAAGTCTTGGCACATCTGAAGATTGAGATTTGAATTCAAATCAGATTTTTTTTATACATTCGCATGAAGCTTCATATGGGACTCGTATGCTATTTGTATGAGATTGAACATTTGTATCGAATACAAATCCTACCACATTGGAAGGGGATCTATTTGAACTAACACGGATTTTCTTGCATTTGCATTTTCTTGCATTTGTACACATCCCCAGTGCAGAAACGCCCCAGGTCTGGCCAGATGCCTGTGGCAAGTTCCTCAGCAAAGGTATAAAGACCACCCCTTGGCCCACCATTATCTTGCACTATAACTGGTGCTCAGATATGCCATAGAACAGAGCCACTAATGCAATCTGGATTCCTTTGATAAATGCGTGTTGGAAATAAAGTGTGGCTAAAGTGCCGTGGAATAGGCTTTTGGAGTTCTTAGGACCCGATAGACGCGGTTCCATACCACATTCTAAGACACATAAATGAGAATTGTGTGTTTCAACAGGTGAAAATGATTAAAGAGTCCTGGAAAACAGATTCTTAAGTTTCAAAATAGAAAAATGGAACTCATTAGGAAAGAAGATACCTGGAAAGAAAAATCTATGTTCTGTGCCATCTAGCTATGTGTTGAGGCGAATTAAGAGGAACCAGAAAGAATGAAGGAGTGATCAGATTGTTAATAGAGGTATGGAATGTGGTGAAAAAAGAGAGGAAGAAGGATTTTTTCTGCTTGCTTCTGCTCTCATTCCCTCCCATGGACAATTAGGACCAAATCTGCAAAACACCTGACGTACTGTATTTTGAGCTGCCTCTCCATTAATCAGGCCTTCAGGGCAGGTGGCGCCCTTTGGGAAAGATGGAAAGTGGCCTGATTTAAAGTGCCGTTACTGCCTAATAGGGACATAGCCAGTGGTTGTGGTCACACTTAAGGTTTCATCCAGCTTCAGTCCACTTTCAGCGTGAAACAACAGGCCAGCAAAGTGACCAGCAGCTGTTTCCTTTCAGTGTGAAATAACTCAGAAACTTCCCCTTTGGGACAAATAACATGGAAAGGAAATTCCTGGCCGCTTTGCTGACTTGTTCTCTCACTCACAGCTTTAGTGTTACGTTCAACAATGGGGACATTTCGAGATGAAAAATTCAATGTAATTAAGCCACTTGTACATAAATACTTCCAGAATATGGTCCATGTGTGAGATGCTTTCTTAAAACATTGATTTTTTCACCACTCTCCAAGATTTATAACGATATGTACTTACAGCAACATGAGTCATTAGTTTATGATTCCTGCCATTGTTTGAAAGTATTTCCTAATAGCATTTTTATAAGGCTTCTGATTCCCCCCCCCTTACCCCAAATTATACGGCAAGGATTGAACCAAAGCCCATCAGCATATGTAACATGTGCTTTCTTAGCAGGCCAGGAAAGGAAGGCAGAGAAAGAGTTAAACTGGGGGAGAAAAAAATCCAGCTTTCATCTTCAATCCCGGTGGACAGGCTAATGATGTTATTTTTTGCACCTGTGTTCAACAAAAAACCCAGCATGTGTCTATGGACTCCAAACCCTCGAACTCTATGAGGAGCTCCTAGAAGGCCATTTTGGAAGCTGACGGTAAGACAAGTATGTCATTTTGAATTTGGGCTTTTTACCCTGCATAAACCAAAGCAATAGCCCCAGCGAAACAGGAGGCCTTCAAGGCATGTAACTGCATTTCCAGGTTTCCATTAGGCTGGCCTGATGTGGCTCTTAATTCAAACAGGCAGTTAACAGCCGTGTGAACACCTGGACCAGGCGGGCCTCTCACCTTGGGGTGCAGCATGGAAGGTTTGCCTTCCCCTTGCCTGATCCAGTCTTCACTGCAGAAGACCATTGAAGAGGCCGCTAAAGGGGTCTTTAGTTAATCCAAATTTAAGGACCCAAAAATCCCATTAAATCCAGATCTCGACAGCGATTGTGCTGGCAAAGCATTCAGAATGGGGTCCTAATGGGGTCCTTAAGGGACCATTTGTGCAGAAGGTACGCAACTGATTGGTACCAATTGTGTACCTATCGGGTTCCCAATGGGGTCTTTGTTGCACAAGCAAAAAGTGCCCAGAACACTTTCACCCTCTTGTGTGATGCATTTCTTCCCCTTATTAGAGCTGTACATGTGTTTGTTAGCATAGATTGCTCGTCCTGGTTGTTTCCCACCCCAATCCTCTAGGTTTGCTTCATCCTCACATTTCCAGATGACATATAATTTTGGTGGGCTGTCTTTTTTTGTTATTATTATTTAAAACACTGTTTGTATCATTACTGGGACTTTCAGCCAATTAAATAAAGCTTAGCCGTTGAATTATTGATTAAATGTGCATGTATTAAAAAATGCAAACATGCTAAAGCAAGAGGCACTTTTTTTTGCCATTAGATAGTTACTCCTCAGCTTAGAATCTCAATAGAAAATTTGTATTAAGCGCAGAGCGTGTTCTCAGTCTCTGGTTTTCATAGATACCCATGGTTGGATTTCCAGGAAAATGACTCAAGAGTAATCCCAAGTAGTGTTTCCTGAGTGAGCTGGATTTTGTGGGAGGAGAAATGGCCATCCCTGAGTGTCATCAGAGGGCACGCCCACACATGATGGGATGAGGGCCTTTCACACTTCCTCAAAGGAAAACAGGGTTCTTTCTTCTATTTGCTGTGTTAAGCTAAGGGAGGTATACAGTGTCCTTGCAATCTCTGTTGAGAAGTAAGCAAGTGAGACAGTTTGGTCTAGTGGTTAAGGAGCCGGACTCTTATGTGGGAATACCAGGTTGGATCCCACCCTCCTCCAGAAAGCCAGCTGGGTGACTTTGGGTGAGTCACAGCTCTCTTCTTTACTCTCCCAGCCCCACCTGCCCCATGGGGTGTCTGTTGTGGGGAGAAGAACAAAAGGTTTTTCAGCCCCCTTGAGTCCCCTTAAATGGGTGAGAAAAATGGGGTAGAAAAACCAACTCTTCTTCTTCTGGTAGTTTCCTGGTCCTAGTCTGCACTTCTCCACAAAGCCAGGTGGATGTCCTTTGGTGAGTTACAGCTCTCTTCTGAGCTCTCACAGCCCCACGTACCTCACAGGGTTTCTGGTGTCGGGAGAAGAACAGAAGGTTTGTCAGCCCCCCTCCTCCTCTTTCTTCTCCTCCTGATTTGTAAGAACCAAGTCAAACATATGCCATACATCTTAAAATAATATAGTCACTGTACAATATGTTGTTGTTTTTTAATTGCACAGCATGGGTTTCTTCTTCCACAGCTGGTAAAATGTTCCTTCCTGCATTTAATGTGATTCCAGAAGCCTACTGTAATGGCTTTGTGCCATTGATTTGCACGGGTCTCTCCTCTGTCATGTCATTGTTTGACCCACAGGTTTTTTTTGAAACCCTTTCCCTTTTCTATAAAATTATCTGGCTATCTCTGTAGGCAGGAGCCGGGACCATCTTGCAAGGAGATAGATCTGGTATATTTGTAGATAGCAATGGTTGGCAGTAATATGGCTAGAAGAACATAGGAATCTTATGTTCTTGTTTTTAAAAAGCCTCTGCATGTTTGTTTATCCTGCTCCTTTTTGCCCCCTTCCAACCCAGAAGATGTGTGGATGGTCCAGCTGGAACTTTACTGGCTCCAGCACTAGTAAACAGTGGGCACTCATGAGGCATTTAAACCTGCACCACATGTAATGCACATGGGGTGAGCTCCTGCATGGAAGGAGCTGTTTCTGGTTAATAAATGTCTCCTTCAAATGCAGACACTCTGTCTGGGAGATCGCCTCACATGCCCTAACAACCCAAGTGTGAGTCGTCCTCAAGTTATGACATGACCCTTTTCCTCTTGACACCATCCTTATTTCTTAGCACAGCCATGTAGTATGCAGCTATCTGGTGTCCTTGAATTGTGCCATTTGAAACCTCATTAGGAGACATCACCTAGGCATTTTCCGACATTCCTACCCCTCCACCTCCCTCCCAAACACCATGCATATTACCTTACATAGGAGTACATATGAAAGCTTGTTAGGCACATACAGGATTAAGGTGATTCAACATGCAATAATTTGGCAGCGAGCAAAGTGTTATTGTAGAGAACCAAAGTAGTGCAAAGGGATGTGTCTGTCACTAACAGGAGCTGACACTTTTGGTCTCCTTTGTAGGGGATGCAAACTGCACTGACACTTTTCCTTGAACTGTCTACAATTACTCATAAGATTTCTTTCCTGGTCACTCATAGTAGTGAAACTTGAAAAACTAATTATCAATCAGAGTAAAGGTTTTCAGTTCCATCTAATTTGGATCTCTCCAATCAAATAGAATTTAAAGAAAAGAACACAGAAATATATCAAATGCAAATTTGCAGAACCCTAAACTAAGCTTCAAATGAAAACATCTGCTTAACATTCTTCAGTGTTAAATATTAAGCTTAATTGTACCCCTGTCTTTTCACAGAATAGAAGGAAAATGACAGCAAAATCATTAAAAGTCTGCTTTTAAAAGTCGTGTTCAGCCATAGCACAACAATATTGTAGCGTAATTTCATGCATAGTGCTTAGTTTTAAGGAATTCTATATCGCAAAGAGGCAGCAATATCTCTCCCCAAGCAAGAACTATTAAAAAAGGAAGAAGAAATGGAAGAATCAATTCCCTTCCTTCATGAATATCATGCTACATTTTAAAAATCTAATAGGCATAGTTGTATGATTAGACAATGTTACTTGAATGGAGGTGCAAAAAGGTGATGTCATATTGGAATTTATATTCTCTAATTTTCTCCTGAAATTACTGTATGAAATGCACCTAGAAAAAAGACAAGAATGAACTCCATGAGTGCAGAAATTCTCCCAAAATGGAAGGTAGATTTTATTAATGTGGAATATAGAATAAGACCAATTAATTTTGTTATTGGCCTTAGTAAAAATCAGTGATACTAATCAAGTCATTATGAGGTAAATCTTGGTTTCACAGAGTGCTTTCAATATGCAGAGAGAACAGGAAATAAGGTTTTTCACCTGTTGCCCAAGTTCCAATAGATTTTCAGTGAAAAAGCAATTTTGTATATTCTTGATCCATATTTCTTCAATCCTTGAAAACCAGGGATGTGGGCTATTTTTCTTTTTCTTTTGTATTTAATTCGTATAGAATCAAATGCAAGAAAATTTGTATTCATTCAAATAGATCCCCTTCAAATGTGGTTGGATTCATATTCAACATGAATGTTCAGTCCCATACAAAGCTTCATATGAAGTTTCATGTAAATGTATCAAAACATTCAATTTGAATTTGAATGTCAATCTTTGAATCTGCCAACATTCTATACCCATTTGAATGTCCTAATTTGGCCAAATTCGTACAAATTTTGAATGTTATCAATATTTGTACACATCCCTATTGAAAACAACCAAAAGGGACACAACGATAACAGGAGCAACAACATATCTACTAAAATCGGTTCATGGAATTATACAAGGTCTCAAGCAGAAGAACTTCTTTGTAGAACTCTTTCTGGGAATAAGCAAATCACAGCCATTCATTATAATTAGCATCTATGGCTTCACTTTCTATGCCTCAGTCGGGAATGTTCCTTGTTGAAATCTTATCATACTTCAAAAAAATTTAAAATTCGGGGAGTTGGGGAGAAACATGATTGATTAATTCCTAATAGCCTTGAGAGTTCATCTCTATAATGAGATTTCCATGTGAGTTATTATCAGTGGGAAATATTCACAACAATGGCACACATATCATTGTATTTCTACCTTATGTCTTCTTTAAAAATGTGCAGAATTAAATCTGTGACCACCTGTTCCCTTGGTTCATTAAAGAAAGGCAATAAATAAATTAAAGAAAAAAGCATGCATGGAGTGGAGATGATTGAGAGAATAAGAATAATCTATAACTGGGCTTAGCAAAATAGTAGAAGCAGCATTAGCTTTTCTAACCTGCTTTTCTTACCCATTTAACAGAATTCAACACAGCTGACAAAGCTCCTGTTCCCCCCCCCACACACACACACACAGACACCCTGTGAGGCAGGTGTGGCTGTGTGACTAGCCCAAGGCCAACCAGCTATCTTTGTGGAAGCATGTGGAATCAAAACCAGTATTCCCAGATAAGAATCCAACTCCCTAACTGCAAGACCAAACTGGATCATATAGGGGTGACGCGCCCAACTCATGGGTCACAGGGAAACTTAGGTAGACTGTGGTGAGGACACCAGACGCAAAGTAGCCACCTCACCTTTATTTCTATATTTAAACATTTTCCAGATCAAGGGATGGGGGTAAATAGGTGGCCAAATGCTTAGAACATTGATGTGTTACGAATAATTAGAATTTGGAAAACCCTGATCTATCAAGTAGACGTCATGAGAAGATGGTCTGGAAGATGAAGTGATATTTGGAATGAGCTAGTTTCCAAATAAATGTTCTTTTGTTTTGGTAAACTGAAGGTGAATTGAGAATTAGGCTGCATTCACACAACAGACAGAAGGAACCCAGTGGAAACCCAAATAGTGCAGGTTTGGGTCATGCAACAATTCTCCAGGGGTTCATGAGGGCTAGCAAGTGGCATCATCTCCACAGAGTGGGAAGGTGGACTCCGAGGGCACTTGTCACCCTCAGGTAGAAACCCAGAGGTCACATGAGCCATGCGGTCTTGCCCTGCCTGGACACCAGGAGTGGCTGACTTCTGGGGGTGCTTCCAAGGCAATGGAAAAGGCCGCCAGGTGGCACATTCACTGCTAAACCCGTTAACTTCAGCCAAGTACTTCTTCACTTTTAACTGCTGTGTTACTCCATTCTTCTGGAAAGTTTCTGCTTCTCACACTCCACGTGAGTACAGTACGTGCGCACAGACAGTGCTGGGAGTCTCTTAAGACTTAAGTAAGCTTCAGTGGGAAAGCGAGCTCTCCCCATTTCCTAGCTAATTTTGCATTCCAGTTTATTTGAAATCTCAGACCCATAGGACCATTGATGATAAAGAGAAAAGCCCTTTGAAATTTCAGAATGCCTTGCACATAATTGGATCAACTTTTGTAGATGTCGTATTATGCTGCCTTTTGATCTACGCATAATTCTCCACAGCGTGAGGCGGTTTCTGATGAACAGTTGTGTTTAATTGAAGGTTCATTATCCTCCAACTACAAAAGCATATCACAGATCTTACCTGTCCTCTCTTTCCACAGTCTGGGAAAATTCAGATATAATGCACAGGCTCTCCAGATGCTGCTCCCATGCCTCATTTTTTAGAACTTTCTTCTTCCCTTTCAAGGGAACCTACATTGAACTAAGTCCTCTTTAAACACTGAGCCTGAACTAGAATTCCTTTCGGAGTGGCTTGAGTTGGGAAGAAGTTGAACCAAAAGGGTGTGAAGTGAGAGTGCCGTGAGAAATACAATCTTAATATGAAAAATGCCTGCAGAAAAATCAAGTCTGTTTTCTTGTAGCTTCACCTTTTTTGAGTTAGCCAGATTTTGAGTCAAACATGTTTGAAGTTCTTGGGATTTGGTTTAGATTAGGGATGTACACAGATTTTGTGTGTGTTTGATGTATAGCAAGTCGGATGCAATATAGATATATATATTTATTCAAATAGATCCCCTTCGAATGTGGTAGGATTTGAATTTGATCTGAATGTTCAATATGAACCCAATTCGAATCCCTGCTACAAATCACCAATGAAACCCTACATATCTCCTCCAAATCCCATCCATATCTGTTCTGAATGCATCAAATCCATTCTCAATCCACTTTGAATCCAGTCTGAATCTGCTTTGAATCCACTTTGGATCTGTTGCAGATATGATTGGGGCAGCCACTTTCCTACCTCACCAGGTTCATGAATGTAACGAAATGATCAAAGTATTTGATTGGTATTTCAATGTCCTTCTTTGATCGGACATTCAATTAAAAACCACCCAAATGCTGAATGTGATGACTATTAATGCACACCTCTAGTGCAAAGTGAACCAAAGCAGAAAAAATATTGTCCTTGTCCACCTCTAGTTTTTCCTGCCACAATAACTCAGTTATGAACAGTAATAACGGTAATTGCCCACCACTCTGCAGAACCAACAGAACCAACTTCTGCTATAGTTATTACTTAAATTGGCACCTGGAGGCCTCATTCTCCATCTACACTTTGTCATGCCAATACTGCTGGCAAACGCCATCGCTTCGCCTGTGTGGTCCACGGTATCTGAGAGGGGGCAGCAAGCTCTCTAATATAGATGAAGGGCTTGACTAGATGGTCTTCCCTATGGATTTAAGTTTTTGCATATGAACATAAGTGTGTGCACAGAACTGCTGCTCCTACCAGTCAAATGCATGCATCAGGGCGCGTAGGAAGGGGGAAAGGCTAGACAAGGCTTCTCCATAAACCTCTGCTGACAATTTGTTCAATAAAGAGGGAAGTAATTTTAATTCCCCTGTGGCAAGGAAGCTAAAAGTGTTCATATATGTTTGATGAGAGCAAAATGGTATAATCAGCAAGTATGCAGATAGGAAACAAAGACTGTAGAACTGGAGAATTTTGTTTGTTCATTGGACTCCCCCCAATCAGTAATGCAGGACCAATCTTTCTTCATTCCTTTGCATAAAAAAGCACCTTCTCTGTTCTGACCGGGGATGGTTTATTAAGGAGGGTCATCGTGAGCGTCTCAAATTTTCATCCAGGTGGAACTCACATTTGTTCCAAGCTGATTCCCTTAATGGACAGATGTTAAGGCTAGGGATGTGGGCAAATATTTTGACATTCAGTTCATAACAGATCGAATGCTAGAAAATCCATATTTGTTTGAATAGATCCCCTTAAAGTGTTGTAGGATTCTATTCAATACAAATGTATCTGTACAGATTTGCATGGACATCTGGTATATATCTGATACAAAAGAATACATATCCGATAGAAACTAATGCCTATCCCATATGTATCCTCTAACCTAAAGCATCAAATCTGACCTGAATCTACTTTTAATCCACCCTCAATCCATGCTGAATGCAATCAGGATTGTTGCAGATATATGGTGCAGTTCCTTTCCCACCTCCCCAGTTTAATAAATGTCTGAAACATTTTTTTTACAAATGCCCCAAACACTCATATTCATACAGATGTTAGTGTATGAATGTCCAATTTCGGACAAATTCGTATAATAACAAATGCAGATCCCCAGTTAAGGCTACTGGTAGAGAGATCCTGAATACTGCAGAAGCTAGTGGGATTAGGGACCTGCACAAATATTTGTAACGTTTGGCTGAATTTGGACATTTGAATTAGAATTTGTTGTGAATCAATTTTGATTGAGATGTGAAAATCCAAATTCGGCCAAATTCATAAGAATTTTGAATGCTACAAAGATTAGTGCAGTTTCTAGTTTCAGCATGTACAGGTTTCTGCAGCATCTGCTATAATCTGGCAGACTGTAATCCTGCTGGGCATCATTTGGATGTCTCCTTTCCGACCCCCCTAAAAAGAAAACAAAGAAACAGAAGAGGAAATGAGCAAAATGCCTACAGCGTCCTTTAGGGTTAGCTATATAGCCTTCCCCTCCCCTCCCCCTCTCGTGCGTCTATATGACACTGAAACTTTACTAACTTAGACAAAAAAACATTTGTTAAGTAAAAACAACATTTATTAGAGGGAGGAATTCTAAATATTTAATGACACAATTAAGTCTTACTAATGTAATAGTCTTTATTATTCAGCTTTAAAATTCATAAGCATAATTTCCCCTTTCATCTTTATTATGCAGTGTTTCCCAAAATTATTTGTTATGTGTTCTAATAAATAATTTACATATATTAAGATTTTAATTTTAATTTTCTAAATACGAGCCTGTTCACTTCTGACTCAAGACTGATCTACGCTTGGGGTATAAATGCAACTAGGATGAGTCACTTCCTCATAGTGTTATGATGACCCGAAGCCTCTCCCTGGCACCCAGCGACTCGCTTTTAAGATTTCAAGATTATAGAGCAAAGTGGGATGTTAGAGGATGCAGAAGAAATCTGCCTTCATGTCTCCAGTGTTAAAATTGTGAATTTTGTATCACAAATGAGCTGGAGGCCACTAACTTGCACCATTTCTGGAACCTGTGGTGAAGCCACAAATGGAGTGACTTCAGCAAGGAGGAGGAGGAGGAGGAGGAGGAGGAGGAGGGTGGGGCACTGTGGGAGACAGAATATGGGCTGTGGCCTGATCCAGCAAGGCCTCTCTCCTCCTCCTGCCACACTCGTACATTGAATAAAAATAAGCCTTAGAAAAGCCCTTGCAGCTTCTAGGCAACTGAATGTGTGTCTACAGTCCAGCACTGTTTTAAGACCTGCAGCATCATATATGCTAATTGGGCAATTTTGCATCTTCAGTGCCCTTGGCAAACTGCAAAGTGGGAGTGTTTATTTTTGTTCTAGATGACAAGCTGCCCGATGTGTAAGCAAGTATCACCCATCAAGCCCTCCAGAAGAAGAACTCTCCAAAAGCCGAGCGGACCAAAGGAGTCAATTTGCACGATACCTTAGTATTCTGTGCAGCCTCCGCCATGTAGAAGCAGAGCCTCCTTTTGCAAGTGTTTGTGAGCCAGGAGAGAGAAAAGTTTTCTGTGATCACAACAAATAAGACGAATCTAAGCATGAAGGAAAGTATTTAGAGGCAAGGAGGGGGCCAGGAGAGCCCTGTGAAAACAAGGTCAATGGAACAAAACTGTGAAGGCAGGGAGGAAGATTAAAAGGAGTTAGAAACACAAGGTGGGTATGAATAATAATGTGTGGAGGCAGCAAAACTGGATGGTTTAAAAAAAGGAAAAGCAAAATTAAGACAGAGCATTGTGACAGACAGTTAAAAACAAAAGTAGTCTTTGTGACAGCTATTTGCCGTGGCCGAATGTTTATTTGTTTATTTGTTTATTTACTTAGAGTATTTATATGCTACCCTGTCTGTGCGAAGAGTGCATGCGAGCGAAGCAGCACAGCCGCAGTCGTCTGCACATCACCCAGTCGCCCTGGCAACAGCTGGCATGCATGGGCCTTGCCAAGGTGAGGCGACCACCGCTTCTACGGCAGCACTGGCCCTTAGCTGGTACTGGTACTTTGTGGATCTGCCAGGTAACTTAGGACAGGGTTGGCGTTTGAAATGTGAATGCCTGTTCTATGCCTGGTCCTGTGAAGGTGCAAAAAGGCCCTGTATGGGCACGATAAGGGACTCCGTGCAAAATCTGTGTCTAATAATTACCCTCTTCCATTGACTGGGGACGCGAGGGCCTGGGCACTGGAAGGAGGGTGGCGGCACTTCTAGTACATGCACACAGAATGCCCCCATTTGCATGCAGATAACACACTTTCCATTCTAGAAGGTACAGACTGCAATGAGTGGAAACGGTCTCCAATCTAAATCAGATCTCCATCAACTAATCTTTGCCATTTTATTGTATCCTACCACATTTTATTGCATCACATTTTAATGCATTTTATTTCATTGTTCTTAACGTATTTTATGATGTCAGAGGACTAATCGAATAAACACTTCACTTGAGGTGCTGCAGCAAAGATTCAGTTTGGGAAACAGATTGGGCAGCAGCACAAGGCCAAAGGGAAGGGAGGGACCCAGAAGTACGTACGAGGAGAGTTAGGAACAGGGCAAGCCTCTGTGTGTGGGGGTGGGTGGGTGAGGGTGAATGTCAATCTTCAAATGTGCCAACATTTAATCCGAATTCCAATGTCTGAATTTGGCTGAATTCATATGAATTTTGAATGTTGCAAATATTCGTGTCCATCCCTACTCACATTCTGTCTCAAATGATATCAGCTCATTCAACTATCATACTGGGGGGGGGGGGGGAGATTGGGTGTGTGTGTCCAGAAACTGTTCACGTGTTCATCTCTGTCCCTTCGGATGATGAGAAATTCAGTTCTATGCTCACATCTGAACGAGCCTTGAGATAATGTGCTGCATAATTGAAACATGGTTTTCAGCTCTTTTTCATCTCCTGCGTGTCATCAGGGGGTTTATCATCCAATCAGGCATGCAACTTCCTGTAAAATATTATTAATTCCACCTTTGATGGGTGTAGAGAATTCTTCCCCCTGAGACCGTGAGGGAAGGAGTACAAAGCATATCTATGTTCAGATAATCTTTGATGAGTTCCTATTTAAGTCCACTTATGGATCATTCCAGTTATTCCATTAGGAAATAAAAGTATTGCATTGCAAGCCCTCACGATTATATATTGTTAATGTTAGCTTTACTTTTGCATTAATCACATCCATTATGAATGAGGCAACTCAGAGGGTTGGGGTGTACAGCAATTGTGGTTTGGGAGGCTGCACATCTGTCTGAGGGCGCCGCAGAGTGCTCTGCGAGGGCCTTTCTCCTTCTTCCTTACGGAGATTGGTGTGAAGCCTGAGCACTGAGCCAAGCGTACTTCTGCACTGCTTGATAAAGGGACGGATCCTGTTTTATTGCTGTTGATGTCAGCATTACACATCCTCTGGGAAAAGAGCCTGTTGTGTTATCCTGGGTACTCAGAGCCTCATAATGTTTGTCTGTGGCATGTGAATGGGGGTGCGGCGTGTGTGTGTCCGATACAGTATTATTGACTCTCCGGAGACATTCCATCTGTTCCGTAACCGAAGTAGGTGTCATACTAATGAGTGTTTCGAATGTGGTGAATGCTGATGACTGAACTCTTCTGGGAAAGTTCCTGGCACATGAGCTGAGCGCAGATTTTGCCTGTAAGATGCTCCACACTTGATCCTGACTATCAGCATTCTTTGCCCAGTACCGGGAGTGATTATTTCTTAGAATCACCGAAAGGTTGTTCCCTCCACGCTTCAGTGCTGAGCTAAACACGCCAATGCCCTGGTTCGGCACATCATGCAGGTTTCTGGAATTGATCGCTTGTGGACCAGAAGCGAATGGGGAGGGACAGAGAACCGGGATGGCGGCCTGTGGAGAGGTCTCCCGAGGAGTGCCTGGAACTGCTCCGTGGAGGTGAGTGGGAACAGGCCCTTAGTGACAGGCCTTGTTTCCGCATTGCGATATCCTCTTGAAATTTCTGATGTTGCCGGTGATGGTGGAATGAGTCAGATTTCATTTGACCAGTATGTATCAATATGAAGAAAAGGAGGCAGGCACCCATTAAAAAGGGGCATAGAGATCACAGAATCTGAGTCCTATCTGGATTTTTCATTTACATAGACTGCATTCACACCCAAGCTTTAATCCAGTTTCAGTCCACTTTCCGACTGAGAAATTGTACCAGTAAAGTGTCAAGCTGGTTTTCTTTCAACAATTTCTAACTCAGAAATCTATCTTTGGCTTAGATAAAGTGGAAAGAAGCTGACTCGTCAACTTTGCTGGTGTGCTCTTTCACTCTGAAAGTGGACTGAACCTGGATTAAAAGCCTAGATACAGACACAGCTCCGGTGTACTAACTTCCCCCTCTCAGAATGTTCTCTCCAGCACCGGATCGCTTCAGCTGCATCCTGCCGCCACTCCTGGAGCAGAAACTTGGGATAATCACTCTTGCAACATTTGACGCTGAGGTCCCGTCTCCAGCAGCATTTCAGAGCTGTCAGCAAAGGGCTTTGTGCGCACAGAGGGCGTGACCTGATTCCGTCAGTTTCCTCTCCAGTCGCTTCCCGCCCAGGAGAAAGGCTGAAACATGTATTTTTCTTTTCTTTGCTTGGGGTGGGGGTGGGGGTTGGAAGGGAGAAAGTCATACTCTTCATTTGCATGTTCACTGTCTTCCTTCTACCTGGCAAAAGGAAAGCTTTTTTTATAAGAATCAAATACAAAACAGCAACATTTGTGCAATGTTTGTGAGACTATGACAGTGTCGCCACCCTCTCTTTACCAGCTTGCACCAAAAGGGCATCTTTGCAACTGGTCCTCTGGATCTAGGGAGGTCCTCTAAAAGAGAGAATACACCAGAACTTCTTTAACTGCTACGGGCACTTCTCCTTCCTGCAATGGGTCATTTATTACTCCCCTGACCAAACTATCCATATCCCCTTCGCTAGTTTTCATTTGCTATAATGGACACAGATTAAGGAGGCAAGAGATTCCCCTAGGGATGTGCACGGATGCAGTTCTTGACATTCAGTTCATAACTAATTGAATATTTAAAAATTCAAATTCATATGAATAAAGAAAAGTGAATGTCTGGACATTCGAACCAATATGACTAAATTTGTATCTATTTGTGCAAATATTCAATACGTATCCAATGATGCGAATCTCGTACGCATCTGTTTGCATCCCATTTTCATCCTGTACGTATCCGTATGGATGTACACAAGATGCGTACAGATATGAACTTCATGCGTACATATCCATACACATACAGATATCCAAATTATTTGTACAAATAATTAATACATTCACTTGTATTCATACAAATACTAAAGTACGAATGTCTGGACATTTGATTCATATATGAATGCCCGAATTTGTCTGAATTTGTACAAATAATGAATATTTTGAATATTCACGCACATCCTTAGGTTCCCCACTTCCTTGGACCACAGTAACTGAAAATGGTCCAAAGTAACCAAACTATCCGGACGTGCCTTGCAGATTTATCGCAGCGAGTCTCTGAAGATGGCATGAAGGGGCACTAGCCCTTTCATCAGCTGGAATGGATGTGTTGGGCGCCCACTTGAGGGAGGGGGCAATGGTGGAGACGTAAGCCTTCTTTGCTGTCACTTTGAAGGTGGTGGGATGAACAGGGGGGCCTCGCCGCTTGATCTTAAGGCACAGGCAGGTCGGTACGGGAGAAGGCGTTCCTTTAGATATTTGGGGCCCAAGTCATTTAGGGCCTTATAAGTCAGAGTCAAAACCTTGAATTGGGCTCAATAGCGAATTGGCAGCCAGTGAAATTCTTTTAAGACCGGCATGATGTGCATCTGGCTAGCTGTTCCACTCAGCACTCTAGTGGCTGCATTTTGCACTAGCTGCAACTTCCGAACCGTCTTCAAGGGCAGCCCCATGTAGAGCGCATTACAGTAGTCCAATCTAGAGGTTACCAGAGCATGGATCACCGTGGCCAAGTCGTCTCTATCCAGAAGAGGCTTCAGTTGACGGACTAGCCATAGCTGGGCGTAGGCACTCCTGGCCACGGCCTCCACCTGAGCTTCAAGTGTTAGCGCAGAGTCCAGGAGTACCCCCAAGTTATGCACCTGTGCCTTCCAGGGCATTGCAGCCCCATCAAGGACAGGGTATCTCCCAACTATACGGACCCAAGACCCTGTGACACACAGCACCTCTGTCTTGTCTGGATTCAGCTTCAAATGAGGTAGGATGAGTGCTCAACCTGATATGAATCCCATATGGATGCATACAAATAGCATACGAAGCTTCATACGAATGGATCAAAATGTTCCATTCAAATTTGAATGTCAGTCTTCAAGTGTGCCAACATTCTATTTAAATTTGAATGTCCAAATTCAGCTGAATTTGTATGAATTTTGAATGTTATGAATATTCATGTACATCACAACTAATAAAGAAGCCACCTGTGTGTGCGTGTCCATGTGAGAGAGTGTGTGTTTAACAGCAACACCCGGTGGTACCTGCAATGTCTGTTTAAAAATACAGCTCCCTAAATAATACAACGAGATCGTGATGAAACAGTAATTAATAAGTGGCCTGTAATGCCGAGATGGATGCAAATGCCATGAAGGTTAGCTTTCATCAAACAACTAAAATGTCAGGCCCCAAAATTAATAATTTGCCTCTAGTTCTTTTTCTTTCTTTCTTTCTTTCTTTCTTTCTTTCTTTCTTTCTTTCTTTCTTTCTTTCTTTCTTTCTTTCTTTTTCTTTTTCTTTCTTTCTTTTCCTCTCTCATTCTTTCTTTTCTTCACATTGGGAGACACATTTTTTTTCCACAGCATTTGTCACTTCTGAGAGCCGTGGGTGCACAGATGGATTTTAGCAAATGTCTCCAACTGTGTGACATCTGGAAGCTGTCACCAGACTAACAAGAGGTAGCCTTTTGCCACTGGGCTGGCTCAGCAGATGCTCTGTGGGTCTGTTTATTCATTTATTTATTTCTTCTCATCCTTGCATTTTCGAAGTCAAACACTGCAGCTTATCTAAGTATTTAGAGCACGCCTAAGTATAAATGGCTAAGTAAAATGAAACTCCAGTATCATAAACAACGTAAGCGCTAATTTGCTGAAGCTAACCAATATAGTGTAATGTTTTTAGGGTGGGTTAAATCATCAGAGAGTTCTATATCTATTGGACATTTTATGCTCAGTAACGCATCCTGGGTGTTAGTAGTTCTTTCTGGGAACACTTGTGCTAACTGTTCATTCTGGTCTGAAATTCAAAGGTTTGTCTGTTAATGTTGTCCACGCATCTTATTCGTATCCGTATGCATTTGTCCCAATGTATACAGGTGCATATGGACATATATGAATGTTGTTGACATTCATATCGTCAAATACGAATTGAAACTTCATATGAATAGATTTTGAATGTATTCTAATCAAATTGAATGTGAACACATTCAAATTTTAAACATACAAATTGATTCAAGTCTTTGGATATTCGATTCAAATCAAATTGAATGCCAAAAATTGCATTTGTGCACACACACATTGTCTATATGGTCCTACAGTGATCTTTTGTTAAAAACATATTCATGCTTTCTTGGTGGAAGAGGCACCATCATTTAATTGTGCCTGATTCATGGTTGTGGATATATTGAAACCAGAACAGTTTTGTTGTTCTGGTTTCGATGTGATGAATTTCTTTTCTTCAAGGTAGGTTAGAACCCATGATCTTCTTGGGACTTTATTGGGGATGCCAGATATAGGCTGCACCCAGATGGTGAGAAGGGAAATGTGGAATCTCATTTAGATCCTGCATTTGTCTCTCACTCTTCCTGCAAGATGGAAGGGTGAAAATCTTGGGGCAAGCCCTGGCCACTTACTGTTCTGGTGCTTGCTCCTGGGATACAACATATTTTACATGCTTTATTTGAGAATGTCCAAATACTGCAGAAAAAGCAAGCAACATCTGGATGCGGTCGTAATCTCCCCCATCCAAGCCTTCTGCTATTCTCATAATTTACTATAGTTTACTATCTGGCATACTGACAGAACATTAATGGTACACTTCACCCAGATATGATTTATTTATTCCAGTAGATATCCTGGAATAAAACATGGTCATTCCAGAATAAAGCGCATCTGGATGTGCTTTACTCCAGAATATCCAAATATAGCAGAACAAATAAGTGATGTGCGGATGAAGTTCTAGTTGGCAAACTGCCTGGATGATTGTTTGGCTACCTTTTTCCAGAGACACAGAGCTGCTTCTGGTGACTGAGAGAGGAACAGCAGGTGTCGCAGCAGCAGCAGCAGCAACAGCTTCCAGCTCGTGTTGAGGAGTGGACTCCAGAACTGGACATCAAAAGGCTTCCAGTTTTCCAAGCCAATGTCCAACTGATTACTCCATCTGATCATTTGAAGGAGTCTGTTTATTCAGGGTGGATAAATCTACTCCAGTTCCATCTGAATTTTCTAGCCATCACTGACTTCAGCCACCCATTATAGTGGTCCTAAGTGTATGAATTTATTTCTGCACCATAAATTATGCATGTTTCAAGCTTGAGTGGTCTCCAGAAGAATTTATGAAGTTTGTGAGCTTGGAAGGCTTGACTGGATAGAAGCGTCTTGGAGAAAACTGAAATTCAGACGGAACTGGGAAGAATGAAGCCCTTTTGCGGTCAAAAAGGATTTTTCCTTTTTAAAAAAATGGCTTCACATATACACATAAAAGCACACAGTCATTCTGTGGTCACTGCTAGGGATCTACACAATTGTCTGACTCATACTAAATCACATGCAAGAAAATTCAAATTCAT
Organism: Aspidoscelis tigris stejnegeri; assembly: GCA_023333525.1. Lineage (NCBI taxonomy): Eukaryota > Metazoa > Chordata > Lepidosauria > Squamata > Teiidae > Aspidoscelis > Aspidoscelis tigris. The sequence continues at coordinate 1,148,303 of JALMGA010000013.1, read as the reverse complement.
TCAAATAGTTCCCTTCTGAATGCAGTGTGATTCAACTTTGATATGAACATTCAATCCCATACAGATCTCATACAAATCCCATACAAATCCCAAACAAATCTCATATGAAGCTTTTTTGCACTTAAACTCTATGTGCATGTATGTGTACAAATGTATAATGGGTTTCTCTGCAGTCTTCACGGCAGTCACCTGGCTTCGCCTACCTGCTCTGGGACAATTAACACTCACCCAGAGAGGTTCAAATGCCTATTTACAGAACGCTAAGGGATATTTCTTTCTATTTGCAATTTTAAGCAAATAGTATATTTGCTTAAACATTAATAATATTTGAAGTTAATACAAATTCAGCCAAATTTGGACATTCAAATTCGAATAGAAAGTTTTGATACATTTGTATGAAGCTTCGTATGAGATTTGCATGCATTCGTAAGGGATTTATATGGGATTGGAAATTCCCATCGAATTCAAATCCCACTACATTTGAAGGGTATCTATTTAAACAAGTATGAATTTTCTTGCATTTGATTCAATATGAATCGATTACAAAAAAATATATGTGCACATCTCTACTGTCCATCAGTCCTTGGACTAGAGTGGAAGCCATGGACGTTCTCACGTGACTCATTTCAAATGTTTCCACCTTGCTAACGGCTCCCTTCCAATTCACTGCTTTTTGTTTATTTTCTTGTGACCATTAATAATTTCCTTTTAATTCCACCCCCCTTGAAAACGGCAGCAGTCATGTGTGCACGTGTATGGTCATGCTGCTTTGGAAAGGTGGATGTTACAATTCAAAATGATCAGGTAGGAGGGAGAAAGAGAGAGAGAGAATGCCAGAGGGGAGGGAGAAGGGAGGGGCAGCCAAGGAGAAACTGCAACTCTGAGAGGCAAGGAGCCCATTGTTATCAGAGAAGGTTGCCAGGCAACCTCTGAAGTTCAGGCTGCAGGATTTTACATGCAAAGAAAGGAGTCTGTCTGGACCTGTTTGGTCGTGACATCTTCATCCTCTTGGGTTCTAAGAGGGTGTGACCTTGCTCCGAGGGGCATCCACCCTGCCTCCCCCGAGGGCATCTATAGCTAAGGAAGCCACCTGGAGAGGAGGGCCCTTTCTACATTTGGGCTTATTCCGGAATATATCTCAGGATAGCAGTCTGCTGGCCACAAGTGAATGCAGATTTTGGCAGGTCTCACCTGGGGCCTTCCATAATCTGCACTAGTCTGCAGACATCAGGTCTCTATTCTGGGATATATTCCAGAATAAGGCCAAGTGCAGAAAGGCCCGGGATCTCAGTCCTTTCCACATGGGATGATGCATGAACATGCAGTGAGGGTGTTGAGAAAAGGAATCTTGGAAAATTGCAGTAGATTATGCAAAGGTAAGTGATGGAGGAGGAGAACAGAAGTGCACAGTTGTGTAGAAAGGAAGTAGATGATGGAAAAGGGGGACGGAGGGAACCCGTGCCTCCGCCCCTACAAAATGGATGGTGAAGAGCCAGGAAGAAGTATGCAGAGCCAGGAAGCACAAACAATTCCCAGAGAAACTCAGAAGTTGGTGCTCATCAAATGACCTGGAGCACACAACAAAGGACCATGTGAAAATGATTGTGGGGGATTTCAGCTATTGTAACATCTGCTACAATTCCAGTTCTGCCAAAAATTACATGTCAAACAAGTTCCTCTCCTCCTTGACAGACAATTTCATTTGTCAGGATGTGGAAGGAGGTATCAATGGGCTTCTATCCTGGACTTGCACTCACTCGCAGGGAAGAGATGTTCTAGGAAGTGTACATGACCGGGGGGGGGGGGAAGGTAGTGACTATGCTATCGTTGAATTTTGGATAATAATATTAAGAGGAGGAGCTGACCAGTATCAGGTTTCAAAGCTAGACTTTAGAAGAGCAGACCTCGAGGGTTTGCAAAAGGAGGGCAGGGAGGTTTCAATGGCTTGATATCCTAAAGGAGGAAACTTCCTAATGTAAGATTGACCTCTGCTTAGTTATCTTACTGGCAAGCAGTCATTGCTGGCATGTATTCTGGATCCTGCTTTTGCTCTCTGTTAAAATATAAGAATGGTTATTCTTTTTAATTAGAACTTGTGAATTAGAACTCTGTGAGAACTAGAAGGAAGTATCTAATGATGCTAAGTTGAGAAATCATTTTGAATTTAGTGGACAAGTGCTAAATTTGTTTGTACTCTGGATGCCAACAGAAGGAGGAGGAGGAGGAGGAAGAAGAAGAGGAGAGAGTTGGCTTTTCTACCCCACTTTTCTCACCCATTTAAGGAGACTCGAAGTGATTGACAAAGCTTTCTATTCTTACCACAACAGACATCTTGTGAGGTTGGTGAGGCTGTGAGAGCTCAGAATAAAGCTGTGACTAGCCCGAGGTCACCCAGCTGGCTTCGTGGAGGGGTGCAGAATCAAACCTGTTGATTCCCAGATAGGAGTTAGGCACCCTAATCACAAGACCAAAGTGGCTCTTTCGTTTTCTGCTAAGTTTGCACTTTTTCATGTCCTTACTTCTCCCCAGTTGAACTGCTGCAGTGGTTCTGATACCCAAGAAGGATAAAGATTTTGCACAGACTGAAATATCCCTATCAGGAAGGGGGGGGGGGGGAGTCTATATAGACCAGGCTGGATGAATGCAAAATTTAATAAAATGTGAAAACAAAAAATAACCAATGTATAAGAAATGGGAGAGGGATTTGACCAGAGAAGAATGCAACACAGTCTGCAGAAATTGTAGGATAAGTATCAGAAAGGATAAAGCACAGAATAAGCTGAAACTGGCAGAGATGTCCAGAGTAACAATAAGGGTTTGGAGAGGCCTGCTGAAAGCAAAATGAAAGCAAAGGAGCCTGGAGGCCTGTTATGCTTCAGAATGGTAAATAGGTTAAGGGTGACAAAAGGGAAGGAAGATTCTTATTTATCTCTGTGTTTTCCCAGTTGGCCGTTACTGTGCCATGAGGATTTCCCAGCTGACAGTCGCTGTGCCATGCAGGATTGACAAGAAAGATAAGAGAACACTTAGGGCGTCTAAATAAATTCAACTTTCTGTGCCCAGATGAACTACATTTTAGGGTATTGAATGGGGATATGCACAAATATTTGCAACATTCACAATTTGGCCAAATTCAGACATTTGTATTTTAATTGAATGTTGGCACATTTGAAGATTGACATTCAAACACAAGTCAAATGTTTCAATACATATGAAGCTCTGTATGGGGTTTGCATGGGATTCATGTTCATTCATATGTAATTTGTATGTGATTTGTTTGGGACTGAACATTCATATTGAATATTCAAAGGGGATCTATTTGAATGAATATAAATTTTCTAGCATTCAATTCAATACAAATCAAGTACAGAAAAAAATTGTATACATCCCTAGGTGTTGAACAACTAGCTAAGGTCATTGCATAACCACTTACTGTCATATTTGAGTATCCCTGGAGAATGAGAGAGGACATGGAAGGGAAAATATTGTCCCTGTCTTCATAAAATGGAAGATGGTGGGCCCAGGGAACTACAGGCCCATGTGTCTGAATATGATACCAGGCAGTGTCCTTGAGGAAATGATTAAGCAGCATGTTTTGGAACACCTGGATTAATCAACAGCAGCTGATATAGAGTTTGGGAGCAAGATGTCGGGTCAAACTAACCTTATTCCCTGATGTGTGTGTGTTGGCAGCTTTCCCAGACAGACACTTGATATGGTCAAGTGACTAATCAATAAAGTTTGTATTCATATCAGATATTCGTACGAATTCGTACAAATACATTCATATTGAATAGAATCCTACCATATTCGAAGATCTATTCAAACAAATACAAATTTTCTAACATTCAATTCATTATGAATCGAATGCCAAAGAAACCATTTGTGCACATCCCTACTCCTACGTTCTACAGAGAGAGAGAGAAAGAGAGTCCTCTCCATTCGTTATCTTATAAACTTTAGGAAAAAAGTTTGAAGTTGCAAACTAACCATATGAATTGCTTACCAGTGTCAATCGTGCAATGCATTGTGGGTATTTCATCAGTATTCTTTTGTTCCTCCTGTACCTATCAATTTTGTTCATCAAAGCTGTCTACATTGTAAAAACTGTGGCAGAAGGTTGCCATTTCATGCAGACTGCTTATGGAAATCAAGAAGCTGATTTAGGTTTAGCATAAATATACATAAAAATGGATTTGAAATTATACACTGCATCTCCTGATCAGTTTTAGGTTTTTAAAGTCCTATTGTACACTGTAAAGCATTCTCTTGCAGGGGGACAGGAACATTCAGGTGAGGAAATATAATCACAAAATGGAAATGCATTTTTCAACTGAACATATTAACTTTATTTTCACCACAGCAGGACACCAGTAAATAAGGCGCATTGCTATGAATACTCAATTAAAAAGAGAAAGGTAATCTTTGGACTTCAAAAGCAAAGTCCTACTTTATATTGTCTGTGACAGAGGAGAAAAAGATAGAGAATAATCTTTACCCTCGCACTGATGTAAATATACAGCAAAATAAGCTGAGTTCTTGTAGCTGTTGCTTAAGGGTTATCTTCAGCAGGTAGAAATATGGAGAAATTGACTCCAAGTTGACTTCACCATACAAGCCAACAATGGACAGTGCACCCAGGCTGCAGTACAGCCTGTCCCCAAAATGCTTCAAAAATATTGATTGGCCTGCTGAACTATGAAGATTAGTTATCAGTGACCTGATAACCACCCAGAAGAATAGGATGTTAGTAGGGAATCTGCTTTGTAACAAACTGAATGTTAGAAAATTAATATTCATTTGAATTGATCCCCTTCGAATGTGGTAGGATTCTGTTCAATATGAATGCATTTGTACGAATTCGTATGAATATCCAATACGTATTCGATACGTATCCTGTAACATATCTGCATTGAAAGCATCAGATCTGACCTGAATCCACTTTGAATCCACTCCTGATCCATGTTGAGCTGAATCCATTGCGGATGCCACCGGCATAGCCGCTTTCCAACCTCCCCAGTTTAACAAATTTCTGAGCTATTTGTACGAATGTCTGAAACATTTGTATTCCTACAATGCTAATGGATGAATGTCCTAGTATTCAATTTGTGTACAAAAGTCTGAATTTCGATGAATTCAGATAAATAATGAATGTTATGAATATTCATGCACATCCCTAGATGTCAGGATTACTGGAGCAAAATGATCCCTTTAATTTTCAGTGGTTGCCTTTACTTCAATCAGATAACTAATTTAGCTATGAGGCCTAATGATCTTTTCTTAAATCTTGCTTTAGTGTATCTATTTTTCCTAAATTGAAAGTGTAATTACTATTAAGATTACTGTTTATTTTTTCCATTTATTTCTGCTTATTATATATATAGGTTTCCTTTGAGTATTTTTGTTGTTTGAAGTTCACAGATTTACTTTCATGTATATTTATATTTTGTTTAATTTTTATAGTTTGAAATCTGTTAACTATTATTGCTTAATTGGGACATTATTTTATTATTTTGAATTAGGACTTTAATTGAAAATAAAATAATTTTTTAAAATTGGATTTTTTGTTTGGAGTAAGATGCACACAAGTTTGTATTGGAATTGTTCTATACTAGTAATGGGTGAATTTCCTTGATGAACCTCTGTTCCCATAATCTTTAAGTTTTCTTGTGAAGACTCAGGAATAGGGATGTGCACAGAAATTAAAAAATATATTTATTATCTGTATGAATTCATAAAAATTTCGACATTCGGATTTCCAAATTTGAATGAATATAAGTATTTCAAGTTATTTATGTGAATAATTCAGACATTTTTATCTGTACAGGTACATATGAATCTTGTACATGCCCATAAGCATCTCATACATGTATGTATCCATAAGGGATCCATAAGGGATGCAGATAAAAAGTCTGAATTATTCATACAAATCCATGTGAATGTATTCATATTGATTTGAATTTTTGCACATTAGTTTTTTCTTATTCGTACAACTTCAGATATTTGAATATTTCATTTGCTATGAATCAAATATTGAAAATTGCATTCATGTGCACCCCTACTCAGGAAATGAAGAAAAAGCAAGTAGATCATTCCACGTGGCAGAAATGTCCTTCCTTCTTCTCTAGTCTGGTGGAAGGACATGAACATGCTTGCACATGCAGAGACAGCCTCGTATCTCCTCACTGATGACCAGGTGGTAGCAGTGGTGTGGAGAGGCATTTTCCTTCCTTTCATTTAGGCAGCAGCCTAGATCCAGAAGGCTGTGAGAAGCGCAACTTTCCAGTTAACTCAGAATTAGAGGACAAGATATTCTTGTGCTACTGCTTGTATTGGATTAAGCAAGAATTACAGTACAGAGGAAAGACTATGCAGCTGCACTTTGGAAATCCTGGGGAAGGAGTTAATCCCTCCCAAAATGACAACACTAGCAACGAAGGATTCTCTAAAGACAAGAAGACGGGGAAGGTAAGGACAACGAGTGAAAGCGAAGACTGTCCCTGGTACCTGGGGACTGTGGCAACATACGGTGTCTCTGAACAACTCTGGTAGTACATTCCGCACTCCTGTTAAGATATATTCCCGGGGAAACCCTTGGTCTCATAGTGCAATGGAAATGTGTGCTGTGTGATTTGCTTTTCCCGATCAACTCTTTCAAACAAACAGACCATCAAATGATTGTCTCTGGAATGAATAAAGATCGTGTCACTCTGTGTCTTGATCTGTATGTGGCGTAGTCAGGAGAACACTTTAGATCCTGTCTTTTCTCCTCCAAGGAAACCCTCCACTCAGCTGCCTCTGCCAATTGCATGCAACCGGTGCCTGACAGCTGTACTAACCATCTGTGCCACTTGGCCACAATTCCTCATTGATTCTGAAACAGTGGCCGGTACCGGTGAGAAATGAGCATTCTGCAGAGGTGGGAGCTGCCATTCTTAATGAACCAACAGGCACCATGCCAATGTAGCTACACAAAAGAACCCGGAAGCCTGGGGCATTTGCCTGAGACAGAAGAATGGCTGCAGAAAGCTCTACGGGCCTCGCATCGTCTGATGGTTTTCAGATGTTTTGGGCTATGGCTCTTTCTGCATTGGGCCTTATTCTAAGTCACATCACCAACTGCAGATGGTAGGCTCCTTATTTGGGGATATGATCCAAAATAAGGCCCAGGGCAGAGCAGGCCTTTGACCCTTGTTCTTATGCTCTAGTTCCTGTTTTGGACGAGCAAAGTAAGCCTGCCCATGCACTGAGATCTCAAGGAGAGGACCTTCTTGTAGTTCCTTCTCTTGCAGAGGTATTAGGCATAGGGACATGCAAGAGGGCCTTTTCTGTTGTGACCCCTAGACTCTGGAACAGCTTCCCTCTTGAGGCTTGCCAGACGCCTATGCTGCATAATTTCTGGTGCCTGGTGAAAGCATATCTTTTCACCCAGTTTTTTGCCATTTAAATGGCTTCCTCAGGGTGCTGTCCCGTTAGGGAGGGAGGGTGGGGTGGGGGGAAGGGGGTTATATTTTTATTTATGTCTTAATATTTGATATGTTTTATTCTTATTGTAACCCACCCTGGGACTACTTGGTGAAGGGCAGGATATGAATTTTATGAGTGAGTGAGTGAATTCTGAGACATTGGGCCTGTTTGCACTTGGCTTTATTCTAGAATGTATCTCAGAAGAGGGGCCTGCTGTCCCCATGCTAGTACAGGTCAGAGCAGGCCCCAGGTGACTACTGCCAGAATCTGCATTAACATGGGGACTACAGACCCCCTATCCTAAGATATATTCCTAAATATGGCCAAGCATGAATGGGCCCCAGGTCTCCTCATCTAACTCCAAATTAAGAGGAGCAAGGACTCCCCTTGAAGCGATAGTCCACTGTCTGCATGGCAGCTACACTCAAAACAGTTGTCAGAACCTGGAGGCCCTTGGTCCCTTGGGAGGGCAGGACTCGTGCAACTGCTAGATGATGCTGACTGTGTTCATGAGCTCTGTTCCCAAACCCATGTTGCACACAGGCTGCGTTAGGAATGTGCACAAATATTCTAAACATTCAAAATTTGATCGAATGTGGACATTCAAACTCGAACAGAATGTCCACACATTCAAATTTAAATATTCAGATGAATTTTGAATGTTCTGAAACATACATTTGAATGATTCAAATAATTTGAATGTACAGATATGAATGTACAGATACGTATCTGTATGTATCTCATAAGTAACTGTACGCATTTGCGTATGGAATGCGGTCAGATATGTATGATACATACAAACGTTGTTGACATTCATATCTTCAGATTCAAATGTATTCAGTTTGAATCAGATTTTGTGGCAGGTCCTAGTTCTGAGATATATTACAATGCAGAAAGGGCCCAGTTCTAACCCAGATCAGGAGCCTATTCGCACTTGGCCTTTTTCTGGAGCATATCTCAGGATAGGGGTCTGTGGTCCAGATGCTAATACAGACTCGAGCAGACTTCCCTTTGGGCCTGCTGAAGCCAGCACTAGCCTATGGACAGCCAGTCCCTATTCCAGGATATATTCCAGAATAAAGCCCAGTGCGAATAGGCCCCAGTTCAGTGCATTTCTCTTCTAACATCTTGCTTTCCCTGCCTGCACATCTCAGCAACACTCCAGGTTAGAAACGGAGAATCAGAAATGGAATGGGAACACGCAGGCTGTGTGCCTACTGCCTCAGAGGTGCTTCTGAGCCCCCATTTTATTCCGTGTGGCCACAGCCTAAGTTGGCGTTTCCTTTCCTTTCTGCTGCATCCAGTCCAGTGAGTCTATTTTGCTTGAGAAATCAGCTTCTCTTCCTGCTGCTGCCTTCATGCAAAGGATGCTGTTTACAATAACAAAGACTTGAAAATTCATATCTTCCTATCAAAATGAGCTTGACGTAAAAGCGCAATTCACACACATCTAGAACTTATAAATATTCTGAATTGCTTTTTGGAAGTGGACGTATCTGGAAAGCTTCTGCTACAGGGCTGGATTACTCATTCCCTAGGGGTACTGAGAAGAGCCCAGAAGCTATCTTAATTCCACTGCTTCTGACTGAAACTGGATGTCACATCTTAATAACACTTTGCAGAGTTTACTTACACTAAAATAAGAAAGTCTTGCCCCCTAGTGGAGGGAAATTTGCAACAAAAACAAGACTCTGCAGGTCCAAGGCATTTCATCCCTTTTCTTCCTTAAGAACAACTTGGTTCGATAGATCGTCATGGGGAAAGGAGTGGGATGACAGGAAGGCCCACTGGCTGGAAGGCTTCTCATCAGAGAAGGATTCTAGTGCTGGGGAAACAAATCCTAAATTGCCTTTTAAAAAAGCCATTGTGTCTCTAAAACCCTGTATATTATATTGAGTGGTATTAAAATCCAAATAAATAAATAAATATGGTTACTGATGTTTTATTGAAAAATAAAACAAAATAGTTTGTTGACCAACTTGAGATGAGAGGTCACTACTACTACTACTACTACTACTACTACTACTACTACTACTACTACTATAATGTGAATGTGAAAATAAATATTTATATTTATATGAAGAAGGAGGAGGTGGAGGAAGAGGAGGAGGAGGAGGAAAAGGAGCTGTGAAGTTCTGGAGAACAGAACTTTGTTTACCACAAAACTGAAAATGAGATTCTGGTTCTGGTGGGTTTCAATAGTTATATGGTAAATGTTCCTCTCCCATAAATGACACTGATGTAAAAGCTGGGGGTTTGTGTTTTTTGGTTGTTTTTAGAAACATGTGTTTGTGTTCAAAAATTCAGTAGAATAGTTCATGTTTGAAGCTATTCACAAATTGGGAAATTCAATTGAAATCACGAATTGTTTGATACAGCAATTGATGTTTACTGTGTTTGCCCTTAAAAAGGGCTTCTTGCAATTGAAAATTTGGTCTTTTTTTCAAGCAAGTTAATGTTTGATTAAGCGGTTCACTGCCAAACTGAACAAACGGGCATTTGATTTGATGACAAACTAAACATGCAATTTTTACTTATGCACAACCTTTGTTGTTTTGTTTTCATATCTGAATTCCTTATACCTAAATCTTTCATCAGATCAAACACCAGAGAGGGAGGAGAGGTCAGGGAGAAGTCCTGGATCCCACCCACACCACCATAACCTTTGATAGCAGTTGTATATGGTAATGTAGAAAAGAAATATACCGTTGAGTCAAAAGGTGAGACAACCTCCCCCTTCCTCTCTTGCTAAAATTGGTGAGTGTTGTAGAAATCTTAAAGTATCTTATGAGAAACACATCTAGATTAGGGATGTGTGTGAATGTTTTTTGGGTATTCGATTCATATTGAATTGAATGCAAGAAAATCCTTATTCATTCAAATAGATCCCCAAATTGAATTCAACACGAATGTTCAGTCCCATACAAATCCCATTACGAATTCCACATGAATTCCATATGAACCTTCATATGACTGTTCTGAAACATTTTATTTGAATTCGAATGTCAATCTTTGAATGTGCCAACATTCTTCTCAAATAAAAATGTCCAAATTCATATGAATTTCAAATGTTATGAATATTCATGTGCATCCCTGATCTAGATATTTCCGGCTTCACTTCTGAAGGCAACACAATGATTCCCATAGCCTTTCACATGCTTATCTCCTAATAGAAGACTTTTGGGTGTGCCTAACAAACATTGTGTGAAAACAGGATGGGATATGTCCCATGAGCTACTCATGCTTATATTGGGGGCAGGAGGAGGATCAGGAGCAGACAGAAAACTTTGGAGCATGAGTATTAAAACCAGAGGTGTTTTCACACTTGGCTTCTCGTCCCTGGATGGGAAAATCACGTGACCGACTAACATGTACTAGCATTCACCCTTGGGAACGCCAGTACACATCACACTAACACCCCACTTGCCCAGATACTTACCTGTATCAGGGTGCACGTCTGATCACCACAATCTTGTTTTCAGAGCATGGCACGACTGTGTGTGTGCTGTTGCCATGGTGATGGTGATACTCCACACATGCAGAATCATGTTAGGGGGCATTTGAGCTGAAAATTTTATTTATTTATATTTACATTTCTATCCTGCCCTATACCCTAAGGTCTCAGGGCGGTAACAGCTTTTAAAAACAGACATGATAAAATAGAACCAGATATAAAAAACAGTATGAAACAATAATGGTGTGAATGGTCGTGGCGCTGGATGAAAAAGGTAGGCTTTGGGGATGGGTTGAGAAGCATGTGGTACACAATTTCATGGTAAGGCAGGCAGTGTTTCTAGGTTGGAAACGGCTCCTGCAAATGCAGATGCACTTGCCCAGATGTTACTCTAACGGGACTACAGGGCAAAGTGTAGATTATATACACCCTAACCATAAGAACATAATAACATAAGAGAAGCCTTGCTGGATCAGGCCACAGCCCATCTAGTCCAGCATTCTGTCACACACAGTGGCCTAGAAATGCTCATGGGCATCTCAAGCAGAGACAAGGACAAACCTTCTCCTGCTTTTGAGTCCCAGCAAATGGCCTTAGAAGCACCCTGCTTCCCCCCTCCCAGCCTCAAAGACATACCTAGGCATTCATTCTAGTACCCATTGATACATCTGTCGTCCATAAATTTGTCTAACCCTACCTTAAAGCCATATAGACTGGTAGCTGTCACCACCTCTTCCAGCAGCACATTCCATAAACCGATGACCCTCTGGGTGAAGAAATACTTCCCTTTGTCGGATCCGACTCTCCCACCCGTCAGCTTCATAGATGCCCCCTGGTTCTAGTGTTGTGCGATAGAGAAAATAAATGTTCTCTATCCACCTTTTCTACACCATGCATGATTTTATATACCTCAACCAGGTCCCCTCTTAAACACCATCTCTCCAGACCAAAAAGGCCTAGATGTTGCAGCCTGGTTTTGCAAGGGATTTTGTTCCAGCCCCTTAATCATTCGGGTTGCCCTTTTCTGCACCTTTTCCAGATCCACAGTATCCTTTTTGAGATACAGTGACCAGAATTGTACACAATATTCCAAATGTGGTTACATACTGTAAATGCACAGATAAGGTGCCATTTCTTTTCTTTTAAAAATATTTACAACATGGTTTTATCCTTCTTTTCAGTTTTTTCTCTTATACTTTTAATGAGTTTAGTCCAGCAACTTTGCTGATGTTTTGTAATTGAAATGCCTACTTAAATTTTTTAACAATGTTAATTTCTTTTCTTTTCTCTTTTTTTTCTTTGCAGGAATAACACACTTTTGGTCTGAATTACTATAATTATGCATGAGGCAACCCTCCCCTTTTTTTTATTGCTAACTATCATCCAGAAACGCGGCTGGAAAAAAAAAGAGGAGGGTAATTTAATGTACAAAGAAGGAAATTACTTGCAAATCGGATATTGTTTAAGTGACTGCAAAAGTGTAGCTATTTTTTTTAAAGAAAAATAAATTAAAATGAGTGCAATGTCATAGATGCTAAACTGAGGAGTATCTTCACTTTGGAACTCAAGCAGGATATATAAATGTCTCTCCTTTTTTCATGGATTCACATATCTCTTTCCTTTTTTTTAAGGCCACCTGCCCAAGCCCAAATGCGGACAAGAACAGACATGAAAGCCACCCAGAGATCTTGGGATATGGGGCAGGATATAAATATTTTAATTAAATAATAAATGAATAATCTTCATGTAAGTGAAATATATTGGTTTATATATTAGTCAGTTTGGTCTAGTGGTTAGGGAGCTGGACTCTTATCTGGAAATACCAGGTTTGACTCTGCCCTCCCCCATGAAGCCAGATGGGTAACATTTTCTTGCATCCAGTTTAATATGAATCAAATACAAAACAACAATATTCATGCACATCTCTAGTCGAACCATTAATCTGGATTAAATTGAGCTCTTGGCTAAATTCTGATCTGAATCTACTCTACTTCTATTAAGACAATGTGTTAGCAGCTCCTTGATCTGGATTGCCACGTAGATTATGTGTTCCTAGCAGCCCCTTAGTCCAGTAAGTGCATAACCTCCATGGACTTTCCAAAACAATACAATGGCTAATGGTATCCAAAGCATCTGAGAGGAAAATTAGAAGAATCACATTCAGCCAGGGCAACCAAGCTGGTTTTACTGCCATAACCAAGGCCGAACCCATCTTGGAATAGGTTTAGATAATCGCCGTTCTCCAGCATAGAGGCAGAGAGGTATGAGGAGGTATTGCAAACATTGAAAGGACCTCAATCAGTTCTTCTCCATTTGATCTGGACAACAGCCTGCATAAGATGCATGACCCTTGAAGGGATGTTCACAAATGGGTTTGTATTGAATAGAATGCAAGAGAATTCTTATTTGTTTGAATAGATCCCCTTCGAATGTGGAAGAATTGAAATTCAAAAAGAATGTTCAATCCCATATGAATCCCATACGATTCCCGTATGAATCCCATATGAATTCGAATGTCAGTCTTCAAATGTGCCAACATTCAATTCGAATTTGACCAAATTCATGCAAATTTTGAATGTGACGTCTATTCATGCACGTCCATTGGTCCTTGTAAAAGAGGCGGTAAGCTCTAATTCAAATTAAAAGGACCGGACCAAAGCAGGTCGGACTGTCATCTCATATGACAATGTAGAACCTCCAAATTCACCTTAAAATCCTATTTCTCTCTAGGCAAACTGTGGGAGTTGCTCTTGCCCAGGACCCACCAAAAAGAGTTGCCTGAAATCCTTTTTCTCCTCGATACCGTAGGGCACAATAGATTTCTTTCTCTTTTTTTTTATGAATAAGGCTCATGTTTGTGATCTGCTTTTGTATGAAATTATTTTCTTCCCAAATGCCTGTTATCCCCGTTGTTAAATTACTTCAAGTCATGCTCGAAGGCATACATAGTATGCTACAATCAAGCAGGAACAACACTTTGCATATCATTAAATGCCAAATTCTCTTCAATACTTTAGAAGTAGCAGCGCAGCCAAACACCGCATGCTGCTTCTTTACTCTTTCCCTGTTTCAACTGTCAAGCAGGCCTGGTCTAAGGAAGGCTCCTCTGCCAAGTGTCAAGCGTGCTATTAATATCCCTATTATTCTCAGAGAGCTGAAGTATATAATGCTATTTTCTCCAATGGCACTATTGATACAAGGGATTAGCATTGCAATTTGTACAGTCACTGCTGTGCCCAGTAGGGAATCCACTGAATCAAATATTAATACAAAACAGGATACTCAAGGAATCCAAAGTTCCAAAGCTTCTTTTGCATAATAAGGAAAGAAAAGATGTTACACTGATGTGATAAAAACAGGTGATTAATGTCAAGGAAGAACACAGAACAATTTTTCCATCACCGTACAGAGGGATGTTTGATCAATATAGTTATGACATCTTCTTTAGCTATATTACAGTTCTTTTGTTCTTTGGTTTCTCCTTGTTTCCCTTCAGATCTACATTTGAATTCCAAATCCTTTGTCTCCATCCTAACAGAAGCCATTTTAACCCACTCCTTCTTTCCTCCTTTCCGTTCCTTCCTTCCTTCCTTCCTATCAAGGACCTGCTATGAAGCAAGTATTGGTACTCTTGTATTAGATTACCAAAAAGTTTGTTCTCTGGGCCTGATTGCCCTCATCCTTAGCCATAGGGTAGATCAAAGGACTACTTAATCCTAATCAGGGATGTGGTATGAATGTTTCTGTGGGTGCTCATTTGGACAGATCCCCTTCGAATGTGGAAGGGTTTGAATTTGATATGAATGTTCAATATAAATCTGATCTGAATCCCTGCTATGAATCGCCTACAAATCCCTATGTATCCCCTACGAATCCCCCACATATCCCTTATGCATCCCCTAAATATCTGCTCTGAACACATCAAATCCACTTTGAATCCACCTGGAACCACTGCAGATGTGACTGGTGCAGCTGCTTTCCCACCTCCCCAAGTTCACAAATGTAGCAAAACTTCGTACGAATGTATCAAAGCGTTCAATTAGAATGTGAATGTTAATCTTCAAATGTGCCAATATTCAGTTTGATTATGAATATTTGGACAAATTTGGATAAGTTTAAAATGTTATGAATATTCTGAATATTCGTGCACATCCCTAATCCTGATATATCTATGAGCCTTCTCCCATACCAACCTGTCCACGCCTTAAGATCTAGTGGTGGGGCCTTCCTGGTTGTCCCACCACCTTCAGTAGTGAGGCTGATAGGCACCTGGGAGAGGGCCTTTTTGGTGATGGCCCCCAGTCTATGGAATAGTCTCTCCCTCAAGGTGCGTCAAGCCCATTCCTTGTATATATTTAGGAAGGTGGTGAAGACGTACCTCTGTGCGCTGGCCTTTAGCTGAGGTGATTATATCCCCCCCCCCAGTACAAAGACCATTATTTTAAATATGGAATATAGTGTTTTAAAATTTAATTCTTAAAGTGTTTTTCATGTGTATCTTGTTTTTAATCTGTTGTTTTAACGGTTGTTGCCCAACCCAGAGACCTTCAGGAATAGGGTGGAATAGAAATCTAAATAAAATAAAATAAATAAATGAGCAGCCAGACATTCTGCTTTGGGTGATTTAACCTCTACATCTTTTGGAGCCTGACTTGAAAACCTTTCTCAAACGCATTTTGCAATGGCCACCATCACCCAGTCTAATCCTGTTGTGAAGCTAAGCCCACCTTCCAACACAGAAAAGACAGGCATTAAAGATGATGGGCCTATTCAGAAGACCCAAGCAACAGCAGATTTCATTACTTGCTAATCTCTTTTAACACCTGAGTGCCCTTCAGCTAAATTGCCTCCATAAAAGTTCTAAGTGTTAAGAAGAGGAGGAGCAGATCTAGTGTGAAAATAAATTCCTTTGCTTTCCCCTCTCCCTGAGATAGCAATCCCAGTAATTGCAAATGGCTTGGCTGCCATTAACATTTCCAAAGTTTATTTGGAGAGCAAAGGCACACAGATAAAACCAGCTTCCCAAAATTGAAAGAATTCAACTGCTCTTGTTTTGAGGCGTCCTGCTACTAATTACCAGAATTGTTTTCTGGTTGAGGATCTTTGGATGTAAATCAGGAAAAGACACTGTAAATGAAGCACCAGCTGGCTTTGACTGGTTGAAATCAAAGGTGGATAAGCAGTGGATGCATGGAGAAGGAAGGAAGGAAGGAAGACCTAGAAAGAAGGGAGGGAGGGTGCTGCTCTTATCCTTTTCTGCTCTTCCTCTCTCACACGCAGAGGACCATGGAGCAGATACTTCTATGATAAAGTGTTTATACACAATGCTGAAGCAATTAGGGAAGGAAACAAAATTTCATTAGATGCTTCTGAGTCTTTCCTACCAGCCATCCTTCCTAGCTCACCCCTGTTGCTCTTCCCTGCGTAATAGGATTGCTGACTTTTCATGCAGTGCATCATTTTGAAGGTGTCAAGTAGTTTGCCCTTTCTGTGAGCTGTAATGACACTGCACTGAATGGATTTGTAGACCTTTTTCTTCTTCTTCAATGACTGTCAGCAGTCACTGGAAAAATCCGTGCAGCAGGCTTGTCATTGAACTTACTTGTGACAAGTTAATGCTTGTGCCACAGTAATTAGAAATAAGATAATTTGCAGTACTGTTGCTAATATATTTTTCTTGGGTAGTGGTGGTGGTACAGTAGAAAAACCTTTTTTGTTTGTTTTCTTGGAGAATTATTGCTTTCGTATAATTTGGAGAATGTTCATAAGCAGAATGTTCTGGAATGCTCCTGAGTCACAGCCCCTTTTGTGCATTCGTTCAACATTGTTAGGCTGCGTCCCCATGCAAGCCGTTTGGCGCCGTTTGGGTGTCGATTGGGCTCACATGGGACCGGATGTGGACCAGGATTGAATCTTGGGCATCCCCATGCCATTCCCCATAACATGGGCTGGGGGCAGATTCAGCCGCCCCCATGCAAACTGCACCGGGATCATGATTTTACTCCCTTTCCAGGCAAGACACTTGCTTGCCTGTCATCCAGGTAAAAGGAATAAGGAGGTGCAGAGGCTTGAGATTTCTCTCTTTACTTTAGGAGTAAAGCCAAGCCTCTTTCCAGTCAGCAGATCAGGAAGACGGAGTGCAGAAAGGGGGTGCAGAGGCTTGAGTGTTCTCTCTTTCCCAGGGAGGCAACCTTATTGCCTCTATGGAAAAGAGAGAAACCCCAAGCCTCTGCACCCTCTCTTCCTGATCTGCTGACAGCAAAGTCCAGGACCATCCCCATGCACAGGCTTGGCTTGGACCAAATCGCGCAAAACATGCCCAGACTTGTTTTTCTGGGTAACATATTTGGTCCTGGTTTGGCACAGGTTTGGGTGATATGGGCCAAATCTAAAACCTTTGCCGAACCCAATTTCTGTACCGGAGCAAACCTACATGGAGATACGCCCTTATATTCACTGCCCAGTCACATCTGCAGTGGATTAAGAGAGAATTCAGTTTTGGAACAGATTCAGATGAGGTTCAGAGGGGATTTGGAGGTGTGACTGGGGGCAGGGATTCAAAGCGGATTTGAGGAACAGTTGAAGAGTGTTCACTCCAGACTCTGCATTTTTAAAAATGGAGAATTACTTTGGCAAAAGGCAAGAGGAGTCACACCTTTGGCTATGAAGACATGTTCCTAACAGTCGTCAAAGGTGGAGCCGATGGTGGCAAAACCCATCCATAAGCCCACCATCTGGGGGCCCTCGCCCTTCTTCCCAAGTCTATCAAAGCATCTCAGCCGTTCCCCAAGGTGACATTCCTGTCTTCGCACCTGGTCAGATTAACGCTGGGGAGGCCAAGGGCACAATTCAGCATCTCTTAGATTGCATACAAAATGCAGCAGACAGGATTTGTTCTTTCAGGCATTTCTATTATTCGCGAGGCAGCAAGGCCTCTTATCACGATGCCTCCCTTGATTGCTTTATGCCAGTGCCGGCCTGTCTTTGCTTACAGGCATACGGGGAGGGGGGGGGGAGAGAGAGAAAGGGGAAATAACTTCAAAAGTTGTCCTTTATATTAAGCTTTTACTTTTGGTGCAAAAAAGTGCTTGTTGTCTGGCCCAAAGTTCCAGAAGGATTCTGATCCATCTTTGAGCCTGCCATAGATTCAAATTAATTCCAGTTTTTTTCTTGTGGTTAGGGAGCTGGACTCTTATCTGGGAATATCGGGTTTGATTGTGCCCTCCTCCACAAAGCCAGGTGGGTGACCTTGGGCAAGTCACAGCTCTGTTCTAAGTCACAGCTCTGTTCTAAGCTCTCACAGCCCCACCTATCTCACAGGATGTCTGTTGTGGGGAGAAGAACAGAAGTTTTGTTAGCTGCTTTGAGTCTCCTTAAATGGATAGAAAAGCAAGGTAGAAAAGTGAATTCTCCTCCTCCTCCTCCTCTTCTTCTTCATATTTATTACCACATACCCACATAACGTGACTCCTTGCCTTGTGCATGGGCATGAGCCTTTAAATTCATGTTTTATCTAACAGTACATCCAAGCTTCCTTTCTTCTAAACTCCTAGATGTGATTCAAATACCACCCTGAGATGCAAGGCAGTGCTAATTAAAGTTGAGGCAAGAGCTTGAAGAGCCATCTTCTCATCTTGGCTAGAGGCACTTTCTTCACCGCCTAAAGACAAATTGGAAAATGGCTACTGGAGCAGAAACAAGTTAGGAGGTCTAATGCTGCCATTTTGTAAGCATGTATTACCCAGAAACCTGAGGCCTGCAAGTGCTGTGCCACTAAGGCAGGGCCCTGCCAAGGTACATGGACCTCTGGACCATAGAACTGGGCTTCACAATTGGCACAGAGGTTGGAAGTAGGATCAGAGAGCCCAAGTCCCTGCAACGGACCAGAATCCATCTTTGTCCACCAGCATCCATGTTGGTAAAATCAGGCCTTGATTCAAAAAGGGCAAGGAAATCATCCAAAATATTATGCGTGTGCCAAGTCCGAAGCTGGAAAGAGAACAAAAGATGTCAGCATAAGCGTTAGGGTTAGGGCACGCAGTGCAGACAGTGGCGCAACCATTTGCTCTTCTCCTGGTTGTCTGTGGTCGGCTGGTGGGGGAAGTGGCATCCATGCAGGCGCGGTGGCATTGGTGGCCATGACAGATCACTGACCTATGATGTGACCGGACCATCGATCCCCGGGACTGGCATCTAGTCATAGAGGCACAAGAGGGGCATTTGCTCACAGGAGCTGACATGATGGGCCACAATATGTCCCCCTGCACGAACATGCCCCTCTGCAATGGCATCCGAGGATGTCACAGAACGGCTAATCACGGCAGCGAGGGAGAAGGACTTCTGGCTTTGGGTGCAGTGGTGCAGGATGTAAACAGGAAGACCCTTTGCACTTCTGGCCAATAATGGAGACTCTGGGGAAGCTTTTGTCATGACAAGTGCAAGTGGTCCACCTTTACCAGAAGTTTGCCAGCCCCAGTTCATGGCAGCCTAATCAGCTGAGTGCAGAAGATCCCAAATTCTCTGCTTGCTCTTCCGTTTGGAAAAAGAAACACTTGAGTTGGCTGATGAAAAAAAAGGGGGGGTTATGTCTCCTTAACATACAGATTATTTATTTATGTATGTACTTATGTATATATGTATGTATGTATGCACATATGTATGTATGTATTTTTAATTAATTAATTAATTTTCTCCCCCGGGTACTGTGGTACTTTATTGCTGCAATTCTTTTAAAGTCTTATGACAGAGCATTAGTGTCTTCCCAAACACACTGAAACGTAATGCAAGCTTAATTGTACATGCACCTAGTCCTTAGCATAAATAGGCATTTGCCAAAGCTCCCATTATAACAGATGCCCTTTGTAATTGGAGGGATATTGTCCAAAAATTAGGTAGAAATCAGTTTAATTAAAGTTCGTAAATTGCTCTTAAAGTCACAATCTTGTCAAGGTGTAATTGATACTGACTGATTAAATTTGCCATATTAGAGTCACAATAGTAAATGGTCCAAGGCATTTTTAAAAATGATTTATTACGCAGTAGAGACCCTTCGGGTACACAAAAGAGAAAATTTTTCTATGCACTTGAGTCACTTTTATTTCAGAGCCGGCAGGCCCAGAGCTACAGTAGCTCTCAGGTTCTATCCAGGAGGATTCCTGAAAGGGACTGAATAGAAACAGCAGCAGGGAAGGCTCAGTCAAATAAGTGGAGCCCTGAACCAGCCCTCTTCACTATTCATAATGTTTTTGTGAGCAGAACCTGAGCATAGAAGCCAGATATGGCTGGAAAGGCCAACTAAAGACCAGAAGTAATAGTTGAAATCAAAAGGATTTTTCCCCTTCAGAAGGTACACAGTTAACCCTAACCACAAGCCAGGTAGGGTTCTCAGAGGGTTTCATGGTGGACGAGGACTGATGAGGACACACAACCAGTAGTGGCCAACCACTATATGGCTGCAAAAATAACAAAAAGGCTTGGAAACTGAGATGTATCGAGCCGCTGACCAATCTAGATCCATATCTTTGTAGGTTTCCATGCTATTGGGTCAGTTTCATCCTGACCCCCTAACTCTTGCTCTGCCAGAACCAAGACATAAGCCTAGGCCATAACAAGAGGGTATCACAAGAAGGACTGAGTTTAAGAGGTCCTCTCCTCTCTCACTGATGTTCCTCAAAAACTGGTCCCAAGATGGTGCCCTTGATTCTAGATTAGGTTGCATTCACAAGTATCCAGTGGCCAATGTAAATATCCGGAGTAGGAGATTCGCTGGGCTTTAATATTTTAACCACAAGCAACAGAGTAGTACTGTTGATGTGAGCCGAATGCATATTTTCTTTCCTTGAGGCTCATCCTGGAAATATTCACTGGATCTCATTTTCAACTAAGGATTAATACAAAGCCAGCTTTCATTAGAACCTGGACGGCTACCATTGGTCTCAGGTGTACGGAAAAGCAATCCAAAGCAAGTTCCAATGTTTTTGCTCATGTGTTCTGATTTTTAAAACTAAGGCAACCATTTTCTATGGCTTCTGCAAATGTTTCAACTGACAGAGTGATGTGTAGCTTGCATGCCTATTCTGTTTCTTCACCTTTCGCCTCCATCCATTTCTATTTTGAATATTCTTCTGGCTAATTTGTCCAATCTCATTAGATGGTCATAAAATCTTGGCACTAGGTGGTGGTAAGCACTGGCACAGCAGAACATCCCAATGACATTAAGGTGAACATCTGTTGCAGCTCTTGAACCTCATTTAAAATCCTTGAAAATTCTCTTTATGAGCTTGGAAATATAGCATGGGAGACTGGAAATGCTGTGCCAGATTCTGTTGTCTGTTTAAAATAGCCTTGAAGATTTTTTCCTTGCTTCTGTCTTCATTAAGAATATATCACCACTGAGATCCAATTGCTCTTCTTCTTTATTTTCAGACCTGTTCCTATAATGTCGTTAAGTCCATATGGCACATCCGTGGATGTTGGTATTCAGTAACGAAGGCATTCATGGACAGGACCACCACTTTTCATGAAAGCCAAGACTCTTATTTTATTATAGCCCATAAATCAAATATTTCAGGGCTGAATTTTGTTTTGAGGATTTAGCAGTGATGTTGTCCACACACCGCAATTTAACTTCAGGCTAGGAATGTGCACTAATTAGGGTTTTGTTTTGTTTTTTGCATTTGATTCTTATCAAATTGAATGCAAGATAATTCATATTTGTTTGAAAAAATTCACTTCAAATGTAGTGGGATTTGAATTCAGAACAAATGTTCAGTCCCATACAAATCTCATAAGCAGCTTCATACGAGGGTATCAAAACATTTGATTCAAATTCGAATGTCAATCTTTGAATGTGCCAACAATATGAATGTCCAAATTCAGCCAAATGTTTACAAATGTTGAATGTTATGAATATTTGTGCACATCCCCATACAAATGAATTCATGTTAATTCGTATGAATATTTGGTACGAAGCCACATATAACCATTACATATCCTGTAACATATCCACTCTGAAAACATCAAATCCACCCTGAATCCATTTTGAATCTGCTCTCAATCCATGTTGAATCCACTCTAGATCCATTGCCGATGTGACTGATGTATGGATGTTGTAACATTTGGTCCATGTACAAATATCTGAATTTCTCCAAATTCGTACAAATATCAAATCTTACGAATATTGGTGCACAAGGAAGAAAACTAGAATATATGCGGAGGATGTATGTCCATGCCGAATCTGCAGGAAATCAAGATCACCTTCCCAGAGTCATAATCACAGGGGGAAAATACATTTTGTGCCATCACAAAAACAACAATAAATATGGCATCACCTTATCCTCGGCCAGCAGCAGCCCAAGAAAAGAAGGCATGAAAGGTTGTGCTGATTTCTTTGCACTAAGCTCAACTGCATTTAGGAAGAGTGAAGAAAAGGGAATGAAAGCAACCACAGCCCTCTTGAAAGCGCTATTCTGTGAGCTAATCAATAAGATGCTTTGTCCCCCCTTGGGAGAAGTGGGGCGAAAGCAACAAAGAATCAAAGCAACGGTGCTGCTGTTGAATGTATACCTGACGAAACAGCTAACAGCCCATTTCTTCAGGCAGGCTTTCTCCAGAGTCACGTGAGCACCGACTTGCTCTGGTAAACACAAAGGTAAATGATAAATGTTTCTGAGGGGAAGGACCATGTGCAAAGCAACAGGCAGGGAATGAAGCTTCTTTCTTTTTCTTCCTTCCTTTCAGGAAAAGAATAAAATTTTTACTACTATAATGTATTAATTTTTAATGTATATTGCAAAATCCTTAAGTAAAACATCAATCCTTATAAGAAATAACATTCCTTCGAAATTTGAATTTGATATTCACAATTTCATATATTTGGGGAAAATGGGTTTTGACTATGGATGTGCTCAAATATTCGTCACATTTGAAATTTGTTATGAATTTCTCCAAATTCGGACATTGGAATTCAAATCAAATATTGGTACATTTGAATACTGACATATGGATATTTGTTGCATTCATGAACCTGTGGAGGTGAGAAAGTGGCTGCCCCAGTCACATCAGTTCCAGAGTGGATCCAGAGTCGATTCAATGTGTATTGAGAGTAGATCTGTAGGGGATATGTAGGGATTCATAGGCAATTCATGGCAGGGTTTTGAATCGGATTCCTATTGAACATTTGTATCAAATTCAAATCCTACCACATTTGAAGGGGATCTATTTGAACAAATACATTTTTTTTTGCATTTGATTCAATATGAATTGAACACAAGAAAAACATCTGTGCACATCTCTAGTTATGACCATTCTTGTTACTTGCAAAATTCACGACTCACGGTGCCAACAACAATCTTGACTAGGGCTGGCATTTTCACAGAGGGTTTCCTTCCTTCCTTCCTTCCTTCCTTCCTTCCTTCCTTCCTTCCTTCCTTCCTTCCTTCCTTCCTTCCTTCCTTCCTTCTGACATTTTCTGCCAATGTTAACCCATGTCTGTTTGTTTTTCTGTTCCTCAATTTCCATGAGTTTCACTGGAGGCCTGAAAAGAGATTGGAATTTGCAGTGATGATGGAAGATGATTTTGGAATCTCAGATTCTCAACCCCTGTTTCTCTAGTGATGGTAATATGGTAGCTTGTTGCTGTATACTTGATCATTATACATGGTTTGGTATTCTTTTCTTGAAACAAAGATGGAAAGCTGTGGTCAGAAGGCCATGGTTCTTCTCAGGTTATGACTCCAACGGCCATGAGTGATTGAGGTTATAGCTGAACAATGCATAGATGTTGCTGAGATTTCCATTTCCTGATGAAAAGGCTGTCCTGGATTTCCAGTGTATGAAACACTGTGCAAATCAATCTGATACACAAAGAATAGACTTTAAAAATATTTACCAAAAACATTTATGCTTCACTTAGGTTTCCTCCCTTTATCTGTATCTCATGAAATTGTCCAAGTTTCCACTTCCCCCTTTCCTTTTGTTTCTTCTAACTCAGTCAAAAGCAGGGCATTCAGACCATAGCAAAACATGCTGGCAAACAAAGCATTTCTGTGGAAGGAAGGAAGGAAGGAGGGAGGGAGGGAGGGGCTGGCAGATTATTAGTATATCGGTTGTCTATTCCTGAAGCAAAGACAGTTACTTTATCGATAATGTCATTAAATCCAGAGGAATTTCTTTACTCTTTCCATGATTTCATGTGGGCTGGTAGGTATTCCCAGAGATCTTTGTCTACACTATAAGATAGATTTTTTAAAAAAACATTGTCTCTTCTTTAGTCATTCTGTAACATCCTATGACATTGCTGGTTGTCCCATTCAACTGTTATTCAACAGGTATTCAGTTTAATTTGAACCAAACATTCAATTTTTGTACGTACATGTGCATTGCAAGTAAAGGAATCAGACTGCAAGACCATTCCAATCCAGCATATGGCCTGCTCTGCACTCACTGGTGATCCAGATTAAGGAGCCAGGATCTGTTGTTGACCCATTTGATATGTTGTAGACCCACTTAAGAATTCTATCATGTCCCCCAGGAGAATCTCAGGATCTCAGGATATTGGATATGAGGTTGGATATTGTCATAATTTTATGTGCCTCCACCATGAAACAGGAAGTAGCCCTCACTGACTTTATCCACAGGCAGGTAGATAAGAATTTGGATTGAGAAGCTCTATTTTGGAACTGCTTGAGAATGCCTAGAGCAGTAAATAGGCCGTTGTGTGAGGCAGGATGTTGGACTAGATGAGCTGTGGCCTGATCCAGGAGAGCTCCTGTTAATTCAATTACTAGAATGGATGCATAGGTACTGCCCCCAGGGTGGAGAGGCAGGCAGGATGCCTCTAAAGGTCATTTGGAGGGATTCAAGAGCAGGTGTAGGTTTTGCCTTCATCTTCTGCTTGAGAGTACACAGAAGCAATTGATGGGCCACTGTGTGAGACAGGATGCTAAACTAGATGAACAGTGGACTGATCCAGCAAGGCTCCCCTTAAGTTCTTATGTTCTTATGATGCAAATTATGTTTAGAATACAGGCATCAAATCTCCCCCTAGAATAGTTTAGTGAGGTGAGTCGTGTTTAATCATTTTCGGCAAGAAATGTGGGCAACACAATGATATAAACACAAAGCAAAGCTGAATAACTGGAGGCTGTGGCAGAAGAAATTCTAAGACATTTGGAGTTTCAAGTTACATCTGCTTCTTTATGACATATTGCCGCCACATTTTTCTTTCTTGATAAATGGAAAGAAAGCCCAAAACAAGCGAACAACCCACCCTTCCCCACAAATCTCTTTGATGACCTCTTCAGTGAGGTGCTTAAATCTGAAATCCTGTTGAAGCTGCTCAGCTAAGACTTTATCATGTCCTCATTTCCTTTCAACAATGAGCAAGAAAAGAACCAGGTCTGTGCCAGTAGGATCATTCCTCTAGCCATGGTTTATGGATACACAGGGAACCTTTAATGGGGGATGTACGTCTACTGATAAGAATATGCACTTGGCTGTAGGGATGAGCATGAATATTTGCAATATCCATTATTAATACAAATTTGTACAAATCTGGACATTTGAACATGAATAGAATGTTATGATATTGGTACATGGACCTTCGTACAAATACAAATGTTTCTGGACATTCGTATGAATAGTTCAGACATTTGTTAAACTGGGGAGGTGGGAAAACAGCATAGCCAGTCACATCCGCAAATCTGATGCTTTCACAGCAGATTTGTTACAAGGTATGTATCGGATATGTATGCGTTCGTGTTGGATACATACCCAATACGTATCTGATACATATTTGTTCACATCAGACAAATACATTCGTATCAAATCGAATCCTACTACATTCGAAGGGGATCTAGTCGTACAAGAACAGATTTTCTAATGTCAAAAAACCCATTTGCGCGCATCCCTTCTTGCCTGGCATTTCTGCTTATTCACATAGCAATTAAGTCTCATAAAGCCACATCTGCTAATATTATGTTAATAATGTGTTTGCCCTGAGTTTGAGCCTTCAAGTAAACTTACCGATACAATTGGAATGATTGATCTTGGTTTAAGTCCTTAAAGGATCCTCATTTGATTGTCTTGCTCATGCCGCCTGCTCTTCCCTCTGCAAGATCTGAAGAAGGATTAACAACCATGATCCTCTCTGTTTTGAATCAAGCACCATAGCAAAATTGGGTCAATATCACAGGTCATTGTAAAATGGATAGTTCAAGCTGTCCTTAATTGCTTTTTTATTTAGTCATCTATTTTTTAAAAAAGTTGATTTAAGAAACTGTTAACAGTTTTTATTTGTCTAAGTTATCCAGTCCTTAACCCCTGACATTTCCTTTTCATACTTTTCTCTGAACTATTAGTGTGCTCTAAGAGGCGGAGAGGGCTTTGAACAACAACAGCAAAATAAAATAAGTTTTTGTGTTAGGGAAAAAAAAAAGAAAATGACAATACTACTGCAAGATAAGTAAGATTCTCTTTTAGGATCAATCTTCTGCTTGTGGATGAGGGTCAATATAAATTCTGATCCTTTGCTGAAATTGCTGGAAAGCTTTTTTCCAGTACAGTGACCCACAAGATGGAAGAGTATCAGTAAGGCTATTGAACACAGGGAGCCCACTTATTTATGGTAAAAAAGAAGAAGAAGAAGAAATGTCATAGGAAGATGTGTATGTACCCGTACAGATATGAATGTCCAAATTATTCATATGAATAACTCCAAATATTCATATTTCTTCAAACTCATTAAGCCAAATGTCCAGACATTTGATTTGTATACGAATGTCTGAATTCATCTAAATTCATATGAATAATGAATATTTCAAATATTTACGCACATCCCTAATGAGATATATGGATTCTATATAGTGTTTTCCAGGGGTGTTGATGTAAGTCAAATATATCTTGTCCACATATCTTCCCCCATCTGGGTGCTTGGTGGACCATTCCTCTTTCCGCTGAGAGTTAATGTGGAAGGAAGGAAGGAAGGAAGGAAGGAAGGAAGGAAGGAAGGAAGGAAGGAAGGAAGGAAGGAAGGAAGGAAGGAAGGAAGGAAGGAAGGAAGGAAGGAAGGAAAGAAGGAAGGAAGGCTTAGGTATGTAAAAGTACACACACAGAAAGAACTATAGTACAATATAGATCATTTTATTGAGGTAGAAAGTTAAGTAGGTGTTCCAAGAAGTTAAGGACAAGAATGAACTAAATGTTTGTTGATAATCCATTTTCAATATGGTCACAAACAACAGCAGCAATAAAATGACTAAAAATTTAGGTTTCAAGAAAGAACCTCTATCAGGTCACAGAAAGAGAGCAATTCAATTTACAATCAAATATAGCTGCAGACTTTGGCAGTGATTCCCCAAAGAACAAAAATGTAGAAGGGTATATACCTGAAGAAAATAATGTGTTCCATCCTTCTCCACCTATCTGTTCATTCTGCAGGTTCAAATGGACTCAAACACCATGAAGACGTAGTAAACTGGGGCCATCAGGGCAGATCTACATCAACTAAGAACCTTGGAGAGTCACACATATTCACAAAGATGCAAGAAAGAGTCATCAGTAACACATCCATATACTAGAATGGAATGGACGCCTAGGTACATCTTCCAGGCTGGGGGGACAGACAGGAGGCCTCTAAGGCCATTTCCTGGGATTTGAGAGCAAGTTAAGGTCTGCCCTTGTCTTCTGCTTGAAATGCCGATGGGCCACTCATGGGCCACTGTGTGAGACAGGATACTGGACTAGATGGGCTGTGGTCTGATCTAGCAGGGCTTCTCTTAGGTTCTTACAGTGTGCTCACCTGAGATGTCTCTGTAATTATGGTGTGAGACCCTGCCAGAATCTCAGGCAGAAACAAGGGCCAAGACTTTATTCAGACTTCCTTAATGAAGAAATATATTAATTGCAAAAACTGTCTGAATACGTAGAAATTTTGTGCACGGTTATTGTTTCCATAGCAATAAATCGTGAAAATATTGTACTTCCAGCACAGATAATCTCACTGCTGCTTAAATAAGTATAACTACCAAGCAAAGTAAAAGGATTTTACTTTTTATAGTCACAATATTTTGCATATCTGCAAATTTACCATCCAAATGGTTTATATTTTAATCTCTGTTTATTTGTGGTTATATAATCATTCTTGCGTACTGTTGGATATAATTCCTGTTATATTGCATATTATTCAAAGAAACAAACAAACGGACAAATGTACGGACACCTTTTTATAGAGCTCATGCCTAGCTCTTATAGACAAAAGAAGAGGCAAGCAAAAACAAAACAAAAATAGACATGTGATTGTGTGTGAGAGAGCGACAGAGTTAATACTTCAATGGGTCTGACCTATATACCACCCGATCTAAAAGTACACACACCAGTACGGTGTTGCTAGCTAGGAATAACTTGCTTATTTTGCATGGAACTCAATGGAACGAAACCTTCTCTAGTGTTACTTCCTGAGTGTAGATTGCCATCATGGGGGAGATTTTTTTTTCAATGCCTTCAGCAGGGGAGTCAACAATGACCTTTAGACAGTCAGGCATGCAGACCGGCTTTGACTGGTTTGTTTTGTTTCCATGGCAGGTTTTGAGGTAGATCAAAGCGGTGACAGACGCAGCTGTGCTGCTCTCAGAACCACTTTAAAGTAGCAAGTCCAGCAAAGTTCAGACAAACGCATTTATATCATTCACAAAACCGCATGTACCAGGGATCCCTGTGAAGCTCTCCAAAGCGAGTGAAAGCAAAACAGCGGCATTTCATTGATACAGTGATTCAAATAATCAGCTGCAAGTATGTAAAATGCCACTGTCTCCCTTCACCTAGCTAGCAAAATATCTTGATATAGTCTTATGAATCAACTTCTCCATTAACAAGCCAGCTTGATATTTTCCTGAATCCCCAAGAAATGAAAAGCAATAAAGTGGCTGAATATCGGGGTGAAACCAAGTAGCTGCTGGACTTGAATCCTCTCTTGGCTACGGATGCACGCTGAGTGACAAGTGGGGGTGCCCTTCCTCTCATCCTAACTAGGGATGTGCACAAATGTTTGCATGTGTGTGTGTGTTTTGTATTCAGTTCACGTTGAATTGTATGCAAGAAAATTCACTTCCGTTCAAACGGATATCCCTTGAATCCATCTCCCCATCCCCTACCTAAACATTTTGTATGCTCCCTGTTTTCCCAAGCCCTCACCTTTTCAGCCTAATCACTAGCTGGCCACCAAAAGACAAGGCCCTAGAGTTTGAATGGTAAAGATGGCTCCTTAAATGCCATCCTCACGATAGCCAATTTGGGTGGACTATTTAGGAGCCCACCTGGGATGTCCAAGGAATAGTTCCCCCTCCCACCTTGACTGCACTCCAGCCTAGTCTCTTTTCCTGATCATGTCTCAGGCTATATCCAGATACACCCCACCTTCTGACCCTTTCTGGATCACACCGCACCAAACCTTTATTCATTCTTTATTTGTATACAGTTTGCTCTTGTGGTTAGAATGTTGGACTCTTATCTAGAAGTCTCCTAGTTTGATTCCAAACTCCTCCATGAAACCAGCTGGGTGGCCTTGGGACAGTCACAGGGTCTCTGTTGTGGGTAGAAGGTTTGACAGCCACCTTGAGTCCCCTTAAAAAGGGGTATAAAAACCAAATCTTCTATCGTCTTCTTTCTCCTCCTCCTCCTCTTGCTTTGGTGTTAAACTAATTAAAATTGAATATATGCACCAAAACCAATGCCAGATTCATTATAGTTGCACGCAACTCAGGAGCAGGGCAACTATTTTGAAAGCAGAAGGCCACAAGTTCAATCCTTGGCATCTGTATCTGTATTTTTTTTAATTGTGCTCCCATAACCAGAGAATATAACAATTATTTTTCAAAATTTGCATTTTACAGCAAATAAGGTGATCAATATTAATTTCCAGTTTTAAGCATACTAATATCAGGTTTTACCACCAGATTCAAAATCCTTCACATTTTCCTAGAAGAAACAGCAGGGCTCTTCTGTATAGATGGCTCCATCTAGTCACCAGGAGTTGGGTTCAACACCATGA
The DNA here is from genome assembly GCA_023333525.1 of Aspidoscelis tigris stejnegeri. Classification (NCBI taxonomy): domain Eukaryota; kingdom Metazoa; phylum Chordata; class Lepidosauria; order Squamata; family Teiidae; genus Aspidoscelis; species Aspidoscelis tigris. The sequence continues at coordinate 1,118,337 of JALMGA010000013.1, read as the reverse complement.
TAGTAAAGACCAACATATATAGGCTAATTTGAAGGGCTATGGAAATGGATCTTAAAAGAAGAAAAGTAAATTAATGTCTCTTTACTAGGAGAAAGAACCCAAACAGTTTTTTTCAGTCAAGTTTTTCCCTGGATACCTGCTATAGCAGAGCTCTTGAGAGTCCCAGCTGCCGAAAGTCTATTAATTTGCCATGTACTTGTTGATGAAAAAGCTATCAGGATTATGGGCTGAATATTTCTAGTCTAGGGAAAGGAAGGAATGCAATTAATCTCTCCGAACTAAAATATACCTTTTTTTCATTAATCTTTTATTGTAAATGAGCAAAGTAATTGGAGCAATACCACACTGTCAAACTGAATGCAATGCCGGTGGGATATGCATGAGAGAACACATACTGATTGAGTATTAAATATCTAACGGCAATAATTTATGGTTCATTACCTCTTTTTGGAGTTTCTTAGTTGCAGAGTGCTTGAATTTTAAGCAGTCTAACTTTCATGAGAAGCTGCTTTCAAATGCTGAAGACAGCAACGGCACCAGAACTGCCACCAACTTAATTTGGGTCCTTTCATACTTTGTGGAACCGGGATATTTAATCTTGCCAGGAAACATGTTAAAAATTTGCAACTCTGATTAATGCAACTAAAAGACTGGGCGATGAATACTTCAAATATCATCATCTGTAATGTTCATTTCTCTTAATGTGTCTTTGTGTTTCTGGGAGGGGAATTTGGGGGACGGAGAGAGGAAACAGCAGTGGCTATGAGACTAATAGCTAGGGATGGGCACAAATCTTTGTAACATCCCATGGGTGTTTTTCCACTGTCACTAGAAGGACCCATTAAGTACCCATTAATGGGTACTTAATGGCATTTTTGTACCCATTAATGGGTACTTAATGAGTACTTTTAGTGACAGTGGAAAAACACACCATATTCATCCTAATTTGGACATTCATATACAAATTAAGAACACAAGAACATAAGAGTAGCCCTGCTGGGTCAGGCCACAGCCCATCTAGTCCAGCATCCACCAGATGCTCATGGGCATCTCAAGGAGAGACAAGGACGGACCTTTGCCTGCTCTAGGATCCCAGCAAATGGCCTTAGAAGTGCCCCGCTTCCTCCCCCCAGCATGAAAGATGCACCTGATGTTACGACATTCGTACACTGACATTCATATTTGTACAAATGTTTTGGAACATTTGTAAACCTGGGGAGGAGGCAAAGTGGCTGTGCCAGTCACATCTGATACTTTCAGAGCAGATATGTTATTGGATACGTATTGCATATGTATACAGTTGCATCGGATATTCGTACAAATTCATACAAATGCAGTCATATCGATTAGCAACCTACCACATTCGAAGGGGATCTATTCAAATGGATAAGAATTTCCTTACATTCAATTCAATAAGAATCAAATGCAAAATAAGACCCATTCATGCACATCTCTACCTATTGGCATTACTGTGTGCAGCTTCTGACTATTAAAGGAAGTAAAACCAGAAGTAGAATGAAGCCTTTTCCTGTCCAGATCGTGAAGGGGGGGGGGCAGAGGGTGCAGTGTTCTCCCTTTTCCGAGGGGGGGGGGGACTTTATTGCTTAGTGCTGCTGATTTTGTAGCTGCTTTTTGTATATGTTGAATTGTTATCTTTCTCTATTCTGATTTCTTTCTTTGCTATTGCAACTTACGTGCTAATAACTACTGAAATTACTGTTTTCTTTCTCCCAGAGGTGTTGGATTTCAATTTGTAGGTTTTGTTATTTTGTGATCTTCTCTAATTCTTTCGCCTCAGTTTTTACTGTCTCTTGGGATAGCTACATCTATTATTGTAACTTTCTTTTTCTTAACTTTGGCACAAAGGCATATTACAATCAAACTGGGTATCTCTCTGAACGTTAAAGGCAGAATCCTAACAACAATCAAATGGACTATCTTCATAACAGGGTATTCTGATGCTTGTCTTCAAGTCTTGAAGGAAACCTCAAAAGCTGTGGAACACTTGCTGTGAAACCTCTGAAGCTTCCTCTTGGCATGATGAACTTCAATCCATGCCATTGGCTCTTCTGGGTGGTGGTGGTGGTGGTGGTGGTGGTGGTGGTGGAGGAGGAGGAGGAGGAGGAGGAGGAGGAGGAGGAGGAGGAGGAGGAGGAGGAGAGTTGGCTTTTCTACCCCACTTTTCTCATCAAAGGAACTCAAAGCAGTTGACAAACCTTCTGTTCTCCCCACAACAGAACACCCTGTGAGGTGGGTGAGGCTGTGAGAACTCAAAAGAGAGCTGTGACTAGCTCGAAGTCACCCAGATGGCTTCATGGAGGAATGCAGAATCAAGCCTGGTATTCCCAGATAAGAGTCTGGCTCCCTAACCACTGGTCCACCAGGAGGCCATGCCTTCCAGAGGCTGGCCTGTTCATACAACAGCAACAGCTGGCCTGCTCTTCAGCATGGAAATAGTATGAAGAGAGGTTCAACGGGAGTCTGTTTTAAAGCCGTCTTCCATGCATTCCCCAGAGTAGACGTGATGAGCTGTTACCCAGATAGCCCAGTCCACCCAGCTTGCGGACCTTGGCACCACTTTGCCAGACTAAAAGATATGGGCTGTTTCTGGGTACCAAGTGAAAACATCCCCAGCTGGAAACTTTGGAGGGCAAGAACTTTAATTCCTGGCCTCCAAAGCTGGTCTGGGATTCTCCGTGTTCCAGAAGTGTTACACACCAGGCAGAACACCACATGGTACTCAATATGTTTGCACATATTATGCCACCAATATGGTTTTCAAATGGTTAGAAAGATCCTTACATATCCAAAATGTCCTCTCCTTGTTGTCAGAGAGTGGCTTATTTCTAGTCCCGTTTCAGACAAACCTTTTTAACTCTGAGGATTGTTAAAAAGGGCCAATCTTCTGGAACCTTGTACTCTGGTTTCCAGTAAAAAGAAAATTGATCTGCCCATAGTATAGGTGAATCATCCCATTTATTTTGCTACATTTCAGGGAAGCCAAATTTGCATTCCTTCTAATAAATTAATATATGAACATTTGATATGAACCTGATTCCTCTTAATTCACTTCTTTGGTGACATGAAAACAGCTGAACTGCAAAGCTGAACCTAAGCTTAAAGCTTCACTTCTGAAAGATCCAGCTGAACTTCAAAAGTAAGAAGGTAAAAATGTTTCTCAGGCCATAGAGGTCAAATCAATTTGGAGCAATTTTCTCTTTCAAATAAGGCAAGGCATTAGTGTTATTATTATTTTAAAAGACAGAATGAAATCTTCATTGCAGCAGGCTTAGTCATGTAGAACAGATTACAATATGCATGCATAATATCTAAATATGGAGTCAATTAGCACAATGATTTTATCTCATAAATAATGCTAACCTGACAATGTCCTCTGGGACATTTTAAAAAATGAAATGTTTCTTTTTCTGTACGTCTTAGCTCAGCTAAACAAGAATCAATAAACAGTAAATATATCTCTGGCCAAATGAACCATGTCCAAAGACAACAGATGAGTAAGTTTTACACCAAACTGTTTTTAATTAAAAAATATATATAAGTGCAAGGGACCCAGTAAGTCACGTCTACCTGAGAGGTGGAAGTTCCCCATTTGGTCACCAATGACCCAAGCATGACATGAGTTGCCCCTTCCTTTCATGTGTTTCTTGCAGGACCATGAGTTAGGAACCTTCCCAGGATCCAGGCGTTCATAAAATTGCACACCAGGAGTAGCCCAGTGCACTTTCTGCCACCTCATTTGGAACCTAGCAGCTGCTCTGCTACAAAGTCAGCTGTCCTCTGCTCCATCCAACCCAACTCTGCTCAGAATTTGTGTTTCTGTTTTATCATAGCAGCCATGGTAGAATGGAATATCTTATAAAACATCTCACCAATAGGGATGCATGCAAATCTCTTTTTGTATTCGATTCAAATCAAATACCTGAATGCAAGAAAATTCATATTTGTTCAAGTAGATCCCCTTCAAATGTAGTAGGATTTGAATGTTTGATATGAATTTGCATACGAATCCTATACGGATCCCATAAGAATCCCATATGAATCTGTAATGAAGCTTCATACAAATGTGTCAAAACGTTTGATTCCAATTCAAATGTCAATCTTCAAATCTGCCAACATTCTATTCAAATTTGAATGTCTGAATTTGGCCAAATTTGTATGAATTTTGAATGTTACGAATATTTTTGCACATCCTAACTCACCAAAAGTATTTCTGTTGCCATAGGCAAAAACTTGGCATCCCTAGATCAACTGTTGCTTGGGTATCCTCTGAGCAAATGAGTTATATTTCAATTCCAGTGTTTTGTTCTATTGAGGAGTATGGAAGATACATTTGCAGCACAAAAATGTGTTTAATTTTCTTTTTCTTTTAAAGTACGCACTTAACATTTGGAGATAAAACAGAAAATCACAGTCCTATGAAGGCCTAAAATTGCATCTAAAGGGCTTCAAAGCAATGGTTGCACTGCAGAATTTTCCCTGCTAAAAGCTGGTGGTGCAATACAGAACTTCAGAAAAGGGATGAGGAAAGTGTATCATTGATAGAATTTAATTCTGAATGATATTGAAAGGTCAGCGCCAATGCGTAACTCATTTTTTAAAGAAAGATAACATATGTGAACTCGTTATTTCCTCCTTTTAACATATAATGACCTTGTCTATTGACTTAATGAGGAAATTATACATGCTGTACTCAGACTTAACAAACCTCTCAGAATTAAAAGAGGGAGAAACCAAAAAAGAAAAGAAGAAATGGAAATACTGCTCTTGTACGCCAACCGTCTGGCAAAGAGTAACGTAGAGATAACTACAGTTTGACCTTTGGAATACTATTCTTGATGTAAGTTATAGCAAGGATATAAAATGAGTCATCAGGAGCAGCTCACACAGTGAGATGGCGGGGCTACGCATTTCAGAGATGGATGTTTACTCCTCCAACTGCACCAGCATGTGAATCTATCCTGCTGATGACCCATGAGATCAACATGGCAAAGTGGCAAAGCAGAAGTTTGCTAAATGGCTGAAAGGGAAGGGCTGAAGGGAAGGAGAAATAAACAGAAAACACACCAAAGATCCCTTGAATCTGAGTGTTCAGATCCTCTCGGGGTGTGGAACATGATGGATAGACTGTAATTTATAGAGGTGAAGCAAATTTTCTCTGAGGGTTTTTTTATTCCTCCTCTTTATCTTATTACTGACAACAGGCGCAGGAAACACATCAGCCTCCAATACTGTGTAATTCTTATTAAGCCCAGCAAGCCTGATCATTAGAAATTAAATGATAGGTGTTATAGTCCAGAAACATCTGGAGTTTGCACAGTCTAAAGAATAAAGTGACTCTACATTTTTATTTTTCATATCGGTATCCCTCTCTCTCACACCCACAGCGTGACAGAAGATGAAGATGATGATGAAGGCTCAGTGTAAAATGATGCCCAGAATCCCACTCTATTCACTGTTTTGTCTTTAACAGCAGCAGTGAGATGGTTGTGGTGGTGATAATGATGATGGAACATGTTTTCTCTTTCACACAAAGCATAATAATATCATGGGGTTTGTGGAGCAGAGTTGGACCAAGTTCTGTTCCTTTGAGAGGCTATTGGCCATCTGCACTGTCTTTTTGGAGTGTTCCCAGATTTTTTTAAGCAGCGTGTTGTCTACAGTCCTGAACTGTAGCAGAAGAGTTGCCTTTTCTACTCTGCTTTTTTCCCCCATGTAAGGGAACTCAAAGCGGCTGACAAATCTTTCTCTTCTTCTTCCCACCACAGAACACCCTGTGAGGCAGGTGGAGTTATGAGAGCTCATAAGAGAGCAGTGACTAGCCCAAGGTCACCCAACTGGCTTCGTGGATGATGACAGGATCAAATCTGGTATTTCCAGATAAGAGTCTGGCTCCCTAACCACTAGCCCAAACTGTACCCTTGTGCTTAGCTCATTTTCCCTGCCAATGTGATGCTGAAAACAAACAAACAAGATACGACCCATTCCCGGCTGGGTTCTGAGTCTCTGGTCAACTTTACAACTCTAGGGTTCTCTCAGATACTCTTGTCTATGTAAATCTTTGTTAGGGATGTGCACGAATATTCAGAACAGTCAAGGTTTGGCCAAATTTGGACATTCAAAGATTGACATTCAAATTTGAATCAAATGATTTGAAACATTTGTATGAAGCTTTGTTGCCAATTTGTATGGGATTCGTATATAGAATTCGTATGCTATTTGTATGCATTTGTATGGGATTCGGACTGAACATTCGTATTGAATACAAATCCTACCACATTCAAAGGGAATCAATTAAATTGAATACAAATTTTCTTGCATTCAATTCAATACAAGTCAAATACATCCACACAGAAAAATTGTTCACATCCTAGTCTTTGTCATATTGCAGAGATGCCATGGAGCCTGCATATCGGCCATGTCCAGGAAGAATTTGGTTGCTCATTACAAACGCTGTTTTTCCTTCTCTGCCATATTCATGTTTTTTTCCCCTCAACCTAAATGGTTAGACGGACCCAATAGTGTGAGTCTCAGAATAGAAGAGGCAGGTTCCCCCGTCTCCTCACCCTGACCGTCCTTCTCTTTAGCTGTTTGTTTTCAGCCTCACCGCTCACCGCTAACGTCCAAATTGAGAGCTTCTCTTTAGATCTTCTCCCTCTGTCTCGCCACTGTCTCTTACTCTGTTGTTGACACATTGCAACATTTGTGCCTGTTTCCTGCCCATAATTAGTACATTTTGACACTGCTTATTTATTTCCCCAATTAAGCACTGCTTATTATTCTTTGCCCTGTAATTGTGCTTGATCAAGATTCCTGGTTTATTGAAAAATACGTGACTGGTTCTCCCTTTCAATTTACTCTTGTAACAATACATATAGTGTTTAGTTTTGCTTTCAAAGGAAATTTTCAGCAAAAAAGATCTTTGCACAGTAACCCAATGAAGTAGAGCCATTGTTGCAACACTACCCGGGACAGATGCAATCCATTATCTTGCAATATCATCCCAACTCCTGAGAACTAAGTGAAGCAATCCTTTCATCTCAAGCTCAGGAGCTCGTCATATGTCTCCTTGTCAGAAAAGAAAAAAACACATTATTGTAGGAGCTTTAAGTTTGTGACATTCAAGGTTAATTTAAAGATCTTTTCTTCCCAGGAACAAACAAATGAAATTTATGGGGTTGGATATCCTGAACATCTCTGTGTTTTTGACAGCAAGGTAAAGAGAAAGGGGTGACGATGAAAGAACATGAAAAAGAAGAAAGGGGAAGGACAGAGACATGGACGTCGAGAGAGGGAGGGAGGGAGGGAAGAAGGTGCCTCACCCAGGTCCATAGCCTGAAGATCTCCTGGCTGTTCCACCACCTTCAGTATTAAATGGGGTGGGCACCTGGGGGAGGGTCTTCTAGGTGATGGCTGCCAGGCTATGGAACAGCCTCCCTCTTGAGATGTGTCAGGCTCCTTCACTGTACATGTTTAAGATGTATCGCTTTACCCTGGCCTTTGGTTAAATGGGAATATACTGTCTCTTCCCACCTTACAGACACTGTTGCAGTTTTAATATACAAAGTTGTTGTTTTAATATACGTCTGATTTTAAATGTTGTTACCCACTCTGGTCAAATTGCTAATCCATAAAGTTCATTTCATTGTATTTCTTTAGCCAATCCTGATCTGGAATATGTCTGATGGTGAAAGGATAATGACTCAGGTTAGGTGCCACTGAGTGTGGTGAAACATTGCTTATGTGACCCTCATGGCATGGATCAGCTGCTGATAATATTTAGCACACGAGTGACCAGGTGTTTCATGAGGTGCAAGTGTAGCATAAATATCAGCTCATAAATAATTAGTTTTACTGTTACTTGAAGTTCTGATGAGACAATGAATACATTGTACATTATTGTAAAGGCTTCTGAACCATAATATTTTTGTGATATTTTTCTCTGAATTCAGAAAGGTGCCATGGGAAAATCTCAAATATACTGGTATTGTATAAAGTCAGTGATATAAGGGTCACTAAGTCACTTTGGACATGTTCATTTCAAGACTAAAACACAAGGGAAATTATTTGACAGCTGAGCTGTGGAGAAGCAAAAAGAGGTTCAATAGTTTTCCAAAGCTGAGTACAAAGTTCATCTCTTAGGCTTACACAAGCCTGTAAAATCAAAAACCTGTTGAGGAGACAACAAGGGGGGGGCACATAATCAGCTAAAATTTACAGAGGAAAAGAAGAAAGAGGTCATAATACTTTTATGATGGTGTTTTTGTGTTTGTTCCAACTGCCTGATAGACTGGCCAATAAAGTCAGAAGAAAAGGATCCTATTTCAAGTTTGAGGGGAGGGGTGATATATCACAGTAGGCCTTGTGTCAGAGCAAAATCTTTATCTACATCTTTTATTTTTGTTTACTCATCACAATTCCTGACAATGGCCATCTCCTTAACGTAATGGCTTTGTATCACACCATACGTCTTTGATGTCATCCATTTTGGTGTTCTTCTTCCAGGCTCACAACAGATCTTGTCACACCAGGTCTGTGACTTTCTGATAACGTTTGGGGGCCAGTGAGTTAGGAGCCAACATTTGTCAAGCTGTTTCTCATTGTTAAGTAACAAAGACCCAACAGAATTGTGTTGCTCAAGTTGATCCTTCAGTTTGACTCAAGATAGCACTGTCCTTGCTACAACTGAGCTCCTATCTTAAGAATGGAAAGGGAGGCGACATTACGTACATCACTGCTCTATGTAAGCAGAATGAACGGAGCACGAGCATAGTTATAAGTCATTCAAAGCGCACCTTGTGGGGTTTCAGAACTACTACAGTGATCTTGATAGAGAAGTCCTGACATAGATATTGAGAAGATCCATGGCCTTTTCCCACTGGGACTTATTCCAGATTATATCCCAGGACACGATCCCAACAGCTGCTCTGGACTCCATCTGTGGCCTATTCACACTTAGGCCTCTGGGGAAGAATGAGAACAGGTCTGGAACAGGCCAATCGCATTCTGGGATGGCCGGTTCCACTCAGAAGCATCCCGGTGTGTCCCAGAGCTGTGCTAATTATAGCAAAGGTGTGCAGCATGAAATCATGCTCCTCGCCCAGCCCAACCTTAGCCCCAGGCATCCCAGAGCTGTCCAGCAAGGAGAGCATTCACATTGCTCCATGCCAGACAGCTCAGGAGTCCCACCTTGGGCTGCCGCCTTTGGGTCCTTTCGGCCTCGCTGGCTGGCAGCCCCGTTTTGAGGGTGGGACTAGACCGAGCCAGGGGTATGTTGGTGTCCTGTGTGCTCCCACCAATCTGATCAGGCTAATGGCAGCCAGTGGGGCCTTCTGGGTGCCCACCCTTACCTAGGGCCTGGGGCTTGCCAGGAGCAATCTGCCACATTCATGGTAGATGCAGGGATTTACCACGGTTTTCATGGGGACTCCTGAATGTGAATCTTAATTCGCATTAAAGCTGCCCGAATCCACTGCTAGGCAGTGGCAGCCGCATGGGGACGAGCCCAGACTGCGATCATTCCCCAGTAGCTGCAATTGTGGAAACCAGTCTGATTCAGTGGAAATGTCTTAGGTTCCATTTCCCGTTTGTTGCAGGACTGATACATCTCTTTATTTCTACCATTTGCTCATATTTCAGCCCCTAAGAGGTCCCGGCGTTGGCTCCAGTTCGGCCCAGAAATCATTCTAAATGATCGGTACTTGCCTTCAGGGCCATTAGATGGCAAACTCCAAGTTATCTGGCATCTAGAGGGTCCTGGTGTAGCCCAGCTAGAAATGTACATTCTGCAGATAAAGCGTTTCTGGTAGTTTCCCAAACAGACATTGCCACTTCCGAACTGGTAGCTTTCCAAGACTTGGTCTCCCACCTCTGGAATAATCTTCTACAGGTCCTTAGGTTAGAGGAAGATCTGGTTCAAAGGGTCCAAAGGCCTTTCTTTTTAATACTCCTGGATGAGTTAAATTGACTTATTTTAGTGGGCATTATTCATCTTTGACCAGCAAAGTGATGATTTGGGAAATCCATTATTGTTATTTTATTATTAGGTTGATTTTAATACTGCACGGATTATTAATAGATTGATTTACATTGGTATATTACTATTATTTTGGTATTTTTGTAATTTTTAATCCTATACCATCCCTTGATGGAAGGGGCACTATAAATAAACACCATTGTTTTGTGGTTGTTGTTGTTACTACCACCAGTGTTAAGAGTCTTGGGCACTCCTGATGTTTATAAGTAAGTGTGTGTAGATTTGCAATACTGCAATATCATCAGAGCATCTGACCACAAAATGAAAGAGGTCCGTCACTACTCAAAATGGCAGCACGTCTTCAATAACAAAGTGTTTATACCTAGAGGTTCTTTGGCAGGAAGGAAAGTGACTAAATCTAGGAAGTGCTCTGCATGAAACTAATCACATCAGCAGGCAGCTGAAGCACCTGATCAAATGCATCTTTTCTCTTTCCAGCCTCTGTGATGTTCAAATAATTCCTGTTCTTGGCTAACTCTGGATAATATACTCTTCATTTGACACCCACTGTTATTTTGGATTCATAAGCATAACATTGTGGAATAATGCTCTCATACAAAGTTCTTGTTAAAAAAGAACATAATCTTCCTTTGATGCTGATCTCATACAGCTGGCTTTAAATATTATTGTAAGCACGGAATAATTTATCTGAAATAGCTGCAAGTGTTTGCATTAGTGCTTCCTGGCTTCAATAGGAGGAAGGGAGGGAGGAAAATGTCTCACTATACATTCCAAGGAAACCTGGGACTTCTCAGATATTAATTGCATTATTACATTTCATTTTTTGCAAAGCAATCAATACGCACACACACAATTATTATTGTCTAACTTACCTCTGTGTGTCTTTCTTTTTTAATCATCTCAAATTTCTCATCCATTATCAATCAGAACTCAGATGACCCCCTCAGCCAGCCAGAGGGCAGATGGTCGCTGGCTGGACAGGCAAGGTAAGATCCCGGTCCTGATTGTGGAGGGTTGGGTTGCTAGTGGTGTACAATGTTGGGGGCCACAGCTAGTTTACAATTAGTTGACATCTGGGCAGGAAGGGGGCAGCTGTAGGCTGTAAGCGCTTCCTGTAAGTGCAGATGCACCTGCCCAGATGTTGACTAATTGTAAACTATGTGCTGAAGCATGAATCAGCCCCATCTTTGTGTATACAAAGGAGGCCTGTTTTCTTGCCTTCCCTGCTGTTTTGTGTTCCACACTGGAAAGTTTTGTCTTTGTCTTTCAGAGCAGTTCTAAAGGAACAGTCCTGAAAAACAATCTTGCAACGTTGTCTGTGCCTGCGCTTCCTGTACCTCCTGGTTAAGCAATGCAATGCATCTGGCCAGCTTTAGGAATCCCAGGAGGGGTGTGTAGAGTTTCCTAAGATTAGCCTTCAGAAACTGAAGCAGGTAGACAATGACTTTGCCCTAGGAAAGCTGCTTCCCAGCTCATCTCCCAGAGTGAGACGGGGCTCTTCTGAGAAGACTTCACGGTGCCACCATGGGATGCATCCTCTGTAGGGTCAGCAGTGATGTGATGGAGTCCAGCTGTGAAGGGAGAAGGGCTGTCTTACCCTTAATCACTTCTGACAAAGGTTTGGGTTACCAGAAGGAACGTTAAAGGTTCTTTAGATTCATCAGGAATCCAAACTTTGTTTTGCTACCTCTCAATTTCATAACTCTCTAGTGTATTCTTTTTGCAATGATTTCCTGCTTGAGAGTCTGAAAGGGAACAAATAAAGAAGAATCTATTTTAGGTTGAAATCCACAATCTTATAGCATTAAATGCTTCCAAAACTGAAACTATATTATTAGGATGCTGACTTCAACAGACTGTAGTCTAAGCTACAATTACGCTTTCAAGGGAAAGTGTCTCTATTACTCTACCAATCAGTTCATGCTACAAATTTTAATATGTTTATTTATGCTTCAGTTTCACTTCTCAGTTATTCGTAACTCCCTTTCTCATCTTGCCTGTATTAGTGTTTTTATGTTTTGTTTTGTTTTGGTTTAATCTACTTGCCCTACATTTGCTGTTTCCCTAGAGAAGAAGCAGCTTAGGAGAATCTGTAGATTCTTTCAAAGTCACGACAATTGAATTGATCCAAAATTACAGCTCAAATTATATCTATCTTTTCCATTACTTTTGAGAAATTTATCAATAGATAGTTTTGTTCTTGCCACATACCAATTTCATCTTTCATTTTTTCTTCACTTCAGAAACTGACCATGTGTGAGAAGAAATAGTATATATTTGATTTGATCATTTCTGGGCCAGTAGAGATTCCTCAGATAGAAAAAAATGACTCTGCTGGTGTTAGAAAGTCAATGAGTAACAACACTAATCTGTATAATGGCTGGCAAGTTCATGCAAGCGATAGAACTTAAATGTCTATTACCTTCAAAATAATTCTGATTTGCACTTAATGCCACAATACCACATTGTTTTACATCGCTTAAATTCTCTTTTCTTGTGTTTTTGCTGACAACTTAACTGAAAATGGATGAATGAATGTACTGAAGAAATTGCATAGCTAAAAAATAATATAGTAGAATCAGGGAAGTTTCTCCCACAATTCTATCAAATTTGATTAGTGTCCCCCTTCAAGCTGCTTCTACAACTCCATCCAACCTTTTCAGACCTGGTCTCCAAATTGATTTGTTCTCAACTCGTTAGTCCACAAAATGAATCATGAAAGACATAAACCAAACATATAAATGGTTTAGGTAAACATCTAGTGTGAGAGCTATTTGGGGAGGGGGGGACGACCAAGTTATATAGGTGGTATATTTCTCTACATGTATTTAACGTAGGCAGATTTTTTTAAAATGGAGATCATACAAACATTCAATCTCTTCCCTGAAAACTCCCCAGACATGATCACTTCTGACATTGTTCGCTCTGCTTGTAAGATGGACCAGTAATCTGGCAACAAGAAAAGATATTTTCTAAGTATTTCTGGTATGGTCTTGCAAAAATAGAAGGTTCTAACCGGGAAAGGTTCCAGAATAATTTCCAAATAACTTATCCTAAAAATATGTTTACTGATTTAAGACAAAGGAGAACAGAACCCTCCTCTTTATACTGTATTTCTAAAACCGTATTTATTGATTGATTAAAAAATACAGATGTATAAATTGAGTTGCAATAATGTTAAGTAGGGATGTACACAAATATTCATAACATTAAAAATGTGTACGAATTCCTACATTCAAATTCGAATTGAATTTGGGCACATTTGTATGAAGCTTCATATGGGATTCGTATGGGATTCATATGCTATTTTTATGCATTTGTACAGGGTTTGAATGGGATTTGTCTCATATCGAATGTTCAAAGGGGATCTATTCATGCACATCCTTACTAAAGTCCTACTAAATAAATATACATGGAGATAACTTAAAGTAACTTAGCATTACTAGAAATTTTAATAACGTCATAGTAAGCAACCTTTTGTATTGAAAGACAGTGGGAAGTGGCTGGACATTCCTCTTACTATGTATCAAAGCGTTAGAAAGTTTGTCCTTCATCCGATGGAAAATTATAATCTTCATCGTGACTTTTCTGTTCGGTCCCATTGGAGGCAGACTGGGGATAATGCACTTTTTTTCATATTCACATTGCATCAAAGCAAATGAGACAGAAGTTCATATTTGTGAGCCACTTCAGTGCAATTAGCTCTCCTAAGTTTGAATAATGTGAATCCATACAAAACATTTTCTTAGTTGTCCTTCATCCCCAATTGAAGATTTTTTCATCAGTTGCCAGTTTGGTCTAGTGGTTAGGGAGCTGGACTCTTATCTGGGGATACTAGGTTTGATTCTGTCCTCCTCTGGGTGACCTTGGGCTAGTCACACCTCTCTGCTGAGCTGTCACAGCCCCACCCACTTTACAGGGTGTTCTGTTGCGAGGAGAACAGAAGGTTCATCAGTTGCTTTGAGTCCCCTTAAATGGGTGAGAAAAACAGGGTAGAAAAGCCAATGCCTCCTCCTCCTCCTCCTCCTCCTCTTCTTCTAAATGATACCAATATGTGGTGGCTGTTGATCTTTCACAGTTTCCTGTATGCAGCATGGTTCATAAAGCCCAATGAGAATTAGTTTATTAAATTAATCTAATAATTAACAAACTTACTGCCTGCTTCTCAGACACTGAATATGTGACATAATCTTGGCATTCAGATTCTACTGTGGAAGCAGGAAAGGTATCCAAAAAACCTCTTTAAGAGAAGGAAGATTCATCTTCATTAGAATTTCATCATCTAATTTACAATCCATCCTTGATATCTATTACCAAGGTGACACTTCAGCAGTGTATGGTATTAAAATGAATTAAAATAAAAGCTGACCAAAGAAAATAGGTTCCTAGAAGCATTTTGTTTTTATTTTATTTTTGATTTATATATAGTAGTAGAAGAAGAAGGCTTTTCTACCCCACTTTTCTCACCCATTTAAAGGGACTCAAGGCAGCTGACAAACCTTCTGTTCTCCCCACAACAGACATCCTGTGAGGTAGGTGGGGCTGTGAGACCTCAGAAGAGAGCTGTGATTAGCCCAGCTGGCTTCATAGGGGAGGATGGAATCAAACGCGGTATTCCCAGATAAGAGGATGGCTCCCAAAACACTGCAAGCATTAAACTAGCCCTGTATCTGCCCAGAAGTGCTCGTAGTGGAAATGTAGGCAATCCCAGGACTATCTAAACTCCCAAGGCAACATTTGAACTGGCAACCAAGGTATGGTTGCATGTTGCCATGGAGATGCAACAGGTGGTGGTAGGAATTAATGAACATTTAAAGAACATTCGAAGCGAATTCAAAGCCTGGCTTGTTCAAAGTAGCTCCATTCAAACATGGAGATTTTGTTCACAGTTGCTTCTGATGCAAAGCAAACAGAGGGGGAAATCCGCTCCTTGGATCAAAGGACTACAATACTCATTTTCTTTGCCTATTGGTCATGCTGGAGATGTTAAGCATCCTGTGGGCACCACGTTGACTATCCTTTCCCCCACAACATTGGTTTGGTTTCTTAGCCTACATTATATTGTAGGGGCTCAGGGTGGGTTACAATAAAGCCAATACAATAAAACAGAATAGAAATTCAATTCACTAAATTCACAGATAACAATGCCTGAAAGGGGCATGCGTGCTACCTCTGCAGCTAACATCTGAATGTTTAAAGTGATGAGGCTAAACACGTTTCCAATAGGAAGGTCCTTCCAAAATCTGAGGGCTGCAACACAGGGTCAATTTTGTACCTGAGCCAAAACACAGACAAAAGATAGAATTTGAAATTGTCGGAACAAAGCAGAAAACTAAGCTGGAATGCACAAAATAAAATTTAACAGAAGAAAATGCCAAGTGTCACATAAACATAAAAATGCAATCATCCCAGGGAATAGGGAATGTTTTCCTTGGCAGTAATGTATAAGAAAATGATCTTAGGATTATAGTCAATTGCGCGCCGGCCATGCAATGTGCCATGGTTGCAAAATGTTTCCCGCAGAAGATATTCCAGTTTCCAAGAATACCAAACATATATTTACAAAAGTAAACACTCACAGGGTAAAGGAGGAACATATTTGGCGTAAAGGAGACAAGAGTCTCTGGACTAAAAAAAGATGAACCAACTCCTCCTTCTAGAGCAGGAACTAAGACTTTGTCAGATAGATTGGCATATACCGTTTGCTCCTCACGGAGGAAATCTTAACAAACAGGCACATTTCTCAGTGGCCTATAGCTGGTTTTTTATTATTTGAGGACATTTAATTCCAGATTTCCCCTCCCTCTCCATAACGTGACTCAATTAAATGGCATTTGTCAGAGACCTCTAATTATATGGAGGTCATACCATTTTCTCTATAAACATGAACACAGTCAAACTAATTAAACATAGACAATAAGTAAAAAGGCACTCTCTAATGAGATCTCTTTTTATCCCCTGAGGAGGATGAGGGGAGGAGAACCCCTCCTTTACTTTAAGAAAGCTTCTCAGGTGGGAAATACAGCATGAGGGACAGCCATTTACAAATTGCAGCCTTTCAGCCTCTTCCAAAAACTTCAGAACTGTTAAAAATTCTTTTGAATTATTGATTGATGATTGATTGATTGATTGGTGTCAGACATTCACATTGTACAATGTTGTGCAGGAATGGAAATCTCATGCCAGGTCTCGAGGCCGTGTTTGCTGAGAAACACGATCAGCAGATGCTGTTGTCCTATTTTGCTGTTGTTCTGTTGATGTAGCCTAAACATGGCTGCTGATGCCTGCTGGCATCACGGAAATCTTCTTAGCTCCTGAGAAAGCGTCAGCCTGACTCCAGAAGCAAATCGCACAGCAAAATTAGACATGAGAAGTCCTGTGTTCCTGTGTGATGAGAAACGTATCTACTCACTCATGCACACGTATTCGTTCTCTCTCTCATTCTTTTTCTGACAATCACATGTCATCTATCTGTCCATATATCCATACATTTAATCATTCGGCATTTACAGTATATTGTTTGCTTTATTTTGTTATACCATATACTGCACCCAAGCAATAAAATACCTTCTGACGGAAAGGCATCCTGACTCTGTGTTTCTGGATCTGCCAAGCTGTTCCAGCCCGCTGCGTTTGTGCCTGAGTGATTTATCCCAGGCCCTAAGCTGCTGAAAATTGGTTGGTTGGTTGGTCGGTCAGTCGGTCGGTCGGTCAGTCAGTTGGTCGGTTGCTTGGCTGGCTGGCTGGCTGATTTACTGACTGACTGATAATAAAGGTGGGATTCTCTTTTATTATGTTTGCTACCCCCCCCCCCGTTCTTGTCTGCTAAATAGGCCCCTTAACTAGGTCCCATACCCACTGCTCCCTTGCTGTTTGCCCATCTGGTGTTCTCTGGATTCCCACAGCAGGGGAAGGTGTTTGGTGGCCAGTAAGTGCTCGAAGTGCTGCCCAGAGCCTTAAGGCCATGCAGGGTCTGAGAAAGTGAAAGCGTGAAAGGCACCGTGTCTTCTGTCATTTGGCCCACTTTACTTCAGTTCTTTACTTTTGATGTGTTACGGGGATGAGGCCTTCAATGTTCTGCTGTAGCTAAAGACTTTGCAGTACAGCAATGCAGTAAGAACAGCAGCCTCCAATTGGCCAACCACACTCCCAAGTCTTAATGAAGTTGCAAAATACATCAGCAGTCTCTCCAGATTCATACGTGTCTATTGCGATGACTGTGGTCGGTGGCAAAAACAGACCGCAGACTATGAGCAATTTTATTCCAGCAGCAGATTAGAACTCAAAGATTCTTCTTCTCCCTTGGGACTTTGCTCATTCTCCAGGCAGGCCAGGGCTAAAGTCACAGAAGGCTGTAATTAAACAACAAATGATACTACAGAGAACAAGATAAGGTCAACATACTCAAAGTTTGAAAGGGTCTATAATTAGCCATGTGTCAGTATTGCAGACTGGGACCAGCGCAGTATTACCAATTAGAAGGCCAGGAGCCTTCCTAATAAGGCAAGCAAGTGACTTGACAGAGACATTTAGTCATGTTTGTGGGAGTGTGGACTACAAGAACACCGGCAAGACTGCATTATTTCCCTGTGTTTGTGTGTGTTTCTTTCATCGTTATAATGTAATCAGCTGTGAGATCTTATAAGGTGGGATAATAGTGCAAATTGTGATTCCGACTCATAGGACTCAGTTTCTTGGACAGGCAGTGTTTGCAAAAGAAAAAGTCATGTCTTTAATGCTGGTTGACAGGGAATGTAAGATATAATTCTTCCTCTTTCTCTCCTCTTTTTCCTTCTACCTTTTCCTCTCTCTCTCTCTTCCCCTCTTTCTCCCTCTTCCTCTCTTCTTTCCTCTACCTCTCCTCTCCCTCCTGCTCTCCTCCTTCCTTTTCCTCTCCTCCTTCCTCTTCTTTTCCTTCTCTTCCTTCCTCTTCTTCTTCTTCCTCTCCCCCATCTGAGCAAATCTCATAGTACTTTGCTTTCATGGGAAAAACTGAGTCCCATGAATGTAGGCAGGTTCAGTTTAATGTCAATTATCTGACATGTTTTTCACCCAGGGGAAGAGCTAGACAAGCTGTTAAAGTGCCATAAAACAGTGACTGGTGTATCCTTTGACTGTGAGTGAAAAGAAGCCTGCAGGGAAAGGCTGGCTGGCTGGCTGAGTTGTAGGGATTCGATGCTGCTGGTGTTGCACAGCAGAAGCAGCAGCGGCATCTGTTGGTTTGTCCACTTGACCCAAGGCCTCAGACTGGTACTGGCCTTGGGGCGCTAACCCAAGGAGGATACTGGCACTCAGGTTGACCTCCAAGCTCTCTGAAGGGCTAGGAATGAACATTCCTCACTTCAGAGCCCCTTGGTTACCCTCTTTGGCTTTGGTGCACCTCCTAAATAGGTCCTGAGATAGTACAGAACATGAAGCCTTCCAAGTGCCTCCATGTTCTGGACTAGGCCAAGTGGGTACACTAGTAGATCTTGATGTCAAGAACCACCAGTAATCCAGATCAGGGCCTTCCTGATCTGGATTATACTCTGACATATGCGGACGGAGTGTGCCAGTGGTGAGTCGGGTCTCCCACATCCCACACTAATGGGCAAGCTCAGGAAGGGTTCTTGTCTTCTCTGGTTCACTGAGCAGGAGAAGGCTTTATTATGGGAAGTGATAATAAAGACAAACTTTCACAATCAGAGCAGATTCCAAACCGTCCTCATTTAACACAGTCAATCTATTGTTGGTGAACAAATCTGTCATAATATTTCTTAAATCATTTTCATTTCAATACTTACTAATTTTCAATTGTTTATCAGACTTTGAACCAGTCTGCTTTAGATAATTATGTTGTCATTTCTTAGGGCCCAAAACTCAAGAACAGAGATAGCAAAACAGAAGCTTTGACAGAGTTTTTTTCTCTTGTCTTCCTCTGGCCCAAACTGTCTCTGCAGTGTAAAGGTTTTAAAAAAGTGATGGACCACTTGGAAAATACTAATGAAACCCCACCTAGATGCAGAGCTTCAGGAGGGCATATCTGGAGCCAACCCAGAGTGGACCCCTGTCCACAGTCCTGGGACGAGAACGGGGGCAGTGAGGACGGGGTTATAGTTTTAATTATGTTTTACTATTCAATATGTTTTCATTTGTAACCTGCCCTGGGACCATTCAGTGAAGGGAGGGATATATTCTAAGTAAATAAATAACTTTCATAACCAAGCTTGCTAGCCCCACTATCTGAGGAAGACCACTTCACTGTGACCATATCATGGGAGCAGCCTGACAAGGTATAATGGAGACATTGGAGAGCAGGTGTCCTGGAATGCTTTGGCCAGGCAGAAAGCATCGAATCCCAATGAAAGGAACTGAGAGCAGTTTCCTTCTAAACCCGACACATACCCAGTTGATAAAGAACTCCGTCGCTTGTTCAGCTGTGAGTGCCTGGGTATTTACTTTTCAGGGACATGACACCTCTGAGCTACCACCTCTTAAATGCCCTTCCTTGATGAGAGGCAAAACAGAATCATGATCAGCCTCTAATCATGACACCACCACCACCACCACCCGGGCCACATTCACATTATAACCATACAATCGCAAGGCACTTGATCAGAGCACATTCCTGACAATCATTTCTGATGATTGGACTGTTTTAACTGAACGGTGATTGATTTTATAAATACTGCTTCTGTTTCTGATGATGTCTTTTTATCTGTTCATCAGCCATTGTTAGAGAGGATATCTTTCTCCCAGAATCATCTGTTTATATAATTTCCAAGGCCTTCACGATTCATTCCAGTGAGAGGGTGGTGGAGATACTTGCTTAGCTTACTTATAAATAAGATTTTACAAGATCAGCACTTCAGCGTCTTCATTTTGTGGCTCTCCAGATCTTGGTTCATCCTCAAAGCTGATTTGGGGTCCGTCTACCTATTTTTGGGCCATTTCCACAGGGGCTTCGTAGACCCCATTCAGCACCCTGTAGGTACTCATTTAGTATGGATTCGCTGCATGCCGCCCGCACTGAGAGACCCATTAAGACTCCTTTGGGATGGCATCATCTGCACAAGTGTTGCAGAGTTCTGGATTCAATGGGGTCTTCAGGCCCTTTAATCCAGATTAAGCAGGTCTTCAACTCAGTCTCGCACCATGAAGACTGGCTTTCAAAGTGTGCTTCTGCGTGCCTGATGGGCCGAAGGGGTCCAAGGCCAGGCCTGGAAGCTGCCATTTGCAGTGGGGCAGCTCTGGTTCCGCCCCTCCACACACACCCCACATAGGCCGCATGTCCTTCATAGTGGTCTATGAAGCTGCCCACAACCTACGTAGTGGCTGAGTAGGCACCTATGCAGCTGTGTCTCTCTGTCACACCCATTGTAACTGGAA
Organism: Aspidoscelis tigris stejnegeri; assembly: GCA_023333525.1. Lineage (NCBI taxonomy): Eukaryota > Metazoa > Chordata > Lepidosauria > Squamata > Teiidae > Aspidoscelis > Aspidoscelis tigris. Next base: position 1,097,954 of record JALMGA010000013.1, on the reverse strand, counting down.
GTGACTCTTGATTGACAGTTTCATGGGCCAGTCATGCTGCACCATGGGTGGAAACTCCTGCATGGGCCTAATTGGGGCGTCAGGAAGCACGATGCAGCATCTGCCTGGCAGCCCTGTTTAGTACCCATTGCCATTGGCTGCTATACACCCCATGTGGATCTATGGGGTCTTTGTTTAGATCCAGAACTACAAGGAACAGATTCCCCAAGGACTGGATCCTGAAGATCCAGATTTACTTAATTCGGATTAACCACAGTAAGTGAGGAAATGCCCTCATTCCTCTTGCGTCTTGTCTAAATCTAGTTTGTTCCAAAGCTTTCTTCCAGTTAAAAATATTTCCCTTTTATTTGCTACTTTCAAATATAGTTGTGCGCAAAACTATGGTTGTAGGGTGGGGGAAACTATTACTTCAGCCTCTCAAGGAGTTAGATTTTTCCCCTCAATTTGTCCAACGTCCACTTGGTAAAATATGTCTCCCCTGCTGAGCCTTTCATGGCCACACTTCATTCCTGAGTAAGCCCTATCCAACAGCTAGCAAGCCCTGAAAAATTAGGTTTCTAATGAAAATGCTAGCAGCTGGCTTTTAACTGTACCATTCCTTCCCACTGCACCTATAATATAGTTGTCTCTAAATGCTCTAATTCTAATGAAAAGTTGCTGCAATGTGGCTCCACATCTATGTGCCTAGTTCCCATCAGCTCTGTGGTTTATGAGCTTCATTATGGTGAGGAAAATGCCTTTTTTCCTCTGGAGAACATCAGCGGATGGACTTCTCCATATATCCCTACGACTTCATAGCTCATATTCCAGGACAGAACTGCAGGTATTGGAAACAGAATGATAGAAAAACAGAAACAGCCCAGATTAAAGCAGATCCTAATCTAAACAAGTTGACGGCTTCATTTTACTTATTAGCTGTGTAATCAAAATGGAACATGAAGCTTATCCTTGAATATTGCCCAGCATTTGGTAACACACTAATGTTACATTCTTATAAGTTATTCTGTACAATTAATTGCAATTGTTTTGTAATGGTTATAAAATAAAACAAAAACATTGGGGATAGGGGAGAGAGTAAGATTTCAGATTGCATTTCTTTCCTTCTTTTCTTTTTCCATTATGGGATTTAATGCATCTATACAAGGGATGTGCACAAATGTTTGTTTGTTTGTTTGTTTTGTATTTGATTCTAGGCATGTGCACAATTACTCATTACATTTGCAATTCATATGAATTCATACAAATTCAAACATTCTCATTTGAACTGAAGACTGGTTACACTTAAAGACTGACATCTGAATGCAAAGCAAATGCTTTTCTGCCTTCATTCAAAGCTTCACAACATTTGCAAATGTGAGCACAAAAGCACTGGTCCCCAATTAGAGATGAGCACGAATATTCCTAACATTTGAAACTTGGCTGAATTTTGACGTTTGAATTTGGATCGACTGTTGGCACATTCAAAGACTGACATTGCAATTCAAATGGAATATTTTGATACATTTATATGAAGCTTTGTATGGGATTCATATGGGATTCGTATGAGATCGAACATTCGTATCAAATTCCAATCCCACTACATTTCAAATGACTATGAATTTTCTTGCATTCAATTCAATACAAATAAAAAAAATTGTGTCTATCCCTTCATTCATTGGTGTTCTTCACCCAAGGGAATAAGTGCAGATAAATGTACAATAACAGCATCATTCAACTATCACAAAGAAGAGAACCTGCCAAGAGACCTAGGAAGGAAACTTTTAGGCATCACTATATAACCCCAAGTTGCTTAAATCAGGACATTTAAGTCAGGATATTGGTCTGTCCGGTTAGGTAGCATGGGTAACTGTGAACCATATTGAACATTTGTATCAAGTACATATCCTACCACATTTGAAGGGGATCTATTTGAATAAATACAAATTTTCTTGCATCTGTGCACATTCCTACACCCAATTGCATTATTTGAATGCCCTGTTGTGCCTTGCAGCTTTTTGCCAATGGCACCCAGCCAGAACCAAATCTGCAGCTGAAGCAACTGGCAGCCGCTTCTGCTATTAGCGGTCTTGGGTCTACAGCATTAGAAACAAGATGAACCAAAGGGCGCACTGACCTTTGATGGTGCCTCATGCGTTGATTGAGATTGTAGTGCCTTGTAGGCTGCCTGCACCTGCATGGACTGGCCTGCTGTCATGGAAGCCAAGAAATCACACAAGCGCTGGTTCTTCCCAGACTGATTTGGGAGCTGCTGGACTCTTAACAAGAGTGGGGGGCAGCCGTGGTCAAGTCTCCCCCCCAAAAAAAGGCCTCATTGGCAGCCAAAGTCTGAACATTTAGAACGGCACAGACTGAAACAATTTAAAAATACATGTCACAGTAAAAAAAAAAAAAGAGTGAGCAGGAGTTTGGGATATATACTAGGGATCTGTACGAATATTTGTAACATTTGAAATTTGTACTAATGAATTTAAAGTGAATGTTGGTACATTACAAGGCTGACATTCACGATCATACGGGACTGAACACTCGTATCAAATTCGAATCCTGCTACATTTGAAGGGGATCTATGAATATGAATTTTCTTGCATTTGATTCAGTATGAACTGAGTACAAAAATCCCCATTCGTGCAAATTCCCAATATACACAAAGCTTTGCGTGACTCTCTGCAAATGGTTTACTTTGGAAATACAGATGCCTGGGCCTATTGAGGTAACAGCATTAAAATATTAAAACATTTCAAAGCAATTAATTTGTTCTGATACCAGAACTGTGTTTTTTTATGATGACAGAAGCTCTGTTGTGACAGAAAACCCATTTCCACGTAAAATTCAAAGAAGACAGAATTTTACAGGCTGCACAGTCCTTTTGAAAAGTTCTAGACACAGTATTTCTGTTTAAAAACATAGATTTGGAAGTACTCTTCGAGCTATTAAATTATGGTGTCCCAATTAAATTATAGTGCTCTATGCTCTATGCTGCTTGCACTTTTGCATGTGGTGTGTGTGTGTGAGGGGAGAGAAAGCAAGGGTCTGGCTGTATTTATGTCATTTCAAGGACACACACAGCAAAGTGCAATTGCTATTAATGACAGTAAACAGTAGAGGTGGATAAATATGCTTTTAGCAGATGAACAGCTTAAGATTAAAAAAGCTGAAACTTTCAAAGTGGAATACAAAACAGCACAGGAAGGCTGAAGTCAGAGCTATAATCATTCTGTATGTGATTAAAACATAAATGGAATGCTCTCTCTCTTGCCCGCATACTCTTGCATGTATACCAGAGGTCTCTTTTCGACAAAAAGCTTCTACTCGGGCTTACTGTAAAATCTCTTGCAGCCCTGAGGCAAATCCACTGCTTTCCTCAAACTTAGATAGACCCAAATGAAAATCACACTGATTGTAGTGCAGGGGAGAATTAGAAGTTTCTCTCTGTGTTGTTTTAGTGTTATTTTTATTGAGCCCAAAAGAAGAAGAGTCTTGTTTTTCCTCAGGAGAGGTTTGTGCTAAAAATCAAGCCTCAATTTTCTCAGGAAAATGACAGTAACAGTGATAACAATCACATCAATCAGTCAATAATAAGCCTGCCTGCCTCATTTTCAGTTCACTTTAACATCTCTTGGTTTGCAGGCCAGGCTGAGCTTGTTACTCCTAAAGTATTGAACTAGCTTCTCATGAACTTCCAAACCCAATTCATATGGGATGTCCCACTGGCTAAGATTTTATGGGGAACCCTCCTAACTGCTTAAGATCAGCTGGAGGGGGGCTCTACTGCATCCCATCAATTAGAGAAATCCACCGTATTGAGACATGGGGGAGGGCCTTCTCAGCTGTGGCACCTCACTTGTGGAACACCCTTCCTCAGGAGGCCTGACTAGTGCCTACCCTTCTAACTTTTTAGGTGCCAAGTACCTGGCTCTTTATTAAGGCCTTTGGGCACTAATTCACTCTAGCACTGTTTTAAAATTTAACTTTTTAAGTGTTTATGTTGTTTAATACTGTTTTAATGGGGTATGTATTCAACATTGGTTGTATATGGTTTTTTTATTGTAAGCTGCCCAGAGACCTTGGGATATGGGGTGGGATATACATATTTGGATGGGTGGGTGGGTGGGTGGATGAAACTGTAGCCTCTCTGGAGGCTGGTGGGACAGCTGTAAAGATAGAGCATCCTCCATGGAGCAGCCTTCTTAGGGAGAGATGCCAGGTGTCCACAGCTGAATCCTATACAGTAAGGATGTGCACAAATGTTTTCTTTGTATTCAATACGTATTGAATAGAATGCAAGAAAATTTGTATTCATTAGAATGGACCCCCTTCTAGTATGGTTGGATTCATATTTGATACAAATATTCACTACCATATGAATTCCATACAAATGCGTACAAGTAACATACTGATCCTATATAAGAATGCATCCAAATCCCATATGTGAATCCCATATGAAGCTTCATACAAATGTATCAAAACATTTGATTCAAATTCTAATGTCAGTCTTTGAATGTGCCAACATTTGGTTCGAATTCAAGTGTCCAAATTCAGCCACACTTTGAATTTAATGAATATTCATGCAAATCCCTACTTTACATGCCTGGTAAGATCACATCTGCTCACTGTCTTCGGTGAGCAGTGGCAAAATCTTCTGATATCTTTATCTTTATCTTTCTTTTATTGTTTATTTTTGTTTTTTCTCAAATGAGTGAATAGCTCAGGGACAAGTTACACTATACTCATATCTCTCCCATCAAATGCAATCTGTGTGAAATTCGCAAGAATTTTGCATTAAGCAAAGAACCCCCAAGAAGTAAAAGCACACATTCAGTGTGTTTATCCTCCCAACCCACAGAAAGAAGTTTGGTGTCTAATGCAAGACAGGTTGCTCTCCCCAGTTTGGTCTACTCGTTCAGGAGCCGGATTCTTATCTGCCAATGCCGGGTTTGATTCTGCACTTCTCCATGGAGCCAGCTGAGCTCTTCTGAGCTCTTACAGCCCCACCTGCCTCACCTGTATCTGTGGTGGGGAGAAGCACAGAAGGTTTGTCAGCCACTTTGCATCCCCTTAAATGGGTGAGAAAAGTGGGGTAGAAAAGCCAACTCTCCTCCCCTCCTCCTCCTTCCTCCATCCATCTGAATCTCCTCTCCTGAATGTAATTACTGGTCTGACAGTCTGTAGATCTACAAGTTCCCTCCCCTGTTCCCCCCTTCTTTTCTCCACGTCTGTAGAAAGGGACAGATTTCAATGCTGGGTCATTTGGCTTCTCCTCTCCATCAGTTGAAGAAATCAGAGGCAGTAATCAGAACGGAAAGGAGCCTGCTGAACATCTGCAGAAATCAGTGAGAGCTGTTTTCATGTCAACCTCCTGCCTAGCTGAGAGTAGCAGGCAGCAGCTGTGGACTGCAGCAGCCAGGCTCTCTGAGACACAAATAAGGCTCAGTCTCTCTCTCAGCCAGGAGCAGCTAACTCAATCTTCCCTTCTGATAGCCAACACAGGCTTGACTCGGGAAAAGAGCTGCTAATGAAGCTGTTGCTTTCTCTTCAAAACCGGTGCTGCTTGTAACAGAAGGAACGGAGCGCATAGGCATGGGTGGTGAGTGCAAAACAAAGTTCCTGTGTGCCACTGAATCCTGTCATCTCCTAGGAAAGTGGAGCGCTGACAGCATTTAGCAAATTCAGTTGTCAGCTGAGAAGGCTTAAGGGAAGTGCCAGGCTTCAGGGCAGGATTGAAATGCCCTCTCTGCAGGCCCTCTTGCTATTTTTGTAGCCAAAATTCCTGTTCATGGGCATGTTCTTTTGAGGGATGTACATGAATGGGTTTTTTAGGCATACGAACCCTAATTGTTTGTATACATTTCTGATGCGTATCCACAGTTGAACAAATGTCCAAACTATTTGTACGAATATTTCACAACATTCATATTTGTATAAATGTTATTGTATGAATATCATAACATTCAATTCCTGTACAAATGTCTGAATTATCCGAATTTGCAGGGAAAACAGATGAATAACTTGAAAGCACTATAAACCACACCTGTAATATGCTCTGTACCTGGCTGCCTGCCTCGGGAGGGGACGCCCACTCACCCTCCCTGGAAGGTCCAAGTCCCACTGTTATGTGCAGTAATCTCTAGGCTGCACAGTTTTCCCTCTAGCTTTCTTTTCTTACAGTCCTCTGTTTTACAAGCCTTGGAATAAAAAGCACCAGGAATTTCCCTCCTGTCCCTACATGACCTAGGGCCATCTGTTGATCCATGCTGAATGGGCTGCCGAGAAGCTGTGAGTGATCCAGACAGACAGAAGGAGTAATCTGGGCTGCTTTGTATGCAGCTGCCCTTAGGCAATAATGGAGTTTTTCAGCCATGTGGAGAGACAAAGAACCACCGCCCTTCTCTTCCTGCTGACCAGAGGATGTGACATCACCAGGACCTCTGACCTACAAAGCACCAGCTTTCATCCAATCCCCTTCCTTGATGTTGCATCTATGTCATTTCTTCCAGTGTTGCCTTCACTGATGAGGCATTTTGTAAATTAAATATTTTTTTCAAGTTGGAAAATAGATTTGGTTTGTGATAACCATTTTAGTGATTTTAAATTAGAAAGGCTCGCAACATCCCATGCTGCTTAAAAATCTCTGGCTAATCGGGTGGTATACCACTGCGAGAGATTATGCCATATATTTGATGGACCCATGAATAGGTGCTCTCATTTCTGTATTGTTCTTCAAGGCTCATTCTTGGAAGCAATCTACAATATGAACAAGAGTTATTTTTCAAAGCTTAAGGCCCAATGTACTACACACAATATGAGCAATGCAAGGTAACACCTTGCCAAACCAATACAATATATAATGCATTACACTATATTACATTACAATTTGTGAATCCCGTAAATATACACAAAAATATAATACATTAATTCATTTCCTAGTTTAATAGTCAACCTCTGTCAGTCTTGCCAGGTCTGACAAGACATTTCCTGGGTCACTCTGCTCAACTGCCAAACAGTTCTTTGCTTTTGGGAAAGAGTGCCTAACTGCCTCACACTTCACTAAAATGTGTTTCCTTGCAATTTCCATTTGTTATTTCTAGGACTGTCTGCCGGACTAACAATCTCATCCATCTTCTTCGTGACAGGTGTTCTGAAGCTGCATTTATCCTGCCTGTATAATTAATTTAGATGTGTCTACTCAGAGTAATTCTCTCTGAATTAAACAATTCTCAGTTGTAGCTATGCAAAGGTAGAACCGCATCCCAAAATGTATAGTAAACACCATGGCTGCATCTAGAGAAATTTTGTAGGATAAACCATCTCCCCACGACTGGGGCAGGCAACTGATTCTGTTTCATTATCTTTTCTCTATCTTGGTATATTGAGAAAAATGATTACTGCTTTAATTGAAGGACTTGAAATCAATGAATTCACTTCTCATCTTCGCTAAGTGATATTGGGCATTTTCTCTCTCTCTTCTTCTTCATGCAGGTTAGAAAGCTCAGTTCACTGAACCAAATAATAAATAATAGCAGCATTCCGACCAACACGAAAATGGATGATGACTCTGCTGCGCCAAACAGATTAAAATCATGAATGTAGACATTCTGCTGATCCTGAGGTCAAAGTCAACTAGAATCGCCACTGGATCTGTACATGATGTAATTTTGCTCTGTAAAGAAATGTCTGGTAGGAGAGTATTACTACTACTACTACTACTACAACTACAACTACTACAACTACTACTACACACCCATTTCAGCTGAATTCAGACATTCTGATTCAAATGGAATGCTGATACATGCAAAGATTGACATTTGAATTTGAATGGAATGTCACATTTGTAAGTATGAAGAGGTGTGAAAGTGGCTGCCCGAGTCACATCTGCAATGGATCCAAAGTGGATTTGAAGTGGATTGAGAACAGATTCAAGTGGATTCAGGGCAGATTTTATGCACAGAATGGAAACATAGGGGATTTGTATGGGATATGTATGGGATACGTAATGATTCATAGCAGGGATGCAAATCAAATTCGTATTGAACATTCGTATCTAATCAAATCCTACCACATTTGAAGGGGATCTATTTGACTGAGTACAAATGATCTTGCATTTGATTTGATAAGAATCGAACACAAAAATCATTCATGCACATCCCTAATATATATACAGAGTGAAGCTGATGGAGCAAGAGAGTTAATACCAATGAGAAGTATTTTTTCACTGAGAGAGTCATGAGTCTATGACATTTACTGCCAGAAGGGATGGTGACAGCAAGCAGCCTTGAAAGCTTTATGAAGGATTAGTTAAATTCAGGGAGGGCAGGTGTATCAACGGGTACTAGAATGGATGCCTAGGTACTTCCTCATGGATGGAGAGGCAGGCATCAGCAGGGAATGGAGAGCAAGTAAAGGTTTTGCCTTTGTCTTCTTGAGAACCTCCAAAAGCAATTGGTGGGATGAGACAGGATGTTGGACTAGATGGGCTGTGGCCTGATCCAGCAGGGCTCCTCTTACGTTCCTATGTTCTTAATTAAAAGACACTAAATTCATTTGATAATTATATTTTTAAGCTTAAAACATTTTACATTTTCATTCCTTGGGGCCCAGATTGAAACTCTTGGTACTTATCTAGGGATGAAAGAGTAAGATAGCTCCTTTAAGTGAAACAAATTATTCATGGAAGAAAATAAGTGTTATTTTACTATTTTTTATCTCTTATATTATTTATTATTTGATTGTAATATATTATTTTCCAAACTTTATGAAGTTCATTGTTGTAAAATAATATTGTAAAATGAGAAAGTTATAAATAATAAACAAGGAAGGAAAAAAAGGAAGAAAAGTCAGGTCTGTTGAAATTAGAAATGAAAAATTGTTTTGAATAATGCGATAAAAAAGTAGACGAAAGCAAAAGAACTAGTTAAAAAAATTAAAATCTTGGCACCTTGAATAGAAGGAAGAAGAAAAAGAACTGGCATTCCTATTTCAGCTTATCAAGCACATGGTGAGAAAGTTGTTCCTGGGAGCAGGGGCCTGCCATGTGCAGCAGATGTTGCTTATGTAACAATAAAGATGAAAATATTGATCTCTCAGTAGTTAGAGCAAAATAACACAAATAGATTACAAAGAATGCCATGTTTGGGTTGCAAGGCATACTGTAGCTACTGGAAACTTGCAACGAAACATGGTTTTGTCCCAAAACTAATTGATATCTAGAACACAATACTCTGGGCATCATTTTAATTGATTTTTTTTAAAAGTGTTTTATCGACATTATGTTCTTGGAGAATGAAGAGCTGAAGACAAGACATAAAGGGGGAAATAAAAAAAATGAAAGAAAGTACTGGGATTTGCAAACTGAATTTGGAGGAAAAAGTCTCCACTGGTCCAATGGTAGTTGAAGCCCTCGGAGCAATGTTACATCATCTTAAAGAAAACCTGGGTTTGGGGAAGAATTAACAGAAAGCAACATTTCTTAGAACTTTGTATTATTATTCACATGCACCTGTATTATTCACAGATCCATTGTTAGAAATTGGCTGGGTTTTGAGATCAAATAATACTAATAATGATGAAGATGTTAAAACAACATAGTTCTTTGCATCAAAGAACAACATAGTTCTTTAGAGAAAATGTTGGATCTATTCTTGTGGGTGGGCAGTTGAACTGAGGAGAAACAATTGGAAATAATCACAAAGTACTGAGATGTACAAATCGAAGTTCAACGCTTCAGGATAATTCCAGTAGTTATAGTCACCGAAGCACAATACCAAAGAAAATGAAGAGAACAGGACAGATAAAATAACAATTCCCCAATTGCAACAAGCAACACTAGTTAAACCTGGACAAATGAACTCCAAAATCTTTGGTTAGGATTCACATTAACTACACACCAGGGGCCTATTTGCACTTGGCTTTATTCTGAAATCTATCCTGAAATAGGGGCCTGCTGTCCACATGCTAGTGCAGGCTATAGTGTGTACCAGGTGAGGCCTGCCAGAGTCTCCATTAGCATGCAGACCACGGACCCCTATCCTGAGATATACTCCAGAAAAAAGCCAAGTGTGAACAGGCCCCAGAATTCTAATCATAACCATGCAATTCATGGGACCCCAGGGAAGGCACTGAACCTATGGTGGGAGCCAATGGTGGGAGGATGGGAGCAAGGCCCGCATCTGTCAGAGAGGGGGAGCATTTGCTCTCCCTCCCTAACATCTAGGAATGCCCCGGGATGGGCCGAACACGCTGCAACTGGTTCAGATCACAATTTTGTGTTCTGAAATCCAAACGCCGGTAGACGCTTCAGGATGGGCCGGGGCAGCTCGGAATGGAGCCGCCAGCCCAGAGGAGTGAATGCTCCATCCCAATGCGCTCTACACGCGTTCAAAAATCCCTAGTGCGAAAAGGCCTCTGGCCTCGTCCAGCTCAGTTCTTGCCTAGTGAACTGCTCTAAGAAGCTTGTGCTGTATCTTCAGTTCCTACTGCTTTGGCTTTAGCCAGAAGTTTGGGAATAAAGGAATGAGTAGATGCAGAAATTAATGAAATTAATTAATCAATTAATTCAGCTTTACAATAACAATGTGTAATAACAATGTCTAGTTTAATTAGGGAATGAAAAAAGGAGTAAGATTTTTTTTTTTTTTTTGACTGGGAGTCAATGGCTTCATAACTGGCTGGAAGGAAGGAAGGAAGGAAGGAAGGAAGGAAGGAAGGAAGGAAGGAAGGAAGTGGTCACTTCTGCTGTCTCCTCCTTCCTCTCCCACACCTGCGATTGCAGAGCGCTTGTGACAACGGTTTCACTACTGGAGTGGGTGAGGGATGTTGGTCAGCACCAAACTGGGCTAAGCAATTATACCTGTCTTATAATTTTACTTTCAAAACTTCTCTGCCTTGGGACAAATAAATTCTTTAGTGGACTAGTTTCCATTCCTCGCTTGCTTCCAGATTCCTCATTTAGGATTTGTCTTAGCATTCTAGTCTCAATTCAAAAGAGTGAATCACAGTCAAGCCTACACTCCTTGCAATTTAATGAACTGCCAAGATTCGCTTCGTTACCTCAAAGACTGAAGCAGAAATAGAAGTAAGAAGGTAATTATCATGTTTCACAGTCACACACTTTTTCAGTTACTTCTACTTTTTTGGGGGGGAGGGGGCAAGGGGAAAAATTAATTTAGTGCAACTGGTAGATGTTTTTTAGCCAGAGGGAATGAATATCTCTTATTAAGGAAGAAAAAGGAGCTTTCTAGTTTGCAGACCTGTATGATGACTGTTTCTTCTCTTAAGTGTTGAAAAGTGCCTTTCTACAGCAATCTCCCCATGCATGACTCCTGTAAAAGAAATGCTCACCAAATGGAAATTATTGGAAGGAAGGGAGAAACCACCTTGCTGCGACTTTGTTAAAAATAAGTGTGGAGATCAACTTAACTATCCGCAGGGGAGTTGCAGAATTACAGAACAACAACAAAATAAGCACAAATAGAATAGCCTGATTCTACCCCATTTCACTCCTCCTGTTGCTTTCAGCTTTTCCATCCCCCTCCCTCCCTCCTTTTAGAAAGAGCCAGTTTGGTCTTGTGGTTAGAGAGTCGGACTCATGTCTCATACTCACCAGGTTGGAGTCTGCCCTCCTCCACGAAGCCTGCTGGGTGGCCTTGGGCTAGTCACAGCTCTCTTTCAGAGCTCTCACAGCCCCGTCTACCTCACAAGGTGTCTGCGGTGGGGAGAAGAACGGAAGGCTCGTCAGCAGCTTTGATACATTTGTGAACCTGAGGAAGTGGGAAAGCGGGCTGCCCCAGTCACGTCTGCAATGGATCCAGAGTGAACTCAAAGCAGATTCAGAGTGGATTGAAAGCAGATTTGATGCATTCAGAGGGGATATGTTGGGGGTTTGTAGGCAATTCGTAGTAGGGATTTGAATAAGATGCTATTGAACATTGTATTGAATTTGAATCAAACCACCTTTGAAGAGGATCTCTTCAAATGAATACAGATGTTTTGCATCCAATTCAATATGCATCGATCTCGGAAAGACATTCGTGCCCATCCCTACCCTGTGAATATTCTCAATTTGTACCTCCTGCCGCATTCCTCTTCATAATTAGTGCCAATGCAGTATCTTTAGAGCAGCCGCAGCGACCCCAGCCTGCCACGCGCACCAGTCCCTTCCCCGAGTCACCAATGGCAGCCCTTTGCAGCTTCAATGTGATATTATGGCCTGGGAAGCCGGCGAGAAGGTTCTTAAAAAGCAGGGCACACACACACCAATCTTCACACTGGGCTGCGAAGACGAAAGCTGAAGGGGAGTAAATACATTCATTGTTTTACAAAAGAGAAAGACAGTGGGGGGGGGAGCATTGCACAGCTCCCGAGGAATACACTATTGAGATGAAAATGAGTCTGCAATGGAAATGGAATGAGAAATAGGATTTGCTCTTGGCAGAGCGCAGCAGACCTATCAATGGTGGACATAAACGGCCCTGGCCTCATCATACCAATTCCCAATGACTAAATAAAATAAAGATAGGTGGAGAGAAGAGGGAGGCGAAGAGGGAAGAGGGAAATGAGAAAGAGCTGCCTCTCCAGAGGTCAAGGGAGACGATTAGGCTGGACGAAGACAAAGCAACAGTGCAGTGGGACACGTCTTCAAGCAATCATCGGGGGTTATTTGGAGACTCCTGACAATGGGCTGTGAGGAGCTGTGGAAACAAAGCACCAGTTTTACAACATCACTGGACTTTCTACAAGGTCTTAAAAAAATAGGAGGTAATGGCCCCCGAGGTTCTATTGATACTACAAATGTCCTAGAGTTAAATATGGCCCTCCCTCCATCCTCCACCTGGTGCATGAACTTCAGGCATGTGCGCAAATGTTTTGTTTTTTTCATATTCAATTCATACAGAATTGAGCACAGAAATTCACATTCATTTGAATCCCTTTCAAATATGGTAGGATTTGAATTGAATACAAATGTTTGATTTGAATCCCCCTTATAAATCCCCTACAACTCCCCTACAACTCCCCTATGTATCTTCTCAGAATGCATCAAATTTGCTCTCAATCCACTTTGAACCCACTCTGAACCTGCTTTGAATCCACTCTGGATCCATTGCAGATGTGACTCAGCATGTGCTTTCCCACCTCCCCAGGTTCATGAACGTAACAAAACTTCGTACGAATGTATTGAAGCGTTCCATTCAAATTTGAATCTCAATCTTCCAATGTCCCAACATTCTATTTGAATTTGAATGTCTGGATCTGTCTGAATTTTTAATGTGACAAACCTTTGTACACGACCATCCCTACAACTTGCACCATGCCTAGTCCATGCAAGATGAGCTCTCTCACAAAAGGAGACCTTTCTGGTTAAGAAAACTCCTTCACGTGTGGATGCTCCATCTGGGAGCTCACCCCGCCTGGACTACCAGTCTTCTGATTTTGTTCTTAGATGATGAAAGGCTCCTGGAATAAAAATGCCTCACTGGTTCCCCGTAGTCTTTCAGAGAAAGCAGATTGTTTCAAGGGACAAGAAAAGTGTCACAAACATTAAGAAGACCTTCTCTCTTGTTACCATTAGACCCATCTTCGCAGTACTCATCTAGACCTCCACCTCTTGAAAAAACATGCCCCAATCCATCCTTGTGTTTCTTTTCTATCTAAAATATGTATTTTAAGAATTAGAAGTTGTGAACTTCCTTCCATTGGATAGAGAACCTTGATATTTTTATACTTGCTCCTTAATGTCTATTCATTGCAGTCAATTATTGCATCTGCTGCTGGAGCCTACCTCTCTTAATAAACTGATTCTTCACTTGTAAATTTAAAAACCGGTTGCTTTTCTCAAAACCTCATATTTAAATCCCAGAAGTCATCTTTGAAGTGCTTAACAGGTTCAGCAGTAAAAAGTACAGTCTCCTCGGTTATATGGCAAGACACAATTTTGAATGTCAGAAAAGGTAATGGGGATTTTGGTCTATTTCTTTGATTGGCAAGTCCTTGCGATGGGGTCATCTCATGAAAGAACAGATTTTCTGTTCCATTTGTATACTTAGCCCCTTTTTTCTTTTTATTTGTCAATTGTGGATTATAGTTTCACCTATCACTTATCGCTTCTCTTCTTCTGTCTATTTCTGTCTTTTCTTCTTTTTTAAAAACATCTACCAAGGTTGATTTCTCACTGTCTCTGCCACCTGCTCCAACCTGATAAACTGACAGCTCAAATTGTAAATCTTGACCCAAGACTGGCCTTTCCTCAGGATATAAATGCTCCTGTTCAGATGTGTAATGATGCTTTAAGAAACATTCTGGATTCTCGATGCCCCACTCCAACACTGTATTGTTCGGAAATCAAACCAATGACCATGTACTGATGAATGAAAGACCACGGAAATGGATAGATGCAAAACTAAACAGGTCTCTGAAAACCTTAACTTGTGTTTTGCTGGAACAAAATTACTCCACTTGGATAGCACATGTATAAAATACCTGTCCATTTAGTTTTTGAATCTCTGTTTCATCTTCCTTCCTTAAGAACTCAGACTGTCTCTGTCCAGAAGGGCCTCCAACTCCCAAGAAAGATACTATGGTCAAGGGTATCAAAAGACACCGAGAGGTCTAGGGGAACCAATAGAGTAACATTACCGTAGTCTTTCTCCAAGAGAAAGACCAGCGCGACCAAAGTGGTTTCTGTGCCATAAATGGGTCTAAAGTCAGACTGAAATGGGTCCAGATAATCAGCTTCCTCCAAGAATGTTTGCAGTTGAGCAGCCACAACTCTCTCTAATATCTTTCCCAGGAAGCCACTGTGTGGTTACAGAAGAACATAAGGGAAGCCCTGCTGGATCAGGCCACAGCCCATCTAGTCCAGCATCCTGTCACACACAGTGGCCCACCAAATGCTCATGGGCATCTCGAGCAGAGACAAGGACAAACCTTCTCCTGCTCTCGAGTCCCAGCAGATGGCCCTAGAAGCGCCCTGGTTCCCCCCTTTCTTTCTTCTAAGGTTTACAAATGTAACAAAGCTTCATATGAGTGCCCCAAAGCATTCAGTTTTAATTCGAATATCAAATTTAAATTCAGTCTTCAAACGTGCCAACATGTGATTCAAATTCAAATGTCCGAATCTGGATGAATTCAGATGAATTTTGAATTTTACAAATATTTGTGCACAGCCCTATTCCAAAGTAGTGCAGCCTGGTATGACTGTACAATGGGACATGTTCCTAAGAGTAGCTAGATTTAAGAATTCCAGTGAACCATGGGCAGAGCTTTATTGGATGAGCAATGGGCCCTTCTGCTCCAGCATCCGCTATATGCAGTAGCCAATCAGAGGCTGCTGTTGTTGCCGGGCTTCAGACACAATATATGATCGCTTGTAGCCGAGGACCTGAAAGCTTTATTAACACGAAACTGTTTACTGAAAATCGAGCATTATGGGGCATTCAGCTGAATTCCAGATTTGTCTCAGCTGCTCTGGGCTCCACCTGGCCGCAGCTGCTTCATGATTTTTCTTTCTTCCTTTCACTTTGTGTTATTTTGCAATGTATTATTTTGTATGGAGTGTGATTTCATAATATGTTTTCATTGCAATGTTTTGATGTATTATTTTGTAGTGTGTATTTTCTGTTGGTTGCAAACTGCCTTGGGTAAATTTCCTTTTGGAAAGGTGGTGTAAAGATAAAATGGCACTAAAAGAATAGTGCAATAGGCAGGCAGGAATACTTATTTCTCCTCTGTTTTCCTCTCTTTTCAGACATCTTCCCATAGCAAAAAGAGCAACCTTGAGTGACAGGAATGCTGTGAAAGAAGAAAACCCTGAGAGGTGGACCGGTTGTCTCAAGGGCGAGTGTGGCCTTCTTTGTCCCCTTGCTCCTCTTTGTCATCAAACAGATGAGTTGAACTTTGAACTTGTTCCAACAGCTTGATGTTTGGTTTGAACGTGTTTTCAGTTCATGTAGCTTAAACTAGAAAAACCTTCAGACTAGGGGTGTGGGTGAATGGGTATTTTTGCCTTCGATTCAAACTCTTGGAACTGACTTGGCTCCTTGCTAACGCTAGCCATGCCCATGTGTTTGTGTGCTTCAGTGCTGCTGCTGCTGCTCACGCTGGACATGTCCCATGCACCAACAAATTGACAATGCCCTTCCTTCCTTCCCCCAGAGCGCATGCTCATTGACAATGATGACACTTCACATTAAAGAAAAGGCTCCTTCAAATGCAGATGCTCTGTCTGGGAGCATTTCCCGCATAGACTACTGGGTCAAGTGCAAAGAGGCCCGTTGACTTTGTGCCTTTGGAAAGTCAACAAGCAACATGTACAAGGGGCAGCCTTTGTGAGCCAGGTTGGTCTAGTGGTTAGGGAGTTGGTCTCTGGGAATCCTGGATTTGATTCCACCCTCCTCCATGAAGCCAGCTTCATGGGCTGATCACAGCCCTCTTTCTTAGCTCTCACAGCCCCACTGACCTCACAGGGTGTCTGTTGTGGGGAGAAGAACAGGTTTGTCAGCTGCTTTGAGTCCCCTTAAATGGCTGGGAAAAGCAGGGTGGAAAAGCCAACTCTTCTTCTTTTTTTCTTGCCTTGCCCTCAGCTAAAACAATAGGCCTCCATGTATCCTAATTTTCAATAGAAGAAGACTGGAATGAACATGCTGTTCATTCGTTCATTTCTTTGTTCATTCGTTCACTCATTCATATGGCTGGGGCATTCCTCCTGCAGAGTCATTACTCACATTTATTGCTTAGAGTACTGCTTCAGACAAAATTTCAAAATGTTAATTTTTGAGCTTGCATTGGAGCTGTGGAAATCTGAAGAGTGTTGGTTTGCATTCTTTCACCGTCTGTATTTCTGGGAACTGAAGTTTGTTTCCAGCCCAGTCCTAAACACATAATCAATAGAAGCTTTGATATAACTGTAAATTTCATTTTTGCTTTCTACTCAAAAGTGTTAACACCTTGGTAATAAAAACCAAACCTATAGCACTGCAGAGGAATCCCATTATAATCTGCATGATAACAAACAGTGCATGGAACAGTTTCTCACCCTATGATATAATCATTAGAAAGCAAGAGCTTTGCCTCCTCTCCGGCTCTCCCCCTTTGGCCACTGAGCTGGAGAATTAATGGAACACCTGATCTTTGGGTTTTGGTCCAAGAAAGTTGCTACTATGGCCAATTATTCAGAGTTAATTCAGCCATATCCTTGGATATTTGACTAACTTGTTTTCAGCCAATTGCTATCATTATGACTTGGCTTAAAGGAATTTCCAATTACAGCTAGTGGGGAGATGGGCTCTTACCCAATTTTGACCATTTATAAACAATCTCAGACACAAGAAAATATGCTTGAGGAATGATTTGGCCACCGCAAGATATAAATGACTGGAATATAAATGTATGCTAATCTATCATTCTGTTATAACTGTAGCCAACTGGATGCCCATGGGAAGTTGACTCAAAGATTTTATCAGCAAAATTTGAGGTATAAAGTGAAGTTTCAATTTTTTAAATTAGAAATGCATCCTGTGATAGGAGCCATGGGCTCAAATTCCCCACAAAACCACAAAAACTACTGAAACTTAGCTAGTCAGTGTCTCTTGGCTCAAGATATCTCACAGGATTTTTGTGAACATGGGAGGTAGGGAGGGACTCCCTGGAGAAAAGGTAGAATATAAGTACCAAGAGTAAATAAGCATTAGGATATATATCAGGCTTCAACTAGATCAATAAGGATCACATCAAGATATTGAGAGGTGGAAAGATAATGAGCAGCCGTATTTCTATGATTTTTCTTCCTTAATGTTAAACCTACAGTAATGCCCCTATATCCATAATTTTGCCCTATGGATTTTAAGTTATATGAGTCCTGCATACGGATCCTATACCAATGCATACATATCAATACATATTCAATACATATCCCCAGTTTAACAAATGGACTAACTATTCATATGAATGTTCTGAAACATTTGTACTCGTACAAAACCCTTTTGTCCACATCCCTAGTAGACCTCACCACAGACAGCCCTGGGGATGAGAGCTCGGGCAATGAACACCATGAGCGCCCCTCCCCTTTGTTTCTTCGACAACAAAAGCAGGTGAAATGCCGATCACAGCATTAGCTTCAGCTGCTCTGGCAAGGGCGTGGTGATGGCTCCCCTACTTAGTTGAGCAACACACGCTGAGCCGGTGTTGCAGACAACTCTGATGCAACTCCTGCCGTGCCTGTATTCAGACTCTTGGACCCCCTTGTGACTTTGCCGTATCTCTGGAACTCTGACTTTGGACTGAATTGATGCCGGCCACTTCTGAGCCCCCAAAGGACCCCCGTAAGCATGTACGTGTGTTTGCCTCACTGTCCTCACCTGCCTGGGACATGACAGATATATTGTCTTGAAGATGAGAAAGGTGGGAAATTAAACTCTTAACTTACAGAGAAAGTGTTATATTCAGTCCCATCTCTTTTCAGATGGTGAATTTTCAGAACCAGACATACTTGCTATTATTTATTCTATGATTTCAGCAGCAGCCGAAAATTCAGAAAACAAAATATTCCCAAAGCATTTCATTCCATGCCAAGATAAATTTCACCTGCTGAATTATCCTGCTAAGCTGATACAAGAGTTCCTAAGGCAAGCCTATTAAAAATTTGGCATCATCATTCTATTATAGCGCGTGTTATCTAATAACGTTAGCCATCCCGAATCCTAAGAATATGATCACAAATTAGAACATGACCATAAGAAATCTAATAGGGAACTTGCCATAAATAAACCATCTGGAGCGCTCCTTGTTTTACATGGGCTGTTGCATGGATAAACAGCCTTCCAGTGCTGTTTTCTTCTATTTGTGTAAAAATGTTTGTTGTTTTTAGCCAGCAACACCTGCCTCGGCATTCTTTGGGGAGGACATCTGTGTTGCTAGCGATGAACATCCACCTGTGATATTTAGTGTTGAATCTGTATAATCTGGTGATATGAAGAAGAAAACTTTTTTTTTCCTACAAGGGTTCCATTTTAGATTTTCGCATGTGACATCAATATTTTAATAGCTGGGAAGCTTCTAAAAATATCCAAATGTTATATTTTGAAGCCTATCTCCTTCCACTAAGGGCTGCAAGACTTTGCATTGACTAGAAGTAGCTGTGTGGAACACAGCAGAGATGTCCTATGGAATGGGAGACCCTACAAGCTGAGACATTTTCCCAGTCAGGCTGTTACCTTCCATGGTCATTTCTGATCTGAGTTCATAAATGGAATGGACATATCACTATTTAACCATCAAAGTGGAAATGTTTGAGGAGTCCACAGCAATGCCTGGCATGAGGAACCTGTGCTGTTGTTGCCACAGAGTGGGTGTGAATTTCTCCATTGTCCATAAAGATACAGCTGGCTCTTCTCTCCTTAGTCCACTAATCCTTTTCATCATCACACTGGATTGTCTAAGGCCAAAAGGGAAATATTTACTCCTTCGAGTCTTTTGTGCCATCAATTAACTTTGCTCCAACCCCAGGACACAAATTGGTTAATCTGAATAATAACTCAAGTCTTTAATATGAAAAGTGTTGCAGGAAGCCATAATCTATTCCCTGCGACAGAGAAGAGAGAGACTTTCACAGTTTCCAATTCAATGAGCCCATTGCTTCTTTCCAGATGGGCAGTTTTAATGTGCGGGTTTGCAACAACAAAACAGTCAGAAAGATTTGGAACAAATCAGTTATAAAATGCGTCTAAGGACAATAATTGTTATAAGGCCATTGTTATACTTTTGCAGATTGCACTGAGAGGCACTTTCTTGGAAAAGATAAAGTAATAGAAATTGGTTCCTTCCTGGAAAAGTATTTTGCTTTGCTTCTTTTGAAATCCTTCTTCCAGCCTACATAGAAAAAGGCAGCCCCCAAGGTCTCCATAGAAGTGATAGATGACCACAGAGGAGGGAAATTAATTTTTATCTACAAGATGGATCGGCCAAAAAAAAAAGGAAAAAAAGAAAACATTTTTTCAGGCATGGGAGGTCTTTTCCTACTTTCTTTCCTACCCTGGACAGGAGGCTGTTTAATTACATTTACAGAACTGTGTTTCATGGGTAGACATTTACATTATGCTAAGAGTAGAACAAAGACTTCCTCCTCCTAAGAGAAGTGTTACATTAAGAATACTGGGAAGAAAAATCCTGTAATTTCAAAGTAATGTAATTTTTTAATCTGATCTCTGAGTGCACAAGCATATAGACGCCCACAACAAATAAAATACCAATAAAACACCTATTTCGTGGGGAGCTTACACAATGTGACCCAATATTTTAGAAATGAACAGTTAGATTTTGAACAAAATTAAATGAATAACATAAACAGAATCCAAAGGCAGTGACAACAGAGCTAACAAGTAGAGAGGTGTATTGAACTGAATGCAGGAAAATTAGTATTCATTCAAATGGATCCCCTTTGAACATAGTGGGATTCAAATTTGCTACGAATGTTCAATCTCCTATGAATCCCATATGAATTCATGCAGATCCCATACAAATCTCCATAGAAATGTGTTGAAACTTTTGATTTGAACTCAAATATGAATGTCAGTCTTCAAATATTCCAACATACGATTCAAATACAAATGTCCACATTTGGCCAAATTCGTACAAATATTGAATGTTACAGAAACATTTCTAGTAACACCCTTTCTCTTTCCCACTGTGCATTATCATATCTCTGCCACCACTGTGTGGGTCCTCTTATTCTGTGCTTGGCACACGCAGTGTGCAGCAAAAACACCAACATCCATTGATAACCATTTGCAATCTGAATTTCAAAAAGTAGATTGCAACTTGCGAGCCAGGGAGAGGGATAGGAACTGGCTAAATATTGATTAGCTATTTCTGGATAATGCGCTGCTCCATCAATAGTAATAAAAGGCAGGTGAAGATTGATCAAAGCCTCAATGATGAGTGAACATCTTGGGGAAAGCATTCATACAGATCCTTAAAAAAAAAACATTCAGAGATACTGTAATCCATTTTCATGTCAGTGCATTGAGGGTTGAGATGATTTGCAGGGGAAACGCTGTTAGGATTAGTAGTTTTTGCAAGCATTCTCAGTTAAAGGAATTGATTTCCCCACTTATTTCATTTGTAGCCATCAAAATACTTCATGTTTTGTTTAGGTCTTCCTTAAAAAATACACACCCAGGGTCTGTTCAAAACCAATTTTAGACTTATAATCAACAGTTGGATTGAGAAGGGAAATGGCTACCAATGTTCTTCATCATCCAAGTCCAGATACCCAGCAACATAGTTTCATCGTGGTGGTCAAAAGTTCACTTTTATGTTTTTCCAAAGATAAAAATCCATGCCTCAATAAGGGCTTAATTAGATGTGATGCTTGCTTTCTACAGCTAATTGCTACTATGGAGTTACCTCATCCGATAACACATTCATAACAGCATATTTATTATAGATGATGTCAATAGTAATAACACAAGCTGCAACATCCATCCAAATTTTCCATGCATCTGAAGTGTGTGCAGTCAATTTAAACTTGACCCATCCTCATTGTTGCTATATGCTGAGAAAATGTCATCACTGGGTAGTAGATCCTATTTAGGCCCCTGCCATCCGCACTCTCTTGTGGAATACTAAAGGCCCTACCTGCTACCAGCATACTCCATCCACACAAGACTGGACAGCACCCTGGTCCAATCTACCAGTAGATGTCTTTTTTGAGGTCTATTGGCACATTGGTGGTTGACAGATCAGACCATGTAGACATGTGGACAGTACCCTTCCTTAGTTCTGTATACTACAGGGATCTATTTCAACAAAGCTCCCCCAGGAGAGAATTTGGAGGCAACCTTCACTGACTCTGAAGTTAGCATGACTGCGAAGTGAACAAGATTTGGATCTGGTGTGGAACAGGCTGATCCAAAGATAGAATACTGACCTTAGGTGCAAGCATGACTATCATAGGTACCTGAGTTGCTCCTTCAGTCCACAGATCTCACTATATCTGGTATGGATATAGAAGGCCACAAAGGGAAACCAGTCTCAAAATCCACAAGACCATTGACCCCTCAAAGTCACATGGAACTCAAACTACTTTGCTAAGAAACAAGCATATAGGATGGTTGATAAGAAACCATACAGAATCAGCATCAATTGTACTGATTAGTTATTTGACCATATCAAAGTTACAAATAAAAATGTAAGATCATACAAATCATAAAACTATAAAGTCATAAATCAAAAGCAAAATAACATCCAAGTTATATCTATCCTGTTACAAGGTGTTTCCCCTTCCTTCCAATTCTGTGTGTACAAAGTTCTTCCTGCTTTTGCCATACACTGGAATAAAATGTTAACCCTGTCCAAATTTCCTCTACATATACCCAACAGGAACAATTCCGGTTCAAATGGGATATTCATTTTTAAAATATTCTGCATAGTCCCATATTTTATGCTTTCTTACATGCTCACCGCATATGATAAAAAGTACCTTCTTTTACTTTCCATTTCCAGTGCTCATTAGAGACTAGGATTGTGCACAAATGGTTTTTTGGCATTCGGTTCAAAACAAATAAAATGTTCAAAAATCTATATTTGTATGAATAGAAGGCATTCGAATGTGGTAAAATTCTATTTGATACGGATCTATTTGAACTCATTCGTACAAACATTTGATATGTATTGGATATGAATGAATACATGACCAATGTGTATCTGATACAAACAAATAGATATCTGATATGAATAGATAGGATTTGAGTTTGAATGTCCAAATTTGGCCAAATTTGGGTTAAATATCACCTATACATCAACTTATGTATATGCATATATATTCCCTTAAAACGGTAAATACAATAAAGTTAGTCCAGTTGTTCCCATTGATCCAAGAAAATATTATGCCCAAAGATTCAGTATTTGCCTTTAATTTCAGAGTTTTTCTTTAGCTTATATACAAGGCAATGATCAAAATACGATCATGCAGTTTATTGAACGTTACTATGCAAATTTACCCCTGCCTTCCAGTCTGGAAAGGATTGTGATCCAAAGATCAGAAACAGCAAAGAAGCCCAGTGGTGAGTTTCTTGACAAGGAGAAGATTGCCAGCATTTCTGCCTAAATACGACTCATGGGAATAAAAGGGAATAAAATTCAGATGCCCGGCATAAGCTCCAAGAAGATTTTGGAACGCACAGCTAGTAATTAGCCAATATTCCTCTTGCAGTCTAATTCATCCCTTGGAGCACAAGTTCAGGGTGAAAAGAGCATAGATCTCTCAGTCTGCTTTATATTTAATTTATGGTGGTGTAATTGCAGCAACCATGGCCAAAACATGAATTTAGAATAAAACCGAACGAAGCTGCCTTCTACTAAAAAAGAAACAAATAAACCATACAAGATATGCTATAGATGTTTTTGGGCAAATTCTCAGTATCAGCATTCTTTTACATAAATATGTGGTGGGAAAGTCTGTTGTTGGATGTATTTGCTGTTATGCCATCTGCTGTAGCGATTTCCTCTGTTTGGATATGCCAATCTCTCATACAACTAAGGAATATTAAGAGTCACCCGAAGACTTAAAGACAGCCATCAACACCGGCCATGCTCCACTGCGCTTCCTTTGCATTACGGGAAGCTGCCAGGACCTACATGTTTCACTGGCTAAGTCAAAATGATTGCAGCTTGCAAAATTATACCCCCAGGTAACATAAGAACCTGAGAGCAGCCCTGCTGGATCAGGCCACAGCCCATCTAGTCCATAAGAACCTAAGAGGAGACAGGGTATAAAAGCTTACTCTTCTTCTCCTTCTCCTTCTTCAGAACATAACAGGCCACAGTCCATCCAGTCCAGCATCCAGTCCTACACAATGGCTCACTAATGGCCCATGGGCATCTCAAGCCGAGACAAGGGCAAACCTCCTGCTCTCCAATCCCAGCAAATGGCCTTAGAGGCCTCCTGCTTGTCCCCCCAGCCTGAAGGATGTACTTAGGCATCCGTTCTAGTAGCCAGTGATACACCAGACTTCCATGAATTATGAGGAGCCCTGCTGGGTCAGGCCACAGCCCACCCAGTCCAGCATCCTGTCGCACACAGTGGCCACCGATTGCCCATGGGCATCTCAAGCAGAGACAAGGGCAAACCTCCTGCCCTTGAACCCCTTAGAGGATCTTAGTAAATATGCTGACAAGACTAACTTCCTACCATTCCAACAGGAAGACCACCAGTTCCAGCTACTCTGATGTGTGCCCCAAGTCATGACAATAACAACAGCGTTTTGTACCTCAGGAAATTTCTTCTAATTTTTTGCTCCATCTTTCTTCTAATTTTTCTTCCCAAGCAAAAAATAAAATAAATCAAAATCCTAAACCTTTTCTTCATGTACTCCCTACAGGCATACCTACTTGTCTTCTAAAAGCTCACAAATATTAGCAACACTAAAGCAAAACATGATAGGTAAGAACAGAATTTGTTTACAATACACTGCACAGTAGCAGAAAATAACAGCTCACAGCAGTAAAATTATGTAAAAACCATCATTTTTTTTCCACAGTGTTTATGAGTTACGCTATATATTCTGTGCTTAATAATGGCAAAGTGGGAAATATAAAATGACAGACCTAGCCATCAAGTAATTTTCTTTTTCTGGGGGGGGGGGAGGGAGGGAGGCAGGGTTTATATGCTGAGGTTCATATGCTGAGCGTTCTCCAAGAGGACAAGCGCCCACACTGGTTTTGCACAAGCTACAAAGTCGTTCCTTTGTTGGGTGATCAGCAGCATCATGGGAATTTCCGGAAGACATTTCAGCACTAAATTGGATTGAAGGAGCGCTAAGTGCATCAGGATTTGGGTCCTCGTGACTGCATGACTGCATAACCTGGCACTACAGCATCTTTCAGCTGCCTGCTGGCTGTTCAGGTCCTGGCCAGCATTCTTGGCTCCATTTCTAGTAGTGTGGAATCATGCCAGGTTCTGTAGAGAGCTCAGTAATGGAGAGCAGGGGAGGAGAGGGAAGACATCAAGGAAGGGCTGCCAAAATTATTTTAAAACCAACATTACGTGGCACACGCCAGGAGCCTCGCGGTCACAGAAACCGCAAAGGAAAGCCTTTGTCGAGCTGGCGATGAGGGGAAAGCAATGGGTGAGCCTGGCCAGATGGCAAACCCAGAGCACTTGAAACTCCTCTAGGTGACTTAGACAGAAGAGATATGCGTTGGAATCGCCTGTGCAGAGCAGTTGGGGAACATGAATCACGTTCTGTTTCATAGGATATGGTTCTCCCGACGTACAACATAAACGAAAGAGTCCATTTTGGAGACACTTCTGAGCCCTTTGTACTTTTAGAAATTGAGCAGCAAATGAAGCTGTTATGTGCAGTTTAGTGATGAGTGGCTGTGTGTGTGTGTGTGTGTGTGCATGCACACACACACAATGTGCACAATGTTTCCCAGTAGATTTCTTAGAAAGTAGATCTAGAGATATACAAAGTTAGTCTTCATCAAAAACCCAGTGAAAAAGTTTGTGTCCGTAGTGCCACCTGCTCCTTAGCCCAAGGCTGCTAACCTTCCCTCTCCCGTCCATAAGCGAGGCGCTGTTTTAAGATTACAGTTAAAGCTGGTAGCGTTGAATAAAAAAGCTTCCTGGTGGCCATTTCTTTCCTTTCCCAGCCTCTGAGCCAGGGCAAGTGCACCACCTGGCTCTAAACTCCAGCCACCGAACACATTGAGAGTTTCTAACAGCCCCACACATGGTCCTTGCCCCCCCCCCAGTTTGCTCTCACTTTTCTTGATCTAAGATAAGTTATGAAGATAGACTGTGCATCTGTGGGGCACCAGAGGTTGAAAACCTCCCACACATTTTCTTTACATGCCCCCTGTATTCCCTAATAAGAACGATGTATCGGGATCCCTTTCTGCAAATTATTGCTCATTGGAATACCGAGCATAAAGTGCCCTATCGCTTACAGGGAGAGAACGCCCAGGCAACGTGCAAGTTGGCCATGCATTTGGCTAAGGCAGCTCGACTTGGGAAATCTTTTATTGAGCTTAATGGAGGGCCGTGTAAGGGTGATGAGGACAAGTAATAATGATGATTTATACACAGACTTGATTCTAATTTGTATATCTTGATTTTATTCTTGTACGGTTTTATCCCGGTATATTTGTAACTTGATATGGTCAGGAGACTAATCGATAAAGATTATTCATTCATTCACTTAGCATCCGCTGAGCCTTTTAAATAAACGGCCGACGAGCTACTTAAAGCATTAACTTTATTGTGTAAAGAAACTTGTATGCAGATGAGAAAGAATAAAAACTGTATTCTGGTCAGTTGCAAAGAAAACTTTTAAAATGGAAACCCGGTCTGGCCAAATAACCTGAGGAAAATAAGCATATCTTAAAAGGACTCAGCAGAACAGCAACTGTTTGGGAAGCAGTGTGTCACAGTTCAAAAGCTGCCATTTTCCTAGAAGAAGATAATGGCAAATCACTTCCGTATTTATTGGAGAAACTGCATCCCTGTGTCTATGTCCTCAACAGGAATCAAAAGGACAGCAACAGCATAATGTTTGACCCTGATGGATGATGGAAAATAAATCATTTCATAATCAGGACACCACAGCTGAGAATGTTTTCTCATGCACCATATAAAAAACAGAGAATTATGCCATAGCTTCTTCTCAAAAAGCCGTCAGTTTCCCCAAAACATGTCTTTTGACATCATTTGGTAGGGACCCCTGGTCCCAGGTAGGGTGCTTCACCCGAAGAGGCTGGCCTGAATTCATTGTGCCTTGTGAGGAGAAATGTTGTATTTATTTGTTTCCTACCACAGAATGTCACATAACCAAAATTGCTTGCAAACATCCAACCTCTGTCAGTTGCAAATATCAAATAATATGGCAGTTAAAAACACTTTGGTAATCAAAGGAGTTTTAGGAACATTTCCTTGCTTGTTTCTACATATACTTCTTTTTTTATGCCCTCTGGCAATTTTCAATCACTTACACAGCCTTTCGTGAAACTCATTCTTTCTGTCTTAATTCCTCTGTAAGAATTTTTTTAGGAAATTGTTTTGTTTTATTTTATTTTTCAATCCACACATAATAGGAAAGAAAAGCAGCACCCAAATTACTGTGTAAATGGCTGTTTTCAACCAGTTCATCCATTTTTATACATTCTCCATTAGATTTTTCATACCTGAATCCTGATAAACACCCTCCCATTGCATTGCCTCACAAATTCTCTATTACTCTGAGCACTGCCAATCTTGTGGCTAATGACTTACCAGATGGTACATCAAAAGAAATCTATGTGGCAACAACAGTCACCTCTGGCTTTCTAGGAATGATATGCAAGGAATTTAAGGATATCGTAGCTCCAAACTCCTTCTCCAATCAATCCGAAGTTCATTAAATAAATTAAAAGGAACTTAGGACAACCGAAAATACAACTTGGGTACTCCTTCTTCTTTTCCAAGTGTTGACACTTGAATAGACAAAGAGAACATTCAGTAGGGATGTGCATGAATATTCGTAACATTTGAAATTCATATGAATTTGCCCAAAATATGTTGGCATATTTGAAGGTTGACATTCAAATTCGAATCAAATGTTTTGATACATTCGCATGAAGCTTTGAATGGGATTCATATGGGATTTAACATTCTTACTGAATTTAAATCCCACTACATTTGAAGGGGATCTATTTAAATGAATACAAGTTTTCTTGCATCCGATTGAATATGAAAAACAGCATGATGCAACTACCACAAAGAAAAGAACCTGCCAAGAGATCTAGTGCATGCCATGACTGAGCCAGAATTCCCCCAACATGTGTGTATGTATACGGTGCAAAAAAAGATTAAGGGAACTTTTAGTCATCACAATATAACCAGAAGTCACTTAAATGTCAGGATATCAGTCTGTCCAGTTAGGAAACATGAGTGACTAAGAATCAGTTTCATTTGCTTTGGTGCAAAGGAAAGTGACAAGAGGGCCACTGGAGGGGCGACAGCAAGACAAGCCCCAAACAGGGAATGGCTTTGCAAGTGGTGGCCCCAGGCAACGTTCTCTCCAAATCATTCCTGAATGGTTCTTCTTGAGGTTTGTGTTTGGCTAGTGTTCTTGTGAGCCAGTTTGGTCTTGTGGTTAGGCTACCAGACTCTTATCTTGCAATCCCTGGGTTTGATTCCACTCTCCTCCATGAAGCCAGGTGGGTGAACCTGGGCTAGTCACAGCTCTCTTCTGAGCTCCCACAGCCCCACTTATCTCATAGGGTGTCTGTGGTGGGGAGAAGAACAGAAGGTTTGTCAGCTGTTTGAGAAAACTTGGGTAGAAAAGCCAGCTCTTCTTCTTCTTCTTCTTCTTCTTCTTCTTCTTCTTCTTCTTCTTCTTCTTCTTCTTCTTCCTCCTCCTCTTCTTCCTCTTCTTCTTCCTCTTCTTCTTCTTCCTCCTCCTCTTCTTCCTCTTCTTCCTCTTCTTCTTCTTCTTCTAGTGGCCATCACCCAGCACTTGCAGGAAGCTCTACTGTCATCCAACCTGAGCCTCTTGCCAGCATACTCATGAATGTCAGCTCCTTCGGGACCTGAAGTTCCCAGACAGGATTGTTATCTAGTCTGCCATTTTTATAATGCCAACCTCACCGTTATAAGCTCCGGCTGTTGCCTGGTCTATTATTCTTGTAATACAGGAATGTGTGCGTTCAGGAGAGGTGTGAATGTTCCCAACCGTGTATCTTTTACCCTTAAGGCTGTTACTGCCAAGTCTGGGATGTAATAGCTTAGTCCCTTTGATACATAATCCTTTGTTTATACTATGTACCCTTGCTTTGAAGTGTAACCACTAAAGCCTATATCAGCCTTGGGCAGCCAGAGCTCTGTCTCTCAGCAATTTTCAGTCTTGACTGCTATCTGTCTCGAGAAATTAAGTGACTTCTGCAGGAAGAAGCCTTCGTTGTTTGTGCAGAAATGGGGGAAGACTCGCACTGCGCACCATCCAATTACAGAAATAGCTGCCACATTCAGTGCCTTCTGCCTTCATGCAAGAGGGAGAAAGGGGTGGGAGAATTTGAATAGAAACCCAGACCGAACTTCCTTCCTTGCATTTGAAATGCAGCTTCCCCCCCCCTTTTTTTTTTTTTTTTTTGCCATTGCAGCATGCCAAAAATTGCAATGAATATGGACCATAATTGCTGCCTGCCTGCATTTGTCATCCCTGATAACAGGCATGGGGGATCACCTGCAGGGGGTAGACAGACAGCAATGGTCCGCTCACCTGTGATGTGTGTGTAGCATAGCAGATGAGGCTTCAAACTGATTCAGAAACCTTTGCTTCCGCATGGCGTAAAATCCTGATTTGCTGAGCTTGGCAGACATCAGAAGCAAAACATGACTGCTTGTCCCCAGGAGTGTATGCTACACAATGGTCATCATAGGTGGTCGATCCTTATATGCACTCCAAAGTGACTCCTCTGCGACACCACGAGGATTGTAGTCCTGCGACAGCAGAAGCAATTTCACACTTCTCTTTCTGTCTGCTGGACAGGAAAGGAGTGTGACGAACCGATGCTGACTAGCGTTTGCACTTGGAGCACTAGTCAACGTTATCCACCCCCCTCTGATCAAATATTTACCTTGATCCGATTGCAGGGCCAGTCCTCTTCAGGGCGCCACCGTTTTGCATTGAGAAGGCCTTTCACCCGCATCTTGCTAGAGTAACTTTCGAGACTAGGACTTGGGAGCACTATTTCCTACCCCTGATGTAGATTCCAGAAAACACCACTGGGGAACTAGAGTTTGACAGATTGGGCCCTTTCATAAACTTTCATGTAGAGTTCCTCTGAGGTTGGGCCTATCAGGAGATTTGGAGTGAGGTGCCATCAATACACCAATGGCACCATCTCTATCTCTTCGGGTTTTTTTTATGAGCTGGGGAAGACAGTTTTATTGATTGTATTGATGTTTTTTATGGAATGTTGTGACTCGTTTGGGTGAAGGGTAGGATACAAACGCTTGTGATAAATAGCAAAATAAATAAATAAAAATCTTCTCTGTCATGGAGAGCTTTTAAAAGTGTTCTACTTTATGAAAAAGGCAGGTATAAAAACAGGAAAAGAAAAACCCAGCCATGTTTTGACCTTAAATTATCAGCATATTGTCATTCAAGCAGTGACTGTTAGTGTTCATCAAACTGAATACGAATGCACTTGCTAATAGATTATATTGTTCAGGCTTCTGAATGCAGGAAAAAAGAGGCAATTCAAAGACGCCATTCTGACAGATGTGTGTATGTGTGCGCATGCTTTTCAGTCTGTGCTAGGGAACAGTGTGCATTTCAGCCTGGATGGGTATGATAAAAGATGAGCCCTTCATTAAATTTTCTTCCAGAAAATGCAAGTTTAACGAGTTATATTGTCTGTAAGAGAAGCCTGACTGCAATTCTGATGTGCCTTTTTAGGCTAAGAACATAAAAGCATAGCAGAATGCATCATGCACAAGCCATGGCATAAAGCAGATTAGAAAATGAAATGTCACACTGCAACATGACCAAGGACCCCCCTCCAACCCAACATACAGACAAACACACAGACACACACGCTTTGTAGTTCTTTTATGAGAAGGAAAGCCCTCTGTGCTGAGAACTCTTTGCTTGTGTTTCCCTTCCTTCTGAAGCATCTTTGGGGGGCAGGACTGAGGTGGCAATTTAAAGCAGAGTTTTAAGATGGCTGTGAATGCTAAATTAATTCAGAAACAAGACTGTGTATTAAGGCAAATTAAAAAGGGAAACCAAAGTACTTTAGCTATAAACAGTTTCATAATCTGCCCAAATGCTTTCAGATATAACTCCAGCATTAGTAATTAGAAGATCCCTACAATTTTCAGTCACCTTTGGATTATCTGGCTGATTAATGGTTTTGCTTTCTCAGAGGTTGCTCAACACTGAGCTTCCTCACGTTGCCCGATGCAGACATTTGTTTCGGGATAAGAAGAAGACTCTATGTACGTGATATTAGTGTGTTGCATGTCGTAATCCTTTAACTGAGGGTTTATCTAAATTAATGTTCCTTTATTAAGTGTGAAGAATAGTCTGAAGTAACATTGACTCTGGTAGGATTATCCTATCACAGATGGATCGTTGCCAGATTTTGAACAAAATACAGAAGTCCCTCATATATAGATATAGTTACAGAAACAGATACAAATATAGATGATATAGATGATATAAACATACAGTAGATACAGATTGCGTTCACACGTATATTTTAAACCAACTTTCAAAGTGGAAGAACAGATCAGCAAAATGACTTACCATTTCCGGACCATGCCGTCCACCTCAAAGCTGGATTTTCTGAGTTAGATAAAGCCAAAAGCCATATAGTTTGTCATTTTGACTGTGTGTTATCTCACTCTGAAAGTGGACTGAAGCTGAATCAAAATGTAGTTGTGAACATGACCATAGATATAGATGACACAGATGATGGTATAGATGTTGATGGTATAAATATAGATGATATAGAGACAGATATTCTTTTATCACTTAAAATTAATCGGAAGGAACTCAGAAAGAGGCCACTTTTCATTCAAAACCAGCATTTTTTGTTCTTTATTTCTGGCTTAGAAATAGATGAGAAAAAGAATCACCACAGTCATGGAATGTAAACAATTAAGTGGTTGTGGTGGCATGAAGAAGAAGGAGGAGGAGGAGAAGGAGAAGGAGAAGGAGAAGAATTGTTGGCTTTTCCACCTGCTTTTCTCACCCGTTTAAGGGGACTCAAGGCATCAGAAGAGAGCTGTGACTAGCCCAAGGCCACACAGTTGGCTTCATGGAGGAGTGTGGAATAAAACCTGATATTCCCAGATAAGATTCTGGCTCCTTAACCACTAGACCAAACTGGTTCACAAAGAATCGAACAAAACACAAATGAAATAAAAATCTCCAAGTACAGAGATAAGCTGGCCCCTGCTTCCTAATCAGCAAGATCATCAGGAGTGAATGGGGGGGGGATTTATGTCCTTAAAATATTATCCCCCCCCCATCTCTTCAGAGGCCAAAAGAAGCCATATTCTGTCACTGAAATCACAACGTACTTGTGCTGTTGTTGGCATCAGATCAGAAATAGTTAATGAGGATGCTGGAAGTCCTCCAGGGATCTTGAAGCAAAGGACATCATTCTTCTTAATTAGAGCTTTTCATATGGACTGTGACTCAAATCACCTTAGTTACCTTTTCCAGCTCTCACCTGATCCTAATTAGGCCCTTTGGAACATTAACTTGGCTTTCTCCCCCCCCCCAATGATTCATCTCATTAGGACTATGGAAAAATGGGGCAGAGAGGGAACAGAGTTTGCTCATATCTGTCTGGCATATGAAAGGAAGAGAGACCTGTGTCAGGTTCCAGCAATGCATTTGGTGTAGTTTGTACTAGCAGAACTTGGCTGATGACCAGAACAGACAATATCCTTTCCTGAAAGTAAATTTCTCGAATCCAGGGGTGACTGGAGAAAAGGGAAAATCTCCATTTGGAGTTCCTTCTCTGATCCTCCCAAACTTACTTTGGCCCACAGTGGATCGAAAGAGCATTCAGCAAAATCAAAGATGAGCCTCCAGATGGACTCTCCTACTTTACCAGCTGTTCTGTTTACTCTCCACTATGACTGTTTTTGCACATACCTCGGTTAATCTGGATTTAGAAGATCCAGATGTTTGAAGTCTGCACCAGTCACATCTGCAATGGATCCAGAATGGATTCAAAATGGATTGAGAGTGGACTTGACATGTTCAGACTGGATACAAAGGCGAATCGTGGGGGATTCATAGCAGGGATTTGAATCAGATTTGTATTGATCATTTCTATCGAATTGGAATCCTACCACATTCAAAGAGGATCTGTTCAAAGAAATACACATTTTCTTGCATTTGATTCGATATGAGCCAAACACAAAAAACTATTCACGCGCAACTCTAGACATGGCACTTACTGGAAGAGTATGTTGTAGTACAGCTATTGCTTTGCTTATGATTTTGACGTTTCTGTGCTTTTTACCCCATTTTCCTTATTTTTACTGTGATTAGGGCTGTTCACATACACATTTTTGATATTTGGTTCATAACAAATCGAATGTTTGAAAACCCTTATTTGTACAAATAGATCACATATGAATATGGTAAAATTCTATTCGATATGAATTGTATTCATACAAATATTTGATATGTATCGGATACAGATGTGTAAGTAACCGATACGTATCCATAACATATCCGTGACCTGAAAAAGTCAAATCTGAGCTGAATCCACTTTTAATCCACTGTCAATCCATGTCGAATGCTATCTGGGTCCACTGTGGACATGACTGTTTTTCTGCACCTCCAATCTAACGAATGTCCGAACTCATTCATATTTGTATGAAAGTCAGTATATGAATATGGTAACATTTCATTCATGTTCGGATGTCCAAATTCTCATGAATAACCAATCTTCCAAATATTCGTGCAAATCCCTAAGCATGATTCATCCTTGAGGCAATTCAGTTTGTCCTCATTGTTGTGGTTTCCGCCTTTGTTCGAGATGCTATTATCACCCAGATCTGGTCCAAGGGGGCACTGCTCAATGTCACCTGTGCTGGTGTGAATGATTCAGGTGATTGTTCCATCATTAGCAGCAGAGGGCAAGATGAATGGGCAGCTTCTCCCTATGCTCAGAGGTGTGCATTTCCACTGTTTCTGACTGTATCCAGCTATTGGTTCTACTGCCCCAAGGGACGATTGCATGCGTCACAATTATTATTGCAAAAATGGTGTCATGTATTTGAAGTAGGTAATCCTTATTTGTTTGTTTGCTTGCTTGCTTGCTTGCTTGCCTGTTGCATTTCTATCCCACCCTATACCCAAAGGTCTCAGGGTGGGTAACAACATCTAAAATCAAACATGCTGTATATTGAAGCAATAACAGTGCTTGAAAGTGGGTATGTTTATGCTTTACAGCAAAGAAAATTCAACTGAGACAATCAGTCAAGGACAAACGACCAACTAGTTGCCAAAGGTTCAAGTTAAGGGAGACACAGAGAGAAAAAATGTTCATGGCCTTTCATTTCCCATTCATATCCTTCTCTTCTTTTCTTCTCAAAACTACAGTATTAATTATGCAATATGCAACTCCTTGAAGACCGCTTACTACAGCCTAATTACTTCTAGTTATGAACTAGGGGAATCACAGATTGGCAAGGATGCAGATTCTCACTAGTGGAGTCATCATTAGGTAACCTGGGCTATGAAACTCAATTAAAATTAAAAAATCACTCTGGGCCGGCATCTCTGCATCGCTTCAGTCAGTTAAGAGAGTTGAGGTCAGAGATTACGTACTGGCATAATTTATGGGAAGAAAGGAAGGAAAAGGGAAACCTCAGCGCAGTTGTGTTTGGACTAGGGACAGGCACAAATATTTGCACAATTCAAAATTCATATGAATTCGTCCCTGGTTGGACATTTGAATTTGAATAGAATCCTTCAGTACATTTGCACGAAGCTTTGTTACGTTTGTGAACCTGGAGAGGTGGGAAGCCGGCTGCACCAGTCACATCTGCAATGGATCCAGAGTGGATCCATACTGGATTGAGAGTAGATTCAAACTGGATTCAGGGCAGATTTGATGCATAGGGAATTCGTATGAGATTTTTTGGCAGGGATTTAAATCACATTTGTATTGGACATTCATATCAAATTACAATCCTACCACATTCAGAGATACGTTTGAAAGAACAGGAATTTTCTTGCATTCAACTTTTTAAAAAAGTCATGCAAATCCCTAGTTTGGATGGATGCTAGGACAATAATGTATCATATAAATCAGGAGGGAGAACTGTAAAGCAAGTTCTGGTGATGCCCATTTTTAGCATCACCATCCAGACTTTTGGCAAGGCATGTTTGCTAAGACCAGAGATCTATCTCTACAAAGCTCTACACATTATTCCAGTGTTTGGAGTTGTGCTCTGATGAAGCTGGAATGGAGAGGGGGTGAAGCTCTCAGAAACACAAAATATCAGGAAAGATTTTAAAAATGAAGAATTCACTGGCTTAGTTCCCCAAAATAAAGACAGGCAGTCACAAAGCACTTAAAGCTAAAATAATCTTCCAAAACAAGTGCAATACTGTATTTAAAATGCCGTCAAAATACTTCCTGCTTTAGCATTCCACTTGCCTAGAATGAAAATGACATCTTTTTGGGTGTCAGTTCTACCGCCCTTCATTACAAATCTGTGCAACTTTTACTTTACATGACTTGTTTTCCCTTGCAGAACGGTATGGCAGAAACATAAAGCCTCCTATTTATACTATTTTGAAAAACTAGTCTGTGTTTGTCTTCAGGCTATTCACTCATTTTCTTTGGTAATATTGAACTTCCTTCAGCTCAACCCAATGTGTCAATTAGTGGCAAGCAATCCCGAAAAGATGCTTTAGTTAAAATCACGAGTTCTGTTCCCCGCAAGTGAGTTTTCCAAAACAACTTCATTTCTCTGTTCTATGAATGTGTGTCAAAAATTAAAATCCCATTTGACAGCCTGGCAATACTATCCTTCCTTCCTTTGACTGTTCTTCATATTCAAATGAGGAGGAAGGATAATTGGATTGCAAAGGCTCCAGTGATGGGAAAAGGTTGTTTTTGAAGAACAATATAGAAATGACTTTTAAATAGTTTAGCATTTCAGTATCTGTGTAAAACAGGTGGTAAGCAAAATATCATGAAGTGATTGGAGAAATTACTTCCTCAATTGCTTCACTTCACTTAAGTCTAGCTTATGCATGCATCTCATCTGATATGCTAGGATTTCTCCTATTTTTGCTCATTTGTCACACTTATTTGTTTCAGAACTTCAAACAAAATTGAGACAAAGGCAAGCTGATAAACACAAAATGCAACTTTCAAGTGGTCATTTCATTTATTAAATGGGAGGGGGAATCCAGGGAGAATGACCCGTGTGACAAAGAATTGCCCCCTTAGCTACTTTGTTGTTTGATGAATCAAATTTAATTGGGGCGTGTGTTTGATCAGACAGTGTTCAATCCCTGCTCCCTCCCACCCTAAACAAAATTTAAAATGTGTTTTAATACATAAGGCACCTTTCATTTATAGCGATTCTCAGGGAAACAAAATTAATGAAAAGATAAGTTTTCCAGATGCTTGAATGAAAACATTAAATTTCGGGGGAGGAGTAGTTGTTTCATGGTATTTTTTTTAAAAAAAATATCCACAAATTCCTCATTTCATTGAGATTGGGTTCTCCATCTCTGCTTTCACATTTCTCTCTGTCCCACATGCAACATTAGGTCTGCTGCCTGAATTATTTCTTGCCCAAAGTCTGTAGGCCTTTTCGCTCTTGGGCTGGAAGTAGAGATGTGAACAGATGGGTTTTTGGGCATTTGATTTGTAGTTAATCGAATGTTAGAAAATTCATATTTGTTGGAGTAGATCCCCTTCAAATGTGGTAGGATTCTATTCAATACAAATGTATTTGTACTAATTTGGACATATATCCAATATGAATGGCTATGTATCTATCTATTTGTATTAGTTATGTATCCATTAGTGTTGGATACATATCTATTTGTATTGCATACGCATCCATTCGTACACATCTCCGATGGGTATTTCCAGTTTAATGAATGCCCAAACTGTTGATACGTATGTTCCAAAATATTTGTATTCATACAAATGTTATTGTACGAATGTTGGAACATTCCATTCATGTACGAGTAACAAATTGATGAATATTCGTGCACATCCCTGGTTGGTATTGCATGATTAGGGCATTTCTGGGGAAGGGCATCTGCACATGGCAGAGGCTGCTACACCCTCCAAGGACCCCCTGCCTGCCCAGAAGTTCCCTAATCATGCACTACCTGTGCAGCATGAAATTTTGCTCCACATCATTTCCAGCCTTCCACAATTGCTTACCTGTTGCATCCAGCTGGGGAATTTCACACCTCTGCTGGATGAGGAAGTCAACAGGGCTGCTAGGCAAACGTGCCTGCAGATGTTCCACCCTCTTGACTCAACTGTGAGTGTGCAAAGCATCAGCATCATCATGGCGACAGCAATGATGCATGCATAGTTGTGCAGGGTGCCACAGCCAAAACTGCAACGTCCTAAAGAAGACCGGGCCCCAATCACGGGAGAGGGGGCAGCTACCGTCGTACCAACACTCCAAGTGGGAGCACTAGGGGTGTTCACGAATGCATTTTTGACATTTAATGCAATTCGAATTGAATATTCGAATATCTGATTTCATATGAATAAAGAAAAATGAATGAAATATTCTTATTTGTCCAAATACTAAAAAACATCTGTACATTTGGTTTGTATACAACTGTCTGAATTTGTCTGAATAATGAATGTTATGAATATTCATGCACATTCCCAATGAGCACTAGTCAATGTTGGGTCATTGTGCTCCTTTCCCATCCAGCGGACGGGAAGGGAAGTATAAAACTGCCCTGTATCTCCTCCTTAAGTATCTTTTCAAAAGCTTCCATGAGATGCTGGCACACCCAGGGGTAACACATGTCACCAGCTTTGGCTCTGAGAAGGAATCTCAGCTTGCTGCACCATTGCGTATAAACTTCCACGCATCTACATTCTGCAGCCACGGCTCCTTGACATTCCTTTGTTTGCATCCTATGTGGATGAGAGTTAATGCAACCAATAGTGTTGCACAAATCAGCATTTCTTTCTGTCCCCCCCCCTTGTTATATCCTGATAATGAGCACAACTTTAAAACATTCCATTAGCAGGTAACTTCTGAAATTCTAGGAGGCGGGGAAGGGCCAAGGGATGAAATGTGCCGTCCAGGCATTCTGTTATGTCCACAGTTCTTTCTCATTTCCCTCTGCTGCTGTTTCTGTGGTTGACACGGCGTTCACCTCGACACCTCCACAATCTGGATTCCACATCAGTCTCGGCAGACTTTGCTTGAAGGATGAAAGTGCCGAGCCTTGGACTGAACACTCCCAGAGGTTCTTAATATGCCTCCCTCCTGCCTTCGAAAGGTTATCCTCCAAAGATCAGATGCTTCAAAAGGGAGGCACTGAGCAGTTTAGCAGGCGAGATTCACTCCCTTCTATCTCCCCTGACTGCTGACACACAAGTCTGGCTGCTCTCAGAGACGGGTACCGGCTGCCTCTTCCCTCCCTCCCTTTTTTCAAAACCATTAAATTCACTTTTCTGCTTTTGTCTCAGTGCCTCCATCTGCTTGTCGGTCAGAGTTTCTTGGGTTCATTTTCCTTGGTTCTCCTCCACCCATAACTTCTGAGAAAAATTTGCACTTTGTCTGCAGCATTGTCAATTTCCACAATGGTGACGATGAATCGTGGTATGATCTTCACCTGCCTAACAGCTAAGCACCTACAGAGGAAAGGGGAAAGCAAAGATCTGTTAGGCACACAAACGCTTCTGGCTGACATGCTGGATAAGTGAATAGAGGAACAGTACCTCTAAGTAAAAGTGGCAATGTTTACAATACTCACATCACCCAAATTTGTCTCCGAGGCCCTGATTGTTGAAACTAGGGATGCGCATGGAAATTTGTATTTGTTTGAATAGATCCCCTTCAAATGTGGTAGGATTCAATTTGATACAAAAGTTCAATCCTATACGAATCCCATGCAAATCCCTTACAAATGCATACGAATTCACATGGACAGCATGCAGATCCCATATGAAACTTCATATGAATGTGTCAGAACATTCTATTCAACTCTGAATGTCAGTCTTCAAATGTGCCAATGTTCTATTCAAATCCAAATGTGTGGCTGTGAATTGCCATGAGGCATTTCACTCTATATTCCCCTCTGTCTGGGATGGTTTAGGAAATTGTTAAGAGTTGGGAGGGACCTCTAGGGTCATCGAGTCCAACCCCCTGCTCAATGCAGGATTTCCTAAGCCATCCCAGACAGACAGGATTATAGAGTAAACTTCCTCACGGCAATTCACAGCCACGCCGTCTGCCACATCAGTTTTGAACACTGCCACTGCTGTAATGATTCTTAACTCCTTTATCCACAAATTTCTATATTTCTGATGGTGGCTTGAACACTGACATTAACATCATGCTTTAAGATATGGAGAATATTCAAGGTGTCTTGGCATCATAGGTTTTTCCTTACCAAAAAAGATAAGATAAGAAAGTTATCTGGAGGCCATAGGCTGCAAAGCTGGTCCATTTCAACATGTTCTGCTAAAAAGTACTACCTGCAGAAGGGCATAAATGATTCTCTCAAGGCTGTTTTGGAGCAAAGGCAACAGGGAAAAATGTAAGCCCAAGAGCTGAATGAAGCTAATTTTCACAGAGAGAAGAAAAGACTGTGATCTTTGATCTCCGTGGCCTGAAACTTCTGAAGTCTTAGATGCTATATTTTCCATAGAGATCTTCATTCTCTGATGACTGAAAAGACATTATCCCTTCCTGTCTCAGTAGAAAAACTATTTTGCCCTGAGCTAGCTTACAGCCTAGCTCAGGGTGCATGCTTAAAAGGCATAATAATTCATTTGATATTTTTTTGCATTGAAGACAGGTATCATTTAGGAGCACATTACATTCCATAGCTATTATGTAGCCCATAAAAGTGAACATCATAATACTTTGATTGCAGGTTAAATCCAAGTTTAAAAACAGCTCACAGTAGCACAAATCCTCCATAAAAATCAGTTTTGTCATTCTATTTATTCTTATCATCGACCATACAGCCTAATGTGTTTTCCATAATTTTGGAAGTAAGCATTATGGTTATTTTTATCACTGCGTATTACCAACAGTTAGATAGATTCTGCTGTCATGTGCAGCATAAATCGTGGATAACTCCATTGACCTCCAGTTTTTGATGCAAGCAAAAGTGGCTTAAAATGCTCAACAGAGGAGTTTCTCACAATGCTCTCATTTTCTCTTAAACGTAGCTTCCCCCCCCCCATCCTTCCAAAAGAACTACAAAGCGTAAAGAAATATATGAAGGAAAGAAAGAACCAAAGAAATGAGAGTACTGGATTTTTCGGGTTGCAAATAAAATGCTTCAAGGCCACATATTTCACCTTAAATGCAGCAGTAGTCTGTCAAACAATGGGTTGTTTAGTATCAATTTAGGGGATTCTTAGTCCATCTATTAGGCAACCTAACCTTGAAAGATGACCAACAAAAATAACAGTCTTCAGTTTTCAAAGTTCTGCTTTTTTATGTGTTAGCTATACAGCACCAAAGCAAGATTTTCCTCTCTAGAAACAGCAACCGTGGTCATCAAAAGTAACTCCATCCCCATCCCTAACCTTCGCTTCCCAGATGCATTTCAGAGGCTGCCTCTGCCGTGTGGTTCAGGAGAACATGGCGACATTGGCAGTGGTGTGGGAGGCTCCCTCCTTCTGTCACCTGTCCCCCAGGTCAATAAAGGTGTTGTGGTTACTGTCTGTGAGTTCTGCCTATGTTTCTCATTCTGCATCCAAGACTGAGCTAGTCAGCCTGCGTTTGAATCCAGATGTGTTCTACCATGGTCCCACCACCTAGATTTGACCAACGGGGACATGAGCCAATTGCACTGAGCTCTGGCAGGTGCTTTCACCTGGGGATGTGCACAAATATTCATAATGTTTGAAATTTGTATGACTTTGTCTGAATTTGGACATTTGAATTTGAATAGAATATTAGTACACTTGATTTGAATATGAATCATGTGTTCCAGGACATTCATACGAAGCTTTGTTACATTCGAGAACCTGGGGAGTTGGGAAAGCGGCTGTCCAGTCACATGTGCAAAGGATCCTAAGCGGATTCAAAGTGGATTGAGAGCAGATTCAAAGTGAATTCAGCGCAGATTTGAAGTGTTCAGAGCAGATACGTAGAGGATACATATGGAATATGTAGAGGATTTGTATGAGATTGATAGGGGATATTTAGGGGATTCATATGGGATTTATTCCAAATTTGAATCCTGCCACGTTCAAAGGGGATCTATTCAAAGAAATACACACTTTCTTGCATTCAATTTGATATGGATCAAATCCAAACCTCCAAATTTGTGCACCTCCCAATCTCACTGGTGACTCACTTCATTCAGTGCAGAAGAGTAGTTGCACATCTGCATTTCATCTTAATGCGAATGCCTCCTGCTACAGCCACTATGGATCAAGCAAGTCTGGATTGATGGATACTAATCTAGCAAGGTGAGTGTAGAAGGGGCCTTGATGTCACTTTTCTTCAATTTTATCCCCAAGGAAAGTTTGAGCAGGATTAAATGTTTGCACTCCAAGCTTTATGTTCATCGGTTTAAGGACAGAAGGAAACTTTTCACCAGAGACAGATGAGTCTGGAGGAAAAGGAAGCCTTGTCTCTAACCAATTATGTTTGGAAATAGGATTTAATCTAGAGCATTCTAAGACTTACCACCAGATATGAAACAAGAGCAAAATCGGAGAGCCTGAGGAACAGATCTTTTATCTTCACAGCCAATTAATAGTCTAAGGGCTTCTAAGTGGGCAGACAATTCAGATTTCTACCACAGTTATCCACTACATAAAAAGGCTGCTAAAAAGGAAGGGAAGGGAATTCATTTATTGTACTTCTTTTTTTAAAAAAAATGATCCAAATAACATGACCCAATGTTCCAGTAAACTTAGCTTTTGGCATTTTGAAATAAATTTCAGGGAAATGTTCCGCAGTATGAAAGTTTTGCACTTTGCATATTAATCATTTCCAATAATCCAATATCCCAATAACTGTGGAAGCACCTAAATATATTTAATAAATCCGAGACTGTATTTCACCTAATATCCCTGCAATGCATTAAAATAATGAACACAAGCAATAAAGGCTGTCTCTGTTTGCAGATGTTTGTCTAAATATACATTTTCCCTCCCTCAGACAATAATCTAAGCTCTATGCAAATAACTTGGAAAGAACAAAATATATAATACTGTGGATGGAGAGACGTAATGCAGTAATATTAATAAAATTAAGTGTTCATCTGCTCATCCCTAGATATTAATCTCTTAGGATTTATATGCAGTACAGGCAGGCAGATTTTTTCCTGCCATCTAAGATAGTTTGTAGCTGTAGGCTTATGGTTTATTTCATCCTGTTTAGATGTTTGATTAAAACTTATCTCTCTGTGCGTGCATCATATATCTTGCATGCTGCTTATAGGGCACAGGCTCATCTCTGACAAGTGCTCTGGACAGTTAATGGGGTTTTATTATTGTTATTATTATTATTTAGGAAAGTAAAACTCTTGGCCCAGAGAGCTATAGCACATCTATTGCACAACATGACACTTGCATGGCCAAAGGAGTTGAAAGATGACCGGGAGTCTCTGGGTGGACTCATATCGCATTGGTCTCCTTCAAATGTGGTAGGATTCAAATTCAATAAGAATATTCAATACAAATACAATTTAAATCCCCACCTACGTACTCCCTATATAGCCCCTTTGAATTGCCTACATATCTGCTCTGAATATGTCAAATCCACTCTCAATCTGCTCTGAATCCACTGTGGATCTGTTGCAGATGTGACTGGGGCAGCTGCTTTCCCATCTCCCCAGGTTCATGAATGTAACGAAGCTTCGTACAAATGTACTGAAGCATTTGATTTGAATACAAATGTCAGTCTTCGAATGTACTAACGTTCAATTTGAATTCAAATGTCCAAATTCAGATGTGATGAATCACATCCTTTTCTGTGCTGAAATGATAGCCTGAGAAGGAGGAAGGGAGGGAGGGAGGGAGGACGGAAGAAGAATCCACGTGCCTTTCCATCCCATGCAGACAGGGGCATCCGAAGCATGTCCCAGAGTCCCATAAGTAAAAGAGCATCAACCCCAGCAGCATCCAGCCAGAGATCCTATGCCCCTTCTTCTGGCTGTCTGGATTTCAGGCAAAGCCTGGGCTCACTCCTTTGCAGTTATGCCCCTGATCCCTTTGTTTTGTCTTGAATCATTTGGCAGGTAAGTGGACTAATAGGCTTCCATTCCAGAACCACTTAAGACAAATCATACACATGTTTATTCATCATCTCGGGTGCTTTCTGCAACCGTATTTTCTTCCTTCTTCACTGTGCTTCTTTAATGTCTCCTGTGATTGCAATTAGGCTGTACCTAGAGGAAATATGTGCACTTAGATGTTGATTGAACCCTCTATTAATGTTATTTTAGGGGGGTTCAATATTAGATAGCAATGAGTCAGAGGCAACACCAAATGGCATTATAATTGAATATTAATGCGAAGGAAGGGGGAAATCAAATACAACCAGGAGACCGTGGAAGCATTACTGTATCTCACAGGAACACAGAATCCTCATCCCAAATGACCACAGAAAACGGGGAACAGTGTCTATAAATATTTTTAAATAAACAAGTACAAAATAGATAGCTAAACTATAAATAAACCTTTAATAGTTCTAGGTATGTTGTTGCTGGATGCATTTAAAAGTGTTCAAGAGGGAAATTCTATTTTCCATCTCTGATATATTCATAGGGAAAGCGCGATGCTTATTTTTAAGAACCCAGGATCTGCAGAAATTCCTTTGCATTCCCAAGGTTCCTGCCCGAATTGATGGGAAATGCCACTTACTTCAAAGCACGATCCAGATCCCTTTCTGCATTTGGCCTTATGTCTGCTGTCCACCTGATAGCCCCCACTACAGCCTTATCGTGTGCATGGCAGGGTCTTGCTCCAGAACGCAATCCAGAAAAAGACACAGCACTGAAAGAACATGAGTGAGATTGTTGGATGGATATACACTATGCAGACACACCCAAGTATCACAAACTGGTCACTGTTGTTATAAAAAATTAATGTTTGGGACATAACAATTAATACCCTGGATATTTTTAGTTAGTTGTATTAAGCAACTCTTAAATTCTGCAATACCAAGTAGAAGAAGAATTTATTTATTTCCTTCCTTCCTTCCTTTATCACCCTGTACCTGGGCCTCTCTGCATGGGTAACAACATTTAACATCAAACATTATTAAAACAATAATAATGTTTATAATATTAAAACAATAGAGTGAAGGTGCCTGACACACCTCAGGAGGGAGACTATTCCACAGTCTGGGAGCCACCATTGAAAAGTCCCCACCCCAGGTGCACACCCCTTTTGCTGCTGTACAACCAGGAGCTCCCCCCCCCCCGTCAAGATCTTAGAGAATGGGCAGGTTGCTATGGGAGTGGGTGTCCCTTTAGAAACTTTGGGGATCTATTCAAACGAATACGAATTTTCTTACATTTGATTTAATATGAATCACAAAAAGAAAAACCATTTATGCACACCCCTAGTTTCCAATAGAAAGATTCTCAGCTTAATCATCATTCCATTGATCCTGAAATTAGGTCACAAATTTCTAAAAATATTTCTGCACTACATGGTATTATTACCTCCCCCCCGCAATAAAGCTAATACATTTAGCAGAGAGACAGATTAAATCAAAAGTTCTTTACTGTTAAAGCTTTCTTTTTATGAATTAATCTTGATTTTTAATTATTTCAATTTGTTCTTGGTATTTGAAACCATAAAGAACATTTAAATATCCCCTTAACATTATGAGTATATTTTTTCCTATTATGAACACATCATTTATTTAAAATTATTAACCTCTCTTCTAAATTCATTTATTTCCGTTAAATGCAAAACAGCCGAGTTCTTCAGGGCGAAATAAGGCTTTGCAAATATAAGAGGTTCATAAAAATTAAGGCTGTTCATCTTCTTGGGGCAAGTCTGCATGCAGAACCAATCCAGCTGTTTCAGT
This sequence comes from Aspidoscelis tigris stejnegeri, assembly GCA_023333525.1. NCBI lineage: Eukaryota > Metazoa > Chordata > Lepidosauria > Squamata > Teiidae > Aspidoscelis > Aspidoscelis tigris. The sequence goes on along the minus strand of JALMGA010000013.1, from coordinate 1,053,208 downwards.
GTGAGGCTGGAGGCGATTCCGTACTTCCCTTCCCGTCCACTGGATGGGAAGGAGTGTAACCACCCAACGTCAACTAGCGCTCACTTTTGCAAGAACTATTTAACTACAGCCTACCCCACGCATAACCAAACACTCACCTCTGTGTTCGATCACATTATAGCTCCTCTTCTGGCCACCGCCATTTTGTTTGCAGCACCCTTTGCTACTGCTCATGTGTCAGCACCCTTGCTATGACAGTGCGGACCCTCTGAACACACACAGTCGTGTCTATGGTCATCCCATAGCACCTTAAATGACCCTGAAGCACCAGAAAAGTTCTGGATGCTCACTGCTTGGCATGCCAGGTAATTAACTGGGTGACATTAGTAAAGCTGTGGAGCATGAAATTGTGTTCCACACCTAGTGCGTGATTAGGGAACTTCTGGAAGGCAGGAGGTGGACGCCTAATTATGCACTATGAGCTGTAGTGCAAATAGGCCTCAGGTTTGTCTCATTTGGAGTATTGTGTACAATTCTGGTCACCACACCTCAAAAAGGATATTGTGGAACTAGAGAAGGTGCAGAGAAGGGCAACCAGAATGATTAAGGGTCTGGAACAAAATCCCTTACGAAACCAGGCTGCAACGTCTAGGCCTCTTCAGTCTGGAGAGACGGCGTTTAAGAGGGGACCTAATTGAAGTATATAAAATTATGCATGGTGTAGAAAAGGTGGATAGAGAAAATTTATTTTCTCTATCACACAATACCAGAACCAGGGGGCATCTATGAAGCTGATGGGTAGGAGAATAAGGTCTGACAGGGGGAAGGATTTCTTTACCCAGAGGGTCATCGGTTTATGGAATGTGCTGCCAGAAGAGGTGGTGACAGCTACGAGTCTAGATGGCTTTAAGGTAGGGTTAGACAAATTTATGGATGGCAGATGTATCAATGGCTACTAGAACAAATGCCTAGATGCATCTTTCAGGCTGGGGGGGGGAACTGGGGCGCTTCTAAGGTCATTTGCTGGGACTTGAGAGCAGGAGAAGGTTTGTCCTTGTCTCTGCTTGAGACGCCCATGAGCATTTGGCAGGCCACTGTGTGCGACAGGATGCTGGACTACATCGGCTCTGTCCTGATCCAGCAGGGCTCCTCATAGGTTCTTATGGATGGCAGATGTATCAATGGCTACTAGAACAAATGCCTAGATGCATCTTTCGGGCTGGTGGGGGGAACTGGGGTGCTTCTAAGGCCATTTGCTGGGACTCGAGAGCAGGAGAAGGTTTGTCCTTGTCTCTGCTTGAGATACCCATGAGCATTTGGTGGGCCACTGTGTGCGACAGGATGCTGGACTAGATGGGCTGTGGCCTGATCCAGCAAGGCTTCTCTTATGTTCTTATGTTCTTATGTGGTTAAAATCAAAAGTTGCTATTTCCAAAATCTAACATAGAGAATAGCTATGCACCATCAGTCTCTCTCTCGATCTCTCTCTCAAAACAGATTCTATCCATTTCATTCTCTAAATATATTCTTCATCAACAGACTCAAGCCTTGGGGAGGGCAAACTGGCCAAGGTTTCAGTGCCAGTGAATGGTAGTGCAAAAAGTGCCATAAACCACCATGGAAGGATACCTTTTCCAAGGTTCCCATTTTTACTTCTGGTTCATTCACAGGCATCTCCTTCCTCTCAAAACTTTTTTAATTTCTAATGGTTTTCACCATTGGTTTGTACTGTGGGGTGGGTGGGAATGATGGTGTGACGTTATTCATATGAGGTCTACCATTCATATGACTACCATTCATACGAGATCAAACTGTGCTTCAGAGCTACCTCTGGTTTAGTGATGAGGGATCCGGACTCTTATCTGGGAATACCGGGTTTTATTTCATCCTCCTTCACGAAGCCAGCTGGATGACCTTCGGCTAATCACAGCTCTCTTCTGAGCTCTCACAGCCTCACCCACCTCACAGTTTTTCTGTTGTGGGGAGAACAGAAGGTTTGTCAGCTGCTTTGATTCCCCTTTAATGGGTAAGAAAAGCAGGGAAGAAAAGCCAACAATTCTTCTTCTTCTTCTAACTGATGCCTTCCAACTAGGTTTGTGCACAAGTACTTTTAACATTTGAAATTTGGCCAAATTCAGACATTTGAAGATTGACATTCAAATTTGAATACATTCATATAGAGCTTTATATTGGACTTGTATATGAGAACCGTATGCTATTTGTATGCATTTGTATGGGATTCATACAAGATTGAACATTCGTATTGAATACAAATCCTACCACATTCAAAGATTTCCATTTATTTTATCTGTACATTGTGATTTTAAGTATTTTTATATACTTCTTATAAATTTTGATTCTAATCTTGACTGTACAATAAAATTCCACAATTTCCTGTCAAGAAAATAATTGTAATTACACTTCACTTATCTTGTTTGTATCCTTTGGACCTTGTTTTGAAAAACACAGAAAATGGCTGACTTCCATGGGCATTTCTAACACTTGATAAAATAGCTGCTGCCAGAAACACTGAAACTGAAATTAAGGTTTCCTGACTTTGATGCTTTCCTTTTTTTTCCTTTTTTTCTTCTTTTTTTGCCATCAACGGCTGTGGGAGCATGTGAACCGCATGCTTCATGCTGTAAGAGAGGGAATGTTTGCTTGCAAGTACTCCTTCCCTTGGAGCAACATGAACCTATATCGTATGACCCTGTTGTGGCCTTCCACCCTGCCTGTCATGAAAGTTCAAGCTTAAAACATATGCTTTCCTGTTTTCTGTATAGACAGCATTTCTGAATCTGTCAGATCAAGTCACCTGCTATTTTAAACAGATGGCCATCCCTCTCGTGATATGGCACTCAGCATTTTACTCTGCTTCATATAAAATAGTTGTCAGTGTGTAACAGTATACTATGAAACTTACTGGATTTTGATCACTTTGGGGAAATAGATAACTCGTTATCAGCTGAGATTTCATTTTGATCATGGGAAGGTAGAGATAAGAAGAAACAGTTCACATGCCCTGATGTCCATGCAATTTCCCCAAGGACCCATGTCTCTTTGAGGGAATTGTCTGCTTTTAGGACATCCTGGGGGATGGTGCAGAGGGGGCAGTCCACTGACCAGGTCACTGTTGGGATGAATGAAAATTTGTCTTCAATAACAGCCATAACTTGCAGCCCTTCAGTCTGAGCAAGAGAAAGTAGAGTTCAGCTCACTCATTCTGCCCTCACTGTCCTACAAATTTAACTTTGGACTATTCTAGTTCTAGGGATGTGCACGAGTATTCGTACCATTCAAAATTGGTAAGAATTTGGTCAAATTCAGACATTTGTATGGGAATTGAATGTTGACACATTAAAAGACTGACATTCAAATTCAAAGCGAACGTTCTGATACGTTCATATGAAGCTTCATATGGGATTTATATGGGATTTGTATGTATTCCTATGCATTTGCATGGGTTTCATATGGAATTTGTATGGAATTGAACACCCATATTGAATTTGAATCCCACTACATTTGGAGGAGATCTATTCAAATGATTTTTTTTTTCAGGGAGGGGCAAACATAACCAACATTTAGCCAAAGGCCTGAGCGAAGAGGTGCATCTTCACTGCCTTCCTGAACCTGACACACCTCAGGGGGAGACTATTCCATAGTCTGGGGGCCATTACTGAGAAGGCTCTCTCCTGGGTGCCCGCCCTCCTCACTTCTGAAGGTGGTGGAACAACCAAGAGGGCCTCCCCTTCAGATCTTAAGGCACGGGCAGGTCGATATGGGAGAAGGTGTTTCTTTAGATATTTGGGGCCCAAGTCATTTAGGGCCTTATAAGTCAAAGTTAACACCTTGAATTGGGCTCGGTAGTAAATTGGCAGCCAGTACAACTAGGTGAACTGGGCTTGGTAGTATATTAGCAACCAATTAGTTGTTTCTGGTGTAGGACAAGGCTGGCTGCTTTAAAATGGCTTGTCTGATGCTGTATCCAAAGCTCACACTAACTTTGGAGCCAGTGGTGGGGGTCTCCGAATGCTCCAAAGGCCACGAAATAGGCCTTGGGCCCATTTTGGCAGAACATCTTATGGCACCATGAAAAAAGGGCCCCACGTGGTGTAGACATGCTTCCTTTTGAGAAGAGTGCTCCAAAATGGAATCTGTTTGATACAGGTTTCCAGGCTTTTGTTAATCCTATCCAAAGTTCTCATAGAACACGCCATATCTATTTCATATATTTAGGGGGTGTTGGTAAGAGGCAGCCCTCTGACCTCTCCAGCAAAATCCCCTGCTCTTGCTGCTATGTCTCTATGTACCATTATCATGCCCTAGATGTGTAACCAAGATACTTTTTGTTTTATCTCCCGTCTTAGCTTCATTCCTTTTTTAATCTCATTCTATTTAGACCTCCCCATCCACCTTTCTTCTCTTCTCTGTGCTCAATAAAAGGTTATCAACTTTACACACATCCATCTACTTTGATTAAGTAGGTCACACTCTTGCTAAAAGCACCTCAGCACTGAAATCTTTGCCTGTTCCCATTCCATCATTAGAACCAATACCATTAACTCCTCAGAACTAGTCTATTGTTAGTATGCTAATTATCCTAATTAATGCCTGTTTAACTGCTTTTTGATAAATGTGCTAATTCCCTCTTTGATACAATAAAAGCACTTAGGAGTTATCTATATTATCCTTGACTGCATTGACTATTAAAAGTGCCAAATCTGGCATTTGTCCATGTTCGATGTCCAAAGTCACATATACACCGTAAAATGCCAATGCGTGCAAGAACTTCAGTCTTCTACACATAGGAACAGCAAGAATTTTGGACAATGACTGGGAACAACTTGGTTCAGATCTTCACTAAGCCACACATTTTACTGAGAGCAGAAGTGGGCAAAATGTCAGATTTTGGATTTCATGGGTTTCTTATATTATCAGTCTAAAATTATGCTTCTCTGTTTATATCGGTTTGCAGTGAGAGACAAACCTTCCTTTCATATATTCAATTTTGTATGATTTGTGACTGCTGCTCCCTTGTGTAAGCCAATTTCCATGCTGACTCAGAAACATATGGCCAGCACTAGTAGGGATGGTGGCTACTTCTGTATTATTTCTATCTCAGTGCTCCACAATCACGTCTCACAACCAACAACCAGATATCCAACAAAACAGCACAGAGGGTGTTTTTCCACCGTGCTCCTTTAATCTGGATCTAAGTAGATCCAGATCTAAGGAATGGATACACTCCTTAATCAGGATCTAGTAGATCCAGATTAAGGGAAGTACCCAATGGGTGTTTTTACACTGTCACTAAAAGTACTCATTAAGTACCCATTAATGGGTACATAATGGTATTTTTGTACCCATTAATGGGTACTTAATAGGTATTTCTAGTGACAGTCAAAAAACACCCAATGTGTTTCCATGGGTGGTCTAGCATCCAATAGCAACGGGTGCTAGCCTCCCTGCTGTGGAAACACCGGAGCACCCATTTGGAAATCCAGATCTATGCATGAGGGATCTGCTTGTCACCCGAGGTGTTTGGGAGGACAGGGGGTGCAATCCCTGTAGTGGCTTCAAAGTCATTTCAAAGTCATTTCGAAGTCACTTCGAAGTCTGTGCAAAATAGCTCCATTGAAGTCTGTGCTGATCTTCGGAGTGAACTTTGATGTCACTTCGAAGTGACTTCAGAGTCACTTCAAAGTTCACTCTGAAGATCAGCATAGACTTCAAAGATGCTCCGAAGCTATTTGTGCCCCCTCCCCCTAGCCTCCTCTAGACCCCATTGCCACACAACCATGGAAACAGGCTCCCTTTAATCTGGATTTTCTGCCTCAAGACCCCATTGTAGACCCCATTAATGGGATCTACAGAAAATCTTGATTAAAAGCCAGAAAGCACCCATTTGATCTGGATTTCCCCAGCGACAGTTGAAACAATCGGGTCCCAAATGGGTGCCGTGGTGGAAATGGGATCGTCTGGCTCACACCCAAATGGGTCCTTAATGGATGAAAAAATGGGTACTTTCTGACAGTGGAAAAACACCCAGAGAGTCCCTTCTCAGTGATGGCTCCTAGGCTATGGAATAGCTTCGGCCTTGAGGTGCGTTAAGCATCAACCATCTTCACTGTACACATTTAGGAAGGTGGTGAAGATGCATGTCTGTGCCCTGGCCTTTGGTTAAGTGGGGTTACATGTAGGGATGTACATGAATATTCATAACATTCAAAATTCATATGAATTCGGCCAAATTCAGACATTTGAATTCAAATCAAATGTTGGCATATTTGAAGATTGACATCTGAATTTGAATCAAATGTTTTGGTACATTTGTATGAAGCTTCTTATGGGATTCATATGCATTTGTATGGGATTCATATGGGATTAAACGTTCTTATCGAATTTGAATCCCACTACATGTGAAGGGGATCTCTTCGAATGAATACAAATTTTATTGCTTTCGATCCAATAAGAATGGAATACAAAAAAGACGTTTGTGCAGCACATCGCTAGTTACATGTTCTCTTCCTACTTTTCAGACACTGCTATTGTTTTTAATGTAACTGGGTTTAAATGTTGTCAACCACCCTGAGACCTTCAAGTATAGGGCAAGATAAAAATACAAATAAATAAATAAATAAATGGTGATGCAGCACAACAAAATGTCTATGAATGACCCACAAAATTGTGATGTTCTGTTGATGTTTCTGATCAGTTACTAAAGCTGGAAACCTGTACCAAACGGGCTCCATTTTGGAACATCATGATTCCTTCAGGTAGTCCTGCCAATGTTACATGATGATTCACCAAGATTTCCAACTCATTCATCATTTGGCTAGTCTCAGAGAAGGCAAATAAGCGAGGTTAAAGGTGGCAGAAAACTGTAATAGAAATGGACATCTTGTTGTAATCGATTGTCAGTTGCCACTGTGATGTCGACCCTGCTATGTGGCACCGTTATTTGTATTCCTTATTCATTACTAAGTAATGCATCATTCTCTGCGTGGGTGTTTTTTCAACAGCATGAACTTTGCTATGCATGTAATTCCTGTGAGATATAGTTTCCTGTAACATTTCTTTCTTTTTTCTCCTTATTCTTTTCAATGCATTTTCTTGTTTAATGCATAACACTGAGATCCCAAATGAGCTTCCAATAGGAAGTGATGGTTTGATCTTGGCTTGCCTGGTAGCCTATCAGGTGGGGTGAGATTCTTGCCATGAAACTTCTCCTTGGTCAAAAAAACCCAGATAATTGTGGAACAACCAGAGCAAGGAGAAAAGAAGCAAATGAAAGGCATGGGGTGAATGGAGGTGCAGAATGGACCTTGAAACAAGGGCTGTGTTCACACCTACATTTTAATTCAGCTTCAGTCCACTTTCATAGTGGAAGGATTGAGCAGCAAAGTGACTTGTCATTTTCCTTCCATGTTATCTAATTCAAAAGGTTGATTTTCTGAGTTAGATAAAAAGCAAACAGGTTGTCACTGTGTCAATGTGTTATCCCAGTCTGAAAGTGGACTGAAGCTGGATTAAAATGTAGGTGTGAGCACAACGTGGGAAGCATGCAAAAGTGAGGGCAGAGAACAGCCTGGAAGCAAGAATGTCTGGAAGATGAACGTGGAGGAAATTCAGCAAGATGTATACATGAATGAATGAAGGTTTCTAGCTGTGGTGAAACCAGAGTTTATACTTTATGTTTATAATAATCCAAAGTAATTGGTAAAGAATCCAAGGTAAATGGTTATTGATTAAGTTAGAAAAGGTCTGTAGGTTCCTGAATGGAGAACTCTCGGGCCTCAAGGGCATGGATTGGTTGTTAAAGATTAACAATCCAAAGAGAAAGATATGTGAGGGACAGAGACCTATTGGATGGTTTCAATTGTTCTCAGAATTAGGTCTTGATCTGAAATAACATATGAGTCAAGGGAGATAGATTGAGACAGACCGAGAAAAATTACTTAAATTTAGTATTAGCCAGCCACAGAACTGAAGAAGTAAAGTGTCTAGATGTCTAGAAAGTGGAATACTGCCAAGGAGCTATTAAGGAAATGCTTTCTTTCTTTCTTTCTTTCTTTCTTTCTTTCCTATAAACATTTATGAAAGAAAACTGAATAACAGTTATAACTATTCAGCATGCATAAATAGAAAACAGTCTCCACTGGTGATGCTCAAGAGCTTTTTTGTGCCGTTTTATGCTAATAACACGCCCAATAGCTGGGGGGATGTCAGGTTGCTTGGCTTCATTTTTGATGCTGTCAGTGACAGAGGATTCCATATAGTCATCACTAAATGTTCATTTTACTATTTATCCTTACATGAAATTTCATCTATTTGATCAGCAAAACATCTATTTATTATTTATCATTTACATTTCTATCCCGCCCCATACCTGAAGGTCTCTAGCACTTCTCATGAGGAATATCCCAGTGACTCAAATATTTTGTTGATAACTTTGAGCCCCATAGCTATAAACCCGCAACTAAGGATGTGCAGAAATGGCTTTTTGTGTGTGGGAGAGAGATTTGAATTGAATCAAATGTGAGAAAATGTGCATTTGTTGGAACAGAGCCCTTCAAATGTGGTAGGATTCGAATTCGATATGAACATTTTGTATGAATCTAATTCAAATACCTGATGCCAGCCATGCCTATGAATCACCTACCAATCTACTTTGAGTATGCAAAATACACTCTGAATGCACTTTGAAACTGCTCTGAATCCACTTTGAATCTATTTGAATCCACTCTGGGTCCGTTGCAGATGTGATTGGCCAGCCGCTTTCCCATCTCCCCAGGTGCATGAATGTAACGAAGCTTCATACAAATGTATCAAAGAATTCAATTCCAATTCAAATGTCAATCTTCAAATGTCCCAACATTCAGTTTGAATTAGAGTGTCTGAATTTGAATGAATTTGTGCAAATTTTGAATGTGATGAATATTTATGCATATCTTTACCTCCAACACTTCTTACTTGGGGCCAATTAATTTGTTATTGATTGACTGGTTGATCACAAATTTATTATACATCCCTTCACTTTGATGCCCAGGGAAGTTTTAGGCTACTCTGCTGCCACGTGATCAACCTTCATGATTTTTAAATACGGTGCCCTTGGTTTTGGTATTAGTTACCAAGACGTGTGACAAAAGTTCTCATTCTTATATTCAGAATATTTATTTTGCTTTCACACCTTGTCTGTTGTATTTGCAGCGCTTCTCAACCTGGGCTTGTTTTATTCATGTGAAATTAGGCAGCAAATACTCTCTGGTTAGGCTATGAGCAGAGAGGAAAAGGCCATTGGCACTTTGTTCAAAATCTATCTCTTGCTTTAGAAACACAAGTAATTAACTATCATCCAAGTATGTGAGAAACATCATAAAATCTCCTTGTATATTAAAAGCATTTCATATTTCAATGTAATGGCCACAAAGTGTTCCCTTCCTCTGGCAAGGCAATATAGCTAGGGAGAAAGTCAATAAAGAACATCTCACACCTTTTTAGAAAGGAAAACAGAGATTGTTTAACAAGTCCAAGAAACATAATTGTTTGCAAAAACCACGCACTTAATCTCCATATGCCTCTGGCACAAACAGCCTGCCTTTGGATGTGGTGCAAGGACTTACAGTTTGGGGGGGGGTGCCTGGGGGGTCCAACAAGGCCCCTTTCTGCCCTGCCATTCAGTAGATCCAGCTGCTTTTGGGGAGAACCGTCACTTTCCAAGTCTTCTCCTTTTGGAGATCATGGCTTTCACTGTGGTTTGCTTTCAAAATTGCTTTGTAACGCCTTCCAGACGGATATATTTCAAAACCTTTCTCGTCTCTTCCAGGACGTCTTTTAATCACATCGCAGTGCGCTGCTTGCTGAAACCTTTTAAGCTTATTTCATATTGCTATAAATGCTCTATTTGGATTCAGCAGGAGTGGCGGCAATCAGGCTTGGATGTATCTGGTCTGATTGAACCCACTTATCAATTAAATCTGGTTTCCTGGTTGTTTGATTAACTAAAGGGGCAATCACTTTTTCATAGGGGTGATATTGGGGCTGGGTTTGTTTCCCCTCTTCAATAAATGAATTAAATCATGTGAAAGCCTTTTTGTGTGGGTGTTTACTCAGGGTGTCTTTCCTTTATATTGAATTTTGCTTGGAAAAGTGAAATGATTAAGTGTAGCAAGTATGCAAAAATAGGAGAAATCAGAGAGAGGGCAAATGCATTTTCATGAGACTGTAGCTGCTGTGGGAAATGAGGAGCCCCTTGGACAAGAGCCGCAATGGGAACAGCAAACGTTTCTGTTGGGTGTTTCTGCACCTGCCTTTGCATCGGTTGGACAAGAAAGGTGCAGAAGAGACTAACGTGGTCTAGTGTTTGCCCTTAGGGATGCTGATGTACAAGAGCCTAAGCCCCACATGACCAGATGCTTACCTGGATCTGCTCACCTGTCCAACCCTCCACAGGGCACTGCCATTTTGGCTGCAGTGCCCTGTGCAACTACACGTGCACAGGTGTCATCACTAAGGCAACAATGAGTCACATCAGGGGGCATCTGAGGTACCACCATGCTTGTGCAGGAAAGGGGCAAGTAGGAACGTGCAAAATTGTGGGGTTTTTTTGGCACTTTAGTATATGTGCTGCCGAAGTGAGCACATTTTTGGCAATTGATTTGTAATGGATTGAATGTTAGAAAATTCATATTTGTTCGTATAAATCCCCTTCAAATGCGGTGGGATTCTATTCAATATGAATGCATTGTACGAATTTGTACAAATATCAAATATGAATGCATACAGGTTCTGTATCTTATATGAACATATACATATCAATGCATACGAATGTATGAACTATTCTTATGAATGTTCCAAAACATTCGTATTTGGACGAATGTTAATGTACGAATGTTGTAATATTTGATTCATGTACAAATGTATGGATTTGTACAAATCCATATGAATAACGAATTCCCAGTCATGACTGGGGAGGGTTGGGTTGCTTGTGGTGCAGCATTCCAGGCGCCACAGTAAGCACGCAATTGGTGAAGATCTGGCAGGTGTATCTGCATTTGCAGGAGGCACATATCGCTATAAAGTCCCCCTGCCTGCCCAGAGAGGGCGGCGCATACATGACAATGTGCTATATGGTCCCATTTTTCCTTAAGCCTGCAAACACTGAATTTTACTTCCAAATTCCTGCTTGTTCCATTCCTAAATAGCCCAGTATAATGCTGCTGCTTGTCTTTGACTCCTGTAAATTTCTGTTTAAAGATCTGAAACAATTAAGTGTGGCAAATATGTGAAAAGTTGAGGGAGTCAGAAGAGGAGAAAATGCCTGTTTCCTGACACCGTCTTGTGCCTTTCTCTTCCTCTGGGCATTCAGTGGAGGCAGTGAAAGGTACGTGGACTGGTGATATTTTTATTTTCTCAAGGTATTTTCTCTACTAGATGGAATAACAGGCAGAGGCACTAACAGTGCCCGTTTGGAACTCATTAACTTTTATTCGCTTTGCCTGCACATTTCTAAGTAAAAAGGATTGCAGCAAAATATCAATTACAGTCCTCCAGTGCATTCCTCTACAAAAGAATGGAAAGGCAGCTTTCCTGCTTATATTTTCCTATATCTATATTGGCTGTGCTGCCCGCCTATGTAATAGTAGCTTCACTTTTTCTCATTTGTATTTAAGAAACGAAACTCTCGTGAAAGGTCAAACAAACTCTCCCGTGTAGTTCCTGTATTATGATTTGCAAGAAAGCAAAATTCTATTTTTTGAAAAGTTAAGTCACTATTCTTGGACCATTAAAATATGAGTGACTCGACAATGCAAAGATTTATTCTTCCTTGGCCGACTTTCTTCTGTAGACTCACTCGGGATGGTTTCCATTAACAGGCAGAGCGAGCGTGTTGGGTTGGGTGATAATTGCTAGATAGCCTGCTGCAAGTTAGAGCCTTTTATCTCTTAGCTGACCAGGACAGTCTCACAAGCTTTGGGTTGGTCTGGACACACACCTGCAAGAGTCCAATCCACTTCCAAAGCTTTTTGCTTTCTCACTAACTTCGCAATGTACCAGCAGAACCACCCTGTTGCAATGGCCTCTGTCCTTTGCCTTCTGATTTCCACGCACATACTTTTTGCCAACCGATGAGATGTCAGGGGGTGGACTCAGTGATCCTACAAGTGCCTTCCAACTCTATGATCCTATGATTCTGTTGGCATGGTTTAGGAAATCCTGCGTTGAGTGGGGGGTTGGACTCGATGACCCCAAAGAGGTCCCTTCCAACTCTATAACTCTATGATTTTAGGAAGAGAATCTGTCCAAACCAAATAGGAATCACTGCCATTACAGTGGATGAAGGAGTTTGCAAAGATGCACGATGGGAAAAAAAACTTTCCCCTCTGCAAATTGCCTTGGGCTCTTGTGTATGCCCAGCAGAAAGAAGTTCTGTGCTGTTCTGAAAGGTGACCCTGGACATTTCAAGATAAAAGGGGAAGTTCGTCTAGAATGTCTAATATGAAAATTCCTCTTGTGAGCATATCAAGCTTGCATTTCTTTGGGAATATGCTAATTTCAAACCTAGTCATCCTTCCGTTAAAAATATGCAAATTGCCTGAGGCAGATATATCACATTACAAACAGAGGTCATTCGTTTCTCTGAGTTCCTGGACCCTGAAGCAACAGAGGGAGATGTAGAAAATCATGCTTTCTTGCTGGATGTTCGGCACTTGCTCTGCTAGTTCCTTAGCCTTTTTCTCGACACACTTAGGAAAGACAAACACAACAGCCTTGTCATGCACGTTCCTCGCATACAGATCCCAATACAGTGCAGAGAAACAGAGTAGCCTTCCTCAAATAGGATGCAACTTGGGGCCAGAAACATCCACAGGGCACAATAATGCATAAGATTTACATTCAGCAGACACCAAAACCAAGGATGCTGAGGCCAGCTGTAACAGTGACTGGGAATCTGGCAAAAATGCCAGTCTCAGCAATGGAAGTTATGACCCTTGTACAGGCAATAAACACAATTGTGAAAAGGCAGAACATAATCTCCAGCATGCTGTTGAATTTCTGGTTGCACTTTGCCTGTCTTCAGTTCAGAGAACGTGACTGTTCAGAGTGAGCAACAAATCCATAACCAATCCTTGCATGCACACCTTCAATTGTATGTAAGAATATAAGAGGAACCCCGCTGGACCAGGCCACAGCCCATCTAGTCCAGCTTCATGTCCCACACAGTGGCCCCCCAGTGGCCCATGGGCATCTCAAGCAGGCTGTAATCTAGAGGCAGTACCTAAGCATCCATATTAGAAGCCATTGATACAGTCACTATATTTTGCTCCAGATGATAGTTGTTTGAGCCTTCTGGAAACCACCTCTTCAAGATCCTCTGGAACCATCCCATCACTCACTACTCCATGTAACCCTCATGGCATTGCTCATGAGCTGCCGGTCACCTGCTTCCCTTGCAGCTCTTCCACGAGCAGACCATCAGCCGGTTTTGACTTAGAGGATCAGCAATTTCAGATCTGATTTCTTTAAGACCTCTTAGATGAATCCCATATGGTCCCAGTGATGCTTTTTTGTTTAGCATTTAGTCTATCAGACCATGCAAGGGCCCCTCTCCCTGTTTGCCCCTGTTCTGTTCACTTCTTTGAACTCCCTCTCTGACAAGTTTGGCTCAGCTGCAAGCATCTGCTGCCCATCCTCTTCCGTGAAGACAGAGACAAAGGGTCCATTTAGCCTCTCTGCACGCCTGCATCATCTTTAATGATTCCTTTCTGCTCATTGTCATCTACCGGTCCAGCAGCTTTTCTGGTTGGATTCCTACTTTTGATGTACTTAAAGATGCTTGCAATGCAGAGACTATTATTACTTCACAAATACCCCTTCAATTATTGATATAAAGAATTTATCTCTCTCTCCTCTCATATTGTCAAAAGTCATTTCAAGAGTTTCTTACTTGCTTCACATCATGGAAATTACTAAAACTTATTTCTCATGAGCTGAAATTATAGCCAGTCCTTAAAAAAAAAAAAAAAAAGCACCACTGCCAATCTCTTGCTGTTCTTTTGTTGTTCCATCCCTGTTTTGGTTTACTTTTATCATGAAATGCTGTGCGAAATGGCTTTATGTATTTACAGTCTGCACACAAGTTGCCTTTGTTGCATCAGGACATTTATTTTGTTCTTTAACATTCTCCTTCTTAAATCATTGGTTCACTGGAACACAGCATTCCTAGTAGAATAGCAATTTAGGGCTAGAAAGTTCCTGTAAATAATGCATTCATATCTACAATTGGAGAAGGGGGGTGGGGGAGAGACCTTTATCAATGCAAACAATTCATTCAAGGGATAGAAAGAAGACCTACAGATCTAGCGATAACCTCAAACGTTTGGGTACTTAAAGATACATTTTCCAATAACACAAAAAGCTTGAGAACAGACAAGTATTCTTTGGAAAAATCACCCTGAACAAAAGATACTTTTCTTTTTTCTTTGTCATTAGAAGGTCTTTTTGTATGAAAATATGGGCATTCGTCCCAATTAATAGAGTTGAGCCACCGATTCCAGAAGCAAAGAAAGATCTCGCTTTTTGATCAATGAATTGTCTTGCTGATAATTTATCTAACGTTTTCAGGAGCTATTCTTCACAAAACAAACATTAGAAAGTTTTCTTTTTTTTCCATTACCAGAGAAACTTTTCTCACTGAATAATACTTTCCTGCTGAATGTTCTAAAGTATCCTCAGCAACCATTTCTAAATTGGCACTTCAGAAAGATAATGTTACATGCTCTCCATTTTCCTTAATAGTAAGATGTCTGGAGGCAGTTTTGCTGCCTTTTAACAAAGAATTTACAATATACAGTGGTAGGAACAGGAACATAAAGTACAATGCTAATTTTACATTTGATCCACAAAGTCCAGGATTACTTGGAAGATGTACCAGATTTATTTGGCTGTGCATTTAGTTGCAGTGATTTTTTGCCAATGCTTACTTACAAAATATGGAGCAAATTTTCATTATATTTAGAAAATGGGGAATAAACTTGGTCCTAGAGGGTCCCATCTTGGCACCCATGGGTTGGTTTAATGAACTGCTCTGGGACAGATTGCACATAGCTGCATGTGTAACCCAAGCAAACAGAGGAGAATTAAGGAGTTCCAAGGCAAAGAAATGAAAAGCAACAATCCTTATTTAAAATAACAAAAAGAAAAAGACAATTTACACAGGGGCTACAATAGCCACTCATGAGGCAACTAGCAATAGCACAGTGAACAGGCAATTCAAAGACATAGAGTTACAATTTTGACCAACCTGTGCCTTAAGATCTGTGACTCTGACACTTGGGACTTTAAGAGTGTGGCTGTGCTGCTTGAGACAATGGATATCTTGGACTCCTAGGTGTGTATCTGCATGTATAATAGCCAATGAAGTGAGCCAGTTTGGTCTAGTGGTTTGGGAACCCGTCTCTTATCTGGGAGTACCGGGTTTGATTCCACTGTCCTCCACAAAGTCAGCTGGGTGGCCTTGGGCTAGTCACAGCTCTCTTCCTGAGCTCTCAGAGCCCAACCCAGCTCCCAGGGAATCTGTTTTGGGGAGAAGAATAGGAAGCTTTTTCAGTTGCTTTGAGTCCCCTTGAATGCATGAGCAAAGTGGGGTAGAAAAGCCATCTCTTCTGCTCAACAGTTCCAAACAACAGTTGCCCATTATCCTGATAGTTTGAGGCTCTCCCCACAACTTAGCCAATAAATATCCCTACCCTACCCAAATACTATCTCAGCTCTTGATTTTGAAGAATGTTGCCAACCACCCAACTTGGTTTTACAGTCCATCCGAAAGCACTGATACTTGCTAGGCAAAATAGCAAAATAATCTTTACCAGGCTGGCAAGGAAAGTAATGAGTAGAGATATCACTTACTCTCAAGGTCTCTGTGAATGCAAAAACTGGGTACCAAAGGCCCTGGGGCTTTAGGAGCAATGTCACCAAGAAGACTACCACAGACCTTTGGATATATCCATGACACAGGCCCAAGGATGGATAAGCCAACATTTAGCTATCTTGTGCCCAGAACAGGGATCCTAGATCTGTGGCAGATATCCATCCTGGAGAAGTGGAGGTGCACAAAGGTCTGAAGTTCTATGTTGTCTGGTGTGGACGGTCCATTCTAGCAGAGGGCAGGACTAGCATGTAGAAGGAAGGTATGGGACAGGCAAAAAGGAAAGCAATTAACATAATAAACAAAACTGCCCTTTTCTTCTAAAAGGACAAGACTCAGAGACCTATTTATTATTAATGGCCACATTTCATTTTCCAATCAGGTTTGGGCTATGTGCCAGTTTATTGAAACTAATCCTTGGGAAACAAATTGGCAAATAATCTTCGTTAATTTGCAGCCCCTATAAGGCAACTCTATCATTGTCACCTGAAAGACTCTCTCCTCCCTTAGTAATAGAGGATCACAGGTGAATAAATTGAAAAGGAACGAGAGACAGACTGAGGGATGGAAGCAGAAGAATAAAAGTAGAAGTTTCTCTTTCTTTAAAACACAAGCACATAGCAAGTTCCATGCTAGCAAATAAGCTGCAACTCATCTTTGATGGTAAAAAGTTGACGTCCCCGTTGCTTTTTTTTCTTTTTCTTTTTTGCATGTGTTCAATAGTGTATTCATCTATTATCTTGGTTGTTTCATGCATAAATATTTACTGTTGATTTGCGTTCCATTTCCAGGTATTTAGAATGACCTTCCACTGTTTTTCTTTCAGTGGACTAATTATGGACAGAAAGTTTGTATTGAAAAGTGGAACCTAAAAACAAATTAGTTCAGAGTTAAAGGGGGAGAGAAGAGCCAGAAGACATTTGTAACACACACACAACACACACACACATGATATGATAAAAATGAGCAGACCTTTGGTGCATTGCTTAGGCATTTTGTTTGAACTGAAAATTCCAATTATATGTTCAGTATTAAATGAACATTAAAGGACATCATTAATTCCACTGGGGTATATATTAAAGTATTCATAATGGGGCTTGAAACTATATTACAAAGTTGCATTTGCGAAGGATATCACTGTTCATATTGAAAAGAACTTTAAAAATCCTGCCATGATAGAGTATCACTTTGTGATTGTTTTCTCTAAGCTGTCAGCAGGGGATCATCTTTAAGCAATGAGCAGAACCCCGAAAGTCATTCTCTTCTGATGTAACGTGAACTAAAACTTCCAATATTCATTTTAAAGAATTCATTTTAATATTTTTAAAAAGAAGAACATTCCTATTATACCTTTATTTTCCTGGTAGATAAATAAAAATCAATCAATTCCCATTTTGCACGGAAAGCAAAAAAAACTGCTTTTGAAAAAGCAGGTCACACTTGAACATGAATATCCACATTACAGGGAGCACATTCTTTAATAAGCTTTTTAAAAAGAGGCTGAAATCACTATCAAATATAACAAGACCAATGTGTCTCTTTTGTGTAAAATCCTGTTAAATATGGTGCTACAGTATTTATTTAATTTAGTTTATTTGAGAACTTTATATCCCGCCTTTCACCTTCAGCAAATGGCCCCAGGACGGGTTACAATTCGGGATGTACATGAATATTCATAACATTCAAATCTTGTATGAATTCAGCCCAATTCAGGCATTCGAAATCAAATGTTGGCACATTTGAAGATTGACATTCTAATTCTAACTGAATGTTTCAATACATTTGTACAAAGCTTCGTTACAGATCTGTATGCGATTCGTATGTGAATTTGAATTGAATTCGCATTGAACATCCGTATCCAATTCAAATCCTACTACATTCAAAGGGGATCTATGCAAATATGAATTTTCTTGCATTCAATGTGAATTGAATACAAAAAAACCCAACAGCATTCATGCACTTTCCTAGTTACAATAAGTATAAAACCTCAGTTTGCCACTGCAAGACCAATTTAGAATTTATTCTGTTCCAAAAACAAAATATATTAACATCTCAACAATAGCAAAAAGAAAGAAAATGAGAACAAGTTAAGTTTTAGGTTGCAGGAAAATGACAGTAAGATAACTATATTCTAAGTCGTAAGGAACAGAAAATATTTAAAGCAAATTTGACCTCCGTTAAGCCAATATTTGTGTTAGGGGTATCATCCAGCCATTCTGGTGCCTATAATGAATTTGATAGCTTTAAATAGCCTTTGAACAAGTGGACAGAAGTAGGAAAGTGCTCATAAAAGATAAATGAGGGAGAAGGAGCACAACCAAGTGACCAGACGTTGCAGAAGGTGATCGGTGAATTACTGCATTGTAATTGCTGCTATTAAAGAGAAAACATCACTCTTTCTTAAGAAAGCAAAGCAGGTCAATCGAAAACCACCAAAAGTACAACCAAACAGACCATTCTGATAACAATGGCTGACACTTGTACTAAACATTTCAGTCCGCAAACATTTGGGCAACAGGAGCAGTAGATATTTAAACCGTGTGGCTGTATCTCCCTCACACAACAAAGGCACCTTGATTGGGCTACCAGGGTGGTCAGTTTGGGACCCACTTGTAGAACAGGGGGGGGGGTAGTAAAGGCATCTTAGGATCAGGACTTGAGGAACAATTCTCAGGTTTCTCCCTTGTCCCCTAAAGTGGCTTGCTGGACCTATTCCAACTTGGCTTTATTCTGGAATATATCCTGGAATAGGGGCCTGCTGTCCACATGCTAGTGCAGACTCTAGCCGGCCCCAAGTGAGGCCTGCAAGACTCTGCATTAGCATTGGCATGTGGACCACAAAGCCCTATCTTGAGATATACTCCAGAAAAAGGCCAAGTGCGAAAAGGCCCATTGTCTTGCTACGACTTATCAAATTGAGCTACTGTGGTTTAGGAGTATCCTAGCATGAACATAGAGGGTGGAGTATCCTTCGCACACCCATACAGGCAACCTTGAATGTGCCCTGGCCTGGTGGTAGTGGAACTGAGAAAGTAGTTTGAGTAGCTGTGGCAAGGCCATGCTGAGACCACTGATGATAGACTCACCTCACTCCAAACAGCTTTTCCGTGAGCATGGAGCTGTGGCCTGAATTACAGTGAAAACACAATCATTTTCTACTCCGGTATCTTCCCCACCCTACTAATCAGTTTTTGGATCACAGTGCCGTCTGAGATACTTTATCTCTGCAGCTATGAAAGTAGCAAATAATCATCCTGCCAAGATGATTTGCAATCTCATGTGCCTTCAGAAAAGAAATATACAAGATGGATATTTGCTGAGACCTTCAGCTTATGCCTGTTTATAATTCAGAAGTTCTTGTTTGGTATGATGTGAAAATTGCTGAAATCTACAGGAAGAATCTACGGTTTTATATTTTTTAAAAAAGTGTTTTCTCTGGCTCTTGAAAAACGTGGTAAGGATTTAGCTGAACAATCCCATTAAAATCTGCAAGACTATTCCACTTGAACAGGGTATGGTTGTTATTTTCTAAATGAAACCCTGTATTTGGGAAATAAAAATCTAACACAAATTAATAGGCATCTGTCAACTTTGATTATTTTTTTTAAATAAAAAGTGTTTTTAGGTATTAACTTGGCTTCGCCGCATTTTCAACAGTTAGGATTATAGTACTGTGAAACATTAATTTCATTGTGTTCAGTCACCTACACTGTTTTTAGGTTGCCACATTAACTCAAAGCCTCACCCTACAGAAATGAGGAAAGTGATCTAATTCACCAGAAAATAACTGACTATAAAACAACATAATCTGTTCTGCTCTGATGAAATGCTGCTATTCACCCAAAATCTGCTGACACAGTTTATATTATATTAAAACTTAAGATTGCTGCATTTTCATCCGTTTCTCATTCCACAGCTGCCATTTCCTGTTGTCAGCATTCTGATTTACAAGACTGTAGATGGCGTGAAAATGTTGTTCTAAATGGGCAATTTCACAAGCATGTTTACTAATTGATAGAGTACAGCAACTTGAGAGTGTAAGCATAACACATGTTTTCAAAGTCAATACGGTTTTATGCACTGCATATAATGGCCTGGGTTTCATTAACACTGTCCTAAGATGCACCAAGAGGAGTATAGAGTTTAGATCATGAGGAGTAGTTATTCTTTACTCTACCTTGGTCAGACCTCATCTGGAATACTGTATCCAGTTCTGGGCACCCCAATTCAAAAAAGACATTGACAAACTAGAGCAAGTCCAAAGGAGGGCTACCAAAATGGTTAGTGGGAAATCATGTCCTACAAGGAATGGTTGAAGGATCAAGGAATGTTTAGCCTACAGAAGTGAAAACAGAGGAGATATGGTGGTGGTCTTCAAGTATCTGAAGGGCTGTCACAGTGCAGGGGGATCATCCCTTTTCTCACTTGCACAAGATGGGAGGACTATGAAACTTCAAGGGAGTCAATACAGATTACAGTAGATATTAGGAAATACTTCCTGACAGTGAGGGTGACCTGTCAGCAGAATAGGTTACCACAGGAGATAGTGGGTCCTCCTTCACCGGAGGTCTTCAAGCAGAGGCTGGACCTACATCACCCTGTGAGGTCAGCGGGGCTCTGAGAGCTTAGAAGAGAGCTGTGAGTAGCTCAAGGTCACCCAGCAGGCTTCGTAGAGGAAGAAGAAGAGTTGGCTTTTATACCCCACTTTTCTAACCCATTTAAGGGAACTTAAAGTGGTTGACAAACCTTCTGTTCTTCTCTCCACAACAGACACTCTGTGAGGTAGGTGAAACTGTGAGAGCTCAGCAGCCAGTTGTTTGTCTGTATTTCTATCCCACCCTATACCCGAAGGTCTCCCAGCTGGCTTCATGAAAGAGAATGGACTCAAACCCCACATTCCCAGATAAGAATCTGGGTCCTTAAGCACCAAACCAAACTGAAGAGAAGCAGAAGAGAGGACAAGCTTCTATTATCACATTCTGTTCCTGTATGTTGGGAGAGAGTTTTGTTTGTTTTACTTGCAAGCTAGAGAGCTTTCTGATCAATAGTACAGGGACATTGATAACTACTCCAAGGTTTTCTTTCGCTTGAAGAAGAACACAGTTAAAGGAATGCTAACTGATATTGATGTATAAATTTAATTTAACGGTGTTATTTAAATGTATTTTACATTGTGCTAAGTTTATTTATCTGCTTTAAACAACATTCCGTGTATTCTTCAAGCTTAAATAAGATAAAACACCATGCAAACTAATTTCTTTAGAAAAGAAACCAAGTAAAATATTATTTGTGCATTCCTTTCATCAAATTATCCTCCAGCACATTGATTTCGCTTCAGCTGAAAATTCATTTAGCAAAGAGATGGAGCCCCAGAAGAAGGTCCATCCTTGATCCTGTGATCCCTTGTGGGTGATAGGGCACAGCTGTAATATTTCATATGGCCAGGAAAAACCAAAGTTAACAGGATTCGTCCTTGAAATATTACAAGCCAGTTTGGTCTAATAGTTAGGGAGCCAAACTCTTATCTGGGAACACTGGGTCTGATTCTGCCCTCCCCCATGAAGCCAGCTAGGTGACCTTGGGCTAGTCACAGCTACCTTCTAAGCTCTCACAGCCCCACCTACCTCAAACTTAGTCACTTTGAGTCCCCTCAAATGAGTGAGAAAAGTAGGGTACAAAAGCCAACCCTCCTCCTCCTCTTCCTTCTTCTATATACTTGATCCCATGTATTCACAAGGAGAAGGTGAAATATACAGTGCGGTGAAGCCTATTTATAGACTCTTTCTGCACAGCACCTTATTTTGAATTATATTTTGAAATAAGGGTATACTAGCTATTTGCTGGGGCAGAGTATGAAAAGTCCCTTTTGGGACCTGCTGTAATCTTTCCCAGCATGCAAATGGTAGGCTCCCATTCCAGCATCAAATCCCGAGTAAGGACCAGTGCAAAAAAGGCCATAGTCTGTACTCTACCTTCTCCTGGAGTTTTATCAAGCTCACCTTTGCTGTTTCCATTGCACTATTTATGTTTTAAAAAATACTTACATATTATCCATATCATTCTCTGCAATTCCATTCTCCTTTTGCCTTTAATCTTATTCAGCATCAGGGCCTTTACCAAGGAGTCCTGCCTTCTCTTTATGTGGCCAAAGTATTTGAGCTTCAACTTCATTTTTTGTCATTCCAATGGACAAAGTTGATTTCCCTTAGTATTCACCAATTTAACCCTTTTCTGCACTTTCCTCTGGTAAATCCAGATCAGTGGATCCAGATTAACATCTGGATTAAGGCCTCCATACTCCAAATTTGTCTGTCTCATGCAAACAGCATAGACCATCCAGAGGCATGGGCTCAGAGATCCACATTAGTATGGTCTCTGTAGAACACTTAAGAGTTTGAAGTATTTTTGCCAACTATCATTTCTTTTTGGAAAAAAAAAATCCCCACAGTCTTTGTAATTAACCTGAAATATTCTAGGTGGTACTCAGTTACAGTGAGATCCAATTTTCCATATTAACCAGACCAGGCAGGTTTTCTGAAAGATATTAGATTTTAATGAGATTTATGACGGTATTAATAATTCACTATTTTTAAGTTAGAGAATCCTTAAAATGATTTTAAAAGCAGGAAATCCTCAGGTTAAAAATTCTTGCTGATTTTCCCAGTTGTTACTATTTTCTTTTAAAGACAGATGAATGGACAGGGGAAAAAAACCCTGAATGTATATATCTGGCTCATTCTAATAAGACAGATCTGATAATCTATGCCAGTTGCAATTCATTCCTACTTTGCAGAATTCAAAAATCTGCAAAATGTAATGATGGAAACTGTTACGGACTTCTTTGATTGGTTTGTTGTATCATTCTGTGCTTTTCCACTACAAAATTAACAGGTTTCCCGCCATAATATTATTAAATACTTTATTAATCATTAAAACCTGCAAATGGTTTTCTCTCTCTCTCTCTCTCTCTCTGTGCCTACTCCCCATTAAAGGTTACACTGTGGGTACAAGAAGAAAAATTGTACATAGTTAGTAGAGTGTGGTGTACCCCCTTCCTGCTTAGCTAAGCTTTTTAGCTTGTCTCATCCCAACACATTATTTATCCAGAAAGTTTGTCAGGCTTCAAGGTCTTACTTGATGTTGACAAAAAAAAGAAGATGAACTTAGATTGATATCTGTCAAACTGGGATGAAATCTTGAATGAATTTCCTGTTCCATGACTGAACTTATAGCCCAATGAGAAATTGTTTCATTATGAACAATTGCATTTCTGCCAGAGGATAAAAGATAATTATATGATTAAGAATTAGAAATTAGTCTTTTTATCCTTAAGATGACATGCGTGGCATTTGTTATTTCTACATTGTCTTTGTCAATGTGGGCTTGTCATATAAATTTTAATATATGATTTATGGCTATGAAGGCTTAGGGTTTTCTGTTCCCCTATTCTCATTTATTATATGGTGTCACATTTTATCACAACTGCATTTAATCATATCCTGTCTCTGTACTAATAGTCACAAACATGATACCTACTGAATTGTGAACCCATTGGTATAAATTGGCCAGACTCAAACGTTCTCAAAGCTCCAGTTATTTTTGAATAAGCATCTTTTTTTAAAAAAACAACTGCTTTCTTATTAAGCATAGCTTGATCTGCAAGGTCTGTTTTGGGGTGCAAGGTCTAGTTCACGCATCTGATGGAGTAGGCTTAGTCTATGGAAGTACATTCTGCTAACTTTGTTCTCTTTATTTGTCTCTAAAATGCTATTAGCTCTCCTTGCTTACAAACTAGGCAAGGTTGTTGTTGTTTTTATGGAGAGGGTTAAATAAGCAATTAGAATTTGCTCATACCACTTGTTCTGTTTCTATTTTGATAGCTATAGTAAACAGCCACAAAAGTCTGGGGTGACACTTGAATTTGTATCACTCCACAGAAATCATTACTGAGATCTAGATGGATGAACTGGGTGATCATTGGGTAAATTTGCACTTCAGCCCATAGTATGCAATTAGGCAACATCTGGGTGCGTCTGGGTGTATTTACAGTCTAGAAATGTCCCCTGCCTGCCCTGAAGTGACCCTCAGTGGACCAGCTCAGTTCTTTATTGCCACAAAGACAACCACAGCGATGTCTCAACATGCAACTGTTCCAATACACAAGCAAGGACATAGTCTTTATTTAGTCTTTGGCAGAAAAGCGGATTGGAAAGAATCTGTCAATAGTTGGTGATAAGCCCATTGCCATGGATGGATCATGTGTTGCTAAGGCAGGGGCATTCAGTAGCATCTTCCCTCTGCAGGGGTGTGGAACCTAATGAGATGGTTTCAGGCTCGGCTATGGCACAGAAACCACCTTGGTCATCCTAGTTGAATACCTAACCTAAGAGACAGAGGGAGAATGTTACTCTATTGCCTATCATTGGCGTAGTTCCTGCTGCACTTGTCCAGAACAGACTGGAGTGTAATACTTATGCTGCTCAAAGCAAGGTGAGCGCAGAAACAGTCTTAATATTTAACCAATTAGTTTGGCTTCCCTGACCTTCCTTTCATTTCTTGTTCTGTCAATATCTGTCCCTACAATTTAATAAACCTTTCATTTTATGTATCTCCACCTGATGTTATTTATTAATCAACCTCTTGGTTAGTCCTGCACTCATTGAATGCATCACCTCTATTGGGGTTTCCTTAGAGATGCAGGTCAATAACTTATCCTTCCTTTTCTCCCATATTTTAATCACAGTTTTTAATACCCTATTTTCTTTTGCTCTCAAGATTTCCCTGGGCTGTTGGTATTAAATATTCGGAATATTTTTATCTGCCTCTACTTGTTATATTTACTTCCACTTCTTTTTTAATCTAGCAATCTGGAGTACTTCATAGTAAACAAAGAAACAGGGAATGTATACCCCACCCTCCTTTTTAGGTCCAGAAGCCAGGACACCAGGAACTTTTTGGGCAAATCAGGCACCAGAAGGAATGCTGACATTTATTTATTTATTTATTTAGGAAATCCCCTACTAGTAGCACACTATCCCTCCATCCTATCTATATGCCACCCCAACGCATGATGACCAAAAAGAGAGCTCCACCATCTTCTCCTGTTTCTCCCCTCAAGGTATATTGTGCCCTGTCGCATGCAAAGACACCACCAGGAAGCTACTGAAAACAACAGACAACAAAACCATCACTGCCAACAACCTTACCTACCAATACTGATGTCAAATACAAGAAGCGAAGACCTAGAGTTGGGCGGTGCCCTCACTCTAAAGTGCACCCTGCCACCAAGCCAGCAGGGGCTTCATAGTGGCTCTTAGTTACCTGGGACCCAGTCTTGAGTGCTTGCCCTATAATTTCAGCAGCTCAGAGGCAGCAGTATTTCATAAGCACAGCTTGTAGCTTCCAAGAATCTTCACAGCTCCAGCAGCACCAGCCCCTCACTTAGGCTAACTGGCAGTAGATGTCTTCTCTTCTGCAATGCTCTCTCTGACCAACCACAGCCACAAGCAGTGAACATATACAGGCCTATTAGTTCTGGTCAGCATGTAGCAACAATCTCTAGAATTTGTGACCCACTTTGATTTCCATCCTATGCACACTATAACTCCGGACAGGTTACCGCATCTTTGCCTGGAAGGAGGAGGAGGAAGAGTTGGCTTTTCTACCCTGCTTTTCTCACCCATTAAGGGGACTCAAAGCAGCTGACAAAGCTTTCTATTCTTCTTCTCACAGCAGACACCCAGTGAGGTAGGCAGGGCTGTGAGAGCTCAGAAGGGAGCTATGACTAGCCCAAGGTCACCCAGGAGTATGGAATCAAATCCGATATTCCCCGATATTCTCCCTGACCACTACACCAACTCTCTACACAGGACATCTTGGCTAGTGAAACTTTCAGTCCAAATGTCTCATCTGGGCCTGTCATTACAAGCTCTGGGATGCCCAGGAACAAAATCCGAGTCAATCCTCAAATAGACAGCTGAAGATATAGAAGCACAGAATGACTTGGCAGCCATCACCCAAGCTAGAGCTACCCCATACATCTTTAAACAACATCCCATTGCCATCCCATTGCATCTGAGAATGGCTTTCACTCAACTCAACACCATGGTGGGACTGGGACACTGTGAGAGCCTCTGTGTTTGTGAAGCACATGCCTTTTGAGGTAAGAGCCCATGAAATCAGGGATATGCTAGCCTAGCACTGTGAGGGCTTCTTCCCTGATATATTCTGCAAATTGGATGGAAACCGAACACCTAAGCATTTCTCTCCCATAACCAAAACGTACATGCATGCATTCTTTCTTGCAGGATACAGATATCCTTAAAAGCGCCTCCTTAGGAGAAAATAGTCATTTGCTCTGTTATTGTCACTTGTCATATTCTTCATTCTACACACCCAGCAGTACTGACAGTCTTAGAATTAGTCCTGTCAGCTGCGACATTCATCTGCCACCATGTCTGCCACAAATGAGTTTGTTCTGAAACAAAAGGTTCAAAGCTGAGAAAGAAAGAAAGAAAGAAAGAAAGAAAGAAAAAGAAAGAAAGAAAGAAAGAAAGAAAGAAAGAAAGAAAGAAAGAAAGAAAGAAAGAAAGAAAGAAAGAAAGAAAGAAAGAAAGAAAGAAAGAAAGAAAGACTGAGAGGAAATGTGTTTGTCTTGCGGCGGCTGCACTGGTTGCCGGTGGAGTACCGGATCCAATTCAAGGTTTTGGTGTTAACTTTTAGAGCCATACGTGGCCTTGGTCCCACATACCTTCGGGATCGTCTTCCCTTATATAGCCCTGGGAGAGTCCTGAGGTCAGCTAGCCAGACAAAGCTGGCCACTCCCAATCTAAGGGAGATACGCCTTGTTCAAACTAGAACCAGGACCTTTTCCTGTGTAGCCCCAACCCTGTGGAACACTCTCCCACAGGAAATTGGGGCCTCTCCATCCTTGATGACGTTTAGGAGAGCCTGTAAGACCTGGCTGTTTGGGAAGGCTTTTGGTCAGGGTGGTTAATAGACAAAATAGTAGCCAGTTGGACGGGGGTGGTCTTACGAAGGCTTTTATGCCCCTGGTTAAATGATCAGAGGAATTTTTTGATAAATGGTATCGTCTGTTGTAATGTTTTAAAGCACTAGAATGAAGTGTGTGTTTTTAATCTTGTTAGCCGCTCAGAGTCCACCAAGGTGGAGATGGTGCGGGATAAAAGCTAAATAAATAAATAAATAATTTATGAGCAGGATGCCACAACACCACCCTTTCCTCAAACAGTCACATAATTTTGCAAAATTCTAGATAGGGTTGCTGGTAAGAAATATAACTAATGACTTTTCTCACTAGAGAAGAAGACCAACTTTCAGGGTTTCTACAGGTGTCTCTCCGGTCACTGTTCTCACTGTTGCACTAGATGAGTCATTGATCCAATTAAGTTTTTCTTCCGTTATAATATTCACACTCCTAACGTGGGGAAGTCTGTTAAGATATTCAGTTTGCTTATTTTTGTGCCTGCTCTCTGTCTGCTCTCTGCCCCAATGCATGGTGGTCCCTTATGCTTCAATTAAGGTCTTAGGTCTCTGAGATTAATAATGATGATGATGATAAAGAAGAGGAGGAGGAGTTGGCTTTTCTACCCCACTTTTCTCACCCATTGAAGGGGACTCAATGTAGCTGACAAAGCTTTCTGTTCTTCTCCCCACAACAGAACATGCTGTGAGGTGGGTGGGGCTGAGAGAGCTCAGAAGAGAGCTGTGACTATCCCAAGGTCACCCAGCTGGCTTTGTGTAGGAGTGTGGAATCAAACCCAATATTCCCAGGCTCCCTAACCACTAGACCAAACTGACTCATGAAAGGCTACGGTTCCTTTCAACAACTTTGTGGTTATTTTGTGTAGGGAAGTAGCATGAAATTTTTTTAAAACAAATCAGTGCTTAATTTTGAAACCCACCTTTCTAGTCACAGACATGAACTTCATCAAAATCATTGTTCCACCTTGAAAGAGAAATAGCTATGTATTGTTGACAATTAAAGTGAAAGACGGGAGGCATCTTGAATCCAGTACTGAAGATCCAGGCACCTGACAACAGGTCTCCAATTAATGAGCTAAAAATAAACCATAATGGTGGCAAGGGCTGCCAGCCTTCACAAGTACCTCTCACCAACTGAATTGTATGCAAATTAAAACTCGCAATCTCACCGTTTGCTTACATTGTAACTTACAATTTATTTACCTAATTGATAAACTAGGAACATAAGTGCAGTGAAGATCAGGAATGTAGTCAGAGCAAACAGGGCCTTGTAGGACTCAAGATGATTCAGTCACCTGGGTGAAAACATTCTCGGTGAAATCCATCGGTTCAGTGTAGTTTGCAGATAAAAGCAGCTCAGAGTATTCACATAGAAGAATGAAGAGGTGAAGTATAAAATCTAACACCTTCCACGTGGTTAGGTTTCAGTGGGAGTGAAGTGGTTCTGATTCTTCTGCTGCTGCTGTAACAGAGATAAACAGGGTGGAAATTTGCCTTCCCAAATCTGTTCAACTGCAAGACTGGGAAAACCTGGAGCCTATTCCCACTACAACCGGTAGTCAACGATTAGGGGACTTCTCAGGAAGGGCATTCACACTACAGCCTTCAAGCGCACCCTGCCTTCCCAGAAGTTCACTAACTGATGAGGTGTGGATCACAAAATCATGCCCCACACCTTTATTAAGGTTAACTAGAAGCGAGACCAGCCAGGGGCCATTCGCACATCTTCCAGAGCACCAGGGTCATCTGAGGTGCCACACAAGCATGCTAGCACCTCAGATGGCCATAGACATGACTGTACATGTGCAGAGCACAAGTGTCGCCATGGCGATGGTGCTGACGAATGCACAGTAGTGGAGGGTGCTGCAGCCAATATGGCGGAAACCAGAAGAGGATCTGTCACAGGTGACTGACCAGTTGCACAAGGTTTAGGCTGTGTACCTAGTGCCCACAAGTGCAAAAGCTAGTTAACGCTGGGTGACCGTGCTCCTTTCCCATTCATCAGACAGGAAGGGAAGTGTGAAAAAAATCCTGGTCATGTTCCCTGTATAAGCATGCTCCTAGAGATGGGAGGTGAAGTACAAAAATGTGGCACGTTTTACAACGCCTTTCTGGATTTCCTCACAAGATTCATACCTAGAAATAATGGTACAAGAATGATGGTCAGAATATTTGGACAGTCTGGTGTAGTCACTGGTTTATGACCGTGTAGGGCTGTCACAGAAGGTTCTTAACCTGTATCTAAATCATTCACCTGGCAGGATTTGCACAAGCAACCCATGACATTCGAGGAGTGTCTGCAGTTCGCAGCATCATCACCGCTTTGCCTCTGCCACCTCCCCTATTACTTCCACATCAACACCTCCCTAGTAGGGGTGTGCAAAATTTTATTTTTTGAATTTATTCGAATTGAATTAAATGCAAGAAAAATTGTGTTTGTTCAAATAGATCCTCTTTTAACGTGGTAGGATTTGTATTTGATAAAAAACTTCAATCCCATACAGATTCATATAGATCCCATATGAATGTGTCAAAACGTTTGACTCAAATTTAAATGGCCAAATTTGGCCAAATTTGGCCAAATTTTGGATGTGACTAATATTTGTACACATCCCTACTCCTAGTGGCAACCCAGAACATATTTCAAGATCGTTATGGTCTATCCTTGGTGTTTATTTTTGGTGGAATGGATCTTATATGGGCAAGAAGAAAAGAAACCCCAAAAGTAAAGACTTCCTACTGGATCAAACTGAAAGTTCATGTAGTGCAGCGGTGGAATTCCTGCGTAACCAACTCTATTCCTGTAGGATCTCTCCCTGAAAGACTATGGACCCAATAAAATTCCTTCCAGTCAGAACCCCCAAAATTCAGTCATCAAAGATATACTGCCTTTGCTTCAGCACCACCATAACTAGTGTGGATTGCCAACCCCCATCCTCAGTGAATGTGTGCAATCCCCATTTAAAACAATCCAGTATGGTGATTTTGCTAAATGTCCCAGTGGCATGGCTATATTTTGTATGAGGAGATGTTGCTTTTCCAAGGAATGTCCTGCTCCACTTAAGTACAAAGTATTGTAAGAAGTTCTCTAATTCAACACCCAAAGGATAAAGAAATATTAATTATAGCATTGGTATGAAGGTAGGATATAGAATCATGCATTTTTTAAAAGCTATTCTTCAATTATTACTGTAGGTTCAAAGCAATTGGTTTCAAGGACAAAGCAATGACTCTTCTTGCTGTGAGAGCGTGTAAATGGATGGCGGCATATTTTAGATTTCTGAAGACTTCTGACTAGTCAATTTCAGGTGATTCAAATTTCAAAGAACAGTTCAGGCCTACAGCTTGGGGCAGTTGCCGCAAGTTTCAGGACAAATGTTTTATCTCTAATTAGCAACAAAGAAGTAGCCTTCCTATTGTACCGACAAACTCCTGTCAAAATCTTTAAGTTAATTACGTGAGGACATGATTATAATATTGATATTAGATATCTTACATGATATTAAACTCCATTAATTTTAAAATTGCTCTCAAGGATTATTCTTTTCACTGTTCCTAGACTGCTGGTTCACATTACCGGGGAATATTTATATGTACAGTATATTTGTGTCAGGAACACAAACCCAGAAGGAGGCTAATTGGTTGCTCCTCTGGGTAGATAATTACTTGCAATTGAAATTCACAGGTTCTCCTTACCCTACCTTGTGAACAACCTTCGTAAACTCTTTTCTGGCACACCTTTGCCATTGTGGAGGCCACTGCCTTGCTGGCAGCATGATTTGAGGTCTTTTGGGAACACACAAACGTGCAAAGACCAGAAAGCACCATGCAAAGCAAATATGCATGCCCATGGTGATTGTTTATGAATCTTCTGGGCTAGAAAATGTGGATGAGAGATGTGATAAGTACACAAGGTTGTGTGGATGTGCACAAATATTCATAACATTCATTATTCGTGTGAATTCATATGAATTTTGACATTTGTACACAAATGGAATGTTATGATATTCGTATACTAACATCTGTACTAATATGAATGTTTTTGGACGTTTGTACAAACAGCTCGGACATTTGTTAGATTGGGCGTGTGGAAAAACGGAGCACCAGTCACATTCACAATGGGTCCACATTGCATTTGACATGGATTGACAGTGGATTAAAAGTGGATTCGGGTAGGTTTTGACCTTTTCAGAGGACAGATAAATATTGGATTTGTAACTTGGGCAGCAGCCCTGTTGACCTCCTCATCCAGCAGCAGTGCGAATGTTTCCTGGCTGGACCAACAGGAAAGGTTGGGAAGGATGCGGAGCAGGATTTCATGCTCCAGAGATAGTGCATAATTAGGGAACCTTTGAGCAGGCACCGGCTCTTGGAGGCTGTAGCAGCCTCCTCTGAGTGCAGATGCCCTTCTTCAGAAGTTCCAAAATCTTCCACTACCAGCCCAAGTGTGAAAAGGCCTCAGGACTTATTGATTCACCATGTGCACAATATGTAGTTTAATGACAGACTTTGCTTAATTAAACCTCATGGCAAGTGAACAGGAAAAGTTTAGTTTGGAATTCAAAGATCTTTCTCAAAAGTAAGCAAAGGTGGCAAATAATTAGAAGGTGACCTCTCTAAAATAATGTGATCATGTTGTTAATGCAAAACCGTATCAGACAGAGCTTCCCTTGTTATTTATTTTGTCAGTTAGCAGGAGGATCAGCTGAGCATATATTTTGTACTGTAATGTGATAGCTTTGAGAAACTCAGCCTGAACATTATGCAAGTGGTTGATGATCTGTAGATGGAGGAACTCAAAGAGATATGAATTAATTACTCCTTCACACATCTCATGAAATCAGTTGTGTTGTGCCAATGTTCCTGTTAGTTACTTTCTCCCCAACCAAGTAGATTGAATATTATGCATATTCATTGCATGAGGAGCTACATGGTGATTCATACCACTTGCCTAAAGTATACTTGGTAAAGTATGGTGAATGAGGCTTTGAACTGATAAGGGAGTGTTTAATTGGCACCAGATTCAAGCCTTGTCCACCACTCTTCAGAACGGCCAAAGGTGGGCCCAAATATTAGCACACAAATATTAGTAACATTCGAATTTTGGGCGAATTTGGACATTCATCTTCAAATCAAAAGTTGGCACATTGGAAAACTGACATTCGCATGAAGCTTCATATTGGATTTATATGGGAAATTGTATGGGATTTGTATGGGACCCATATGGGATTGAACATTCATGTCGAATTCAAATCCCACTACATTCTAAGAGGATCTATTTGAACAAATACAAATTTTCTTGCATTCAATTCAAAATGAATAGAATACAAAGAAAACCTTTGCGCACGTCCCTGGTGGCAGCCAAATCATCACTGATCCTTTCACAAGTACAGTGCTTCACTTGAGATGAATTTGCAACTGAGCCATGGAGATGCAGTTTGAAAGTTCCTCACCACCATAGGGAATGATTTTTTAAGGATCTACCCACAGACTGAGGATATTGAGACATCAACTTTCAGAAAGTATTAGAAAGTAGAATGAGGACAAGTATTACCAGAGATGTTATGATGAAAAGGAAGGTGATTCTACTAATGCATTTATCATGTTTAACTATAGGTGAGCGGCATCATTACTAATGAAATAATAATTTTTAATACTGCAGTCCATCATGAAAACTGTCAGTGAATCTGAAATTCACATAGAACAGTTGAGCTGGGAATTCTATCCATTAAGCTAAAAATGTAATCTGCTGGACTCCATTTTAAGAGAACTTGTTCTGCTGGTCCCATATTACCTTAAGTGTATTAAATTAGAATACTTTGCTACAATTAGCGTAACAGGAACAGCCAACTTACTTCCTGTTTAAAACTTTGCAAGTATATTTTGTTTCTTCATGTTATTAAATTTATCTTAACAGGTTTCTTTTAAAAAATGGTGTTACATATATTAAATTATCTGTTTCATTATTGCTGTTTTTGTTCTAATGGAACATCATTGTTGGACACACATTTTCACCTTATTTTGTGCTGGGTTCAGTGCTGTTCAGATCAAGCCTGCTGGTTCAATGCAGTTTTAATCAAACTGAACTATACTACTGGTTTGAAAACAGCAGGTTTGATTTAACCTAAACCAGGGGATGTTGAATTGAATGGATCAAACCACTCAGTTAACCAGTTCAACATGATCCCCAATAGGGCTCTTCCAATATATTTTAATGCACTTTGTTTCCTACTAGGCTGTGTTTTGCCTGGGCATTTTAATCTGGTTTCAAAGCAGGGTTTTTAAATCAGTCATGAGATCTTCTTCTTCTTCTTCTCCTTCTTGCATTCCCAATGGTAGCGTATAATATGGACTCATAGGGGAGAAATCCCTGCCCGCTCTCCTCCTCTAAGCAGAATCCCCTCCCTATGAGGTCAGCAATTGGGCACCATCATACCCTGACTTCATCGGGGTGGGCAATTCAAACCCCACCCTCTGAATAAACTTGCGAATATGGAGTCCTTTGCCGCTTGACCTACCATCTTGTATCTACCATAGCACAACTTTGTTCTCCTGTAAACAAGGCAGTAGAGCATCCAATATCACTTTCCCTTTTGTCTTATAGTGATCACAGTGGGGAAGGGAGGAGGGAAAAACCAGGCAGGCTTTTACAAAAGAGCCAACTTAATGTTGGATCAGCAAAGCAGTTCAGTGCAAAATGGAAGCAAAAGGCATGGGTCTGAGCTCTTTTTTGTTGCAGTGTGTTCTGATCTCTTGTTACATGTGTTCAGATCCCTTTTTTGGTTACATTTTGGTCTGATCTCTCTCTCATTCTAGGCTCACCAAAATGAAAGAAGGTGTGGCCACTACACATTTAATTGACGAGGGAAATGCAGAAAGTGCAGGTGCAGTTCTTCATACAGACAACACCTGCTGAAACACCCTTGCTGATGTAGGAACTCAGTCCTGTGTAGGGATGCCCACAAATATTCATAATATTAAAAATTTGTACGGATTTGGCCAAATTTGGACATTTGAATTTGAATCGAATGTTGGCACATTCAAAGACTGGCATTCAAAATCTAATTGATTGTTTTGATACATTCATATGAAGATTCGTATGGGATTCATTTGGGACTGAATATTCGTATTGGATATGAATCCTGCCACATTCAAAGGGGATCTGTTCAAACGAATATGAATTTTCCTGTATACTCTGATCGGTCATTCTGCCTCACACATTTTCTGAAGTGCTCCTTATCATTTAACCCCCAGCTTATAATAAGCAGGAATTATTAACTGTTTTCAACACAGACATGTTTACATCTAAGAAAGTATTGAATCTATCAAGCCAATTTCCATTTAAGACTTACAGACTACGTATATTTTTTTTAATTATGGGGGTGATATTTGCAAGTTGTTTCTCAGACCTTAGGAGATTACTGTCATATGGCAAAATCAAAAGAGATAGTTTGATGGAATTTGCCTTTCTCCCTGGGCCAATTGGAATGGAAACCAGATCAGGCACAATTGCAAGAAATGGGCTCTTCCGCCTGAGTTTTGCTGCAATGAGTTCACATTGGGAACAGTGGTGCTTTTCTCAATGGGCAGCATAGTTGGTTTTTATTCGCAACACCGTGAGCTGCTAAGCTGAAACCTTATTTCACACTTCTTAGGCTAACAGGAAGGGGGGTTCGCACATCTTACCTATCATCTGCTTACAAGTCTTGCATTGCCTTGTAATTCTCATTTTTAAGCTTGCATTATTACTAATTCCATATGTACAAATGACTCCTTCTTCTGGCCTTTTCCCTCTCTTTGCATCTGTTAACTAGAATAAGCTGGTTGCAGAATGCGTGCCATGTTTAATAAAGCTTTTGAGATAGTTACAGTTCTACTGGCAAAATGGTTTGGGAGGGTTGTGCATGTTTTTTCTCCTGAAAATAATTAGGTAATGATTTGATGGAGATATTCATAGGAGGGATATTAAAATGGGTCGGCAATAGCATTGAAAATGTTTGCTTATAATAGTCCTTTTATTGTCAAAAGCCTGTTGGGTGGGGTGAGCTGTGCTCCATTTGGGCTTTTGCAATATTTGGAAGGGGAGGAGGTCCCTCTGCATGACGGGTCAGATCACAAAATGGTGTGGCCTGCTTTTGCTCTTATAATATCTTACACCTTTTTTATTTGCGGATCTATAAAATGAGTCATTTGCACCTGGAACTGTGATTTCCTCTTTTAATGTACCTTAAGAGGATACACGGAAAGCAAATTATGTTATATAAGTGCAAAGATCTGCATTGCATTACAGATTAATGTTACAGTGCTTACTTATGCCATAATTCTAAAAACATAGGCACATTACTCAGAATGGGTTGCTAGCCAGGACTCTAAGTGCATAAGAAGGGTGGAGAAGAACAGTCTAATTTCCGTGCCTTGAACATAGTTTATTGAGTCCTTAACTGCTTCTGCCTGAGGAAGAGGATAACTTTGCCATCCCTCCTGGGGGTGGTCCAGAGGTGGCAGCCTGGACCCCTCTGCCCTCTGGATGACTTTCCAGCCTGGCTAGGTATGGACATCTTGAGGGAGGTGATTCTTTGTGGAACTGGGCCCTTTGGTCAGCTCCTCTGGACTCCACTTGGCCTCAGCTCCCTCAGTTCTTTTTGTCTGTGTGTTTTGGTTTATTTTGCAATATTTTGTATGATGTACATTTTTACTATAATGTTTTGATTATTATTTTACATTGCATATTTCCGGTTTATTGTAAACCGCCTTGGGCAAATTGTCTGGTGGGAAGACGGTATACAAATAAAATGGAAATGAAATTAAATAATTTTGTTTCACACTTGAAAAGAAGTCCCCTTCTGGCCACTTTGCTGATGGTGTTCTCTCACTCTGAAGGTGGACTGAAGTTGGATTAAACCTTCGGTGTGACCACAGCTTTAGATAATGTTGAAAGGAAATTCCTGGTCACTTTGCTGATGTGTTCTCTCACTCTCAAGATGAACTGAAGCTGGATTAAACCTTAGGTGTGACCACAGCCTTGCTTACTTGGGAGTAGATGTGTTTACTGAATAAATATCATGCATGTAGAATTGCACTCAAAAGACTTAATACAGGCAAATGTTAATTATATCAACAATGCTGCAGTTTTCTGATTTTGTGAAATTAAACAGAAGGGAGAAGGGTGTGTTTATCAGTTCTTAGGTTACTTGGGAGACAATTTTAATTTGTGGAAATAAGAATGCAGAAGAAAACATTTCTTGAATGCATTTAGAAAACATTTTGTGTTCTCTATAAAACCCTCTTTTATTTCTAGCTATGATTTTGTCAGATTGTCGAAAGAGAAATGGTCTGCAGGACTTGTCAAAAAGATAAGTGCAAAACTAAAGGAAAGTTCAATGTGCTTTTGTATGGGTCAGCTCAAGCAAGAAATGATAAAAACAATGGCAGATCTTCCAAAGATATGTGACAGGCTTCGCTTGTTTCCAAATTGACATTGCTAAGACATCATGTGCTAAGCCTTTCCTTATGTTCTTTACCCTGTTCCTCTCATTCTCCCAGGTGTTTCTGCTATGAGATTTTTCAAATGAAATTGACTTTTAGGGGAAACCTCTAAGTAACACACCCAAGAAGGCATCAATTCCTTGCCCTGTGCCGAGAGGAACTGTCACTTCTGCACAAAGTTAAATTTGTCACAAGGAAAGAAAGTTTCAGTTGAGTCTATTTAAATAATTGGGTAGTAGAATCTCCACCCTGCTCCAGGTGCCTTTTCCCTAGCAAGCAGATGTATCCATCATTTTATTCTCTGGAATAACAATGTATTATCCATGCAGGAGGCCTTAGATTCAGTCTGTACAGGATTCTGTTCATGGTGTCGGATACTAGAATGTGTCATCAGTCTTTATCAAGGAAATCATTCCACTCTTGTCATCTATTGCTATTAATAAGGCTATTTATTGCTTGAGTAATTAATTATGGCAAGGAGTCTGCCATTGGCAGAATAAATAAATATTGATGAATTGCTCACTGAATCGCTGTGGGCTCTCTAGCTGGATTTGAATCCTTGTTTTTGGAATAAGGTGTTACCAACTCAGCGGACACAATCCAGAGAGCATGGACTTAGAAAGGGATCCCTTATAGACTAGTGGAAATCCGCAGTTATATAAAAAATTGCAGCTTACCTGGCTGCGAAGTGATGACTCATTTGTCCTTGGCAGCTGCAAGACTTCGGTGGTGCACATGGTGGGGCGCATGTCACATGGGTTGGGGCAGCCAATGGGAACTGAGCTGCAGGCTCAGCTCTTGATGGCTGTTTCTCGCTGTCCTGTCCAGACTGGCAGGAAGCTTTGAATTTACCTGATTCTGCAGAGCGAATGCTCATCATTCCGCAGTAGGTAAATTCAAAGTAGTGGCAGCATAATAGTATGGGCATCAGGTGTGATCTCCATGTCCCAATTGCGCGTCAGAATGCACAGAATTCCTAAAGTTCTTCACAGCCACCAGCAGAACAGGTTACTTCCTTAGAATGTCAGAATGCCATTGCGATTATTAAAATCCATCTTAAAAAATCTTATCAACTGTAACGATAAATGAATATTGAAAATCTTGACTTACAATTTCAATTCGCAGGCATTTTATTTGGAAGAACTTTCACCCAAATTAAAATGATGAATTCCAGTCCATATCAATAGAATCTGATTAATCCAAAGAACAGAAAATGATTTTCCCCTGGGTCCCCCCCTCCTCCTTTAACCATCATAGACATGCTAGTCGGTAGGGATGGATTTCCCAAGCATTTCTCTGTTTCAGTTCTGAGTGTAATAGCCAGGAATTGTCGTATGTTAGAAGTGACAACTTGTTTGAAGGTAATAATACCTGGAGAGAAAGAAATAGTAGTAGAGGCAGGTTGACAGTTTTGAAAGACCAGATTGATGATGGATTCTTTTGCTTACTTGCTTTTAGTTTATTTATTGCCCTCACTTGTGAAAATGGCACATCCATTAGTGGTTCCTAAATAGCAGTTCACTATTGACAATGGTAGTGCAATTGATGCAAAACAGCTTTTTTACCTCTCCTTTTAATTGTTGGACAGGAGGGAATGAAAGACTTCCCAAAGGAAGCGGTAGAAATAATTTCATCCTGATGGGAAGGATCGAAAAGCGTAAAATATTGGAACATATTTTGATGGAAATGATTGCAATTTGTTTTTATGTTTGGATTACCAATATAAATAAGTAAATACAATTATCTCCAACAATATTCACAGAGAGACAGTAGCTTGTATGATTTGCTGATGTTCAGTAGCAGAGTCTACTTGCCCCACATCAAAAGTCACAGTTTCCATCTGATATTTCCATAGAGACAAGTAAATATCTGGAGAACTGGTGCCAATAACTGTTGATTAAGATGCCCCAGATGTCATTCTAAATGGGTTTAAGGCTGCTGGCTGGAGGAATGCCACAGTTATAGCCATACTGTTCTCAGACTGTGAGAATCTCCTCCAATGGACACTCCAAGGAAATGTAATAAGAAGATGTTGTGTGGAATCCAATAAAGTTCAACCTTGGGGACCTAAAATTAAATTCTTTCTTGCCAAGGCAGCACTAAATGCTATGTTGTATGAGTAGTTTTTATTCTGCTCATTTTTATATGTGATTTTTTTTTTAATGCCCCTTTCACTGCAAGCTCAAAAAGCAAGTTCCTGGGATCAGTGTGTATGAAGAACTTTAATTGCATTAAATGCAATTCCAATTAAGCTTGACGATAACTCTTCATTTGGTATTTTCTGTCTCCACCCAATCCTTCCAAAATTTGGTGTTTTATCAGTTCAGATGGAGATAGTAATAATGTTAATACAACAAAATAAATTTATTCATGATCCATCAGCGTAATAGTTGTCCTTTGCAAAGCAGGATTACAATGGGCTTAATGCTTCCAATTTCACAGTTTAATGAGGCTTGCCTTGGGAGTTACACTTAAAGACATTTATCTAGCTTCCACACTGTCGAATCTGTTACACAGTAGTAATAATATGAGTGATGATTTTAAAGGTTTAAGGCACAGCACCATGTTTTTTCTTCATAGCAGAAAGTGTCCTATGTGGAATGGACTTTATGGCTCCAGGACCAGCAACAATCAGGGTAGCTCTGTGTCTGTCCTAATCACTGAGATGTGAACAGGTCCTAAGTCTACTCTGACTTTGAATATGTAGCCATGCTAGTCTTGATAACAGATTAACAAAATCCCTTATGAAATCAGACTGCAACATCTGTGCCCCTTCAGCCTGGAAAGACGGCATTTAAGAGGGAACCTGGTTGAAGTATATAAAATCATGCATGGTATAGAAAAGGTGGATAGAGGAAATCTCTTTTCTCTGTCACACAACACTAGAACCAGGGGGCATCTATGAAGCTGATGGGTAAGATCAGAGTCAGATCAGACAAGGGGAAGGATTTCTCCATCCAGAGGGTCATTGGTCTATGGAATTTGCTGCCAGAAGAGATGGTGACAGAAACCAGCTGAGATGGCTTAAGAAAAG
Organism: Aspidoscelis tigris stejnegeri; assembly: GCA_023333525.1. NCBI lineage: Eukaryota > Metazoa > Chordata > Lepidosauria > Squamata > Teiidae > Aspidoscelis > Aspidoscelis tigris. The sequence goes on along the minus strand of JALMGA010000013.1, from coordinate 1,013,777 downwards.
GTTAGTCAAATTTACGGATGGCAGAGGTATCAATGGCTAACAGAATGGATGCCTAAGTACATCCTTCAGGCTGGGGGGACAAGCAGGATGCTTTTAAGGCCATTTGCTGGGATTCGAGAGCAGGAGAATGTTTGCCCTTGTCTCTGCTTGAGATGTCCATGGGCAATTGGTGGGCCAGTGTGTGAGACAGAATGCTGGACTATATGGGCTGTGGCCTGATCCAGCAGGACTCCTCTTGCTCTAGTGGTTAGGAGCTGGACTCTTCTCTGGGAATACAGGGTTTGATTCCATCCTCCTCTATGAAGCCAGCTGAGTGACCTTGGGCTAGTCACAGCTCTTTTCTGAGCTCTGTTGTGGGGAGAAGAACAGAAAACTTTGTCAGCTACTTTGAGTCCCCTTCAGTGGGTGAGAAAAGTTCTCCTTCTGTTCTTATGATCAGAATTAGAAAGATTGTCTTATAGCACCTTCAAGATATTGCGTATAAGCAATATTATAAGATGAATGAGTTCTGTCAGTGCAAGTTCATGCCACAGCTTCTCTCTGTTGCTCTTTGAGGTGCCACTAGGCGTTCCCCTATCAACAGCTGGACTTCAGCAGAGATAGCCTCACTTGCAACCATACATCAAATGCAGGTGTTGTTCAAGTGAAATAATTTAAATCTTACTGAAGCATCTCCATTTCACTTGGGCTTGCATGAAATTTTATTTATTTATGTATTTATTTACATTTTTATCCCACCCTGTACCTGAAGATCTCTGGGCAGGTAACAACATCTAAAATCAAACATCATTAAAACAACAACACTATGTATTAAAACAGTAGCATCTGCAATTGGGAAGGGAATGTGCATCTCCATTTAACCGAAGGCCAGGGCAAAGAGGTGTGTCTTCGCTGCCTTCCTAAACATGTATAGTGAAGGAGATAGACACACCTCAAGGTGGAGACTATTCTGTAGCCTAGGGGCCATCACTGAGAAGGACCTCTCCCAGATAGCCACTCCCTGTGTTACTGAGGGTGGTGGGACAACCAGATCTTAAAGCACCGGCAGGTCAACATGAGAGTGGATGTTCCTTCAGATATTTGGGACCCAAGTCATTTAGGGCCTTATAAGTTGTATAAATGGCCTAAAGTGAACCGTTTTGCATTCTAGTTGGTACAGTGAATTACTTAGGACTCCACCACCTGTATTTAAGAGAGAAAAGAAGGTTGGATTCCAACACCAATGATTTGACAAATATTGCCCTGTAGCTACATCAATATGTCACCCAAGTTCTCTTATTTCTTCCATATTGCTCTTTAATTAATATGATACAACAAGGTGTGAATTATGTGTTAATAATTTATATTGAGCTCATAGCGTTATTAGCGATAAGACTGAAGCCGGAGCCCTTTGGTAACATTAGAAATGACTTACTACATAGTAATTCATACCCTGAAGCACTTTCATACAGTTATTTATATGGCAGGACAAAATTGAAAACTTCAAGAAATAAAATATGTGATTTTTTTTCCTTCCTCACAAGTTTATTTTTCTCCTGCCAAAATAATTAAGGCAAATGAAAAGACTTCACATTTTTACCTCTGTGGCATTATTTGTATTTTCAAAAAGGAATCACAATAGTGTAGTATTTTATAGGGTTATTAATAAGTCAAACACATATTTTAAATGGAATGAACAGTGAGAATTTGAAGAAAGTAAAAATTGGACTAAGATTTGGTTAATTACACAGTTTTCATGGAAATCAAAGGGACATCTTCTCTCTTATTAATGAAACTAATGATTTCACTGAGGTTTAGAATTGGGCAATAATTTAATAATGAAAATTCAGCCTATAAAACAGCAATATTTGTTGGCTTTATTTCAAAAAAAGCAATGAACAGACTTACTTTTGCTTACTTACTTACCTACTTACCTACCTACCTACCTACCTACTTACTTACTTACTTTTTACTTACTTACTTACGAAATTTATATCCAGTCCTTCACCAAATGATCCCAGGGCAGGTCATGATAAGAAGAAACATATCAAATATTAAAACATGATTAAAAATGTAACACCCCCCTCCTTCCCTCCCTCAGAAGACAACACCCTGAAGAAGCTATTTAAATGCCACAAGCCTGGGCAAAAAGGGTGTTTTAACCAAGCGCTGAGAACTATACAGTGTAGGTGCCAGGCAAACCTCAAGAGTAAGGCTGCTTCAGAGCCTGGGGGGCCACCACCTGATTCATGATGCAGGCCTAGCAGTCTGGAGAACAGGAAGCTCAAACCAAACTTGACTATCCCCTGTCCTGTCAGGTTGCAAGCAACTGCCTGTGTCTAAAATCATAGACTCATAGGATCATAGAGTTGGAAGGGACCTCTACGGTCATCAAGTCCGACCTCCTGCTCAATGCAGAACTCCCTAAACCATCCCAGACAGATGTAGGTCCAGCCTCTGCTTGAAGATCTCCAGTGAAGGAGAGCTCACGACCTCTGGTGGCAACCTGTTCCACTGACTAATCACCCTCACTCTCAGGAAGGTTTAAAAAAAAAATCTAATCTGTATTGACTCAAAGTTCCATACTGTTGTTTCCAGTCCTCCCATCTTGTGCAAGTGAGAATAGGGAGGATCCCTTTGCACTGTGACGGCCCTTCAGATACTTGAAGACCGCTATAGCCAAATCCTCTCTAATCTAATAACCAAATCCTGCTGCTGCACTTAGCTGAGTTGAAAATACGAGGAGACATCCAGCTGAAGTGCTTGTAGGCTTCTGTGAGTCACGGCCATGAGATGTATGCATATTTACTGGGCAGCAAAAAACAAGGTCTCCTGGCAGCACCGAATGTGTTATGCCATGTGAAATACCGTTGCATCAGACTTTAATTGTAAGCTTCTCTGGGAATTGTTCTTGTCTGAAAAGAAGACAGAAACAGAGACGAGAGAGAGGAAGGAAGGAATTGAGAAGGAAGGGAATTTAAGAAGCCTTCCTAAGCTGTCTGTCCCAGAACCTCCGAAATCTCACAATCAGCGCGGGGGAAAAGGCATGACTTAAGTGGTGCTCGACGCGAGATCTTCTGCAAATAATAGGGGAGCATACATTATTTATCAGTTGTGATGCAGCAAGCTCTGACTGACAGGGCAGAGGCAGGCGGGTCAGAGATGGGTGCCCTCTTTCCTTTAGGATAAAAACAGCGGTATTAAAAATCAATCTGATACAAGCCGCCCCCAGCGCACTATAAGACTTACTTCAAATAAAAATCAGCCCGTTCTCCTTCCCTTTAGCTGAAAGCCAGGAAGGGAACAAATCAGTTTCATAGAAAAACAGTGTCCTGCCCAAAGGGCTTAAGAACATAAATATAAGTTGGGGAATTGGAAAGGGGCTCAGGGGGGGAACTGGCTGTAACGGAAGAGCCAAAGTGAGCTGACATTACTCATTGGGGATGGGCACAAATATTATTAACATTTGAAATTTGTCCAAATTCAGACATTCGGAGTTTGACATTTGAATACAAAGCAAACGTTTCTATACATTGGTATGAAGCTTCGTGACATTTGTGGGCCTGGAGAGCTGGCCACATTTGCAATGGATCCAGTGGACTCAGAGCAGATTCAGAGTGGATTTGAAGTGGACTGAGAGCAGATTTGACACATTCAGAGGGGATACATAAGGGATTTGTAGGAGATTCATGGCAGGGATTCGAGTCGGATTCGTATTGAACAGTTGTATCAAATTCTAATCCTACCACATTCGAAGGGCGTCTATTTAAACAAATACAAATTTTCTTGTATTCAATTTTATATGAATCGAACATGAAAAAAACATTTGTGCACATCCCTAAATTGTGGTCCACTTCCTTGGCCTCCCTTGGGGCCAAGGCTTTTATGGAGTTTGCCTCAGTTTGTCTCTCAGTGCCCAGGAGTTGTCTAGGCAAGGAACAGTTGCTGTCTGGAGGAGGGTTGGGCCTTGGGCTTAGCGTGCCAGATTCTTACCTGGAGGTCTCCTAGTTCAATTCTGCACTCCTCCACAAAGCCAGCTTGGTGGCCTTGGGCTAGTCTGAGCCCTCGCTCTGAGCTCTCACAGCCCCACCTACTTCACAGGCTGTCTGTGGCAGGAAGAAGAACATTTGTCAGCAGCTTTAAGTCCCCTTGAATGAGTGAGAAAAGCAAGGTAGGAAAGCCAACTCTTCCTCTTCTTCCCCCTCCTTCTCTGTTATTGGCTGGTTCTGGTCAGGAATCATGAAACAGGTGAAATAATCATAACAGTCCTGATTGAGTTGTGATTATTGGAGCATATGCCATTTCACTTCACTTTTCAGTGATATCCTCCTCGTCTTGCCAGCATCCATCACACATAATCCTAATATATTGGTATGAACAAGATGGCATCTGTTGTGGCTTTAAAGGGAACGATTCCTTTTATAGTTCTGTTTTTGGATACTTTGGAAATGTGAGCATGATAGGTTGAAGTGACTGAATCCATTCATTATCTGAAGTCCATTATAGTGTGAAATTATTGGTGCACATTAAATCCAGATGCCCAGCACTGGCAGAATTGCAATATTTGCAGCTCTTTCCTGCTGATTTCACAAATAAGGCCTGTCAGTCAGTTTGACACTGTTTTGAAGAAAGCTGCAAAGTAATGTGGGAAACGAGGCCCTTAAATCAGATAGGTCAGTTTATTTCTTCCTTCTCAATTAGAACAAAACAAAAGGCTCTTTGTCTTAAATATCACTTCTCTTTGCCATCAAGCAGATGTTGAACACTGATGATGCTACATTGCAGTGAATGCTTCTGAGATAATATTGGGTTGTTGTTGTTTACACTCTTGGCCCTTCCCATTACAATGTTAAAGGCAGTCCTCATTGTTCACTCCCAATGATGAAGAAAGCAATGGCGGCTGCATCCAGGAAACTGGGAAATGGGGCATCTGAGCAACAGGAACATGCAAACAAGCCATAGAAGCCTCCAAAATCTGAATCACCTTGTTCAGTTCACCAGTAGACCTCAGTAGACCATGCAACCACAGTCCGGTAAACCATATGGGTCCCATTTTGCCCATACTACAGGGCACACCACTGAATGGTCCTCCTGGGACCTCTGAAGCTTAAGTGCATTTGGAGGCCCCCTGAACCAACTTCAAAACTGTCACAAATGGTGGTGCAACATGAGAGTGGCAGATGTGTATGGCTCTGTTCTGCACCAGGAACAACCAGCCCGAGGACCTTTCTGCACTTGGTCTTATTCTGAAATATATCCCAGAATAGGAACCTGCTATCTGCATGCTGGTGCAGATTATGGAAGGTTCCAAGTGAGGCCTGTCATGGTCTGCATTAGCCTGTGGCCAGCAGACCACTGTCTCAAGATATATTACAGAATAAGTGCAGAAAGGGCCCCAGTCCATGATGGATTTCCTGAATGAGCACAAGGTGGCGCCACCATGTACCAGAACAGCCTCTGTAAGTGTGTAAAATTTATTATTTATTTATTATTTGCATTTTTATCCCCACTTATACCTGAAGGTCTCAGGGCAGGCCACAACATTTAAAATCAGATATATATTTTAGAACAACAGTATATATTAAAACAGTAACGGTGTCTGTAAAGTGGGAAGAGACAGTATATTCCAGGAGTCTGTTCCATAAACTAGGGATCATCACTGAGAAGGCCCTGTCCTGGGTGCTCACCTTTTATAACTGAGGATGGTGGGACAACCAGGAGGGCCTCCCCTCCAGATTTTAAGGCACGGGCAGGTCAATATGGGAGAAGGGGTTCCTTTAGGTATTTGCGAATCAAGGAAAGCTGCTCAAAAATAGATTAAGAGAATGTGGAATGTGGACTCTAATGTTACCATCCCATCTCTAATCCACATTATATGCTAGAGAATGCATTCTGGAAAAATGCCACATGCCCAACCCTTAGAGGAAACAGATATTTTAATGGGAAAGCTAAAATACTTTGGCACTGACAGAATTTAAGATGAATAATCAGAATATGAAGATGTTAACAAAAACCTATAACAACAGAAGTCCAAGCAGAATTGATGAAGTGATCTGCTCTCAAGATTGAGGGGGGGGGGAGTAAAATATCTGATATTATTTTGACAGAAATGAATAGTATGTTGTTTCATAACAATTATGTCAAAACCTGGGCTGAAATTAAGATATGTCAAGGTGGGAAAAATTAAATCTGTCATTGTTGGGAAGGATTTCTGTTATAAAAATAATGTGCTACCAGGAGGTTTCCATTCCAGACAATACTGTTTTGACAAATGATATACCATTCAAACAGTGGCAAAAAAGAGTTATATTGAAGTCTGTATGGCATTTTGCAAAGGAAAAAACACCAGGGCTTGGCCTACCTAATTGGAAGATATTGGGCCAGTTGCAGGAGATCATGGGGCTGGTTGCACTGGTGTGATTACACTCTGCACACCCAGGTCACCCCAGCAAGGTTTTGAATACTTTGGGTGTCTGCACGTGCCTAAAGCAATCTAGCACTTCACCTCCCAGTGACTGGAGGAGAAGAGTGAATCTGGCTAAAGTCAAGGCCAACCTGCTCTCCCAAGGCTAGACTGTGTCTCAGTGGAAGAATATAACAAACAACTCTCAATGCTTTTTGTATGTTGGATCAGATTGGGACAATGCTGTGTGACCTCCATGAGATTCCAGAGTCCTGTCTCCCTCACCAGCAGCAGCAGCAGCAGCGGCTTTGGAGGGCTCTAGAAGGACACTGTGAAGCACTGAGATACGTTGTTGAAGCCCTTGTTAGGAGTTGTGGTCTGATGACTGTTTGGGGTGGGGTTGCTCTCGGAAGCACAAACCCTCAGGCAGGATCTTTGTGCAAAGGTTTTAAAAAATGAAGAGTTAACTGGCTTTGTTCCAAAACACAGACAGGCACTCAAAGGCCCTTTGTGCACATACCTCAGTTAATCCATATTAGCTAGATCTGTATCAAGCACAGGCAGAAGCAAATGTCTGCTCAAGAATCCTAGTGGAGAAACAGGGGCGATTTCTAGCAGGAATGTGCATGAATGGTTTTCTTGTTGTTGTTCATTTTGTATCGAACTGAATGCAAGAAAATAAATATTCACTTGAATAGATCCCCTTCGAATGTAGCAGGATTCAAATTCAATACGAATGTTTGATACAAAAGACATATGAATCCCATATGAATCCCCTACCTAACACATTCCCGTATGTATCTGATGCACAACCTCTATGTATCCACTCTGAACGCATCAAATCCATCCTGAATCCACTCTGAATCCACTCTGAATCCACTCTGAATCCACTCTGGATCTGCTGCAGGTGTGACTGGCACAGCCACTTCCCCACCTACCCAGGTTCATGAATGTAATACAGCTTTGTACAAAACTTCTGGAGCTTTTGATTCAAATTTGAACGTCAGTCTTGGAATGTCCAAATTCCGATGAATTCGTATGAATTTTGAATGTTGCGAATATTCGTTCACATGCCTAATTTCTACTTGTTTGGATACTTTTTTGTTTTCTTTTTTTTTTTTTTTTGACATTTGTCTTTATCCCAGGCACATCAGTAGCTTAACGCAGCCTACAACAGGAAGTGGATGAGTACCATGTTCAAAAACTTTGATTTCACATGCTTCAATTGATGTGAAGACAGCTTCAGAATTATAGAACCGGAAGGGACTTGGATAAATTGAATAGATTGCCTAGATCTATCTGTAATAAGCATCTGAGGAATGAGTTTAGTTTCCTAAGCGACGGCTAATTTCACCCGGAGTGGGGAGACATTGGAGGGAAGGCTTGCCTTAGAACGATTGTCTTATCTCCATCTCATGTCTCATATATTTCAAACATGCACCATCAATGATATGGATTATTTCTGCTGTCATTTCCATTTCTTGAAATTTGCCTGGATGGGGTGGTTAAGAAATTTAGGCCAAAGTTAATCAGCAGACAGATTTAATAAGGGGTTCGTACATCAGTGGTGTCACCCTTCCTTAAAGATGCATTTATCACCGTCTCTGTGAATGGACTTATGGTGCTGATCTGTTAAATTCCGAGACTTCCATTCCATAGACTAATTTCTCATTCTGCTGTCACCAGAAGCCAATACTGTGCCCCATCACTGTGATCGATAGAACTATTACCTCTTGGTGACACTCGAAGGCAGTGTGGCTGGCAGAATCAGAGAAATCAGATCTATCAGCTTGATGTCATGTGGACTCGGCTGCAGTCGGGGCCTGACAATCCCCGAGGAAGTTTCCTTTCCTTTTCCTTTCTTGTGCTTCAGGTTCACAAGTGATCACCATCACTCTTCCCTATCACAAACTTTGCAAAATCTGCCGGTTCTCCTGACACTTGCTGACTTGCAGGCTGAAGACAATGACCCAGCATTGTGGTCTGCAAGTTGTACATTTTCTGAGTTTAGGAGTTACAAAAACCAATCAATTCCAATTATTGTTATTGATTATTTACTCATTTAGCACAAATCTTGCATTCTGTGCTTGTACCCATCAAATCCATTTTCAGCAAGCAGCCAGAATCTCTGTGCTACAAAAGCTAAAAGAAAGTGTGGTGTACTGGACCTTTTCACCACCATACCTGTCAAGTAAGGTATCAGCATGGTGGTGGCGATCCACAGTTCAAGTACTGGAAAATCCCTTTACTGGTCCAGCAGCATTTGAAGTACACCTGAGCCAGTTGTAAGCAGTAAACCATTTTCTTCTTCATCCCAAAGAGTCATCTGCCTGCAGAATTCATTTGAGTCTAGTAGGCCTTGGGCCTAGAGAGAGGAGAAGCTGTCGTGGACTCTTTAGCCTGTGGGGGCTGAGGAAGCAATGGCCAACACTTCTAATAGTTATAAAACTGCTTTATTTGTGAACACTTACTAGTCAGAGGAAGGAAAGAGTGGAGGCCTGCCCTTGCTGACGGAAACACCACAGCTCCCAAGAAACCCAGTCTACTATGATGACAAAAACACACCTTATGCCATACTGACCCCCTCAAAAAATATTTTAAGCATTCTAAACATTTTGCAAATTGAGAAATACATTTTTAAATATAGGCTTTTAGCTAAGAAATGTACTGGGGCACTGGGAAACTAAAAAAAAAAGGCCATTAGGCAAGTTGTGTTTCCTCTTTGGTCCATTAAAAGTGGATCAAATCAATTCATATCGCAGCTGGCAATGGTCTAATTCCTTAAGCATCCCTGGTGGGGATCCATCATCCTAGCTAACTTTACAACTTCGCATATGAACAGTATCAAAGAAAATAGTTAACGTGCATATTCGACCTTGAAAGTAAGCAAAATCTCATCAGGATAATTGAGCATACAGAACCTCCAAATGTCTGGAGCAGATGGTAAAACTATTATGAATGTGCTGAGCTCTATACTAAAACATTTCCTCTGAGGAAATTCCAAGGCTTATTGATATGTAAAACTATATTTTGTGATCATACCACTAATTTTATGAAAATAAGACAGTTAGCTGAAATAATTCAGAGTGCCTAGGCAGCCAGATTCCCTATCCCAATTTTACAATTAAAAAAAGTACATGCCTCTGCTGACGTTTTAAGTCCAAAATGGAAAAATATCCACAGCTATAAAACAAATGCTCTTGTTTGATCGCCTTCTCTTGCTATGAAATGCAAAGTATATAATGCAATTGTTAGTCAGCCTCTCCAAGTCAGTAAACAGGAACTGATGTTCCATACACAAGTGCGTTGTATCTCTCAGCACTTGTGCAACCAAATCGGTAATTATTACTTATGCTGAATGTCACTTATGACTAGGGTTGTGCACAATATTCTTTGGATAGATCCTCTTTGAATGTAGCAGATTCGAATTCAGTACAAATGTTCAATATGAATTCAGTTCGAATCCCTGCTACGAACTGCATAAAAATCACATTCAAATTCACTATGTATCCCCTCTGAATGTATCAAATCTGCCCTGAATCCACATTGAATCTGCTCTCAATGCACTTTGAATCCTCTCTGGATCCGTTGCAGATGTGACTGGGGCAGCCATTTTTCCACACACACACACCCAGGTTCACAAATGTAACAAATATTTGTACGAATGTGTCAAAACATTTTATTCAAATTTGAATGTTGATCTTTGAATCTATCAACATTCAATTTGAATTCGAATGTTGAAATTCGGCCAAATTCGTACTGATTTTGAATGTTGCAAATATGTGCGCACATCCCTGCTTATGACTTGCAGTCTAATGCTCTAATAATGCAACCCTAGCTTCATTTTTCCTAGAGTAAGACCAAGAGGACTTTCTTAAGAGCAGATCTGACTAGCCTTGCTGTGTGAAAACAATGTTCTGTGGAAAAGAACAGTGATCAGATTGTGATCACAGTGAAAAAAATAGCTGTATTTTACAGATGTGGATATGTTCCAATTTGGACTTCAAATGTCAGCTGTGGTATGTAATCTGGAAAATGGCCTTCTGTCCCTAGCAATAGAATAACTTTACTGATATCTCCTTGTTATCTTTTTTTCTTTTCTTTTCCTTTTTGAGCTGTCAAGAATGATCTCTTGGGACAACACTGTAGAACCATATTATCACGGTTTAATAGATTCCAGCTCAAATGAGCGGAATAATGAACCAAGAATCTCAACAGGTATTTTTAAAAAAACCCCTCAATCATTAGCATGTGGATGCTCTCTGTGTGCAGGTGATTATCAGCATACATGTTCCTGCATGCTAGATATGGGAATTAGGGATGTGCATGGATATTAGAAAATTCAAAAAACCGATTCGAATTCAATGAATATCTCTAGTAATCTCAAGGCTACACAGTTTCCCTCCTAGCTTCCTTTTCTTGCAGTCCTCTGTTTTGCAAGCCTTGGAATAAAAAGCACCAGGAATTTTCCTCCTGCTCCTGCGTGACCTCGGGCCATCTGTTGATCCATGCTGAATGGGCTGCCAAGAAGGTGTGAGTGGAGGTGATCCAGACAGACAGAAAGAGCAATCTGGGCTACTTTGTATGCAGCTGCCCTTAGGTGATAATAGAGTTTCTCGGCCACGTGGAGAGAAAAAGAGCCCTTCTCTTCCTGCTGAACAGAGGATGTGATATCACCAGGACCTCTGACCTACAAAGCACCAGCTTTCATCCAATCACTTTCTTTGGTGTTGCATCTATGTCACTTCCTCCATGCACCCTTCTTGTGTTGTATAAAAACCCCTTGCACCATTAAACTGGGTCTTTTCCCTACTGTCTCTCAACACGTGGTCAGCCCAACACATGGTTTGACTCCTGGGCCAGTCAGAATCTCGGATAAGATCTATCATAACACCAAGCAAGTAATTGCTGCAGCTACCCACCTAGCCCTCACCACAGCAGCTACCCAGCTATTGCCTTCACCACAGCAGCTATCCAGAGGCCTTTTTGCACTAGGTCCTCTTGAACACCTTGGGATGGAGCATACACACAGCTGGATGGGTGGTTCCATTTGGAACTGCCCCAGCCCTTCCCAAAGCATTCTAGACGTGTCCCATTCTAGTTCTAGATCCCAGTGCATCCCCGGGCTTACCTGTTGCGTTCCAGAGGGAGACAATCCGCCCTCCAGACTCTTCTATTGGCTATTGCCAATTTGTCATCCTGTGAGGTATCGGGAACAGTCCGATGGAGGGGAGAGAGGGCTCGATAGCCTGTTGACAGCTGGGCAAGCCAGGTTGGTACTTGAAGAAAGGGACTGACTTTTTTTTTCTTTTGAGTGCCACTTCATTGTTATTTCTGATTCAAAAACATTACAGCAGCTGACCAGTTGTATCTTTAATTCAGTGGTCAAATCTCCTGCCATTTGCATAGATGCATATTCATAAAATCTGCAAGAACAACTTATTAGGATGCACATAGCTGAGAATCACTCTGCATTTGAATGATGTTAACATAAGAATTTGGAGGGAGTGTAATATCAGAGGTGACATTGTGAAAGAGAAAATAAACAGTATGGGGAGTAGACGTGCTGAAAGGGATATATGCATTGGTAAAGAAAGAGTTGAGGAACACAATTATTACTGTTTTTTCAGATCTGATGTGAATGTTGCATTTGGTGATTTGCCTTGCATGGGCTTCTGTTCTTGAGTAAGTATTTCAAAGTCGTTGTGTGTGTTTTCCTTCTAAACGAAACCCAGGTCCATTGTCCTGGGTTGCATTTGATTTGTATCAGACTGAATACAAGGAAATTTGTACTCATTCAAAAAGATCCCCTTCGAATGTAGTAGGATTCTTCTCGATACGAATGTGTTTGTACGAATTTGTATGAATATCCAATACAAATGCGTACATATCCCATAACATATCCGTTCTGAAAATGGCAGATCTGCCAGAATCCACTTTGAATCTGCTCTCAATCCATGTTGAATGCACTCTGGATCCACTGCAGGTGTGACTGGCACCCATTCATGCACTTCCCTAACCAAATCACCAGGTGCACAACATCTGCATATATTTCTAAATGTAATGGACTATATTTCATGTTTGGAAAGGCACATTTTACAACAAATGCAGCTTTCACTTTAGTACTAAAGAGCTTGAAATGTTATCTCTGATACTTCTGGCTCTCGTTGACCGATCGTCTGTGATCAACACAGTAGGGAAACTGATCTACAAACTTCCCCATAGCAGTTAAATAAAGCTGGAGCCAAGAGTTAATGAATATGTGGACTGGAGTCTCTGGTGTGGCTAAATTTAATTATATGGTACATGCAAGCATTTAATTTTATGAAGATGAAAACAGGATCCTTCACAATAGAATCACCAACAAAGTATAAAAATTTGCAGAGTTAATGTGTTTCAAAATAGGTTCTTTCCTCAAGCTTTCAAGTGGAAAGGGGGAGGGCATGGAGGAAAATAGAAAAGTATCAAATTCATGATGGAATTAATATCTATCCCACAGTTTGGCAACAACCAAATCCACTGAGTCCCAGAATCGTCATTATTAGGACAGAGATGAGATAAATGTGGCAAAATCAGAGCGCATTGGAAGTTCACCAGCAGTATATTGACTGCTTGTTACCATAGCTCCTAGCCCAATGCTGAAAAAGGGATTATGGCCTAATTTATTCCTTGGCCCCTGAAGGATTGGCTGTCCTGCAGTCTTGCTCGTTAGAACTACAATACACATTTCTGGTGCTGCAAGCTGGAAAATTTCCTGGCTGGAGTAACTTTAGCTCACCAGCTGTGAAAAAGTGAGGATGAGGGTTGCATATGAATTCCATGCCTCGCTCCTTCTGGGCCAAAGGAAGCATGCTGGCTCAGTAGCAGAACCCTTCCCACTCATACAGAGGTCTTCTGAATGGCTTATCATCTAGTGGACACCTGTAAATTATATTTTTCATACAACAGTATAAAAGCATCATTCACCTATATCTGCTTCTACTGCTATTTTTGCACAGCACTGAAGACTCCAGTAGGAACCCATTTGGAACCTGATCAATGCTCAATCATGCACTGTCCCCACACAAGACCCCTTTATGACTTCATTAGGAACCCATTCGAACTGGGCTGTCTCCTTGAGTGCTGGCAAAATCCAGATTTAATGGGTCCTTCGGGCCCTTAACTATAGACCCTTTTAACCAGAATAACAATAGACCCTTTTAATGGTGTCTACAATTCAGTCTTCAGCCATGAAGACTCGATCCAAGGATGTACATCCTTATGACTTAGTGGGCCAATGGGACCCAGGAGTGTGCTCAGTGGTAGCCATTGGCAGTGGGGCAGCTCCAGTTCCGTCCTACCCCTCACAGCTATGGAGGCCTGCATGGACTCCGTAGCTGTCTACGGAGTTGAGCACAGGCTTCGTAGTTGCTGCATAAGCACACCCTCTGTTGGTGAACCTTTACCTCGATTGATGTTGGTGCTGCCCAATCACACCACACCACTGGTGGCCCTTCTGGCTTTGGCTAAACAGAGCGCAAGGATGGGTGCTACGGTGTTCACATGGCACCGCTGTTTGGGACCCATTTCCATCAGGTGATAGAGGGCCTGTGTGAACATATGGGGTCTTTGCCAAGATCCAGATCTTCAAAGACCAGATCCCACAAGGACTGGATTTCAAAGATCCAGATCTTCTAAATCCAGATTAAGTGCGAAAACAGCATTCATCTGCTGTATCTGTACCTAGAATTGTTATCAGTTTCACTATAGATTTATTGTGTATTGTTTACATTTTTTATTGCTTAATATCTTGGCATTCCTTCTTATAAAGAGTGACATGTTAGGTTCCAATTCTTGAATTCAAAAAAGTGAAAATTAATGTTCTCTTCGCTTTACTATGTTATTAAAAATATAACTTCCTTGCAATTTAGTGATAATTGCTTCAAGCTAATTAGGAAAGTAGAAGTTTCTTTGATCAGAGAATACAGTTAATTAACAACATAGCAAATTAATATGAATTGGTCTATAAGCTTTGATTTATAGGTTAAGTATATTGTATCAACATATGGTTTTAATATGAGCTTAATTCAGCTGTTCACTAGAGAATACTTTGAAATAATGTTTCTATTGAGAAATCAAACTGCTATGTAACTGATGTACTTAGGAAGTGAGGAGGAGGAGGAGGAGGAGAAGAAACAGTAACGAAAGGATAAAATAAAGAAAGGAACAATACATACAAGTAGGTAGCATTTGATTGAACATTTGATTGGATTGAATGGATACTCAGACTGACTTTAAACATTGCTGACCTCACAAACATGAGACCTAAACCGTAGTCCCCCATCTTCTTCCTCTACTGAAAGATGGAGCACGGTTGCTGCCATGAGTCAAAGGCATAATTTAGCCCACAATAGAACACTTTCTCAATTTGTATCCCCATAAATGGCTATGACTGTATCGCTCCTCACAAGCATGTTAAATGTTGTTACCCTCCCGGACACCTCCGAGTATAGGGCAGGATAACAATGTAAATAAATCAATAAATCTAAAAATCTAAAAATATTACTCCACTTGGATTTTTTTATTTTTATTTTTATTTTTTTTACTTCTGCTACATTACATTTTCCTATTTCCTTTTTTAAGGTCTAATTTTTAAAATAAATGCAGAACATAAAAGAGCCAGCATCTGCTTGCAAACTGAGAAACAAATCGACATTGCAAGCATTTATTCCTCTTTTTGTCAAATTATATTTCACCTGGGAAGAAATGCCTCAATTTTTAAACAGAAAACATGTAAAATCTTCTGCCCTCATAATGTCCCTGATTTTGTCCATCTTAAAATTGGATATACGTTATTTTGCCATTTTTTTAAAAAATGCTAGTTTTCTGTCTGTTAAATGGTAATTGAAGGACTAAACTGCTCTATGTGAAAGTGTCAGCTATAAACAAAAATGTGCAGTTCTTTTTAATACGCCTCCCAAATTTATTCAAATATCTCAGGATTATGCTTATTAATGAAAATTGTTCTTTGACAATAGAGATGGCGTGTTCACAGCACAATTCAAATGCAATTTTCATTTAGCATGGAACTCCCAATCTTCAACAGAAGGGGGGGGGCAAAATCCTCTATTATTAGTATTTATTTTTATTGTTTGTTTTAAAAATGTTCCAAGCCTGATTTATAGTGAAGTAGCATGAATAATTCATGCAGGTAAATGTTCTGGGACCTAGAAACCAAGCTTTCCTTCTTTCTTCCTCTTTCTTCTTCTTCTTTCTAAAAAAGACTTTTCACTTTGTGTATGCATTTGCCAAAGAGATGTCAGAACTAACTGGAAGGTTTCCTTTTATTTTCATACAATCAAAGTTGAAAACACTGAGTTTCCCCTCCGTGTGGAAAATAGCTTGGGCAATTTTGTGTCAGAATAAATGGATTAGTACTTTTCCTTCTTCGCGTTTACTATAAAAGTCAGTTAGGTTTCAGTCATAATGGTACTTTTAATATCTGTAATCCACAAGAACAGAGCAAAGCTGAGGTCTGCTAACACATTCTAAGAACCCTTCCATCGTGATTTACTAGTGGCCCAGTGGCCCCAATTTTAGCAGATTACATCCAATCAGTATAAAAAATTGAGGTCCTCATTTCCACAACTACAGATAGCTTTTTAAATTTGCCAGAGGACTGTATTTGTACTGCATGTCTACTGCCCACCTTCTGATTTTTCACTGATGACATCAACTCTTCCAACCTCTATAAATAGAAAAGAAATCCATATTTCTATCTAATTTCCTGGAAAGTATCCAACATTTAAACCAGACAGTTCTCAATCAATCAAAACTTTATTGATTGGTCATATGACCATATCAAATCATGATTTAGAGTAAAAATAGAAGATATAAAAATGTCATTGCATAAAATCTTTATGTTAAAGTTATTATATAGACAGGCCAGTGTACCACCAACAGTAAGCAATCCATGGTATATATAGACATTATCCTTTAGCACACACATGCACAAAGAGATAAGCAGTCTATATTTAAATCATATAAGCATAGAGTTGGAAGGGACTTCTAGAATCATCAGTCCAAACTCCTGCTCAATGCAGGATTCCCCAAACCGACCCAGACAGATGTCTGTCCAGCCTTTGGCTGAAGACCTGCAGCAAAGGAGAGCTCACCACCTCCCATGGCAATCTATTCCAGTGACTGATTGCCCTTAGAGTCAGGAAATTTCTCCTAATACCTAATCTGTATTGACTCCCTTGAAGTTTCATCCCATTGTTTCTGGTCCTCCCATCTTGTGCAGGTGAGAATAGGGACAATCCCTCTGCACTGGGACAGCATTTCTGATATCTGAAGACCACTATTTAGGTGTTTAGGGATGAGACCCGGGGCCTTTCTGCACTTGGCCTTTTTCTGGAAATATATCCCAGAATGGGGATCTGCTATCTGCATGCTGGTGAAGACTATGAAAGGCTCCAGGTGAGCCAGCCATAGTCTGCATTACCTTGTGGCCAGCAGATCACTATCCCAAGATATATTCTAGAATAAGACCAAGTGTAGACGAAGAAGAAGAAGAATTGGCTTTTCTACCCTGCTTTCTCACCCATTTAAGGGGACTCAAAGTGGCTGGCAAAGCTTTTCTATTCTTCTCTCCACAACAGAACACCCTGTGAGGCAGGTGAGGCTGTGAGAGCTCAGAAGAGAGCTGTGACTAGCCCAAAGTCACCCAGCTGGCTTCATGGGGGGGAGGGTGGAATCAAACCCGGTATTCCCAGATAAGAGTCCAGCTCCCTAAGCACTAGACCAAACTGCAGAAAGGGCCCTGGTGTGGTGTCTGCTTCAACACTGTACTTTGAGAGAGAATCTTGTCAGGGGCATGGGTGAGTATTTGGGTGTGTTCCTTTTTTTTTTACTATTTATATCTTAATGATCTTTCTGAGAAACCAGGCAATTCCTCATTTAAAAAACAAAAGCTAGGAGTGCACAAAAGAATTGTTGGTGAAGCTGGCCCTGTTTCTCAGTGTCGGTACCTGATACGATGCACAGTAAAACTTGTTTGTAGCTTTCCCTTAAGTCCCTCCAGAGCGTGAGACATAAATCCCACAGCTCAATAAATACACAGGTAAAATCAGAGTCACAGATTTATGTTCTGACCTGTGGCAGTCAGCACTGTGACATTTGCTGTACCTTGCTGCCCTGCCCCTGGCTTCTCTTTTGTGCTTCATTTTAGTATTTGAAATTAAAAGTTGCTGTCCTGAGAAGTAGCTCAGGCTGTTCAGTCACAAAGAATGAGTGTTCAACACCCACCTCACCTTTTTTAACTGAATTCCACTTCCAGGAAGTGTAATACCATTATGTAATACCTTCAGGTATGGGGCGGAATAGAAATGTAAATGATAAATAAATAAATATTATTATTATTTGGTTTACAGTTGATTGAGCAATGAATCCAAATAATCTAATAAGTCCTCCTACCGGATTCCTATTTCATTTGTGATCCTCCTCCAATTTTGTTCACTTTACTGTTAGGAATCCTGTGTTGGGTGTGTTTAATCCTGAAATTAATCCAAAAATTCACCAAGAAGGTAAGATGTTATGGAATAGGTATAAATGACACAAAATTACCCATGAAATCAAACAGATAACACCTAAAAATACGTCAGGGACAAAGCATTCTTCCAAGACCAAACATTTATTTAAACGCAGTAAAATACCATAGGAATCAAACAAATGTCCAAAATAGCAGGTAAGCAGCTGATTCTCAAACCCTTTACTAGAAATGGAAAAGATATAAAGACCCACTTCCTGGTTCCTCAATGGAAGGATTAGACAAATTTATGGATGGCAGGTGCATAAATAGCCACTGGAATGGCTATGCACATGTTCCGGGCTGGGGGGACAAGCAAGATGTCTCTAAGGCCATTTTCTGGGATTTGAGAGCAGGAATAGGTTTGTCCTTGTCTCTGCTTGAGATGCCCAGGGGCAATTGGTGGGCCACTGATGCTGGGCTAGATGGGCTGTGGCCTCATCCAGCAGGGGTCCTCTGAGATTCTTACTGACGTGTCTCAAGCGGACGAGGGCAGCGAGGCAAAGACATGTGCACACTTTTGGCAGTCAAGAGTAGTCAGCATCAGGTCAGTCCAAGGTCAGGGTCCCAGAAGTCACAGCAAGAGTCAGGTCAGCCCAAGTCACAGAGTCACAGCAGGGTCCAAGAGTCAGGATTACAGGTGGAGGCATGGATGGGAGTTGCACAAGTGTTTTGTCTATAACGCCAGCCCAGCATGTGCTGCTCAGTTAAGTAGGGGAAGCAGTAGCACGCCCTTGCCAGTGCAGCTGCACCAGCCACTGCGATCTGCACCTCACCTGTTTCTGCTCTGGAAGCAGAAGAGGGAGGGGTGCTCTTGGGGCTGACTGGCTGAGCTCTTGTCCCCGGAGCTGTCTGTGTGCGCCTCAAAACTGGACCCTGACCCTCAACATCCGTGTTGTGGTGCCCCGGTTGCTGCCCAGACCATTGTGCCCTTGAAACTGCACTCTCCTCCCCCAAGGAGACTGGACTGGCATGATGGGGCATGACACTTATGAACTGGATGGGCTGTGGCCTGATCCAGCAGGGCTCCTTTCATGTTCTTATGCTCTAATGCACATGCACCACTCGGTTAATTCAGCTCAGTGAATTCTCTACAGGAAAACCCAATCCATGTCTTGTTTTGACCACAAAACCCTATCAAAGTCAGATATATAAATGAATCTGCCTACATTGCTGCTAAATAAAGGCATTTTTTAATTAACAAAGTTAATTCCTACAACCCAAAGACGCTTTGACCTTGGTTATGCTGAAATGCTTTAGTTACTTTTCTTAGCAGTCTGGGTTGTATAGGTAGTTAATTTTGAAAATAAAATGATAAACACTGCTGGGCATAGTATGCCTGCCAAATACTTTATTTGACCCAGATCCTGCAAATAGCCATGTGGAATCATTTTTATAAATAGGGGGGAGGAAGGGTGGGGATAGGAGTGAGATACAAGAGATTGGTTATTTTGTTAGGAGTAACTAATTATGAATATGAGCAACCTGATCAAGGAGGTACTAGTAGTCTACATTGATCTTCACCGAGCTGAATAAATAACTTTTGCTTATACCATGTCTGAGAGGTCTATTTCTGTCAAGCGTAGGTAATGTACTGCAATATTTTTCTCTATTTAACTCAAGAGGTGGCCACATTGCAGAAGCAGATGAATCATGTACAATTATTTGTGGCTTAACAATAAGGCTCAGAAAGTACCTTAAGGGGTGTTCAGAAATACAGGGAAGGTAAAGCGTTATTTAACTGCAAAATATTTGAATGAATTATGAGATTATATTGATTATATTGATTAAACCACATACTGCATACTGTGGGCAGCAGACTGGCCTCTTGAGTTGTGGACACTAAATGTCAACTTTGCCATTTTAGATTGACAATTGTTGGTGTTCTTTTTAAAATATATTTATGGTGGTTTTCGATTGATGAAAATTTGAAGTGAATTTGGCTGATTTATTTTGTGCTTGCAAGGATTTCAGGATTTCTTTTTCTATAATGGGCTACCAGAGAAAAACTATCTATTATCTGACTATCAATCCTTGAACTCCAATTATAAAATAAGATGTTGACAGTCTAAGATGTTCTGGCTCTTCTTTGGGGTCAAATGTCAAAGCATTGCCTACCCATCCTTTGAAAATGTTACTAATGTTGGCAGTTTCAAGAAAAATGAAAGAGATGTAGTACTGAAGTAAGTGGAAAGATTAAGGCCTTTCTGCGCTTAACATGCTTGATCTGGATCAGCCCTCAGATCTGGATCATGGATTGGAACAATGCCATCTGCACTGTGATGCCTGTTCCAGTCTAGTCTTTGTGCCAAGCCAAAAGCTCAAAAATGCTCCAGAGGCTCCCTCTGCAAGCTGCCCTGGCCAAGAATGAAAATTGCTAGCCTGGTGCTGCATAGGGGTGTTTGCAAATATTTGTAGCATTCAAAATTCTTACAAATTTGGCCACATTCGGATATTGGAAGATTGACATTTGAATTTATAGGATTTTATCTTTTGTAAACTTGATATGGCCATTAGTGCATTCATTCATTCATTCATTCATTCGTACAAAGCTTCATTTGGGATTCATAGTGGGGAATCAAATTGAATTCATATTGAACATTCATATCAAATTCGAACCCTAGCACACTCGAGGGGGATCTATCTGAATGAATATGAATTTTCGTGCATTCAGTTGAATATCTTCAGAATGTAACAGATTCAGAACTCTTGATATGTGGTTTTTACCTGCCTAAGAGATACGAATTGAATACAAAAACAAAATTCATGTACATCCCTAGTGCTGTGTGTTTGCACTGCCAAAATGGTCCCCTGTGGAAGCAGCCAAAGACGCTTTGTGATCTAGATTACCAGCTGCTAGCATGGACAGGGTCCTTCAGGTTCACACCAGCATGTGGACAAAAAGACCCTGAAGGGCCTATTATGCTGACAGATGCAAAAGGCAGGTAAGTTTAGAAAAGCCCTGAAGTCTTTCTTCTGGGCCAAACATGTTGATGATGATCCTTAACTCTTCTCTCACCTTCATTTCAGAAAAGGGAGAAATTTAAGTATGCATCATGGCTTCATGGATACACAAATGAAGGGTGGCAACCCTCAAGTTATAGCTGTTGTCAATGCAGAAACTAAAGAAAAATGTTCCACACAGATGAAGCATGAGATGTTTAATTGAAAGGATAAAACAGGAGTGAATGCTACTATTTGCTGGCAGTTTTCCACACAGTTGGCTTCTGTTAGGGTCTATGAGATTCCTAAAGTGGTCTTCCACATTTTTCCCGTGAAGCCAAACTGTAGCACTACAGCACAAAGGAGGGAAGAACAGATCCTGAGTAGATCCAGGTTATGTGCTGAGAAAAAGCTTTCTAGAGTTGTGAGTATAACTGCATGTGTTGGTGTTTAAAGTCCTGCATTCTTATCTTCCTAGCTATGGGTATTTTTCCACTGAACTCCTTTGATCCAGATCTAAGAAGATCTGGATCTAAGGAATGGGTACTTCCCTTAATCTGGATCTAGTAGATCAGGATTAAGGGAAGTACCCAATGTATTTCCATGGGTGGTCTAGCACCCAAAAGCAATGGGTGCTAGCCTGCTTGCTGTGGAAACACTAGAGCACCCATTTGCAAATTCAGATCTACCCATTCCAGGTGTTTGGGGGGACAGGGGGTGCAATCTCTGAAGTTACCTTCGGAGATTAGCAAAGGCTCCGGAGTCCCTCTGAAGTTGCCTTCAGAGATTAGCAAAGGCTCTGCAGAAAAACCCCTTGTGAAAGCAATGCAGCTGTCAAAGGCTCCGGAGGATCTTGAAAGTTAGTGACAGATGGAGGGATTGAAGACTTTTCTTTTAGCTTGTCAGAGTGAGTCATTTAGGCATGGAACTGTGGAGGTGGGAAGCATCTGTCAGGAATAGGAGTGATGATTTTTTCTAGTTAGAGTTTGGAGGAAGGGGCATTATAAAGAAAATCTGTCTGTCTGTCTGTCTGTCTGATCTATCTATCTATCTATCTATCTATCTATCTATCTATCTATCTATCTATCTATCTATCTATCTATCTATCTATCTATCTATCTACCTACCTATCTACCTATCTACCTATCTATCATCTCTATCATACAATGTACAAAGCAACAGAACAACCCAGCCTCCAGATCACCCTGCATTGGGTTCTTCCCAATAATTTAGGATATTGTGATGTTATCTGTGGATAATGCAGGCAGATTAGAGCCATGTGACTTTTTTCAGTTGACCAATGGGAATTTTGTCAACACTGGTTTGCTTCAATTGCCACCCAAGGTCTTCTGGGATGGCACCCAGTGTATGGATCACCATTGGTACCACAACTAGTGGCTTGTGCCAGCATCTCTGCACTTCAACACTCAGGTCTTCATATTTGACTCTGCTGATACTGCAACATTGATTGTGTGACCGCCTGAACGGAGGTCAGATCAGGGTGTGTCATGTGCTAAGACCTTGTCTGTTTGAATACAAAAGTCTCTTATACGTCAGTCCTAGTGGAATGCTGGAAATTGGACAGTCACAGTTTTGAGGATCACTGTGTATAATTATGATATGCAAATAGAGGGTAAAGTAAAGTCCATCTGGAACACGCTTGGATGATTCAATCCATCCCCTGGGTTTATGTGAGACTTTCTTCTTAGCCCTGGACTAAAGCCATTGATTTTCTCACTGCGAAATGGAAGAATTTAACCATTTCAGAAACCATGATCGTTCATGTGATATGAATGAATCTTCCCTTTTCCTTAAAAAAAGTATCCCCTGTGAACATGAATAGCGAAAAAAAAAAGTTTCACATAAAATGCGCTGTCTCACAATAATTGTTCTCTTGCTATTGCCATTTTAAAAGGTCCTGTGACAATTCTCTTTGGGAATGTACCCTTTTTTACAAGACCACTATATTGATATAATTTCCATATAATAATATACAGATTTAACACACTGTTTATGGAAAATGCTGAGGCTTTCTTCCTCTAGCCCTCAAATGAATGCTTAAACATTCAAATAGGATTGTGTGAGCATTAATTTATTTCCTGCGCAGGACCACGAGGCACAATTTTGTAGTAGCATAACATGCCCCAGTGTGAGCGCTTTAGATGATGATATGAGGTTATAATGAGCCGTGTTCTCCTGTGCGATGCACTCGGTGCGTAATTGCTACCTATCTTTTCTTGGGAGCAGTTTAGAAATTATAAAAGTAACAACAAGGATTACGCTCTGCCTAAAAAGCAAAACAACAAGAGAAAGATTGATTTCTTCCAGCAGCGATTTGAATTCGATCTTACTTGCCTGGAAGAGTTTGAGTGGTCCCAGCAGAAGCGTCGTCATCTAGGCCACTTGCCTGAAAAACCCCCCACCTACATAAAACTCCTCCGCCAAAGGAGATCTTTGAGGGAAGATTCAGGATACAGGCTATTTTCACCAGTCAAGGGACTCCATTTCATTTAATGGCTACTTGGTCAGTCATTTAGAATTCTGAACAGACGCTACTGGTGCATTTCCACATCATGCTATTCTCTGGTCATGGCATGTGTGTGTGCCACATGGACTCGCGCTCTCAGGAACAAAGGAACTCTGGGTAATCCATATCAGATGCAGGAATCCAACCAGAAAATCAGTTCTTCCATTAGACGTAAACCACTTTGACCTTTTTTTAAGGGAAAAGTGATACTTAAATATCTTAAATGTTTGTCATCTGTGAGGCATAAATGACACCAGATCATGAGGTCATTTTTTTAATTCATATTGAATCAAATGCAAGAATATTAATATTTGTTTGAATGGATCCCCTTCAAACGTGGTAGGATTCAAACTTGGTACGAATGTTCAATCCCATAGAAATGCATACAGAGTCCATACAAATCCCATAGAATTAATTCAGACGTTAGTTAAACTGGGGAAGTGGGAAAGCAGCTGTGGCTGCCGCATCTGCCATGAATCCGGATTGCATTTAACATGGATTGAGAGTGGATTAAAAGTGGGTTCAGGTCATATTTGATGCTTTCAAAGCACAGATTTGTTACAGAATAGGTATCAGATTCGTATTTGTTCATATTGGAAACATATTCATATTGAATATATCAAATACGTATTCATTCGTATCGAATATGTATTTGTTCATATCAGATATTCATATGAATACATTCATATCAAATAGAATCCTACCACATTCGAAGGGGATCTATTTACATTTAAGGCACTTTAGTACTATCGATGCATATGGAGTCTCCAAAGTTTATGTGCCAAGAATTCAAACAGTTTCAGGGATGCAGATTAATACATATATAGTTGAATTAATGGATCTATATAATCTGTCAGGGCTTATAGATGAATTAACTGAACATTCCTGATTTTCCGACAAATTAGTAGGAAGATTACGGTGCCATCTAGTGCCTGATTTCTTCTGTCAAGTTCTGTTTAAAAAGCTGTTATCAGTCTATTCATAGGAGGGAATATAAGCTGTTGTTTCTTTTGAATCTGCAAGAAATCCGAACAGTGAGAATTCTGTGGTGCTGTTTATTTTGGTACTGATGAACAAGCAGTTTGTTCACCTGTTTTTCACACAGGTAGCTGACTGTACACCTCATTTTTATACAGGCTGTTCTCATTTGTTGCAGTTTTTGGGTTGCTAAGCCACATACCACAATTCTGTGAACCTGAGCTTTGGGATTTAGCTGTGATACCCATCTTCAGAGGATATGACATCTGCAAATAATCATCTAAACCGGGCACCATGCAACTTTTCTAGCGTTCCTGCGTGATAAATGCCTGGTGATTGGGAGTAAACAAAGGCTGCTCTGCTGCAAGGAGCTTCGTTTCCTCTCCATTGTATTTTTGGTGCAAGAATTCATATGCAGATGCCAAAGCTGTTGATGGGCTTTTCTGTCCTGCTTAGCACATGTAAATGAAAATGATTTTGTCAGCTCTCTTAATGTTTGTTTTGCAGTTCGTAGGGCAGACTAGAAATCTGTCTCTTCAAAAAATAAATTTTGTATTATTTTTAATATTTTCATATCTTTGACAGACCTAGCACTAAATAGGAATATCTCAGTGTTAGTGATGTGCACAAATGTTTTTTTTAAAAAAAACACATGGTTTGTATTGAATTGAATGCAAGAAAATTCATATTTGAGTTGATCCCTTTTGAATGTAGTAGGGTTTGAATTCAATATGAATGTTCAGTCCTACCACATTTGAAGGGGATCTGTTCAAACAAATACAGATGTTCTAACGTTCAGTTTGTTACAAATCAAATGCCAAAAAGCCCTACTTAAAAGCACATCCCTACTTATAAGTTACTAAATACCTTGAGACTGTGGAACCTTCAGGGGCAGCTTGGAGATCATCTGGAGATGTTTTCCATGAAACACAGAACATCACATTATGATTGCCTAGAGCTGAGCTTTCCTTGTGTTAGTATGCTCTCTATGGAATGTATTTCTCCTGCAATTTGTGGGGTACCTTCACTTGAATAGGTGTCTGTTTGCCTTGGGAATGAATACTGTTCCAAACAAAACTGTAAGATCTGATGTTAAATGTAATAATGTACAATACACACACACACACACACATATAAATCCAAAGTAAAGATTAAAGGGCTCTTTTTAAAAAATCATGAAGCAATTTTGAAGTAGAATATGGAAATTATGGATGTGTTCACTCTTGCCTGGGTACTGAGCATGTGATTGTGAGTGATGACGTATTCGTGCTGCCAAGACCTCAGGAAGACTTGTCTCTTGTGGAGCTTCTTACATGGTGTCATGTCACTTTCTCCTCTAATCCAATGGCCAGGATCTGGTATCAGGATGTGACTGCTGGTGATGGAAGCCCATCAAATCTTCAAGCCCATCAAATCCTGACATTCTGTGACCAGGGAAATAGAGAAGTGGGCTAAAGCAAACCCACCATCATAGCATGTCCTTGGACTATGATTAAAATGGCGCTACGTGCTATATGACTTGGGGCTCTATTATTTTTTATAACATAAACAAAACCTAAAGGGCTTTCAGGGTTAATTTGTTATATAGTTAATGGCTGCCATATCAATGTATAAAATATTTGAATGCAAATGGACAAAATATTGGAAATAATCTAAAATATCAAAGATAGATGAGTTGATTAGTGCAAAATTGATGTACACAACATGGATTCATTCATCAACTGCTGAACTGATAAATTATTTAAGACTGAGAGAAAGAGGTTAGATGATAAATGTATCTATAAATAAGGGGAAACCATGCATACAACTTTGTACTCATAATGATTTATTTCAGAAATACTGTAGTTCTTTAACTGAATATGAAGAAAGCAAAAACGATTATTTATAAGCTTCATAAATTAGAAATTATGAAGATTATCTGATGCCTTGTGGTGAATCTGTTATGGATGATCAACCTGCTTTTCTATTCTTTGTGTGTGTGTGTGTGTGTGTGTGTGAAACCCTATCTATAATAAGATCCAATGAGTATGTAATGCAGCCTTTGCAAGAATAAAAATCTCTTTTTTAAAAAATGTTCCCCTTACAGCTGTGTACCAGCAACTACAGCTGAAACTATAGAGAGGTTATTCCTTCAGAGAGGAATCCAAGTGGAAGCCCGCGCTGTAGAAGTCTACAAAGAACTCATAAAATGTACTTGTGCAAGAGTCAGTCTTTGTACTATGGGAGTCTAGTGTCTAATGGCAAAATCTGTTCTAAGATTCAGTGACCTTTACTGCCCAACACAGCTTAGATCCAGTCAATTGACTTACTCATTTTGCAGATTTGTATGATGGGAATTGACTTTTTTTTCTCTGTGTGCATGTAGCTGACTTAGGTTCTTTTTGCATTTGCCTTTGGGCTGGTTTACAGTGTAGACCATCAGCCTTCCTTCTGCATAGATGCCCTGCACACTGCTGATGTCTCAAAGAATGGAACATAATCCAGATCCAGGGACACTCAATCTGGATTAGGAATATGCACAAATATTTGTATTATTCATTATTCGTATGAACTTGGTCAAATTCAGACATATGGATTTGCATTGAATGTTGGCACATTCAAAGATTGACATTCAAATTCAAATGGAATGTTTTGATACATTCATATGAAGTTTCTTATGGGATTCATGTGGGATTCATATATGAGGCTTCTATGCTATTTGTATGCATTTGTATGGGATTCGTATGGAATTGAAAATTCGTATCAAATATAAATCCTACCACGTTTGAAGGGGATCTATTCAAACAAATATGAATTTTCTTGCATTCGATTCAATACGAATGAATTTTTTTAAAAAAATTCATGCACATCCCTATCTCTGAGACTTATTTTGCTTGTTGCCCACTTTATTTTAACAGAAGCATATGCTGGGTTATCATTATTAAAGCCAGTTCAAGTTTGTCTCTGGATTAAGCTAGTTCCCACACTTAACACATGTCCAGACAATGTCTTGTGGTACGTAGAGGGAAGAGGGAACTCCAACAATGAGGATAGCTTGAGCGTTAATTCAAACTTGCTTTCGGGTCACCTTTCTCATGGGGTGGAATGAACTGGGCCCCAAAAGAAGGTGGAGGTGTTCATCCACCCCGCTCCCTGGCCACCAAATGACCATACCAAACCCCTATGTAGACAGAGACCCATTTCATGAACAGGTTTCTTTTGGTTGAAAAGGGCAGCTTTTTTCATATCTTTTGCTGAGTTCAAAAATTGGTTTGTTGGCTTGATGAATAACTAGCCATATGAAAACTTTTTATGGCATCTATAAAGCAGAAAATAATTCTTTTTACATGATGATATATGTTTTAATATATTTGAGATTTCAAATTTCAGCAGCAATGAAAGGTAGGAAAAACTGTCAACCGAGACATTTGCATTTTTTTACAGTAAGTAAATAATAGTAGAAAGTAAAAATTTTATTACTGTCTGAGGCCAACAGAGGAACAACAGGTGCAGAACTTAAAATATAACAAATGGTTTGAGCCTGTGCAATAGTTTGAGTTTTAAAAAAGTTATGGGATGTATATGTTGGAGAGCAGAATTTTGCCACTCAGTGTGAAATTGAAGTAACTTTGTCTTCCACCAGGTTTCTGGCATAAGGCTATCCTGATAAGGCCTTAATATGGGGTGAGCATCTCATTTCATCAATTGCAACAGTATTTACACTAAAGAAGGACACGGTTGACAGTTTTGTCTTCCTCAGTGTCAGAAGGTAATGGGGTTGTGAATGGGTGTAATATTTCCCTTTTAACAGCAATGAAGGTAAGGTATCAAAGTGAACTCTGGATAAAGCTGAATGGTATGTATGGAGTGATGGTGTAGGGATAAAAAGAAATGGCACTGTTACATTTTCATCTTAATGTTCTATATAAGGCAGGATGATAAGTTGGAAATATTTTCTACGGATCCAATTCATTGCTGAAGAGAAGATAGTCTGATGAATCCTACCTTATGGATTTTTTTAAAAAAAATGGTGGCCTCTGCCAAATTGAATAGAATTTATCTAGAAGGATTAAGGACGTACAGGCTGGAATACTCTACTTAACGAAGAGGGTAGACCGAATTCTTGCCTAAAAATTAATTAGCCCTATTTAATCCAAATATCTAGTTGTAAGTGCCTGCCACTTAAAATGCAAATTTCACATGACCTTAAAGTTTAGGGAGGGACAATTGAAAGTATGTGTGATGTGTCTGAAAAGAATGTTTTCTGAATGACAACGCAAGTCCAGAGCAGCTCCTATTAGGGATGTGCGCAAATATTCAAAATATTTGTTATTCAGACAGATACGAATTGGATATCCAGAAATACGTTTTTCTTTATTTGTACAAATTTGGGTATTTGAATATCCAAATCAAATTAAATGTCAAAAATTGCATCATGCAAACCTACCCTTGAGGACTGCAAAGAGCTAAGAATGAGTGTTCCTCTCCTTGGAGTACCTAGGAGACCCATCTCACAGAGCAATGACTTCCCCATCGAACAGTAGGCAGTCATCCAGATGGAGAGTTAACAGATTCCTGAAGGGAGCATCGTGTTGAGTTTTTAAGTACACCCCCAACTCATATACTCTAATATGATGAATATGTGTGACAACTACTTTAATCGGCTTCAACAACCATCGTCAGCAGGCTTGTTGGCAGCTGTAGGCAACCCTGTGGTAGCCTGTTTCAGGTGGTTGCAAAAAAAAAAATCTATTTATTTTATTCTGCTACCATTTATTCTTAGTAAATTAATTACTATCAAAAAGAAATAGTTGATCTACACATCTCAGACAAAAGTGTGAGGGGAAAAACAGAATCTTATCCAAATGGTTCAATTTTGAACATGATTGGAGTGAAAATTGTGATTTTAGAAAGTGGTTACTAGTGCTTCAAAAGCTTATAAGTTTTCATTATTATGACCAGGTTGAAATTGGTATTTAAATTAATTATGACAGCCATATGAATTAGACATGAAACTTCTAGAGCTAATTAGAGTCTGAGAGTTTTTAATTTGATGTCTGTCTTGGTATAATATCTACTTTATGCATTAAATTAATGAAATTAAGATGGCATCATTATAAATTTCCACTTCTCCAGTTCCATAAGTTCTACAATTACATGCCATATTTGAATGATAATTGAATAAGATTAAATAATTATATCCATGTCTGAATTCCTTGGAACTTTGAAGAAAGAGCTTTTATTTTTGTTACGTCCTGCATAAGTGCAGCAAACATACAATGAGCTTTTATACCTATTTGCCTCTAACTCTTGGAATATTTTAATAAGCATAACAAATGAGAAGAAAAGAAAGGTATGTGACGAAAATGAAATGAAAAACACATTCCCAGGATGCGCAGCTAGATTTGCTTCTGCACAGATTATTGTGGCTATATGAGGCTGATTCTTAAAAATTTCAAGTATTTTATTGGCTTCCCAAATGAAGCCAAGAATCCTTGATTTATTGGCACAATTCCCTTGACCTCATGTGTTTCAGTGACAGCTGGACAATGGTGTTATTAGGGACCAATGCACTGGGTGTACTGGTTTGGGGTAAAATAGCCCTCTCAGGCACAGAACTCTTTTTTAAAAAAGAGGATCTTGCAGCTAATAAATTTAAAAAATGTGAAACCACCAGGTGAACTATAAAATAAAGAAGTAGACAGAATTCAAAACCTCCCAGACAAAAGATTCTTCAAAAACAAACTGAAATCTTTAATAAAAACCAGCCTTAAAAGAGAAAAAGTCACAAAACTGTTCCTGATTGTCACAGCTTTTTAGAGGCACAGGCAGAGTAATAGTAAACAATGAAATGAAGGGACTTTCCCCAAAATATAGTGTTTGCAGAGCTACTTTGCATGCACCAAAGATTTGAGAGCACCCTAGAATTCTAGGAGAAGCCAAGGAAAGAGGGGGGTTGAAAAAGAGTTGAAGAGAAAGATCTTATCTAGCAAAGTGAAGGCATTACTAGTAGTAGTAGCAGTAGCAGCAGTAGTAGTTATAATTTATTATTTAATATTCCATTTCTACTTAATGTAATAATTGAAAATGTAACTTCTCATTTTTAATATAATTTCTTTTGGTAATATAATACAACAAATAAAATATGTTTATTACAGAAACCTTTTCAGTGGCTGCCCCCAAGCTTTGGAATTTCCGCCCCATGGAGACCAGGTTGGCCCCATTTCTTCCTGCCTTCTGTAGGCAGGCAAAAACATTTTTATTCCAGGATGCCTTTTTAACCAAAAAGATGATTTTAGCTATTTCCTATTTCTGTTTTTATACTTATTGTGTTTTAATAGTTTAAATTGACATTGTTTTACTTGAATTTCTGTATGGATAGTTTTTAATTTTGTATACTGTTGTATTCCTGTCTAATTTTGTATGCTGCCTAGAGTGCCTTTTTGGGATAAATTACAAACAAACAAATACAAACAAACAAACAAATAAATAAAAGAGCACATCTTTTGCATTTGTATGAATGGCACTATTGTTCATTGCAAGATTGAGTGTATAAGCTAGCATTTATAGTTTTTTGACTTTCAAAAAAGGAAGGGAGGGAGGGAGGGAGGAAATTGCCATATCAAAATCAGATATGTCCTGCCAAAGGTAGTAAGGTAGAAGAAAAGTCATAGATATTCTTTGTAAAATTGCTCTTCGATATGTGGCCCGCATTAAAAATTTTTGTGATATTACAAGAACCTATCCAAGCACTTAATTTTATTGTTATGCAGAATTTCCACTTGAAACAGCTGCACCGGCCATAAATCAGTGTGATAACATTCCTCCAACATCATTTAATGCACAGGTTCTTTGGGGTCAAGGCATAGTCTATGCTCTGTTTATTGTTCCTTTTAGTTGCTGTTTGCATACCGAATGACAAATCACCCTCTTGTCGCACACACAGCCATGAAGAAAGCTTTAAATATGAAAATCTAACAAATGTGTTGTTGTTTCATTTTTCCAACCGAAGCTCCAAACAAATGTTTTGCAACAACAGTTTGGTATATACTGGGAAATCTACACACACATCTGTATGCATACATACATCCCTTTAAATGAAGAAAAGATTTAATTTGCATGGAAATGAAGATACTGCATTATACGTGAGAAGATCACCACCTTGGCTGGAAGATTTGCATTTGACATTTGTGTTTTAACAGGCAATTAAAATTTAATTTTGACTATGATGAAAAGTAAATCCTTTTATCCCACACTTGCAATGAAGGTAGGTATACATTGTATTATAAAACAGTATTCTAGCTTAAGGTTTCATGTGATAATAATGTAGGGAGGGAAGTAAAGCAAAGTTTTCTTTAAAAAAAAAAAAACTTGAAGGTACCCAGGGGTGTAAGATTCTGTGGATGTGTAAATCACTAAATAAATGTGAAATTGCATTTCTTAAGAAAAATGTAGCATGACATAGGGATATTGCCAAGAAGATTGTTCTCTTTTTGATAGTTTGTACTTCCTGAACTAAAATATAAGGAGAAAGTCATATAGAAAAGGTGGATAGAGAAAATTTCTTTGTCACACAGCACTAGAACCAGGGTCCCTCTATGAAGCTGATGGGTAGGAGGGTCAGATTAGACCCTTCCTTACCCAGAGGGTCGTTGGTCTATGGAACTTGTTGTTAGAAGTGGCGGTAACAGCAACCAGCCTAGATGGCTTTAAGGAAGGGCTAGACAAATTTATGGATGATAGATGTATCAATTGCCATTAGAATGGATGCCTAAGTACATCTTTCATGCTGGGGGGACTAGCAGAATGTCTCTAAGGCCCTTTGCTGGGATTTGAGAGCAGGAGAACGTTCGCCCTTTTCTCTGCTTGAGATGCCCATGGGCAATTAGTGTTCAACTGTGTGGGACAGGAGGCTGGACTTGATGAACTGTGGCCTGATCCAGTAGGGTTCCTCTTAAGTTCTTAAGTATAGCTATCTTGCAAAATATATGCTTCTCCTTTGTTGCTATTTGCTTATACTACCACTATTACTTATTGCTACTACTACTATTAATAACAATGTAGGACACCGGCCAGCAGTTGTGGTTCCAGTGGGTATTGGCCCACTGGGTGCCATAGCAAACAAGCTTGGTTAACTCTTAGAACATCTGCATATTGACAAAATCTCCATTGGTTAACTGCAAAAGGCCACCCTGCTTGGATACACACACATTCTATGCTGATATGTATGTTATCCTAAGGTCTTGGGATGGGCTCAATGCAAAATGAAGGTAAACACCAGCTAAAGAAATGGCAGCTGTGATATCATGGATTAGAGGAAATCTCTCTCCCCACACCCAGAGGATTGGTGGTGTATCCAACCTGCCTGGGGCTTGGCCCAGTGATTCCTGAGAGGGGGGGGGGCAGGATTTTACATTGAATGAGGGATGTGCACACATGGGTTTTTGGCATTCAATTTGTAACAAATTGAATGTTAGAAAATTTGCATTTGTTCGCATAGGTCACCTTCAAATGTGTTAGGATTCTATTCAATACGAATGTGTTCATACGAATTGGTATGAATATCCCATATGAATGCATACAGATCCTGCACACGTATCCTATACCAACGCATACATATTGGATGCGTATCCTATACGTATTCCCAGTTTAACAAATGTATGAACTATTTGTACGAATGTTCTGAAACATTCATATTTGCACGAATGTTAATGTACAAATGTTGTAACATTCAATTTGTGTACAAATGTCTGAATTGGTACAAATCTGTATGAATAATGTTGTGAATATTTGTGAACATCCCTACATTGAATTGGAGGCTAAAGCTCTAAAGCTCTAATGAGCTCATTTGGACTATCCTGCAATTCTGTCCACTTTGAGCTAGAGCCTTCAAACTTGGCACAGTGGTGCCTGGGGGGGGGGGGGGGCAACGGTGCCATCTGTGCCAATTTGGACTATCCTGAAATTCTATTTGATGACAGTTCCACTTGGCACCTGCACGTGTGCAGTCGGCTTTCTTGTTCTGGCTCCAGATGCAGCAGGATCCACCACCGAGCAGATCCTGTTAGAATCAACACTCAAGTCCAAACCAGCTTCCTGAGTCCCTTTGTTGCTATTTTGTCAAACGTGACATTTTCCACATCTCTTTATTTATCCCTTTTCGGAAGCCTGAGCAATTATATTATGTCCTTAATGCACATAGTTCCTTTCTCTTTCAAGCCTGGCCCTGCTGCCCTCTGGGAGGTGGCACATTTAGAATGCTGAGAACTCTGAACTGCAGCTCCTAGGGGAAGTTCTTGAGACATTTCAGCTGGAGTCGTACAGGTGCTAATTCACTTACCTCTCTGTGGGTTTTGGCAGTGAAACAAAGACACGAAGGGGTCATGCAATAAAGATTGCCCTTACCTAGGGAACAGCAGAAGAAAGGTGTCAAGCACATTTTTCTCAACAGCTAAGCTTCAATTGTCAGCGCTCGGAATCTGTAGATAGCGGGGGCTTCAAGGCTGAAAGTAAGTTAATAGGACTTTCTGTTTTAAACTGTGCAGGGATATGACCATAGTTCAGTGATGGCGAACCTTTTGAGCTCGGTGTGTCAAAATTCGCAATAAAACCTAGCTTAACTCGGGTGCTGTGTCACATCTAGAAATATCCATAATTTTGTGATATTTGTAGCTCTAGTAATATTTTATTAAAAGCAAAAACAAATAATTCTTTACATTAGTAACTTTTGTTGCTAAATTTCATTTGCTAATATTCAATTGAAAGTTGGTATTTTGTACACTTCAAGAACAAGCAAGCACTACACGCCCAGGTGCCAAGGTAACCATGTGTGTCACCCAAAAGAGCCTGGCGTGTCACCTGTGACATGCATGTCATAGGTTGGCCATCACTGCCGTAGTTTAACCATGGGGTTATGGATCCTGGAACCCTGAGTGATAAGCTGGAGAATCCAGTGCTGCGCTGGGGTAAGAGGAGAGGAGAAGGCCAGGTGAAGCGAGGAGGCCCAGGGGGAGCAGCAGTTGGGCAGCCAGGTGGTCCATCCTTCTGTCAAGGGTGACTGTAGGCGCTGACACTGTGCCAAGGCAGCACTAGGCCCAAGGTCCAGTTGAGGGAGTGAGAGAGCAGGTGGGAGCAAGAGTGAGAGGGGTGGTCCCCAGCAGAGCAGGAGGCTGAAGGACCAAGGGGCAAGTGAGGCAGGTGGGCAGGGGTGGAGGCCACGCTGGCAGGAATTACTAGAGGCCTCCCCTCCAGATCTTAAGGTACAAGCAGGTCAATATGGAAGAAGGTATTCCTGTAGATACTTGGGACCCAAGTCATTTAGGGCATTATAAATCAGAGTTAACACCTTGAATTGGGCTCAGAAGTGAATTGGCAGCTAGTGCAACTCTTTTAAGACCTGTGTGATGTGCATCCAGCCAGCTGTCTCATTCAGCAGTCTAACAGCTGCCTTCTGCACTAGCTGAAGCTTCCAAACCATCTTCAAAGCGCATTACAATAGTCTAGTCTGGAGTTTACCAGAGCATGGATAACTGTAGCCAAATCATCTCTGTCCAGACACCTGTCAAGCATTTCAACCGCCTCTCCTGATTCAGATGTCACAGAGAGATAGAGCTGGGTGTCATCTGTATATTGACTCTTTTTACTTCAAGTTTTACATAGAAGTTCCAATAGGAAGACCAGATGAGGAAAGGTTGCTGAAAGTCTGGTGATCAAGAGAACAGATGGAAATTACAAATGTTGATGAAGGCAAGGCTGACTTTTGGTCCTTCTAAAAATAGAGACCTCCTATTTAAAAAACACACATGCAATTTCAGAAGTGAAAGCTTTGCATGTGCTTCTCATTGGCTTTCAAAGACAAGGACGGAGAAAGAGAACCTCTTCTCACCATACTTTCCATCATGCAGAGGGATTTTAATGAATGAGCAATGGAGTATCAGCTTTATGGCATAATATTTACTCTGAGTGTCTCGTACCTCATCCGTTCTCTAGGTTTAGCATTTAGAAAAAAAAAGATATAGCATTATTGAAGGAAACAGTCACTTACTGTCCTGAGCTGTCTGCTCTGATTGCTTGGAAGCCTAAATGACTAAGATAAATTACTTAGTCATCACATAAATCATTACTAATCATAATCCGTGTATGCTCTTGGACATCACAATCAAGAATGACAGCGCTAAAGCCTGGCCAGAACTAATTGCTAGAAACTTGCCAGATGTTGTAAAACCTGGACATATTCATTGAGGAGAGTGGCATGTAAGCAACAGTGTAGCCGCATGATTTAATGGCGTAATCTATATTTCTGACATTATAGGTCAAAGAAATAGAGTAAATATAGAATACCTTTATTAATATTGTAAAAGGGTTATTCTGCTCTGCACTGATGGCTTCTTCTTTCTTTTATGTCTCAAACCTAATAAAACTGTATCCAGCTATAAATTTGTATGCCTGCACAAAGGCCAGTGGTCCATGAAAACGTGCAAAGTTGAGATTTAAATTACATTTTGCCTTACACAATGCAAGTAAGAATTCTGCTGTTGTGTGTAGGAGGAAGAATAACAATTTAATCCTCACCTTGTAACAAATCCGATTATGTGAAGAATGGCGGGACAAAATCTTAATAAAGTGCTTTGGAATTTCAATTCAGGATGTTATTTATGAAAGATGGCTTGAAAGTACATATATGGAGTTAAAGTATAAAGAGGTGAATTCATTCATTCATCCATTCCATTCCATTATTGTAGTATCCCCCCCCCTGCCCTCTCTTCAATTTTTTCCATAGTCTTCTTTGAACTAGGTTGTTTAATTAATCCCAGGTTACTTTGTGGACATTAAATGGCTATCTTCTCCTCTTTCCGTCTTCCCCAAAATCATGTTGGTAGCTGCAGCTTTTATGGAGGACTTTGAACGATGTTTGAAGATTGATGGAGTGAATCCCAAAAGCAAAGTTTGAGGTTAGGAAGTTATTTGCAAACTAATGTTAGATAGAGCATTACTAATAATTTCTTTTCTCTATCGCACAACAATAGAACCAGGGGGCACTCTATGAAGCTGATGGGTAGGAGAATAAGGTCTGACAGGGGGAAGTATTTCTTCACCCAGAGGATCATCGGCTTATGGAATGTGCTGCCGGAAGAGGTGGTGACAGCTACCAGTCTGGATGGCTTTAAGGTAGGGTTAGACAAATTTATGGATGACAGATGTATCAATGGCTACTAGAACGCATGCCTAGGTGCATCCTTCAGGCTGAGGGGGGGGAGGAACTGGGGTGCTTCTAAGGCCATCTGCTGGGACTCGAGAGCAGGAGAAGGTTTGTCCTTGTCTCTGCTTGAGATGCCCATGAGCATTTGGTGGGCCACTGTGTGCGACAGGATGCTGGACTAGATGGGCTGTGGCCTGATCCAGCAAGGCTTCTCTTATGTTCTTATGTTCTTATGTTCTTATGTTCTTAATGTTATCTCCTTCATTGGAGGTCTTCAAGCAGAGGCTGGACAGACATCTGTCTGGGATGGTTTAGGAAATCCTGCATTGAGCAGGGGGTTAGACTCTTCCAACTGTATAATTCTATGATTCTATGATCTATGATACTAGATCTATATTTCTAACTTTAGTCATAAGAAGTAAAATTCATATGTCTGTCTGATAAGCCATCACCACCACCACCATCATAACAACAATAACTACTACAACTACAACTACAACTACAACTACAACTACAACTACTACTACTACTACTACTACTACTACTACTACTACTACTACTACTACGGTACTCTTAATCTTGGTAAAACTATTGAGTCCAAGAACAGGATTTAACTCATACCTTGGTTGTGGAGATTGGTTGTTTTGGGACAATAGAAACAAGCTCAAAAGCTGCCTATAAAGAATGGTCTGAACATATATAGAATGTGCTGATAAATTAATATGCATAAAATTTGCAAAGAATAAAATGTTGGCAGTGTTTGAGAAGGTAAAATGGAAAACAAGTTTGAATGCTTTTTATATAAGCTGCACATAAAATTTTTATTTTATTAAATTCCATTATGATTTATGATAATCTACCTTCTAATGAACATTATAATTCCTACTAACTCTTGGAGCTGTGGTAAAAGTAATATGGGGAGATTAGAGTGTGGGGGTGCAACATTAGAGGACAAGGAGATTGGGATAACACATTTCTTGAACATACATTTCTGTTATAAAACCTAACCTTCTATCAGAACTATGTATTAGTTGAAACTTTCCTCTGTATTTAATATGGTTGCTGAAAATAAAAGCACAAAAAGAATGAAAAAAATGGCCTTTTTCACATCTCTAATAAAAAGTCTTTTGTCTTTCAATTATATGCCCAAAAATGTGAGTAATCTTGGAATGATGACTATGCTTCCCTGCAGTGCATGGGTTGTGAAGATCTCAGAGGTAAATGCATGGATTTAGAATAAAGCAACAACAGCAAAATCTTGTGAATGCTTCCTCAAACTTACAGATGCTAAAGATTTTGCTTAAATATAGTGAGAGCAATACTTGGAAGCAACCACCATTAATTAGAACAGGAAATGTTATATGATTGGTGATTGGTTTCATGTATAAAGTTAATTGTGTCATTAACCTTAACTAAATGCAACTTACTTGCACTGAAAAAGGAAATCAAATGACTAGACAGAATTTAAATGCATTCACTTATAATAATTACAAAATGCAACTGCTCTGATTGGGACAAAGTAAAAGAAACTGGTGATTCCAGAGATCTTTCGAAAGAGGAGTAAAACAGCTAGGGTTCTATTAGACAAGTCTTTATTAACTCATCCCGTTGAGAAAAAGTGTCCCATCCCCAGATGCACAAAAAGTGACTTATAAAAAGTTGTCCAAATAAGCAGTTGAGAACTACCTTATTTTGTTTGTTTGTATTTCTATCCCGCCCTATACCCGAAGGTCTCAGGGCAGGTTACAATATTATATTAATCTTAGACATCGGCAACACCTGCCGTGACTATGGGTGCTACACAAGGATCGGCCACCAGCCCTCTCACTGTGGGAATCAACCCGTTCTTTGGTTTATATCATTTGCCGCCCAACCCAGCTTAAAGAAACAGACACCGTTGCTGTTATGAAATCTCAAATGATTAAGAGATGACCTTTCTGAGGCTTCAAGATGGGATTAGGGGGATGCTAGGAAAATGTGTCACTTCCGACTCAAATTCTGCCACAGGATTCATCTTTATTTCACTGTCCCCTAATCAAGAATGTCTGAGATAGTTAAAGAAAGAGGGAGAAGCCTTATATCCTTCATACATCTTAAAACAACAACAACAACCCACAGCAGATGTGTTATGATCTCAGGTAAGCATCACTCCTACAGGTCTTTGCCCTCAACAGCCCAAGTTGGGTGCTGAAGCAATTAAGGAAGGTGGGAGAGAGAGATTTCATCACTCAACTGTAATAAAGAAGTAATTTTTATTTAAAACAGCAGTTAAGTGCAAACAGTATTAAGTAGAAAAGGAGAGTTTTGGCAATGAGGCAAAACTGCAAAGTTAAATGTTGCAATTGCAGAAGGAAAATGGTTAGAGAGAAAAAGAAACGCAGCACTGTACTTCTATAGCACTGGCTTCAAAGCTGTTGTGCTGTAATGACAGAAGGAACATACGGAAAGTGAATGGAAAACCTCGTAATTGGAAAATAGAGATCACTGCACTGAGAGTGATAGGGGAGCTTCAAGTAAACTGCTCTGCAACTTGAAAGTAAGTAGGGGCTCAATTGGAAAAGACCAAGTTTTAATGAACGTCTTCTGCCAACTCGCACACAGGGCAATGAGTTTGCAGGCAGCTCTTCTCCACACCTGACATCCTGATGAGACATGTCAATTTGCCCAGAATAATATAAATGGAGCCCTAAATAAAGCCATTGTTCTTTTTACCCGTTGTTCTTCATTACTTTCTAATGCTGACTGCAAGTACGTGTGCTCAGATGGGGTTATTCTTATGTCTTTCCTGAAGTCTTCTCTCTGGGGAGAATGTATAGTCGCATTCTCCAGCCTATAATTTTTGCTCCAAATGTCAATAGAGGCAACTAGAAAAATCATGAATTGGGGTAAAGATCTTACTCAACTGGAGAATTGCATGGAGTCCAGGATTTGAATCCATGGCCAAATTTGCACTTACCTTAGTGGAATGAAATAACAATGCAATTCTGGTTTGGTTCTCTTCCGGCATGGCTAGGACCATTCACATTCTGACTATGGGAACATCCACATTGTTGTCACAATGTGGATGGCTCACCTCCTGTTGCACTTCTGGTTTTTTAGACATCCTTTCTCCCCAGGAGTCCCACCAATCCCCAGCTGTGATTGGTCAACATGTACCTTGCTGCTACATTGCATCTGGTATGCGAGGATGAGGCCAAATATTTTTCATATACCATCCCAGGAGATTTAATATGATGTCCTTCTGGTTCTCTCTCTCTCTGGATGAATAGCGACCAAACTCCAAATAGCAAACGACACACAACAGGCCACTGTGAAGAAAGCATGTGTTTGGCCATGGGACCCTCATGCAAAGGTGACCAGATGAGACACGCATCTTGGGGAAGGTAGAAGTCAAAGGACAGTTGTGTCCAGTTTCATAAGCGCATCTTGCTTCAATTCACCTAAAAATGGCTCAAACCTCAGGACTAGGGATGTGAATGAATATCCATAACATTCAAAATTCATAGAAATTTGGCTGACTTTGGACATTCAAATTCAAATTGAATGTTTTGATACATTCTTGTGAAGCTTTGTTGCAGATTCATATGGGATTTGTATGGGATTTGTAGCAGGGATTCAACTGAATTTGTATTGAATATTCATATTTGATTCGAACCTTACCACATTCGAAGGGGGTCTATTCAAACAAACACAAGTGTTCTTGCATTCAATTCAAAATGAATCAAACACACACAAAATTTGCGGGCATCCCTACTTAGAACAAAATTCTGAAGCAAATTCAAGGCAGCTTTGGTACAGAGCATTTTGCGTACATAAAGGATAATAAATGTTCTACTCCACCTTCATGTGGAAAGAGAGAGACTGATGAAAATGCACACATGAAGGTTCATAAAATATACACAGCTCCCCAATTTTGCAATGGACAGAACAGACCTATAATTGAGCATCGAAATATCAGTGTTTATGTAAAAATAAATAAAATAAGAATATAGCGCCCCTGCTTCAAGTACATTTGAAACAGCAGCTTTTATAGCAACACATTCATTTGCTTATTGGAAGCATATAATGTTGCCTTTGAACAGGTCACTTGCATTTGTAATTTATTCCACAGCATCACCATCTTATAATAAAATCTCCTGAGCAGAAAGACACAAAAAGAAAGAAAAAGAAAGAAGAACAAAATCTATTTCATACAGCTCAAGAAATTTCATTTGGCCTCTTAAAAATGAATCATAATTGTGTTTCCCAGTTCAAACAAGGAATTAATAATTCATCTGTCAGAAGGCTAAGAGTACATGATATCTGATGTCTCAGATGAAACATTCTAAGCAAAATGAGACCCCGAGTCCTGCTTTCTAAGAGGATTCTCCGCTGCAAGCCCTTAATACACTGTTTTACTCTGTCAAGATTGCTAATACCTCCGGCTGGAGTTCCTGATATGCCTCAAGGTAGATCGCTCTGGTTCACACATAATCAAACACACAGGGCATCATAATGAGTGTATGAAAGATTGACATCCGTAATGTGCCCCCTGCGAGATGTTCTCCAATGGCTGATTATTCCAGGAGCTCAAACTCCCCTAGTCATGGTTAATGGTGTCAGTTGCCGCTGTGGGGTGCCTTTGGCATTCTCCACAAGGTCAAAGAAGGACTTTTTCTTCCCCACAATCCGTGTTTATGGCTGATTTTAAGCACAGATACAATTATAGCTGCTCAGTGTGCCTGGGACAGCTCAGAGGTTTTCTAATAAAAAGAAAGGGAAAGAAAAACCAATCGCTATGAAAATCACACAACTGTATGGAGAGGGCTGGCCATGCCTGACTGGCCACAACGGCAATGGATGGAGCAAAAATTGCGCTTCTGCTAAAATCTATCATTAAGCCTCATGCGATACAGGCTCCGGCTGCTGCAAGAAGGGACCTCTTAGCAGTGGTTCAAAATGAAAAAAAAAAAAGAAAGGTTTATTCAGAACAATGAAGTACTTATTCCTCTTTACTCTACCTTGATCAGACCTTGTCTAGAGTACTGTGCCCAGTTCTGGGCACCCTAATTCAAAAAAGGGCTACCAAAATGGTGAGTGGTTTGGAAACCATGTCCTATGAGGAACGGTGGAGGGATCAAGGAATGTTCAGCCTGCAGAGAGGAGACATGACAGCAGTCTTCAAGTATCTGAATGGCAGTCACAGTGCAGAGGGATCTTCCCTATTCTCACTTGCCCAAGATGGGAGGACTAGAAGCAATGGGATGAAACTTCAAGGGAGTCAATACAGATTAGATATTAGGAGAAACTTCAAGACTTCCTGACCGTGAGGGCGATCAGTCAGTGGAACAGGTTGCCACCAGAGGTAGTGAACTCTCCTTCACTGGAGATCTTCAAGCAGAGGCTGGACCTACATCTGTCTGGGATGGTTTAGGGAGTTCTGCATTGAGCAGGAGGTCGGACTTGATGACCGTAGAGGTCCCTTCCAACTCTATGATCCTATGAGTCTATGATTTTAGACACAGGCAGTTGCTTGCGACCTGACAGGACAGGGGATAATCAAGTTTGGTTTGATCTTTCTGTTCTCCAGACTGCTAGGCCTGCATCATGAATCAGGTGGTGGCCCCCCAGGCTCTGAAGCAGCCTTACTCTTGAGGTTTCCCTGGCACCTACACTGTATAGTTCTCAGTGCTTGGTTAAAACGCCCTTTTTGCCCAGGCTTTTGGCATTTAAATAGCTTCCTCAGGGTGTTGTCTTCTGAGGGAGGGAAGGAGGGAGGCAGGAAAGGAGGGGTTGCTACATTTTTAATCATGTTTTAATATTTTGTATGTTTGGTGAAGGGTAGGATATAAAATAAACAAATCCAGAAGCTAAATAGTGGGTCAGCCATGGGAACTGATTTACTGCCAGGTTTATCCCCACTGCAGACAATGTGGACCGGGTCTGCCGGGTACATCGTCCAGGATGCCTCCAAAGGCCATCTGCATGCATTTGAGAACAGGTGAAGGTTTTGATCTCACCTTCTGCTTGAGAAGCCCAGAAGCAATTAGTGGGCCACTGGGTAGGACAGGATGCTGGATTAGATGGACTGTGGCCCAATCCAGCAGGGCTCCTCTTAGGTTCTTAGGTTCTTACCTGTCACCATACTGATACATTTCAAGACTTGGCTAAAATGCCTGGCTAGATCAGATACTGGTTGAGACAATTTCTGTGTCCCCCTATCTCTAAGTCTCAGGGTGCTTAGCAAAGCAAATGAAAGCAACAACAAAAAAGTAATGATTTTAAAAAAAAACCTCAGTTATCAAAAGCTAAATTGATAAAGCTAAAATAAATAATGCAAAAATGAATAATTTCATTAACACAATCGACTTTTGATTCAACTTTTGAATAAAGCATGGACTTTTGTTCTTGGTAGGCAGCAGCCACTCAGATTAATTCATCCTGCGTACTTTATTTGTAAACGATTTGTCTAGTAACCAGGTGGAGTGAGGACACCTGTGATAGACAGTGCTGAGACTTCTTTGTAAAGATTCTCTTG
This sequence comes from Aspidoscelis tigris stejnegeri, assembly GCA_023333525.1. NCBI lineage: Eukaryota > Metazoa > Chordata > Lepidosauria > Squamata > Teiidae > Aspidoscelis > Aspidoscelis tigris. The sequence goes on along the minus strand of JALMGA010000013.1, from coordinate 970,686 downwards.
TAAAAAGTGTGCCCCGCACCACAGAACACTCGGCCCCTGCCTGTATACCTCTCTTGCTTCAGACAATTTGTTAGTAGCGGCAGGAGGTAATAATCGCAACATCCTAATGCAACTTCTTCTGTCTTTCAGGCTGATGTTCTTATTTGATCTCTTATAGGCAAAAACAGAAGATTTTCCTGCCCTCTGTCACGACTGCTGTGAAACATCTGAACTTTCCTTAGCTGATGAGGGCAAATCACAGGCTGTTTAAAATTCTTATTTAGCATTTTACTACAGTTTGTGACGAGCCATGTTGATTTATGCTTGTACAGATTTGTTCCTAATTATAGACTTCCCTGATTGCAGGAGCTTCTCATAACGATTTAATCACAGCACCATCTTGAAGTGTGTTACCAACATGAACTGTACAAACAATAACCAGATGGCAATGGGCACCCATGCAAAAATATTCATCATGAGTGACATTAAAAATCTTGAAAATCTCAGGATCTTGATCATTTAGCTTAAAGGATTACAGCTACAGTGCAGCTTATTTGTGTTCAGTTCTATTTCATTTATCGTTCTTGAGCTATTTCTGTGTGAGCATTAGGGATGGGCATGAATCAGTTTTTGTATTTGATTCGTATTGAATCGAATGCAAGAAAATTCATATTTGTTCTAATAAAATGCTTTGAATGTGGTAGGATCCAAATCTGATGCAAATGTTCCATACAAATTCAATACGAATGTTAGTTCTGAGTCACATACAAATCTATAACGAAGCTTTGCATGACTGTTATCACATTTGAGTCCAATTCAAATGTCAATCTTCAAATGTGCCAACATTTGATGCAAGTTCAAATGTCCAAATTTGGCCAGGGAAAGGGAGTAAGCAAACCTCTCCCAGGACCATGAACCCCCTGCTCACGATCCCAGCCGACAGGCTTGCTTACTCCCTTTCCCAGGAAAAGAGAGTAAGGGGGTGCAGAGGCTTGAGTTTTCTTCCTTTTCCAGGGGGGTTAATAAAGTTGCCCCCCTGGGAAAGGGAGCAATCCCAAGCCTCTGCACCACCTGTTCCAGTCTTGCCTGACAGCATATTCAAATACACAAGCAGATCCTAGATATGCCCCCTTTCCTCTCATTAGTTGGGAGCCATTCAGTTCTTCAGAATCATTTACACATTTCAGGACTACAGTATTGTTGCATAACCCACAAGAAACACTTTTATACAAGTAATGCCTAGGAGAAAACACTTAACACTTCTAACATACCTGAGCCCGTTATTTCTGACGGGACTATTCATAGGGCAGACATTCATCAAAGGAAAGAAGACAAAGAAATTGTATGTTAATGTCCATAATTTGAAATGTTTCTGGATAACCATGTACATGTCACTGAATGTTGGTTACACAGGGATGATGCTTGAAGAAAGTCAAGGGGTTTGTTTTACAGTGATTAAATGATCCAGCACCTTATCTTCCTGGGACACCTGAGGTTGTACCACATACAACCTGCCTTCGCTATTTTATTTCTCCTGCCATTCTCCACACCTTGTCTATTGTCAGTCCAGACCAGTTTTAGTGTGATCAGCTCCACACTAATAAAGACTAATAAAGAACAAACTGCAGTTATTTATACTCTATTTTTGAACTTTCCAGGAATATCTATGCCATAGTGGAAAATAGGAAACAAATAAGATGATTTCTTAGTTCTTTATTCTTCTTATTTCAAAAATATTTATGCAGAATTTTTATTTTTGGCCCTTGGTTGTGCAGAAATAATATTCTAATATCTCCCTAAAATTCAAGGGAGAAGGCAAGGCATTTCTCCAACAGTTTGAGAAGCAGATTCTTAGTAACCCCAAAAATGGCCAAGGAGTTTCAATTTTGTCTCAAGATATATTTTTTAAAAGCTTGAAAAATATTTTCAAAAATACACAATACTGAACCCACCATTACAAGACCTAAAACTTTAACTCAATAAAATGAACAAACATCACAGTTCTGCAATCTGATACCACCCCAACTATTTTCATGTCTCAGTTACAGTAAAATATTGACAAAAGTGACAACATATCTAAGTTATTAATCTTTTTTTCCTCAAACAATATATCCTGCAAGAAGTGAAGTATCTGAAAGCCTTCTATACAATTCAGCACTAGCATTCTGGTTAGAATGCTCAGAGATTGTCTTAGGCATTCTGAATGTGATGCTCAGTGTGTTTTTCAGAAATACTTTGCATAAAGTCGTGCGATGCTTCTTCAAGGGCAAATGGCAGCATCCATTCCTAAATTAGTCTCTAGTGACTGCTGAGCCTCAATGAGGCCAGAGTTTCTGACAAATACTCTTCCCTCTTCGACTTTCTACTGAGAGTTTCTTTGGTTCTTTCTTTTAATCATGTCCGTACTTTGCATATTATGATCACACAAAATGATATTAAAAGAATGCTAGAGGAACAATAACATGCCTGAGAATTCATGTAGAAGGATCAATGGTACCAGTTGTTCCCTGGTCTTGTGCCTATTTCATAGCAGGGTGCAAAAGGTAACCCATTAATATGGTATCACATTGTGTCTATTGATTGGAGGGCATCTAAAACTTTTTCCCATCCTATTTAAGTTAAAGGAAATATGATTTTTGCTTTCACAAAGATCTTAATTATCTTAATATATCTTTCTCGAACAATTGTGCAAAAGAAAAAGAAGAAAAAAAGAAAGTAAATGTGAAAAGCTTCAGGAATGCTTAGTTTTTTTTCAAAGGCTTATAGGGATTCAATAATGATAGACACGTTTTTCCAATAATGGCAGCTTATATCCCCACTTTCTGAGCAAGACATACCTTCTTTCTCTAAAGCCATCTAAATCTTGGTGATAAACCCCTGAGTGAAATTCAAATATTATTTACAAACTCCACCTTGACTAGAAGTAACCAAAGCAACTAAATTCATCTCAGGCAACAGCGGTCCTACCGTTTGACATGTTTCACCTACTTGGATAAGCCATGACCTACCTACCTACCTGTCATCCATCCATCCATCCATCCATCCATCCATCCATCCATCCATCCATCCATCCATCCATCCATCCATCCATCCATCCATCTATCTATCTATCTATCTATCTATCTATCTATCTATCTATCTATCTATCTATCTATCTATCTATCTATCTATCTTATCTAGCATGTTTGTGTGTGGGCGCAACCCCATGCAGCTTTTTAAGTCCTTATTTAGTCCTGTTTGGACTATTTTTGGGGACTATTTTTAATCCAAATTGAGTGCCCATCAATTAATCCGAATATAGCCATCCCCATGCAGCTTTTTAATCCTGCTTTAGTCCTGCTTGGACTATTCTGGGACTATTTTTAAACATAAAAACTCTACTAAAAAGTTTCATCTTTTCCTGTTTGAGGATTTCCCCCGTATCCTATCACAGGATGTGACACCAGAAGGACCTCTGTCCCGGAAGACAGCAGCTTTTCCTCCAATCACCTCCGCTGATGCAGCTTTGATGTCATTTCCTCCGTGCCCCTATTGGCTACTGTACATATACCCGGGAAAATTAAAAGTCTTGGTCTTTCTGCCTGTACTCTGCCTCCAGCCTGATCATTTTCCATCTTCCAGCTGATCGGGTCCACCATTAAACACGTGGTGGCCCTCATAGAACAGGGATCCCAGATCCGGCAGCCCCTCAGCTGTTCCCCTCTACTTTCCAGAGCCCCTGGATTTCAGCTACAGAGCTAGACTGTGGCTGTGATGAATCTGCATTGGAATTAATGGAACCACCTAGACACAACCAAAGGATCTCTACGTCTAACATTATTTCTATTGACCCAAAACATTGTTTTGGGAATTTGATTCCTTTCTTCTCATTGTGCGTGTGGAGAAAGTTCCTGCAAGAAAGTTCCATGGTGTCATTCAAGCAGCACTCTCATTTCATGTCTCAACTGCTCTGGCACTTGCATTGACAAGTTAATGACTCCTATGGGGCTCTTATCATGTCGATGGAAGGATGTGAGAGACTCCATTGGCACCGTAACAGTTCCAGTGCTTGTCTTTCAGGGATAATAGCTCCTTTGGGAATGTGCTATATAATATTGTCATTAATACTACGGAAGCATTTTTACCATGAAGGAAAGAAAAAGTAAAATAAACAGTTTACGGTTCTGTGAAATTAGTTGCATCAGAGCTGATGAGTTTCTGAGCAGAGGAAACCCATTGATCAGGATGTGTGTAGCAGTGATGGTTTAAGACTCCTGCTGGAAACATCCCTTTAATCACACCAAAATACCTTACAGTCTGTAATCGACGTAAATATAGTTCTGTGGACTCAGAGTGAGATTTCCAACTGGAAGCTCACACGTCCTGTCCTGCTGTCCAGAAAATGATGGAACATCAGTATTCTAGAGCAGCTGCTGATGAACAGTTGGCAACTGTGAGTGAACTAAGAACTCATATTCTGCTTATGGAATTCTATCAGCACCGTGCTTTGTGGGGACATTTTTTTAAAATGAGTGTGCGCAGCAAGTTTCCCTTCATAATCATAACTAGGGATGTGCACAGATATATGAAATATTCATCTTTTGTACAAATTCAGACATTCATATACAAAAGAATTCCATGTTTTGGCATTCACATTTTACCAGTTCGATATTTGGATACGACTGTGTTCCCTGACCTCATCAGAAACCTGTCTGTGTGTATGTGTGGTGTGCGTGCGCACATCTGTGCATAGAATATGTGCAGTACTTCAAATGTGAAGTTTTGGGATAGTTAAATCATGCTTTGTATCAGCGAAAATTTGGCTCCTCGGTATTGAAACCTCAAACATACCAGTTAATTAAAGGCTATGACCAGTAAGAATTGCAATCCATTAAGCCTTGAAAAATTAATTAACTCTGGGGGAGGGAAGACCCTCTGTACTTCAATTAGTTCCTATAAAAAATAGATTATAAACTTTCTGGGAAAATCCTCTTTAATCTCAAAACACACATTCCGTTTTAATACCTCCAAGAATAGCAAGCAGGCAATCCATAGGAGACAGGGATTAAATCGAAAGGGCATCACATTAAGAAATGCTCAGTTTTGTTTATAAAGTGTCCTGCTTATTTCCAAAATGCTAAGATCTGGTGAGGTTCAGAACACCTGAGGAGTTGCACCAACATGGGATCTGAGGGATAGTGGCACACAGGATCCAAAGACTTGCCCAGCAAGGACTGAAGCTCTTTCCCTCACCCAGCCAGGCGCTAGATGGCTGTCTTCTTGGACAGACGTCCTTGCCAGCCAAGCCCAGTCTATCTCTGAGGGAAGGAAAATTCCTTAGCAGCAAACGTACTGGTGCTGCCATTTCACAAATCCAAAGCAATGCGATGTTGTTTTTATTTTTCTCACCTTCCCTCTTTTCTGTTTCAAGGATAACATTGCATAAGACATGGCGTATCCGGTACCTAATCACCAGCCAGCTCCTGAATCCAAGTTGTATGTTCTTTGGGTCTTGGGTCTACAGCGCTCTCGGCAGCCCATGATCTGCTACAAGGCTTTTGTAGAGCCTTGAACTAAAAGGGGACAAAAAAGGATCTTATATTGGTTACCGAAATAGGCTGTCAGAATCCCTATTAAGGTCCTCTGTGTTTTCTCGCCCACACACACTTCAGTGGGAGCTTCCCTAATCTAATATATGTCCAATTTTAAATGTTTTTACCCGCCCTGAAACCTTCAGGTACAGGGTGGGATAGAAATACAAATAATAAAATTAAATTAAAAACACACTTTTTTTTCTTCTAAGGCCACGTTTATAGTCTTGTGCACGTTGGATTTTATTGTCTGTGCATCATATTGTCTGTGCAAAGACCCTTGAGGTCTTTGGGCAATGAGGTTGGGTATAAATAAAATGAAATGAAATAGTAAAATGAGATAAATAGCAAAAAGGTTTTCAGAACACAATGAGATCATTACAGACAGCTGGAAATCAACCTGTATTAGGTGACTCTAAGCCAAATTTAGATTTCAGGATGAAGGATTTCTTTGTTAATAATTCAGCATGCCCACCTTCCTCTGCCATGGCTTTTTCTTTAGATTCTGATAGTGCCAATTAATAATGCGGATTATTTTCAACAACCAGAACAGGAAATTATAGAAGCAAACTTGTCTGCAGTAGGCTAAGCAGTAAAATGATGCAGACATTAGCCTGCTTATGACTGTCATTCTTTGCTTTGCCAATGCAGCAAACACAATCTTCACAGCAATTTGGGACATGTTACCAGCTGGCTGGCTGCCCCAATTTATGGAAAAGTAATAAATGGGGCTTGATCAAATGGCCACCAGCTGGGTAAAAAGCATGAGCTTGTTTGGACAAGGCTCCTGGGTCAAGTCAATGGAAGTAGGGATGTGCATGAATATTCATAACAGTTGAAATTCGTATGAATTTGGCCAAATTTAGTTTGTATTTGAATTGAATGTTGGCACATTCAAAGATCGGAATTCAAATCCGAATCAAATGTTTTGATACACTCGTATGAAGCTTCATATGGGATTTGAATGGAATATGTATAGGATTCATATACGTTCATGTGGGATTCATTTGGGACTGAACTTTCGTATTGAATTCAAATCCCATTACATTCAAAGGAGATCTATTTATTTATTCAATTATATATTTAAAATATTTATATCTCACACCATATCCTAAGAACTCTGGGTGGCTTACAATGAAAGACCCATATGCACACAAGACATTAAATGTATATATTTGTAAATATATTTGAACAAATACAGATTTATTGCATTCGATTCAATATGAATTGAATAAAAAACCTGTGCACATCCCCAAATGGAAGTTGACTTTAACATCAAAATCTAACTAAGAGTGACTAATCCTTCCCTTTATTAACCATCAGTTTGTGCACTGAAGGTGCACAAAACAGACAACATTTGGGTCTCCGTTCTTTATGCTACTCTTAGAGTTGGATGCTGTGTGAGAAGGGGGGGAACTAAACCTTGCAAAGCTGATTTTTCAAAGGGATGTCTAAGAGACAAAAAGGTTTCTTTTTCAGAAACGCATTAAGCAAAATATTAATTGAACAAATATATCTTAAAAACAGAACTCACTTTCCTTTATTTTGATAATATACTGATTTTCCAAGTTTTTATCTCTTCTTTGAATGCAGGATAATTGTCCCTCCATTTAAAATTATTTTAAGATACAAAAATATATAACTATTCATGATTTTTAAAAAAGTTGCACCTTGACTTCAGAGTAACAAGGGAAGCCACACCATAATACAAGTTGCAAATGAGATGCTTATCTAGTAAATATCACTGCTCATGCCCAGATGAACCTAGCATTTCCATGCATTGCATATTAGCAGAATTAAGATGCTAAGTGAAGACCTCATGTGTTTTGCAAGCTACAGTTGCTCCAGATGTGATAAAAGTGCTTCCTATTGACTGAGCCCATTAAGGAGCACTGCTAAGCTTCTCAGTTTGAAGTTCTTACCGCAATTGGTGAGAGCTATTAAAATCATCCCTTTGGGGGGTAAGTGGGGTGAAAGATTTGCCTGAGAATCTAGAAGCCGCCCCCCTCCAAATGGTACACTTCTTTTTAAAATTTTAGTTGCTATAACAACTGTTATAGATGCCCTGTATAAAGAACAACACACTTCATTATTTGTTGAAAGTTTACACTCCAGGAGGAAAGCAGATTTACTTTCCCTGAGGATATTTTCCATGTGATTTACAAAATGTTGAAAGGAGAAAGGATACTGCAGACTGGAATGACAGAAATTGCATAGGGAGAAATCACAGGATGGAAAACCTGAACATGATAGGAAATCTGAGCAGTGTGTGTGTGTGTGTGTGTGTGTTTACAAATCTAACGTAGTCCTTTCACAAATAAAGACTCACAAATGAAACTCAGAGACTTAAAAAGAGATATTAAAGAAAGTGCATTAAGCTAGATTGGCTGGAGAAAGAAAGGTTGCATCTAGACATGTTTATACTGCCCATTGGAATGCACAGTCCTGAACACGTCCTCACACACGATGGTCAATTGATCACGGTAGCGCTGCATTATGCGATCAGGAGTGCACACTTATTAGGGATGTCCACATATAGGGTTTGGGGCATTCGATTTGTAATGAATAGAATGTTAGAAAACTTATATTTGTTTGAATAGGTCCCCTTTAAATGTGGTAGGATTCTATTCTATACGAATGTATTATGAATATCCTATACTAATGTATACGTATCTGATACGTATCCCCAGTTTAACGAATGTCCAATCTATTCATATGAATGTTCCAAAACGTTTGTATTTGTACAAATGTTAATGTACAAATGGCGTAAGATTCAATTCATTATGTCCAAATGTCCAAATAATCTGTATGAATTTGTATGCATAATGAATGTTAAGAATATTCAGGCACATCCTAGCATTTACCTTAATGTGGGACCAACAACACTCACTGTGTAGTATTTTGATAATCCAAAGCTTCAAGGCAACGCAGGCAGGATGTCGACAAAAGCAGAGGAAATGCCAGCTAAAAATTTGATTGGCTGCCTCAACCCGTGTGACGGCACACACCTCCTCAGTTCTCACAGCTCTGATAGGGGAAGCTACGGAGCTGCCTTTCCAGTCGGGGTGCCTGGTCATTGCGGTGCAGTGAGTATACTGAGCTTATACATTTAACTGCGAATTTATTCCAGTAGTTTGGAGGCTCTCCCAGACACCCTATAAGAGCAGGACACTTTTCCAGTTGTGGTTTTAAAAATGGGAAAGTGCAACCCGAAACAACACAGGACAGAAAGAGACTAGTGATGTGCACAATTTTTAAAAAAATAAATTCATTTTTGTTCAAATAGATCCCCTTCAAATATAGTAGGATTCATTTCAATGTGAATGTTCCATACTAATTCGCATATGAATCCCATGCAAATCTGTAATGAAGCTTTGTACGAATGCATCAAAACGTTCAATTTGAATGTTCGAATTTGGCCAAATTTGTCCAAACTTGACATGTTGTGAATATTCATGCATATCCCTAAAAGAGACATAAAGAGCAACAGAATTGTCAAGAGCAGCTGCCTGTCAATGTCAAAGGTCAAGTCAAAAAATATGCAGTGCAGGCCCGCTTTGCAATCAGAAAGGAAACAACCACCATCCAACCAACCAACTTCTGGTTTGCACATCCTGTCTCTACCACAGATTAGGTCCATTAATTTTCTGCAAAGTCACCATATCCAGAAAGTGTTCATTTTAGCCTCAAAGGAGTTCAATCTTAGAGAAACCATAGCGTCTGGATGTGTTATTAGAGAACATGGCAAGCAAGGGAAATCTGCAAGTAAACAGCTTTTGAGATATTTATCCTTTAATGTGCTTTTGCACGGCGAATTTGTATCCTTGGATTAAGGTCGTGAAATGATACCATTAAGTGACCCAAGGTGGACTTACTCCCGAAAGTCATGTATTTTCACAGACCTAGTTGGTCAAGTGCACTGAAGTTCAGCCTACAGAGTCAAGCAAAGCTGATCTGGGTATAATTGGCATATCAAAGAAACACAATGAATGATTCAAAGCTCTAAAGGTAAAATTTACACATAATATGAGAGTTCTAGCAGCCAGACAAAGAAGAAAAGATCTATTATTAATTTAACTGCATATATCCCATGCATACTAAACAGTACTGATGATATCCAGGAATGTATAAATTATTAATTCTTTCTGTAAATTACAAGCTTACACTAGCCATGTGGTTGTCATACAAACTTTTTATTGCCTGAATTAGGTGAAGGTCAGTGAAAACCAACAGAGCTAAATGACCGGGGCGTGCCTGGCTATACAACATTCTCAATGCAAGCATCCCCCCGCTTTTAAACCATGGATAGAACATGGCTTCCAGAAATGTTGGTGAACTCTGCCTTCCCTATTGACATACCTAGGTGGAAATTACTTGCGTGACACATTTTTGCTTTTGTGGTGTGGTTTGTGATGATGACAGCACTACACAAGGAATGACTGTATTTCCATCTTCATACACAGAGATGAAGCATTCTGACTGGTTAAGGCATCCATGGTTCAACAGAACAGGTATAGAAAACCACTTTAGAGGTTTTAAATGATAAAGGGCTGTTTACAATGGAGTCAGCAGAGACAGGAAATTTGGGGTGTTTTTCCACTGTCAATTGTACCCATTTTTGCAACCATTTTTGTACCTTGTGGCTGTGAGCTGGATGATCCTATTTCCACTAGGGCACCCATTTTGAACCCGATTGTTTCCACTGCCATGGGGGAAATCCGGATATTTTTGGCCTTTAATCCAGATTTTCTGTAGACCCCATTAATGGGGTCTACAATGGGGTCTTCTGCCAGAAAATCTGGATTAAAGGGAATGGGGTCCAAAGGAGGCTAGGGGGAGGGGACGCACATTTGACCCCCCCCCCAACATTGGCTTCAAAGTCACTTTGAAGTCACTTCGAAGTGACTTTGAAATCAGCTTCGAAATCACTTCGAAGTTGCTTGAAGACTGCCCCTCCTGCCCCCCAAAACACCTGGGGTAATGGACCGACCCCTTGTGGGTCGATCTGGATTCCCCAGATGGGTGCAAAGCTGTTTCCACAGCAGGGGTGGTAGCACCCATTTCTACTGGGTGCTACACCTCCTGTGGAAACACATTGGGTGCTTCCCTTAATCCGTATCTACCAGATCCGAATTAAGAAATGTACCCATTCTACGGGCTGCAGTGGAAAAACACCCTTGATGGGACCTTCTTCCAGATTCTGTCCCTTCACATTTTATGTCCATAGGCATCGCTTTGATCACACTGGTCGAAGTCATGTATTCAGGTTTTTCTGTTCAGGGCTGCCCTGAAAACCAGAGATTTCTTCTTTTAAGGCAAGAACTTCTCCTGTAGGGACAGCTCAGAATATGGAATATTTCAGTTCTTTTCCTTTCATCATATTCCTCCTTTTTCTTTCAGTTAAACTGTTTGAAAATTAAAGTAGTTGGAGAATATTAAATTTAGGGCGTTTAGTGGTTTTTATACTGTCCTATTTGTTGTTACGTTCTTATTATATTAGATAGAAACATGTTTGTCTTGTTTTCTGGATTTGTTTCAAGTTACTTTAGATCAGTTGACTGATTTTTTTTTTTTGTGTTACCTGAATAGTTATTTGAAGGACAATCTCACGACAGGACCATTTCTCTGAACCCCAGGGCATAGGGGAGCAGCGATATGCACAGGTGATTTTTTTGTATTCGATTCGTATCAAATTGAATGCAGGGAAATTCATATTTGCTCAAATAGATCCCCTTTGAATGTGGCAGAATTCATATTTGATATGAATGTTCAATCCTATATAAATCCCATAAGAATCCCATATCAAGCTTCATACGATGCTTCATATGAATGCATCAAAACATTCTATTCGGACTTGAACATCAGTCTTTGAATGTCCGAATTCAGCCAAATTCGCACAAATTTTGAATGTTAGAAATATTCATGCACATCCAGGCAAATCGTCGCTCAAAAGCTGCGTGTTGGTTTATTGAAAAGATACCAAGTTGCAAAACCCTTTACTATCTTAAGCACATTTAGTTTCAGCTTCTTTGTCTACAGAGAATGTAGTATTTAAAATTCTGCTGTGCATGGAAGTGGATGGACCACAATATTTGCAGAACTATTACTCTTTTCTAAAGATTTGTGGAATCCCCTGGAGAAATTTCATGAACCTATTGAACACTTTTTAGTCGCACTTAACATTCTTCTGATGTTTCGCCTGAGGAAAAAGCTCCCAATTTGCATCAGATTTTGCTTTCGGCAAATTTTCACTGCCATCTTTGGACTTTTCCTGTCTTTGATTTTTCTTTCGACTAGAGTCTGCAAAGAATATTAGGGACAGCACCTAATATTTATTTATTGTCTCCCTGCCTCCCCCCCCCCTTTTCAGTATTATTCATTGTGCTTTTCTGTGTTGTGAAGTTTTATTTTTGACATCATCAATTCATGGCCTCTTCCACAATATGAACTTGGAAGTGACTTGGCTAACTGAACTGAGTTTCTCAATTTCTACTTATTGATTAATTTAATTTAATTTTTTTTGTTTTCTTTCTTTGTGTTTGAAAAATAATAATCAATGAATGACAGTTTGGAGTTACATATAAGGAAACTATCACTATAATTAAATAAGAGTGTAACCTATATTTCTTTATTGCTCTTCATTTATGCATTTAACAAAAATTCAGCTCTAACCAAAAGGAAGGACATGCAGCCTAATTTAAATTTTCACATCATGCAAATTTAGTCAGGCGTTTAGGAAAGATGATGTAGATTTTAGTCGTCTTCTTCATTAGCATCAGCATTATTTATTATAGGATACAAGAGTGGGGGAAACGGACAGGCTAGCATCGTATTGGTGGCCGAGCAGTACATTTTGAAAATTCAACATGCAGTTTATTTAAAGGTTTAAAAGATCATTTCCTAATTTTCTAATGGTAACCTTGAAACTTACATGTGGGAAGAAGTCAACAGAATATGAACCAATTAGTTTTAATATGAAAAACTTGTGCAACACATGGGGCCCGCTCGTCACCAACCGGTTTTTTGGGGGACATGGGTGCCATCTCCATAGATGTGCCAGAAATTCTTCGAAGATTCTCCTTTGCCATTAACTCCAAAGATTCTCTGGAGCTTTGCCATAAACTCCAAAGATTTACCAGAAACTCTGAAGATCCTCCAGAGCCTTTGACAAAGGTCCATAGGAATGGCATTGCTCTCACATGGGGTCCTCTTCAAAGCCTGTGCTATTCTTCAGAGTCAGCTTTGGAGCTGGCTTTGGATACTGTGCACAAGCTTCAGAGCCTTGGGTTTCAGGGCACCCCCCCATGGGTGTCCCCCCCCCCTTAGACCCCATTACCCAATCATGGTGGAAATGTGCTCCGTATAATCCAGATTTGATGCCTGATGACCCCATTGTAGATCCCTTTAATGTGGTCTACAGGAAATCCAGATTATAGGTCCTGAAGGACCCATGTTATCCGGATTTACCTAGAACTGGTGGAAACAAATGTGGTCCTAATGGGATCTGCAGTGGAAATAAGGTCTTCCTGTTCTGAGCCTAATGAGTCCTTAATGGGTCCCTAAGGGGTACTTAAGGGGTACTTAGTGCTAGTGAAAAAAAAAACCCCAAAGCTAGGAGAAGCAGCTAATACTTTGGATGAAAGCAGGAAGACTCAAAAATATTTAGACAAACTTTTTTTATAAAAAAGGTTATTAAACTACAAACTTCCTTCCAGTTAGCCACTGAAATCTAGAAAGAAGAAAAATCAACTAGGCAGCAGAAAGTCTTTTGAACATTCTGCTTCTTGGGCCTTTTTTTCGAAGAACAAGCTCAGTTGTCCTCACACAGGATGGCTTTGCACTATGCAGTTTTGGTTATGTCTGGTGAACTCCCTTTGCATATGATAATGATGCCAAAAGAACTCATAAATTCCCCCTAACAAAAATTATCTGGGGCTCTTATCTTTTGCCCTTGAACCTTATTTTCTTTCTTTTCATTTCCTGTATAGTATCCCATCCAATATTTTGTCAGAGAAAAATCAGTAATCAGTAATTTTTTTAAAAGAAGGGGGAACTAAAAGAAGTGTATTGAATTGCTGAATATAAAAATGGATTTTGAAATGGAAGCTTTCATAAAATTTAATCAGGACCAACACAAATACGAAGGTGAACATCTTTTGCTGTATCTCGGTTTTTGAATATGAAATGTATTTGTTTTAGATATGAAGTGACTACATAGAAGCATTACTTGGTATAGCTTCTAAAGAGTGTGAGCTTCAGGAAGATTACTAAGTTGTTTTTTTTTGTTTTTTGTTTTTTTTTAAGCTAAGATCCCAGAGTGTTCAGAACATATTCACAGCATGACAAATATTGATTAGAAGAAATGCTTTTTTCAACATGTTGATAACCACCTATTTTAGGAAGATGACCTTTAGCAGTCTGATTATGCTAGGATCTATGCCGATATTCTGTACGTGAGCAGCTGTGAAAATGTCAGGTATTGCCAATCTTTAATGTTTAAAGGAAATAAGATTTGTGCACATTTCAAAATTGAGAATAAAAACTTTTAACCCCATTAAGCTCCTCAGTGTAGATTCTCAAGAAAATTGAGGTATCAGTATGGGAGAAATCAGGACTCTGCTTATACATAGATTGTGGACCATGCAGAATCATTCATTTAATTTCTTCATTTGTCCAGGATGGGAAACTGCTACAGGATTTAAAATCTAGTATGAAATATTACAGGGGGGAAGGAAGGAAGGAAGGAAGGAAGGAAGGAAGGAAGGAAGGAAGGAAGGAAGGAAGGAAGGAAGGAAGGAAGGAAGGAACGGACAGACGAATGAACGAACGAACGAATGAACAAACAAACAAAGGTATACTTTTTATGTTACCTATAGGGAGACAAATTAGGGATCTGCACAATTTTTTTTCATGCTTAATTCGTATTGAACCCACTACCCCCCATGGCATTTGATTCATAACAAATCAAACCTTAGAAAATTTGTATTCATTCGAATAGATCCCCTTCAAATGTGGTAGGATTCTATTCAATACAAATGCATATGGATCCTGGATACAGATCCTGAATACGGATCCTGTGTATGGATCCTGCAAATGGATCCTGCAAATGGATCCTGCATACAGATCCTGTACAAATGCATACATCTTGGGTCCATATTCTTTACCAATGCATATGTATCTGATACGTATCCCCAGTTTAATGAATGTACAAGCTATTTGTACGAATGTTAATGTACGAATGTTGCAACATTCGATTCATGTATGAATGCCCAAATTCATCAGAATAACTAATGTTATGAATATCCGTGCACATCCCTAACATAAACTGTGCATAGGCAAATAATATATGCATGGGCATACAGACAGACAGAGCACACTCTGCCACTCATTTGTTCTCGTGATGTGTTGAAGAGCTCTTAGGGAAAGTCAAGGACATATCTAGGATTGATGCAGAATAATTCAGTTCCCTGTTGCCTCTACAGAGCTCAGTTAAACCATCCAAGTCCCAGTACAATGCTGTTTTGATGCTTTGCCCCAGAGGCACCTGTCTTCATTACTCTGTCATGAAGTGCCATGGGGTGAGGTTGCTATAGGTCACTGTGCAAGATTTCATCATCCACTCCAGCTACCCAGTGCCCTTTTAGCTGAGAGATATAATCCAGAATGCTTACTCGGCATTCCCCAAGAGGCATCGTGCTCCAGTGCCCCAGAAGCTGAGCTGTCACTCTTGATTATTTACTCTGTATGCTCATGGAATAATTTAAAGTCCTGTGTCATCACTTCTGATCTCTGACTTGATGACTGGAACTCTTTTTAAAAGTAAATAATAGATAATGAATTATCGGAGGCAGCTGAATAGCATCTCTTCTGTAGGGCTGCACCAAACACAAGCATCACTGCAGACCAGTCGTCAAACATGGAGCTCCACCAAAGCTTGAGAAGGTTGTTTCTGATGCCCACCTGGCATTGCGAGGAAAGTGGCATCGCCAATTGCCCGGAAAGGAAGAAAACAAGGCTGGATTTGGCCTGGGCATTAAACCAGGCACACGTATCCCAGTCTATCATTTATCATAGACTTTACATTTGTTCAACGGTAGAAATAGATAAACGTATATATATTTCTACTGATTCGCTACCGAGCTGTAAGTCAAGGTGTTAACTTTGACTTCTAAGGCCCTGAATGACTTGGGCCCCAAATATCTAAAGGAACACCTTCCATATCGACCTGCTCATGCCTTAAGATCTGGAGGTGAGACCTTCCAAGTTGTCCAGTCACTTTCAGTAGAGAAAGGGGTGGACACCCATGAGAGGACCTTCTCAGTGATGGCCCCCAGGCTATGGAATAGTCTCTCCCTTGAGGTGCATCAGGCTTCTTCACTGTATATGTTTAGGAAGGTGGTGAAGACGCACCTCATCTATATATATGAGGACAATATGAATTAGTAACATGGTTTATTACTTGTATGCAGAAAATCCCATGTTTCATTCAGGGTTTTTTATATAACGTAATTTTAATTGTAGAATCATAGAGCTGGGAGGACCTCTGGGGTCACTGAGTCCAACCCCCTGCTCAATCCAGGATTTCCTTGATTTTGTATGCTTTCCTTTCCTTCATCTATTTTTTTCAGAGAAAGTTTCAGGGTTTTGCCTTGTTTTGCAGTATCAGTATTGATTATATCCAAACATTTCTTTTGGACTGAATTTGTAGTTTATGAATGAGAAGCATCCTGGATTAAACACACTGAGTTCACACTCACGTGACTTCATAGAACTGGGGATGTAGGAAGAAAGAAAAGCTGCTAAGTTAAAAGGATTGATATGTGAGCTTAAAACAGGTTAAAAAATAATTGCCAGAGCTTAAAGACTGACAAAGAAGTGCCAAAGCCACAGCAGACTGAAAACTTAATGCTATCTGATAGTTGTTTAGTCATCTGTGAAATGAGTTTTGAGGTATCTCTGCCTGGCTTCTTTTCTCCTCTCTGTCAGTGGACAACTGGCCACATCAGAAAATTCATCAGCAGAGACCTAAATTTGTCTCTGAAGTCACAATAGTTAAAGGAACTTACGACTTTACGTGACCTCTATCAAAATCTGCTTGGACTATAGTTCAAGCTTTTCATCCACTGCAGCTGCTGCTAAACTCTAAGATACATGGAGGCCACGCTAAGCTCTGTTTACCTTGTGGGACTCTATTTTTGGCCTCATAAAGTCACAATATAAGTGGCAATACTAGGAGCTAAATCTGACTTAATAGCTTCTGAGAACAATAACATGGCTGGCCACCATTCATACATGGTGATGGAATTCCACAGTGGTTATGTTGGATAACCTATTTCCCAACAACACAGACTTAGGGCCTTCTGCACTTCCAATGTACCTTCAAGTTCTCCCTAGCCTGGCCAGAAAGGGAATTGATCTGAAGGGGGTAAAGACCACCAGGAATTTCAAAGTGGGGTGCGATGTGCCCTTGGATATTTGTTTGGAGTCCCTCCAACTCTGTATGAACTATAAGATGATTTGGTTTTACCCAGCCACCATCAAAATCCCGCTGGAGTTGAACCTAAATTAAATACACCAGAAAATTCTCATTGTTCCCAAATATAAGTGTCAAACATGTGACTCTAAAGGCAAAATATTATACCATATACTGGATGCATGCTCCAATTTATTACAAACTAATTACCTGCACAGACATAATAATTATTCATATCAAACTCTGTAAAGTAAAATTAAATAGGAAATACAGACACTGTGTATCACTTAAATCAACAAGATGCTTTGCTTCAAAATAATGTTCTGGGAATATTCTAGGACAACACAACACGTACAGTCTGACAGAGGATGCAGAACAGCCCAGAAATAACTCTGTCGGATGACTCTGTTGGAGTCACCATCTAACCCTCTTTCTTGCAAAGTGCTAGTGGCTAAGTAATAAAGACAAATGCCACCGGCTTTCAAGAGTCACCGACAATTCTATTACAATAGGTGTGGCTGAAATTAATTTTTACTAGATGTCGGGTTAATTTAATTGCATTAATATTTACATTTTTATTATTGCTCCTGTATGTGCTTTTTTCATTTTTTATAATATTTTATGATACGGTCATTTGACTAATCATTAATAAAGTTGCTTACTTACTCTATAATTAAATATATAAAAGACGGTTAGCCAAGATACCCTGTCTTTGATGGGGTTGCAATTCAGATTATATGCCACCGACTGCAGACTCGAAAAGGAATAATCAGCCAGATTTATAGACTTCTGCTAGATTATGGAGATCAGGAAAGATGGCAGGATGGTGTTTGATGAACACAAATGGAAGGAGTGGTCAGAAGGGTGTACAGAGTGAACACAAATGGAAGGGTGGTCAGAACACCAAGATGAATGAAATGGGGCTCAAGATATTGTATAGGTGGCATTGTACACCCTCTCAGGTGGTGGTTACGTCTGGAGGTGATACAATTTTGGGATTGTGTATTATTGCACATGAATAATGTGCTACCTGGAACTATACCTACCTGTCTGGAATTGTGCCTCTTAGGGGTTTTTAAGGGTCAAGAAGACGTACAGTTAGTGCATAAGGAATTAATCGTTAGGTTGTTATGGGCAGCATAACTGGTGGTAGTGGTGGGAAGGAAGGAAAAACCCAGTGGACAATTGGTAGGTGGTTCAATTTTGTTACTGAATTGTTTAAATTTGACCTTTTTAGGGAAGGGTGCAACATATTTTTAGGAGAGCATGTTTGTACAAGGATAGTTGGTATTTAGAGAAAGTTGCTAGGATAGGTCACATGAACGTTTCAGTACCCCAGATACTTTGGCATGGACTTGACAACGTGCAGCAGACAGTTTATTAGTAGATTACATGAAAACATTGTCTTCGTTTGTTTCAGAATGCATATTTTGTTAGATAATATTTGTTAATAAAGTCTTTCTATGTGCAAAAAAAAAAGCAATACTTGCAATTGGAAGTAATCATTACTAACCAACAAAAATCAGAGAATGCAAAAGAAAAAAGAAAAACGTTCGGACGCTGCAACATTGTCATGATTGTTCCTTTGATTGCCTTGGGTCCAGCCCCTTCTCTGCATATCTTCCAGTGCTTTAGCACTTTCACCTGTCTCTGAGAACATTCTGTGGGGCATAAATCTATAACTCCACATTCCTATATTGTTTCAGTTCAACATTGTTTGCACAGTACTCAGATGTTTGAGATCCTAACTTAGTCTGAGATGGAAATATGAAAAAGGAAACATTGGTTTTTGATATTTCACTAAGAATGCTTCCTGTTTTCCTGCTGATCTCAGTAAGAAAGGAATTCAATAATGGAATTCAAAAATAATAAAATGAAAGCTGACATTTTCAGGACACTGAATTTTTCAAAAGATATGCAGTCCTCATGTTTGCTAATGTCTTCCATGCATTTGCAGACAAATTAAAATATTTCTTTCCTGTTTCATGACTGACGTTTTGATTTTTTTTAAAAAGACAGTGTTTTATTAAAATGCATACAAACACATTCCTGAAGTGTACAGTCTTTTTCTTCTTATTTTTTTTTAAGTAAATGGACAGGCCAAGACTTCTCAACTCATTCCTAACAAGAAAAGTGATCTACAATGGGTTGAATCTGAACCACAATGAGATGGATAGGTTGCATGCCAAGTTTCAACACAATGTGATTTAAAAGAGCTGAGCAATGAATCCATAAATAGAGGCAGTAGAATAAAAATGGCTCTAAAGTACATTTTAATGTTGCACAATAAATCAATGCATGAACAAGCCCTTCTGTACCACAAGATAAAGACTTGGCCAAGTATAGTACCATAGTGCGCGCGCGCCCCACACCCCAATAATCAAAGGCTCCATCTTTTCAAGGCCACATGAGGCCAGAGGTTTCATTAAAAGTCTCACTGTACCAGTGATGTGCACAAATGTTTTTTAATTTGTTTCATATCGAATCAAGTGCAAGAAAATCCATATTTGTTTGAATAAATCCCTTTATTTATATGTATGTATGTTGTTGAGATTTATATGTATGTATGTTGTTGAGATTTTATTGCTAATGAACAGTGCATGCAAATGGCAAGTTGTCCTTGGAATTCACATACAGGAGCAGACAGGAACTCGGTTACATTCCAAGAAGGAAGAATTTATTGCTTTATGGTTGCAGAGTAAGTACTGAATAATATGCAAGGATAAATTCTGAATAGATGCATGAGTGTATGTATGTATGTATGTATGTATGTATGTATGTATGTATGTATGTATGTATGTATGTATGTATGTATGTATGTATGTATGTACATTTCTATCCTGCCCTATATCCAAAGGTCTCAGGGCGGGTAACAACATTTAAAATCAAATATATTAAAACAAATAAAAGAATAGATTAAGACAATAGTGCCTGCAAGTGGAGAGCATGCCCCCATTTAACTTAAGGTCAGAGTGAAGAGGTTCATCTTCACTGCCCTCCTGAACATATACAGTGAGGAAGGTGTACAATGTGGTAGGATTTGAATTTGCTATGAATGTCCCATACAAATTTTATACAATGTTAGATATGAATCCCAGATGAATCCCATAAGAATCCATTTCAAAGCTTCATCTGAATGTATCAAAACATTTGATTAGAACTCAAATGTCAATCTTTGAATTTTGAATGTTACAAATATCCATGCAAGTCTCTACTCTGTACATGTACCATTTGACCTGAGGGCAGGGTGACAGTGTCTACATCTAGGTGGGGTTGCAAATGCCCTACCCAGTACCTACTTCAGATGGGTGACAACTGATGGTGTGGATGCAGCCTCCCGAGCACATATATGTGAGAAGCAATTGAAGTCAAAATAATGAATGGGCATTTTTAACATTGAAATGGGAGTTGAAGACAGGAAACAATGGAATTGTAAAGGAGAAATGTTTTAATGCTCACTGACAATTGCTTTCCCCTCTAAACTAAAAGTCTCCCAGAAACCAAACCTGATCAGAGTAGGTGCTCCTCCACTGACTGATGTATCCACCAAGCCTACAGCTTTTCAACAAAAGTGTTAGCATGCAATCTGGTGAGAATTTTTTATATGATTTATTGCTTTTGAATGTTAACTAGGAATGAGTGAATCAGCTTGTTTCACATAAGATGTTTTAAGATTATTTATGTGAACCTTTTCAACATGATTTTATAATTTCCTGTTTGTGTTTTAGTCTATTCTACTGTCACTCTGCTGTCGGTCTATTAATCTTCCTATGGATATGCACACACAGGGAGAAAAAGATCTCTCTGTCTCTGTCTGTCTGTCTATCTGTCATCTGCCATCATCATCATCATCATCATCATCATCTATCAACACAATGAATAAAAGAGAAAACCTTCATTTTAATGTTTTCCAAGCGTAATGTGATGATGCCAAAGACAGCATGCTACTAGGGACTGAGGTCTTACAGAAACACCCACAAATTTTAGAGGAAAATCCAACCCTGGATAGCTCTGAAATCCAGTGCCTCAAACAAATGGATAACATAGAGGTTTTTTCAACTGATCTCCCATAATCCAGATCTAAGATGATCCAGATCTAAGGAATGGGTCCTTCAACTAATCCAGATCTAGTAGATCCAGATTAAGGGAGGTGCCCAGTGCATCCCCACGGGCGGCGCAGCACCCAATAGCAATGGGTGGTAGCCTGCCCACAGTGGAAATGCCGGAGCACCCATGTGGTGAATCCGGATTGATCCACATGGGGCCCACCCATTACCCCAAGTTTTTGTGGGACAGGGGGTGCAATCTCCATAGACACTCCAGAGATTATTTGAAGATTATTTGTCATAAGCTCCGGAGATTCTCTGGAGCAATCTGCCACAAACTTTGAAGATTCTCTGGAGCCTTTGACAAAGGTCCGTAGAACTGGCATTGCTCTCATGTGGGGTCGTCTTCAGAGCCTGTGCTATTCCTCAGAGCTGGCTTCGGAGCTAGCTTCGGAGATTGTGAACAGGCTTTGGAACTTTGGGTTTTGGGGCATCCCCCTAGACCCCATTGCCTAATTGCGGTGGAAACGCGCTCTGTTCTGGACAACCTACTACCAAGCTGCCTAAAGCTTTCTGAGTGAGCTTGAGCAAGCTAAAGAGTTTTTCCATGTAGCCAAGTCTGCAGTTAATTGCCAGGGAAGGAGATCCCCCCCCCATCCCTGATGATGCATCAAAATAGCTTTTATGATCTACCTTTTGACAGACAGCCCAATGGGATTGATAAACTTTACGAGCTGCCGCCCCTCCACTGAAGAAGATCCAGCTGATGAGGATAATTTACAGAAATAACATCATTCAAAAGGGTGGGTGTTGGCTGTCTCTTACATGGCTAATGTGCAGCTAGTGAATGCTCACTAAAAAGGGATCATGCTAGGGGGGGAAAAAGCAAGGAGTTGATTAAACAGCAAGTCAATCCAACAACAACAATTTATTTACTGGAGAGTGCCTTGCCTTGCACAGGTTCTCTATTTATGTTCTTACAATATTTCCAGGAGCCAATCGATGCAGCGGATTCTCCCACCTAACTAGGAGAGGACAATTTGCACTTTGGCTGGCAGACGACAATTAGTGTACTTCTGGTGAAGAGCATTTGCACTTTGAGGAGGCTATTACAGCCTCCAAGCACGCCCTGCTTCCCCAGAAGTTCACTAATTGTTGACTTCCTAGAGTGTCCAGCGGCACGACCATTCACTCTTCTTCCACTTCCCTGTGGTTGGTGGGTGGAGGATGCAGTACCTGTGCAGGCTCAGGTGCGGTGGCAGCCTTGATCAATTGCTGGGGATCAGTTGATCTCCAGGACCAGTCATGGGCCACAATATGTCCCTGTGCTTGAACATGCCCCTGTCGCAATGGCATGAGCATGTCACGTAATGGCCAATTGTGGCAGGTAGGAGATAGAACTTCTGGCTTTGGACACAGTGGCATGGGCTAGTAAATGAGAAAACCATTTGCACTTCTGGCCAGTAATGGATGCTGGCCCACCTTTACCTGAAGTTTGAAGTTTACCAGCCCTAGTAATCAGGTAAGTGCAAAAAGGCTTGAGGTTTGCTCAGTCTCACACCCAAACGATTTTATCTTGCAGGAAGGGGAGGCGAAAGTTCTTGGCAGGTATGCTATCCATGACAGCTGATGCCTGTGTCCTGGCTACACCAGGGGCAATTTCGCACTTCCCTTCCTGTCCCATGGACAGGAAAGGTGTGCAGCGAGCCAACGTTGACTAGCACACATGTGAGGGTTAGTTGCTGACAGCCCACCCCATCCCCAATGATCACTCACCTGTGGTTGATTGCAGGGCCGATCCTCTTCTGGGGGCTGCATGTGCATCAGGGCTGTTGCTATTATGCTGGTGCTCTGTACAGTCACAGTTGCATCAGTGGATCATTGGAGCTGCCAGCATGCTTGCGCTGCAGCTCCAATGACCTTCCAGCAGACAGAGGGGCAAATGCCTGCTGGCTGGACAGAACGGGCAAGTTCCAGTCGTGTTCAGTCGTGTGTGGAGCACAATTTCATGCTCACCACCAGTACATGATTAGTGAACATCTGGGGAAGCAGGGGCTGCTTGTAGGTTGTAAGCACCTCCTCCCAAACTATGTGCCGAAGTGCCAATTGGGCCCAGGTCTAGAAGAAAAGGCAGCTCTTCAGCAAAAAGAGCAGGGACTGAAAATAAATAAATGAAAACCATGGTAGCCACAGCAGTTATTGTAGCAAGGCAGGTCACAGAGTTTGCCACAGGCTTGGTAGTCACTGAAAGCATAAATGCCATCCATAGAGATGTGCATGGCACACACTTTTGATCCAATTTGAGTTGCAGGGGGAAAATGTTTGGCTTCATATGACCCCACCACCACCACCACCACATACATGAATGTAGAGGGCTTTGCCTTCACGCACAAATATCCCTCAAATGTTGGTGTGTGAAGGGAAACCCCCCCCCATTCCTTGCTTTCCATCCTGTCTCATTCCCCTCCACTCGTTTGCCACCGCCACCACTGCCACTTCTGTGGCCTCCACACCAGCTGCCCCCTCCTCCAAGACCCATCTGGGCCTTCCACAGATGCACATGCAGCTGGAGAGGCTGCCCCCACCCAGAAATTGCAGGAAATCTCAGGAGGCAAAGTCTCATCACTGTAGCATAGTGCTATGCAATTCAACCACATCTCCATAGCCTCCCTTTTGCTATTATATCTGATAAAAAGTGCACAGGGAGTTGGCATTGAGAGCAACAACAAAAACATAACATTTCTCTCTCTCCCTCTCCTTTCTGTCTGGATGCAACTGAAAGAGTTATTTTTGAAGAGCTTTTTCTGTGCTTCCCATCTTTAGTGCTGTTCCTGCCTCTAGGGAATCTCTTTTTGTCACTCTGATAGTTTTCAATTTACTTAGGAAAATGTGCATTAGAGAAAATGGCTGTCAGGGGCCTTTGGTGTCTCAGTAGAGTTAATGGGTTTCCATCCTTTAGGTCTGTGAGTCTCAAACAGCAGGTCAGGGCTCTATAGGGAGTCACAAAACCAGAGTGTGTGGGTCAGCAAATTCTTGACAGTTAGTGACACAGCTAGTGACAATGAAGAGCAAGGACAAAACCATGAGGAAGCCTCAAGGTCTGGAAGAACAGATTAATTAGTTGAGGAACTGGAGAGGAGATTTAGAAGAGGTCTGCAGCCCATGTATGGAAGACCAATGTTTTCTGAGACCATGGCCCATTCTGTGCCCCATCCTCTAAGGGCAGGAGATGTTAGGAGGAGCCAGAACCACCCATAATCTGCACTGGCATGCTGAAGGGAGAGCTCTGCATTCTTTCCTGCTATGGGACAAGGTCCCGTGCGTAAAGGCGGGCCATGCTTAGAATGGCCAATGGGAACTGTGAGGCTGGAGTGGCGTGACCAATGGGAACTGTGAGGCTGAAATAGAGGGAAATGGCCCACTTCCCCTGTGCTGAAAGGTAGCAGGTACAGAGGTGTCATTTTTATTAGTCCTGTTTTTCTTTCGAACTAAAAAAGAAAAGAAAAATTCTACCAATGGAAAAAGCTGCTTTGAACGCTTGCATTAAAAATAAATAAATAAATAGACAGCTCACTGGCACGGTTCAGATTTAACCTAATCCGAACTAATTAATATAATCTGAAGCTATTAAAAAAACCCTCTGATGCCTAAAGGAAGTAATCACCCAACTTCCTTTTAAGAGAAAGAACTTTGGCTTTACTTAAGGAGAAAACAAATGGGAAAGAAACTTTGGTAACAAGCTTGAGCAAATATAATAACTTCCTGCTGAAGCGAATCAGATGAATTGCTGCTGATGGCAATTGTAAATAGGTTTAGAGATTCATAAATTATCTAATGAAGCATATCCAAATGCAGTTATTATGAGTAGCTGTACAACCCTGGGTGTCTTCTGTCACCTTAATGTGAGTCTGT
Source organism: Aspidoscelis tigris stejnegeri (assembly GCA_023333525.1). NCBI lineage: Eukaryota > Metazoa > Chordata > Lepidosauria > Squamata > Teiidae > Aspidoscelis > Aspidoscelis tigris. The sequence goes on along the minus strand of JALMGA010000013.1, from coordinate 945,706 downwards.
GTACATATATTTTTAAAGAAAGAAAATAAACAACATTTTGACACTTGCGGTTACAACATTAGGCATTAGGTGAGCTGAAGTTTTAAAAAAAAATTAAAAGGGGGTGATCCCAGCATAAAGAGATTCAAGGCATTTTTTTTAAACTTACTTTCCATGTAGAAGTGAAAGTGAAATGCAGCTAGTATTGGGGTATTTCTCAGCATCCATTCTATTGGAGGGAAAGTGCGGAACAGACTAATGCATTCTAGGATCCCCACTTGGGAACATTAGTACACATCAGCCTAAGCCTCGTGCACCCAGACACTTACTTCCGTCCAGTCATGTGTCTGATTGCTCACACAGGGCCCTACATTTGGGGTATCTGAGGTACCTCAAATGACCCCTCACACTGGACATGGTATGAATGACCTCCGCTGGACACATCAGGTAAGTGTCTGGTAAAGGTTAGTTTCCATGTGCTTCACGATAGGTCAACATCTGGGCAGCAGGGGGCATTTCTAGGCTGTAAATACCTCCTGCAAGTGCAGATGCACCTGCCCAGAAGTTAACCTAAGAAGCTAAGTGTGAAATGGCCTCAGCATTCACTTACTCGCTTTATGGCTTTAAGCCCTCTGCCAATCAATGGTCACCAGATGTATTTAACTACCATCTGGATCAGAAAGCTTTGGAGTAACATTACAAAGCACAGGCTCATGAACACCTTGGAGCACAGGCTTATGAACACTGTGTCTTCAGGTCATCTAGGCACCCAGGAACCAACCTTCCTTCCTTCCTTCCTTCCTTCCTTCCTTCCTTCCTTCCTTCCTTCCTTCCTTCCTTCCTTCCCTCCTTCCTTCCTTCCTTCCTTCCTTCCTTCCTTCCTTCCTTCCTTCCTTCTGTGTGTAGCAACCTGTGTTGAGATAGTAACCCATTGAAGTCAACAGCATTGGATCAGCTTCCTGGACACCACCCTACAAGGGAGGAAAAACCCCTTATATGTTAAAAATCACCTTGGCCAATCTTATGGTCTTACCAAATCCCGGAGATGCAGCTATCAAGGATATTGATCAACTCTAATGGCTGGGGCTATTTTGGAAAGCACCGGAAATGGCCCCAGAATTTGACCACCTTTTCCTTTTCCCAAAAATGGGTGTACTATTTGGCCTGGAAGTGCTGCATGAGGGTAAGTACAGCTGGTGCAACAGGTCAGAATCTATTAACAATAGGGATGCACAAGGATATCTGTAGCATTCAGAATTCATACAAATTGGCCAAATTCAGACATTCCCATTTAAATCTAATGTTGGCACATTTGAAGATCGACATTTGAATTCGAATTAAATGTTTTGATACATTCATATGAAGCTTCTTATGGGATTTGTATGAGATTGAACGTTCGTATTGAATACGAGTCCTACCACATTCAAAGAGGATTTATTCAAATGAATACAAATTTTCTTGCATTCCATTTAATACAAAATCAAACACACACACACACACAAAAGAAAAAACATCTGTTCACATTCCTAACAATAGTAATGCCACGATGTTCACCCAATGGGTACAGAGAAGTGGAGTCACCACACCCTTCAAATGCTCAGTGTAGATCCTTGCTTCGGAAGCACTGAAAAGAATGAAGAGGTTGCCATCAAGTTTCCATTTAAAAATTAAGCAAGGAAGGGGGTGTCTACCTGAAATATTTGAGGGCTTTGAAAAGCATACTACACATATTCTCAGGGCAGAGCTTTGTGCCCAGACGCATGTCAACACGGCTGGAAAAAGAAATGCTATTGTGAAGCAAAGAACCGGAGCCCTATATTAAGACAGATGAGGCTATTTCAGTGTAATCTCAGTCTTCTGAGCAAAACTTATGACACAATCACAATTATAACCGTATTGTCGTTTTATATACCTTGTTGATCCTCACAAACAATTCTGTGTAATTGCTTTAGTTTGCAAGGAATTTGTTAAAGGTCATGAAGAAATTAAGAGGGATCAGATTTTTACTTCACTCTTAGTAAGCTGCTAATAATAATAAAAAAAAATTCTTTAAAATGATTATTACTGTTTATAAACCCAAATGTGAACTGGAATTTCTGAGGGAAAATACAGGAAAGGAAAGCTATAATTGCATAGAAGAAAAATGGTTTTGAAATCACATTAATTCAGCCACTCAATTTTAAATGCAAAGGGCAATGATTTAAATGTGGCAATAAAAATCTCATTAAGTAAGTGTATTGCAGGCAACTCCTTGATATGCTGGCTGGAATGATTAAAAATATACACACTTTAGAACGGGAAACTTTACACACACAGTATGTGTGAAATATCATTAATCTTAATGAACAGTATGTTGTTGATTAGTTGTGCGCCCAAAAGGGAATTCTGAGTTCATTCCACTTTTTCAAAGTGCCACAAACAAACTGAGTCCAGGTAATTGTACTGCTCGATCATTTGGGACAATTTGTGCACTGTGATTTGGGCCAAAAGACACTTAGATTTATGTACCATCTCAGTGCATAGGGACGGAAACACCATTGTATATAGATGTCCCTGTGAACTTGGCTGGCACAGTGAATTGGCTTTTTAGGGCAATCCTGGACCTCTCCGAGCAGAGTAACTCCATCTCATAACAAAACCCAAGCCCTGAAAATGAAACAGAGTCAGAGGGATTCCTCTCTGTCCCTACCTTCCACTCCCAAATGGTTACTGGCTTCCTTGTTGACAAAAGATCTGTTTCCAACTCTGGTACATCTCTGTTTGCATTCTAAAACAATATCAGGTATGCCAACAGGATACCTTTCTGCTTGTGCGTAGGCTTTCACAGCCAGTTTCAATCTTGATAATAGCATTTGGGGGCTGTTATGCCGTGTTCCATTTTCTTTCTGAGAAATATTGAGCTTTTGGATATTGCTGCAATATCCATCATCAGAGGATATGGCTCCAGGAAGCTATTTCACCATGCTTCTTGCCTGATCTTTAGGGTTAGGACCAACCCCCAGCCAGTACCAAGATTGGGGATAAGAGACTCCAGGCATAGCTGCCAGACACCTGGATCACCCCTCCATGCTGCCACATCCCATTCCGACAGCAATATTCACATGGACACCATCAGGACTTCACCTTTGCAATGTGTCACATGCCCAAAACTATCTATCCTGATGCTTTGTGCCAGTTCTTATGGTTTCCTTCTACTCCTAGTCGAAATATCCACCATAGGAATGTGTGGTTTTTTTGTACTCATTCGAATAGATCCCCTTCAAATGTAGTGAGATTCAATCCCATACGAATCCCATAAGAATGCATATGAATGCATAAAAACCCATAGCAAAGTTTTGCACGAAAGTATCAGAACATTTAATTCAAATTTCAGTGTCACTCTTTGAATGTGCCAACATTTGATTTTGAATGCAAATGTCTGAATTTGGTGAAATTTGTATGAATTTTGCATGTTACAAATATTCACGCTCATCCCTAGTCCAGCAGCCAACATTGTTGTAAGAGATCAGCCACTAAGATTTTCACTCAGGTGTTACCCCAGGACTTTGAGGCTACTTCAGATAACAGTAGCAATCGTTTCAGTGGTAATCTTTGCTAGAGTGCCTGTGGCATTTCTTTACTCCTTAGCATTTCTATCCCACCTGTTATGCCAAGAGATTTCAGGGTGGACCAAAATAAAAACAAAGCAAAATTACCCTTCTCTATTTCCAGCCACTAACAAGAATGAGGGGTTATTGGTGATCTACAATGCAATGGTGTTTCAAATTCAAAAATAAAATTATTCTTCAGGAAAACCTTCCAAAATGTATGTAATGAACAGACACTAAAATATTCACTTTGTAGAACAAACCCAATGACATGGGATCCATTAATTAAATGCATTTGATCTTTTGATGAACTCTAATTGGGCATAGATGATATGTTAATGGTAGGAGCACTAGAGAAATGCAGAACACTGAAATTAGGAGTTGATTAGAAGAGGTGGCTTCTTTATCCAGAAATGCTGGTCTAATTGTCTACTCACATTATCAAGAGTTTTCATATAATTTTTCATACGACTGCAGGTGCAAGTCTAACTCTGTGATTTTCTGTCATTTTCATTTGCCAGCTAACAAGAAGCAAACTTATTAGTTTACAGATAATTTCCAAACCGCGATATAGAGGGAGGCATACTATCTCCCAACCCATGTGCTCTTCCACATGAGACCCAAGATAGAAGTAATGGGGCCTGGCTCTGCTGTCAGGGGTTGCTGGTACCATCATGTGCAGCAGAATAGCTACAGTGCCTCCAAACTGCTGCAAATGTTGCTGCAGGATTGAAGGGATCCCAGTCCTTGCAATGCAGACAGAACCTGTGTGCTTGTTTTGGGACAGGTTGGAGAAGAAGAGTTAATCTGCAACAAGCAGGTTGTGTTAATTTGCTGTTCAATAAGCCCTTTCTTTTTTTTTCTAAGCATGGTCCCTTTTATTCAGCATGCAAAAGCATCACAAGACACCGAGATATGTTTTTCAGTGAGGTACTGAATAGGGATGTGCATGAATATTCATAACATTCCAAATTTGTACAAATTTGCCCGAATTCAAACATTTGTATTGAAATTGAATGTTTTGATACATTCATATGAAGATTCGTATGGGATTCGTATGGGATTGAACATTTGTATTGAATTCAAATGAGATTGAACATTTTTATCGAATTTGAATCCCACTACATTCAAAGAGCAGCCATTAGAAGAAATATGGATTTTCTCGCATTGGATTCAATATGAATAGAATTTTTTTAAAAAAAATGTGCCCATCACTACCCCTGAGGTGATTCCGAGGAGGACTCAGGTCTTCATCCCAGGACCATCATCCCAGGCAGGCTCAGCTATGGTCCAGTTATGCAAGCAGATACAGTGATTACAGTGATTTTAAGAGATCATATCTAACCAGAATGGAATATATTTGCTGGAAACAAGGCAAAAGAAATGATGATGATGATGATGATGATGATGATGATGATGATGATGATTTCCATTTAAAAAAATCATATTTGAGTTCAGTTATTTTTTTTTTCATTTTGAACATAGGCTCTCATATAAACATTTCATACTTCTGAAAGAAGTAATTCTGAAAGAAATATTAATCAGTATGTTATGAAATGTAGCAGGAAATATGTAATATAGTAAATGTAAATGTGTAACCTAAATTTTCCAGATTTTAAAAGTGGTTGTTGGCAATTCCTCATTCTCCTTTTTAACTATTAACAATTAAATACATGTTACACTAGAACTAAACCTTGGGTTACCTAAAATCATTTGGCATAGAAAAAGTCAATCTATGGACAATAATTCTGTGTTTTTAAATCCAATCAGGAAGCAATTCTTCTCCTATCTTTTTTCCAAATGTCATATCCAAATGTTTTCCTGAGCCATTTAATGCACTTTCGATAACAGAGCATGTGACTGACATTCTGTTAATAAATTAAAAGGTTCATTTACTAATTAGAGTGCTAAATTACAGATTTGATGTGTGATATTTCCTTACATACTTTGACAAGATTTGTTGATTTGAAAGCGATTCAAGATTTTGTTTTTCCCAAGTGAAACAAGAAAGCTTCTGAAAACTAAACATTTTTACTCCTTCCTTCCTTCCTTCCTTCCTTCCTTCCTTCCTTCCTTCCTTCCTTCCTTCCTTCCTTCCTTCCTTCCTTCCCTCCAGCCCATAGCAGCAGCTGAAGAAATGGGACCAACAGACCAATTTGTTCTTTCTTCTAACCTCAAACAAAGATGTTTAATAATTGAACATAAACATATATAATGTTACCGATAGAGCTTTCTGTGGTTCCATAACACACATTTTTTTAGTGTGAAGCTGATGCCATACTATTTTTACCAACTAACCTCAAAGCTCACTTTTTCCTCCAATTCCTGTGCCATTTTATGTCTCTATTTCAGCCTTGTCGAAGCTGTAATTTTGAAACATGAACTCATATGTTTTTCCTTCGTCTTCCAGGAGTTATAATTTCATTCCTTCAACACTTTTTAAAAATATCACACACAACAGAATATCAAACTAGAAAGAAATCTAACCATTGTGAGTTTTGTGATGTCTTCACAGTTCTGTTTCCTAGTGATGAAATTACAGCCACATTAAGTTTTTCTCATTACCTGTACCATGTGAAATTTGGAAATGAATACAACAGAAAATCCCAATTATGTTTTCTCACTTACTTAATAAGTGTTAGAAAAGACATGGCAAGGAGTACAAACAAGTCTATAACTCAATCCAGCATAAACTGACATAGATGTACAAATATATGCATAAAACAAACATTCAATATGGGAATTTTGCCAAGTTAGAAACATTCCAGGATTTCAAGTTGGAAGAACAGATTTCGCAACAACAGTGGAGGCAGAAACATGACACAATAAGTATAGATATATCCTCTGACATGGGGGTCAAAATGTCAGTGTCCTTTTAATGACACATATCTTCTCAAGAACTTCCCCAGCCTATCTGGGTAATGTTAAAAAGCTAGTTTTTTCTGCATTTGGATAATCTGGTTAAATGATGCGCTATGAGGCATTTCTTGGTTTACTTTTTAATAGCACCCTTCTTCTCTACTTCCATGTGAGGATGTGGCAGTATGTGCATTCTGGACCTGTGCATAATTTGCCATATATATTCTGGCCATTTCATACATAACTGACTGACTGACTGACTGACTGACTGACTGACTGACTGACTGACTGACTGACTGATTGATTGATTGATTGATTGATTGATTGAATCCTTGCTGGGTACTTGGCCCCCAAACATCAGAACCAAGATCTTGATAGGATCTAAGAAGGTTCATTGGTCTAGATTTCCAAGATTTCAGACCTTCATCCTTTGAAATGCACAGATCCATTATTTCCATCTACAAGTGATTTCTTATAGCTTTTTCAACAAGGTACGGTGGAATTACCTTCTTTTTGGCTTCCACGGGTTTTGTAACCTTTCTCCAGATATGTAAGAAAGTAGTGTAGACAAACCCTAGTTGTACTGAGAATTTTTCTGTGCCATATAACCCATCATCCCATTGGTTGTATTATGACTGATTAGTCAGGTAATTAAACTGCAGCACATTTCTGTCAGTCAGTCAGTTCCTCAGTGCATTCAATAGCTGTTTACTGTAATTGAGTTGAGTCATTTTAGAAAGCAGATGTATTTAAGAGTCAGGTACACAATGCCTATAAATTAATTCCATTGGTATAGATGAGTGAATGCCAATTTATATCATCTGGCATAATGATTTCATTAAAAAAAGAGGTAAGAATGTTCGATGAAATTAATATTCAAAGACTTCACATCAGTTGATTAATTATTTCTGGAAATACTCCATGATGCACTTTTTCAATTTACTGGAAATTTCAATTTTGTTACATACAACAGTGTGAAAGAAATTGGACTCCTTCCATATTTATTCAGCCATGATTAGTCTGGTGTTGAATAAATCAGCTATCATTTTTTTAAAAAAAATCTATTTCTTGAATATATTTATTAATTTACCTCCTGCAAATGCATTGCCCTAGAATGCTGCTCTTTGGAATTTCTATGATTCCTAAATAGAATTTGCATAATGGAATTAAGAGGTCTGCTCGTGAGCATTTCATTGTGGTATTTTGGACAGAGCTGGTAGGTTGCAATTAGTGGCATCTGGCCTTCAGGCTCATTAACATGCAAATAGAATCACTGCAGATTAGAGCTGTTGTGCAATTGCCATAATGTCACATCATTGGCTACATCACAGTCACTTTTAGGGCTCATAAGGTATGGTATTTGACAAGACAGTCAGAATGTAGAGTATAGTCACTATGATTAACACCACATCTTATTTTGAGAATTGTGATAAACCATCCATGCTTTCCACCTGAGTCCTGAAGTGTGTTTTGAAACCCTGCCACTTATGAAATTGTAACTGGGTAGTTATTTGAAACCACTGAAAAATGGACATGCATCCAGAGATGTGGAGCCAGACAGCAATCTCTTTGAAATTCTCTCCATCTTCCAGTTTGGCATGAGATAATCACATTCTTAAGCTGTCAAGTTGAAAAGCTTTAGATTTGGTTTACGGGAATGTTTCATGCTGACCTCAGTTAAGAACCATCATCCTAACTTTTTTCATAACTGTGTGAAGTTGCCGTTCCATTTAGTTATTTCATTTGTCATGTCCTCCTCAGCCTGATTCCCTAATAATCTGAGGACTTGTGGAATGAAAATAGGCACACGACAGCGTGAAGTCTGGAAACACAGATGACAGTCAGTTAATGCAGTGTGCAGTGAGGCTGTGAAATGTCATCCAGAATGTGAAGTAGAGATGGGTGCAATAAAAACTGAGTATTTTTTAAAGTTATTGGCATTTAAATTCCCTGTCTGCTCACAATACTAGTAAATGTCTGGCATGGTGTACCTGCCATTGCTTGGCCATTGGGCTAGGCGCTGAATTGGGACACTATAGCCGGGTATATAATTTTGGGATTCCTGTGGCATAAAATAGGGCTGTGCATGAATATTCGTAACATTCAAAATTCATATCAACTCAGCCAAATTTGGACATTCAAATTGAATTTTTGATACATTCATACGAAGCTGCGTTACAGATTTGAATGGGATTTGTATGCGAATCTGAATCGAATTTTCATTGAATATTCATATATGAATCCTACTACGTTCAAAGGGGATCTATTTAAATGAGTATGAATGAGATTTAAAAAAATATTGTGTGCATCCCTAGCATAAAGTGTTGACTTAGAATGTAAATAGTGTGTATATTGTATTTCTGTCTAATTATATGTACAGTTTTCCAGTGTACATAGGGATTCAAGGCTGCAAATGGGACCTTTACTTTGAAGCAGCTTTTGTATACATATTGTAAGTAGCTGGTAACTCCACTGAGGGAAATTACTGCATTTAGGCAGGAAAGGAAGAAGATATACCCACTACAATGTTCCTAATAATGTGTTGTGGCTCTTGAGCATTGCACACTTTAATTACCTAACTGGTTTCCTGACAAATTTTTGTGATGTAAATTTGCAAAAAGATATCTTTGTCAAATTTTTCAGGTAAATAATCGTGGTGTAGCTGGTAATTGTTAAACAAAAGAATGTGAAAATTAAATTCAGGAGTCTGCCCTGCAGTGCTGAGTCTACCTACTGAGTTTACCCCAAAGTCATGAGGTATAGCAGTGTGGCTTGTGCTGGACAGTGACCAGGGAGATCTGGTATAGCTAGATGATGGATCACGATGCTTTGAATCACCTGACTATGATAACTAGTCAGAAATATCAGGAATTTCCCAGGACTCAAGATTTGGAAGACTCCAATGTGTAACAACTAACTATATTATTATTGCTGTTTTCCTTTTTTAGTAAAACAGTTATTTCTGCTTCTGATGTCTTTATAGAGATTACTTTTTTTTTCCCCTGGGAAAAAAAATAATTCACTCTCTGTTTCTTTGGATAAATATGGAATATTCTGCCTGTAAAAAAGGTCTGACAAAAATTCTTACCTAAGAAAGAAAAAGTATATTTGCAGATATGCTTACATATGATGATAATTATCTCTGTTCAGAATAGGTAATTGAATGTAGTAGTTTGCTTTCAGTTTCTAATTTAGAGAGTTAGAGAGTGGAAAATGTTGGATATAATTAAAAGGCAAGTGATACTTTCGTACACAAATTAATACCCTAGTTATTCTCTAGTCTCATCTGCTGTCCCCTCCCCCCAAAAAAGAACAAACCTGTAGCTAGGTTTAAATGAGAACTTAGTGGCCATGAAGTGCAATTGAAATTTATCCAATTAACACAGTCATTGCTCCGCATCAGACTAATTGACTTTTTCAAATTGGTTGGGAGAAATTTTAGTGAAGAGAAGAGCAAATTAACATGACACAACCTAACTTGGTTATCTCATTATTTATTTATTTATTTATTTATTTATTTATTTATTTATTTATTTATTTATTTATTTATTTATTTATTTATTTATTTATTTATTTATTTATTTATTATTTCTAATGTACCCTTCTCCAACACATCCCAATGATAAAAAAGATAGTAAGCATTAGATGATGACACAACAATAAAAGATAAAACATATATTCCTTCCCCCCCCTCTCTCTCTCTGGCAGGATAGCACCCAGAGGAAGCTAAACATATTGCTTTTGATGTGTTGAAAATAAGCCAATAGCACATGAATTGAGGGCAATTAACTGGCTTTGAAAGCCCTTTAAACTGCATTAAACACTGGAACCAAACAAGCATAGATCCGTAATCTGGATTTCCATAGTACAGGTGTGAACAAATCGGTTTCAGTGGAAACAGGATCTTCCTGCTCTGAGCCTGATGAGCCCTTAGGGGGTCCCTAATGGGTACTTAATGGGTACTTAGTGCTAGTGGAAACCCCCCCTCTGTTTCTCCGATCGGCATTAGTCACTAGTGCTGTTCATTTGGTCCATTGGTGCATACAATGATGATGCTAATAATAACAAAAGAAGCAGAATTTAATGTGTGTTGTTCTTGCCTTTCATGAATGGCTAACAAATAAAAATGCCAAATAAATTTAAACGGTATCAAACACAGGCTGAATTTAAGATAGTTTGCACTATGAGAGGGTTATCTTGAATTCCAGATCATTCTCAGTTCATGCCTAAAAAAGATGTATTTTGATTTTTCTGTCTATTATGTTTTAATATTGCCATTTTAACTTTGTTTTATGTGTTTTAATCTTGTAAGCCATGCTGAGTACTATAAAGCAATAGAACAGAACACAAATATAAATCAATTTTGTTGGATATTGATCCTTACATGTAACGTTATTTGCACAATTTTTATAGCATTACTGGCACAATTAATGTATTTAGAACTTTACATATTACCTTAGAAAGCTCCGTGAGTTGCAATACGCTACCCTTGGCCGAACATCCAGTTCAATGTGATTTGCAATCTTATTGAAACAGTTTATGAAATGTTATTTTTGCAATTGACTTGTAACATTAATAGATTTAGAAGTGGATCAGCTTGTGTCATTCTTCTACCTTGTATAGGAGGTGAAAGGAAGTGGAAGAAAAGAACTACAAAGGAAGGATAGTCTAAACTCCTTAATATCCACACCACAATACCAACAGTTTTGTGTAAAAATGCTATGTGTAGTGGAGAACTTTTTGTGCCCTTTTTGAATAATCAGAGAGCAATGGACACCACTATTGCTCAAACAGAAGTCCCCCAGTTTGGTTCCAAAGCAACTTGAAGATAGTAACTTTAATGTGAATTAATGGTGAGGTGAGAACACTAGTGTCCACGTAATGCCACCTGTATTTATTTATTTAAGAGATTTACTTAAGAGATTTATATCCCACCCTTCACCAAATGGTCCCGGGGCAGGTTAAAATGAGGATAAAACACATGAAATATTAAAACATAATTAAAAATATCATGCCCTCCCTCCCAGCTCCACCCAAGGGGTCTTAGAGCTTTTTAAATGGATATATCTACAGCCCAAATATCTCTTTCAGAAGCAGATTCAGAGTGGATTCAAAGTAGATTGAGAGAGGATTTGACGCATTCAGTGCAGATTTGTAGGGGATGCAGAGGGGATCCATAGGCAACTCTTAGTGGGGATTCAGATTGGATTCATAACAAACATTTATATCAAATTGGAATCCTACCACATTCAAAGGGGATCTATCTGAATGAATATGACTTTTTTGCATTTGATTCTACAGAACCAAACACAAAAACCAGCAGGTACACATCCCTAGCTTTTACCATCATCCCTTTCTTTGCTGCCCATCCTGTTAAGAAGCCCCAAATGTGAGTCCAATATCATTTTTCTTCTTACTACAATCCTCCTGAAATCCAGATGCATGACCCATTGCTTGTTGTAATATAGGGAAGTGTTTAATTTGTTTCTGTAGTTTCGTTTTAACCGAAAGGGAGAAAGGACTGCTCCTCTTGTCAGGTAGAGAGGCCTCATCTTTGGCTTTTCAAAAGTAATAGCAGGGAAGACACCAAGGGAAATGAAGGATGAGGGAACCTGAAAGAGAAGGCATAACCTATAGTAAGTGGTTTTCACCTCTGCCATCAACAGAGCCAAACAGATATAGTTTCTCAAATATTCGGTTATTAGGAATTTAGTGTTCAGCTGAACATCATCTTTCATAGGCCTGTCCCAAGTGGCAAATACATGGCAGTTGCTTATCTGTAAAATTTATGTGAGATGGATAGATAAAGCTTTAAAGCACATCTGAAAACTTTTTTTGACATAAGAAATTCTCTTTCATCCAGTCAATATGAAAGTCTTCATGTCAATAATAGTGTCACTTCATAATTGTTCCCATAGGCAACCTATTTCAGAAATTTAGTGAGATGGAGGAGAGAAAGGAATCCTGAAACATGTATTTCATTTTCGCTGATAAAACTGATGAAAATCAAGCTGGAGGTGATTAGCTTATTTGCTTTTGATTGGAGATATTGTTGCCTACCTTAAAAATTTTACCCCTAAACAGAGGAAAATATAGAGAAAGAATGATCTGTTGCAGATGTGACTGGGTAGGCTCTTTCCCACCTCCCCAGGTTCAAAAATGTAACAAAGCTTCATACAAATGTTCCAAAAGATGACTGTCAATCTTCAAGTGTAGCCAACATTCAATCCAAATTTGAATGTCCAAATTCATATCAATTCCTATCAATTTTGAATGAGAGGAATATTTGTGCATGCAACAGCACTCCATGGGCCATCACCATGGCAACATCTGGCCAACCTGACACCCACACTTCATGTGCTAGCCATCCATATCCTACAAGGAAGGGTTGAAGGATCCAGGAGTGCTTAGCCTACAGAAGAGAAAACTGAGAGGAGACATGACAGTAATCTTCAAGTATCTGAAGGTCTGCCACAGTACAGACCATCTCTTATTCTCACTTAGACAAGATGCAAGGATTAGAAACAGTGGTCTTCAAGGGAGTCAATACAGATTAGATATTAGAAAAAACTTCCTGATAACCAGTGGAATAGGTTTCCACAGGAGGTGGTGAGCTCTCCTTCACTGGAGGTCTTCAAGCAGAGGCTGGACAGACATTTAGGAAATCCTGTATTGAGCAGGAGGTTTGACCTTATGATCCTCGAGGTCCCTTCCAACTCTATAATTCTATTATTTTATGACTCCCTCAACATCTGAAATGGGACTGACTTCAGTGTGAACAGGTTGCAACTTTCTTGCCAACTGAAAATAAGACCAAATAGTTTTTCTTTACACAAAGGTTGACCAACTGAAGCTTTTGCTAACTGGTTCCCCTTGCAATCTGTCTGCTGTTGTTTAGAATTAGACCGCATTCTATGTAAAGCTGACATAAAAAAACCCTTTAACTTACACATACCTTTTATTTACTACTTTATTCTTCAGTTTCTTTATCACTTTGGCATTGCCAGATATGGACCTAGGGTATAAAGTTCCCCTGTGCTCCCCATTTCAGAAATTATTTATTAGGCTGCCACCCTGCACAGCCTATTATGTCTCCAAATGAAAGGAGGACGCTGACCATATGTCTCTTCCTTTCTTTAATCTCTCTGTTTAAAGCTTCCATATCAGTGTTCAAGTTCTTAACAAGATTGATTGAAATGTTTCTTTCCAGCTGATGAAATGTTCTCTCAAACATTGATTGCACGGTAACGTATCACTCATATGTCATGGTAGCACATCAACCTGAGTGTTAATCAGACAATATTTTCCCTGCTAGGACAATGGCAGTCAAGCTATCGAAAGCATACAGCCAGCAAACAACCGCAAACGGAACCAGACAAACTTCACTGAGTGATGACAAGAAACAAACTGAAAGCCAGTTATTTCTATTCATAGATACCTGTTTAGTAACACAATAGTTTCAAATGGAGCCTGAGCCAGACTAGAATATTGCAGAATAGTTCCATGTGCATTAAACTTAAACCTGAGAGTCTAGAAACATAGATAGGGATGGACAGAGCAGCGTAAATCTGTTCTGTTCGTGTTTAATTGGCATTTCCTTTTCTTCATCTAGCCTCTTCTCAGATTCACTTACTCTCTTTGTATGCTTAATTGTGTGCACAACACTCACTTTAAATATATGTTTCATTAAATGCATATTTCTGCACCCTTTTCCTGCACCAGAATGGATACAAACAATTCAAAAAGCATACACAACCGGAAAACAAGCAAGTCTGGGAAACTGGAGAACAAGTCTGCAAACTGTTCAGATGTTATAAAAATGTTAAGCCAATCAGGAGTGGGACATCTGTCCCTTTGAAAACCTTTCAAAATGGAGTTGCTTTTCCAACGTGGATCCCCATGGATCAAAGTGGATTCTGTCTTGGCATAGGGTCCCGGGCCAGGCATCTGCTGGTCATATCCCAATGCCTTTCAACATTCATATCCTTTACATTTATATCCCAAGGTATATTGGCAATAAGCATCTTTCTGCTTTATGCAACAATATACCACACAGACATATTTTCATAGGATCACTTGTAACAGCATTAGATTATTTTTACTGTACTGGAAGAAATTTTGAATATGGAAATTCTGTGTTTCAATTCTTTTAAAAAGTGTACGAGCTCCAGTGACAGTCATAAAACTAAATGTCTCCATAGGATAAGTTATGGATACATATTCTGTGGCCATAAACCTTTCTGTTTATTATTCCTGGGTGTAAACTATGCAATTTGCCCTGAAGCATACCTGGGTTATATAAGGTAGAGGGAATCTCCTGGTGGAGATATGCAGCTACAGTATTCATGGGAAAAATTTCTACATTATTCAACTGCATCTCCTCCCTTCCATTGATTTCCCCAGCCACTAAGACTACTGCTCTAATTAGGTCCCACAAGCTCAAGGTAACTGAATTACATATTCATCTGAATGCTTCATTTCCCCCCATCTACCCTATCAATAACACATCATTATCTACATGGCCAGAACAATGTAGGACGTATAATCTAAAATACATAGAGAACCGAAGCATGTGTTGTCCTTGTTCAGATATTTACAGATTAGATATATATGAAACAATAGTCCAAGGACTACACAGCTTACTCTTTTGTATATCAAATTTACTTTGAAATAAACACTGTATAATTCCTAGAAAGATTGCACGATACATAAAAATACTCCTTTTACACACATATGCTGTAGTAACCACAAAAACTGCACAGCTTTCCCCCTGGCTTCCTTTTCTTCGGCCTTCCATTTCTCAAGCTTCAGAGTACATAAGAACATAAGAACATAAGAGAAACCTTGCTGGATCAGGCCACAGCCCATCTAGTCCAGAGTAAAAGAAGCAACTACTTTCCTGCCCCATAAGCTTGTAGTACAACTCTCTTTTTCCTGTTTGAGGATTTTTCCCACCTCCGGCCACAGGATGTGACATCAGAAGGACCTCTGACCTGGAAGACAGCATCTTTTCCTCCAATCACCTCCCCTGATGTTGCATTGATGTCACTTCCTCCACACCCCCTTTTTGGAGGGATATTTAAATTTCTGGGAGGAAATAAACTGGATGATTCTGCCTTTCTACACCTCCTGTCTCCATGTCTCTTCTTTTACCCCTACCCCATTGTCTAGCCTGCTCAATGTCAGCCATTACATGTGCTTGATCCCCGATTATCTGGGACGGGCAGATAATTGGAAATGTCTATCATAAAAGCCGGTGTTCCAGGGCAGCAGCCATCAGCTGTTGCTTTCCACTTCCCGGAGCCCTTGGATCAATTGCGTAAGCCGGATATGCAATGTTATGCACCTTCCACTGTAATCACGAATCATTAGTATATGACCAACAGTGCATCACACCATACTTTGTAAAATATTTAATGTAAATAGATTATGGATGTGCATGAATATTCATAATATTCAAAAGTTGTATGAGTTCATCCAAATATGGGCATTTGAAATCAAATTGACTGTTGGTACATTCAAAGACTGACATTTGAATACGAATCAGATGCTCCAATAAAAGGACAGGTTCTGTCCTGGATTTGTGACTGGCTTAAGTGCAGGAAGCAGAGAGTAGTAATTCCAAATGGCCAATTCTCAGGGTGGAAAGAGGTAAGAAGTGGGGTTCCCCAAGGTTCAGTGTTGGGACCAAGGCTTTTTAATGTATTCATCAATGATCTAGAAGAAGGGGTACATAGTAAAATAGCAAAGTTTGCTGATGATACTAAATTATTTAGGGTAGCAAAAACCGAAAGAGATTGCCAAGGGCTCCAGAGGGATCTCTTAGCATTGGGTGATTGGGCAACCAAGTGGCAAATGTGCTTTAATCTTAACAAGTGCAAAGTAATGCACATCGGGACCAAAAATCCAAATTATGTCTATAAACTGATGGGGTCTGAGCTTTCTGCAACACACCAGGAAAGGGATCTCGGCGTTTTGATAGACAGTTCAATGAATTGTCTTCCAATCAATTTGATATGAATCAAATAACCCTCCCTCCAAAAAAAATAAATGGTGCACATTCCTAAAATAAACTCACAAGAAAAAGTTCTTATTTTTATCTATAAATACTTCTAGGGACATGCATGAATTCCCCTCCATTAGTTTTACATCAAAGCAAATGGGATAGAAATTTGCATTCATGCAAATGGAGCAACTTCGAATGTGCTAGGATTGGAATCCCGTCAGAATCCAGCATGATTCTGATGTGAATCCCATGCAAATCTCCTCTGAAGGCAGCTGGGCAGTGACTTTGAATGCAAGGAAGCTCAAATGAAGGCACAAAAGCTTTTGCTTTGCTTGTGAAGTTCAGTCTTCAAATAAGGCCAATATTTGATCTGAATGCAGAGGAAGTTTTGAACCTTTGTGATGAACATTTTTTGCCCATCCCTAAATATGCCATGAATAGTATTTCTGCTTTCTTCATGTTCATACATAGATCTTGCCCTAAAGGATTTTCTAGAGCCTGTGAGAATTTCCTTGCAGAATTTGGAACAGCTCTACTAACCTTAAACCAGATGTTGGCAAATGCTGTGCATCATTTTCCATATATTTATCCCTGCTGTTGGTAATCAAAATATTGCCCTTCAGTCTTCTTTTCTCATGGCTAGTTTTCTCACCTGATCAGCCCTATTTCTCTGCTTGGGTCCTATTTCTCTATCTGTGTGTGTGTGTGTGTGTGTGAGAGAGAGAGAGAGATCTTTCCCAGGGCCTCACTTTGGAGAGCCCCACACATGAGACATTGGGTCTTTTCCCACTGTCACTAGAAGTACCCATTAAGTACCCATTAATGGGTACAAAAATGCCATTAATGGTTACTTAATAGGTACTTTTAGTGACAGTGGAAAAACACCCATTTACTCAGTATAACCCAAGGATCAAAGAGGTAAGTCCAAAATATAGTGACCAAGAGCCTTTCTCACACCAGGAGGTATCTACATGCTGCCTAGAAGTGCTTCTTTAGGTGAAAGTATTCTCACCTCTCAGGTGTTGAGCATTTTTGCTGAGCTTCTTGCCCAGAGTAGATGGGGCATACCCATGTGACAAACAGTACTTCTAAGCTGAAAGGCAGGTTTACCTCTTCCAGGTTCTGGCCTTGCTTTTTAAATATGTATGAATAAATATCTTCCCAGTGAATTCGAGCTAAGAGCTTCAAAGAGCACTGAAATCCTCTGGGCACGAATATTTGAAAGCAAGTGCAAAAATAAAAAATAAAATCAGAATTGGTGCTTAGCTTTCTTTAAGAGGAAGGCCATTGCATAACCCATCTGCCACATGAAGCTAACACTGTGAAGAACCTTCAACTGTGTCTATAGATAGCTATGCAATCTTATATCTATCCTTAGATGCTCGGTCCTCCTCCGCATGGTGTAAACACATGTGGAGTAGGGGGTTTGCACATCTGATTTGGTGTGAATTGAATGTGGAAAAATCCGGCTTTGGACGAATCCTACCCCCACAAATGTGAGGGGCTTTATACTCATGCACAAATAAATGAATATTCATGCATGAATCTCCCCCCTCCCTTCCCACCCTCTCCACTTACCTGTCCTCCTCGTCACGACCACCACAACTTCTTCTAAGTCACTTCCACAGTTGGAACCAGTATTGTCTTTTTGGACTCCTGAAGGCCTATTTAAGTCTCCAGAGTATGCTGAAATAGACCTGGGGATGCCACTAGAGGGCCCCCAAAAGATAATGGGGTGCATAGGAGTCAGGCAGGAGGCATTACCACACATACACACAGAACTGGAAGGCCTAGGAAGAAGGTGTGTGGGGTTATGGGGCCCACAGTTTCGACCAAAGCTTTGACAGACACCTGAATGTCTGATTGGCAGACAAATAGGGCCTAAGAATGTCCACCCAATTCAATTCTTCTGCGAATGACAGAATTTGTACCTATCTGTATGAATTCTGACTTTGTCAGATATTCATGAATATCCCTAATGTGGAGTGTTTAACTGTTCTAAAATCCTGATCAAAAACCCTTTAATGGAAAATCTGGGAAACGTTGTGAAAAACAAAATCTGTGAGGAGATTGTAGTAACTAATTTCTAATGAGTTTTAAGTTGTATATGTGAAGGGCAAAGCTGTTTCATTTTCATGCAACTGTAGAACTGAGACGCTAACTTTTTTAACTTCTAAAGTGCTTTATATATATTTATATATGTGTCCCTTTGTGTAGTGTGTAATCAAATTTACTATATTCTCTTCTAATAAACAATATTAAATATATTTTCTTTGACTCCACCTTCATAGTAGTGTTCCCAATCAAATAATTGTGTTGTAAGAATCTCCCAAGGAAGTAATAAAACACTGCATTTGATTATCTTTACAAACGATATTTGATTGCTTTAATAATGGAGTCCCATGATGCTATTGTTGTAGAACTTTCTTACCAGGTGCAAAGCCATGACAACAGTAGCAACCCTTGTGTGTGTGTGTTTGTGTGCACGTTTTAACATACTAGGAAAATAAATCTTTCAATTCATCATGGTGTTCTAGATGGAGCTATTATGTATGGCTCCAATTATAACACCCATGCTGGGAGTATTATATTATAAAGCACTTCCAAGAGTGAAAAGGTGCCTGTTTATATTCCAAAGCTGATAGCAAAAGAAATAAAAGCAATTTTGGGCAGCCTGATTCAGTGGGTATTCTTTATCCCCTGGAAACAAAGCAGATGATGATTTTCATTAAAACTAGCTCTGAAGATTTTAAGTTTTGAATGTTGGAGGCCTTTGTTCTAAAGTGAAATGGTTACAACAGGGATTAGAGTGAACTGATCTGTTAGTTTTCATTCATTTCAGTTTCGCTGTTTGCAACCTTACAATCCATTCATTCCATTACCTTTTCTTTTAATCTGCATGCAAATTCACTCACTTCTATATGTATCTCCCCCCCCAGTCTATCTATTTTTAAGGAAAGTTTTTTCTAGTTCATTCTTAGAAGATTATTTTTTTGTACATAAAAAATGTAAGAATCCACGTTCATGCAGTGTGTGAACATATTATTAAAGATTTATCCAGAGTGTATTGTATGCATATATAAAACAAACACTGACCATGAGTCTGCATTAACAAAACCTAGAAAAACCAGAATGCCAGAGGAGAATTGTGCTTTGGTTCTTGTAATGGTCCAGGAAAACTATTTTAATTTAAAAAAAATTTCCTTCATTTTGAGCAAAGTGTGAATAAGGCTCTAAGATTCCCAAAGGCTG
Source organism: Aspidoscelis tigris stejnegeri (assembly GCA_023333525.1). Lineage (NCBI taxonomy): Eukaryota > Metazoa > Chordata > Lepidosauria > Squamata > Teiidae > Aspidoscelis > Aspidoscelis tigris. The sequence continues at coordinate 926,023 of JALMGA010000013.1, read as the reverse complement.
ATTATTAATAAATATTTGGATGTACAGGATCATGGATTCTGGCTATTTTGTAGTGATTGCTGGAAAATGTGGTGGGATGTTGGTGGCTATGAGCCACACTAACTTAGCATAATATCCCTTCCTAAGACTCGTTATTTGGGAAGTAGAGTCTACAAGTTTGTTGTGTTATCTATAGGGATGTGGATGAATATTCGTAACATTCAAAATTCGTATGAATCTGGCCAAATTTGAACATTTGTATTTTAATTGAATGTTGGCACATTCGAAGATTGACATTCAAATTAGAATAGAAGCTTCGTATGGGATTCATAAGGTGATTTGTATGGGATTGAACATTCATATTGAATTCAGATCCCACTACATTCTAAGGATAACTAGTCGAATGAATACAAATTTTCTTGCATTTGATTCAAATATGTTAAAAAAATATGTGCACATCCCTAGTCATCTATCTTCTGGGCTTTCCATGAATGCAGAGTTCTGGGATCATTTCAATATTACTGCTATCTGAAGTCCCTGATGTTTACTGTAATTTTTCTTCTAAGGTCATGACCTGACTCGGGCCTGTCCAGATTCAGTTCTCCGTGGGTTTTGATCTCTTTTATATTCTAACAAACAGTTTCAGATGGAATGATATTTATGCCTTGTCAAGGAATCTAGTGCTGCCGCTATGTCTTCTTGAAATCAATGGCATTAACAGAACAGAGCTACATCTGAAAGATGTATTCGTCATATTGATCAGAAATACTACATCTGCTCTTGATCTAGCCATATTGAGTAGATAAAACCCAGAAGGATTTTATATATATATATATATATATAAATAGAACTGTCTCTGTATTAGTAAGATTGCATAAGTGAATTGTATGCAGATCAATACAAGACTAGAGACTGGGCAAACAGACCTAAGAAGGTCAGCATGCACAGTCCTATGATTTAAATCATAGAATCATGGAATCATAGAAGAGTCCAACCCCCTACTCAGTGAAGGATTTCCCACATCACTCCAGACCGAAGCCTGTCCAGCCTCTTGCTTGAAGACCTCCAGCAAAGGTCAGCTCACTACCTCCTGTGAGTGTTTTTCCTGTAGCTAAAGCTGGTTACACTGAATGATGTCATGCTAGATAGCTTCAAATGATAACCCATTGCTTCAGGAGGACAACTAGAAAGACTGTGATAACTTCGTAGGAATAGAATCATCTTTATATTCATCACTTTCTGTATATTAGGGCAAAACAGAGAAATGGAATTTAATTTCTCTTTGTTACTAAGGAACTACCGAAATGAGAAATTTGTTAAGTGGCTTTAAATGATATGATAGGTACCATTTTACAAAATAGCACATGAACCATAATGAGCTTATTAGTATTCATCCTTACCACACTTGGTGCATATTCCATCTGTGGCACTCAGTGTGTTCTCTCATCAACCTCAGCAAAACAGTTTACTATGATGAACACATTTTCTAAAGATGTGAAAACAAAGTCAAAGAGGGTTCTCACAAGAGGAAATGACTCTTTGCTGCCTACATTCCATGCAAAACCGGAAAAGCCTGATTCAGCCTACGATGGTCATCTCAGAGCACTTTGCCTCCTGTCCCAGGGAGGTGAAGATCTGGGATGCTTTGGAGCATCCGCACTAGGGGACACCCAAAGCATTCCAAAAGAGGTGTGCACAGATGCATTTTTGACACTTAATTCATAACAAATTGAATGTTTAAAAATCCATATTGGTACAAACAGATCACATGCAAATGTGGTGAAAATTCTATTTGATATGAATCCATTTGTACGTATTCATAAAAACATTCGATACATACCAGATATGAATGAATATGTATCCAATAGTAGGGATGTGCACAAATATTCAAAACATTCACGATCAAATTCACTCAAATTTGGACATTCAAATTCGAATTGAATGTCTATACATTTGTTTTTTAACATTTGAATGAATTTTGAATTTTTCAGATCATTCATACGAATTATTTAGACATTTGTATGTGTAAAAATGTACAATTTGTATACGTACGCATTACATACCCATCCGAATCAAATTGATTTGAATTTTCAGATACTTGATTTGAATTGTATTGAATGCTGAAAATTCCATTTGTAAACACCCCTACTTCGGACATTTGTTAAGCTGGGGAATCATCAGGTACATATGTATTCGTATCAGTTAGGTATCTGTTCATATCAGATACATATCTGTTCATATTAGAACATCCCTAGTTCAATTAGATCTGAATTTTTTAAACTCGAATTGAACTCACACATCTTTAATTCTCAACAAATATCTTTTAACTCCTGTGGTACACACAGAACACCTTGAAGAGCAATATAAATATCTAGGATGTCTATCTCTAAAAACATAAGACTATTAAAGAATTTTTAGAAGTGGCATTCTTGTTTCCTGCTCAAGGCAGCCTCTCAAGGGCCTTCCTCACAAAAGGGATCACTTGCCAACAAACTAATCTTTGGGTTTTTAGGTGGGCAAAAAGGTAGCTGACAGTGTTTTTCTGCTATCACCAATATTGCTGATGCATGTTGGAGGCAGACGATACCTGCCATAGGACTGTCTTGTCTATTGGTGCAGACAAGAAAGAGGTTTTCTGATAGATCACCCACCATGCTTTCCAGAATTCCTTTTCTTTCTCTTCTTTGTCTCCAAGAAGCAATGGAACAAGAAGATATATAACCTTCCTCTGATTTATAATCAGTATTAACATTTGTTTGTCAATGATTAATTGCTGTTTTCCTCAAGGGACAAGAAGTCAAGTGTTTTTCTATGCTAATGCATTTTCCACTCCGTTTCTCCATTGTTTCCCAATTCTAAGGTGTACCTAAATATTAAGGGATATATTACTACATTAGTTTTTACTCTTGTCACTATCCAAGGGACCCAATAAGTTGCCACTATAGACTTTCTCCATGATCAATCTCCCCCACACACCTTGTGAAAAAAAAGCAGAGCATTATTTTGACTTTCTAATTGAAAAAAAAATCTCATTATCCAAAGCCAAATGTACATCAGCATGTGTGTTCACTTAAAGTTAAATGGATAATTGCTTCAACTTGCTTGAAGTCTGATAATGCCATTTGCACAATTGCAAATGGTGTGAACACTGAATAGACATCATTAAGAACAGATTAGAGGTGTGACTCTCCTTTGGAATATATTTTAGCCAGAGAAGCAGGCCTGCCATGAAATAAGGCAAAGCAGAAAATATGGAGGGTTATGAAAGGAGGCAGAATGAAAAGATAAATAGATCTAACGTAAAGAAAAAGAAGATCTCACGACTGATTAAAAAAAGAGTTGGCTTTTCTATACTGCTTTTGTCACCCATTTGAGGGGACTCAAAGTGGATGACAAAGTTTTTCTATTCCTCTCCCCACACTGGACACCCTGTGAGGCAGGTGGGACTGTGAGAGGTCAGAAGAGAGCTGTTACTAGCCCAAGGTCACCCAGCTGGCTTCATGGAGGAGGGCAAAATCAAACCTGGTAACCCCAGATAAGAGTCCGGCACCTTAACCACTAAACTAAACTGGCTCAATCGATCAGTGTAGGCACAATTGATCAGTAAAGGCCAATTAAAAATATGCATTTCAGTGTTGATGCAAATGATTTTACTGGTAGGTGGTTAAGACAGGAGTTATTAGGATGAAATGACAAGAGAAAGCATTGTAAACATTCTCACTGTGGAGCTAATATGGTAGAGTCTACATAAGAACCTAAGAGAAGCTCTGCTGGATCAGACCACAGCCCATCTAGTTCATAAGAACCTAAGAGGAGCGCTCCTGGATCAGGCCACGGCCAATCTAGTCCAAAATCCTTTCTCACATGGTGACCCACCAGTTGCTTATAAGCATCTCTCTCTTCTTTAACTTTCTTGATAACTGTACACTTGCTTAACACAGATAAGTGACTGACACTTTCATCAACAGTGCATAGAAGTATATTTTGCTAATCCGTAAGCCACTGTTTGTCTTGGCCAACAACTCCACCCCAAGGCTGAACCTGTCAGTAAGTCTTCTTTCTGAGTTGACTTTAGAAAGCAAAAATTGCCATTAAACGTTTGCTCCGACATTTCTATGGACATCATTTTAGTCTTTGACTGGAAAGCTCTTTTCCAAGTTCAGCATGCAGTGAAGACAAATTGCATGAGAAATCTCACAAGATAGGCAAAATCTTCCCAGTGGGAGGTAAGGTCATTCACAGATTGCATGACAATGACACAATGGATTTTAGTCTTAATCACTTTCAATTTGACATTAATATGTCAGATCTCCCTCCCTCCTTGCTTCGTTAGCTGTAGAAAAATTAATGGAATATAAATGTGAGCTCATGTTTTCTGAAGTATGCTGGAGCTGTCAGTTGTTCGCTGGAGGAGTCTGTGAGAAAGATGGCGGAGGGGGAGAGACAGAGAACAAGTGAGAATTCTGATTAAATCTTTGCCATATGAGATGAAAATTAATAATTCACCTGGGAATACTGGTGTTTGTTTTAATATTTTATTTTAAAAATTCATTATCTAAGGCCCTGGTCACACCATAGTTTAGGATGACCTCAGATTGTCTTCAGGTCATATTATATTATTTTTATTCAGTTTGTTTTCTAAGCTGGCCTGCCCCTGTTAAATCGTACTAGCCAGAGTCCTCTTTTCCAGAGGACTCAATCTGTCCTGGCATCCCAGGCCATCTTCGCTTCCTCAGTGTGAGCAGGGGAGCAGGCTAAAGGAGGCTGAACCGTGCTGTGGTGGTTGGGTCCAGTCTTTCAGCCAATGTGCATACACGGAGTTAGTGAGGCACCTCCCTCTCCTCAGTTTATGTGTATGATTCCTCTATCTAGCATTTTTACGCAAATAAATGTTTTATTATTATTTTAAAAATTAATTGAACAGAGAAGAAAAGCCCATCCAAAAGGAAGAGGGTGTGACAGTGGGGTAGCAGGCTTAAAAAGAACTGCAAATGCATGCCCTCGCCTCCCTTGAGTGACACAACGGGATCCAATAAGAATGGAGATAGATTCGATACAGAAAAAGGGGTGGAGAGCCAAGAATTCCATGGAGGAGGCTCAAGTCAATCATGGAGACAGGTGTGAGTGATGTAGCCCAGAGTGAGGATGACTTGAGGATGACCTATAATGTTCTACGTCTAAACAGAGCTGATACAACCTCAGTTTGAATTATGAACCAGGACGTCCTGTTTCATATAGGTGTGACCAGGGCCTAGACTGTCAATTTCTTGAATTCACAAAGTTTTCACTACCCAAGTCATGATGTCATGACTTTTATACCAGTGAGTTGCATCTTTCCTTCCTGATCTTAGATAAAGGAAGGTTGAAAAAGACAAAACAGCAAAACAGTTCATCTGTATACAACAGAAGTTGCTTCTCTGTAGTTCTCATTGTCTGGTTTCATGTTGTTAAAACTCCATTTTTTTAGGATTACATTAAACGCAATACATTTTCAAAGAAGTGCCAAATAATTATTGAATTTTCTCCTTTTTTGGGATTTCTTTCTTTAAAAAATGCAACAGGAATCATAAAAAAAGTTAGATGTCAATTCATATTCAATTAAAATTATTAATTTTCAAAATCAGATTTATTGTGGCCTGTTCAAAGATTATGGGCAGACCACAATATATTGTTTGATAGCGCATGGTGAAATCGTCTTTTTATAGGGCGTTTTATACTAAGAGTTAATATGGTTGCAAATGTAAAGCACAAAGGAAGGCAATGAACAAAGACTATTATTAAAACAGAAATATGCAGCCCAGTTCAATAGTAACCCTATTAAGTAATTCTATTCGTTGAAGTACTGCAAGGGAAGGCAAGTACTGTACACAGCCTGCCTCATCTTTTTAGTATACATATCGAACAGGACTATAGTAATTTGAGTGCTGAAGGGCTGGGATTGTTCTATGACTGGCAAGCAAAATAGTTATTTCAGTATTTGATCCTTATTTTATAAATGACAAGCTGCGCTATAAAACAATGCATCAAGCAGGCTTTAAAAATGAAAGACAAAGAAAGTTACATTAAAAAAAAAACAGTTCCTGGTCTAGCCAGTTTGGTCTAGTGGTTAGGGAGCCTGACTGGGCATACCAGGTTCGATTCCACCCTCCCCCATGAAGCCAGCTGGGTGACCTTGGGCTAGTCACAGTTCTCTTTTGATCTCTCACAGTCCCACCTACCTCACAGTGTGCTCTGTTGTGAGGAGAAGAACAGGGAACTTTGTCAGCCGCTTTGAGTACCCTTAAATGGGTGAGAAAACGAGTGTAGAAAAGCCAACTCTTCTTCTTCCAATCTAGATAAAAGACATTTACATTTCTCAGGATAACAGCTCAAATGTTCCACTTCATTTTTCCCAAGATATTATTATTCTAAAGAAAGGCTGGGTTTCTTCTGTTTTCTTGTTGGAAGGGTACATTTAGTGAAAGTTTACTCGGGGTGATTGGAACCTGGTTTTATTAAATTTTGTTCCTGTTTATTCCCATCAGTCATGCTTTCAGGACCACTTTTCAGGAGCAGTGTCTTGTGTTGTGGTATGGGAGTAATAACAATAACAATAAATTATTAATAATAATCTTATTATCAGTATTGACTGGATTAGTCAATATTGACTGGATTAAAAACAGACATATGCAAACTATTTAAAACCAGATAAATATATATAATAAAAACAATCTTTCATTCAATGTCCATCCGTCTGTCTGTCCATCCATCCAACCACCCATCCATCCTGCTTGTCTTTCTGGATTATGGAGTACAGCTGGGATTATCATAGCCCTAAGGGTAAACAATGCCATGTTGAAAGGATCATTTGTTCATCTACATTCACTATAGGAGCTCTGCCCTTACCTTATTCAGTAGACACCAGTGCCACCTAGACTTTTCCAATATGCTCTTGCTAGAGCTTTGGAAGCTTCAAGGGGCCCAAAGTGTGGTGGCACCTTTGTGAATCAATCATAGGAAGTATGATAGGGGGACCTTCCCAGTTTTGTTCGCTGCATTGATTACCGGTTTGCTTCCACACTCTATTCAAAGTGTTGGTTTTGACCTACGAAGCTGGACACGTTTGAATCCATCTTCCTCACTCATCTGGGTACCCATCCTGTACGCCTGGCTTTTTCCTTAGAGCTAAACCTTTCTGGCACATAGGTACCATCAGAAGCTAGGTCAGGAAGACAGTCATCTTCCTTGGAGTTCTATTCCAACCAATATAATTTTTTAAACTTAAAAAAAATTGAGAATTAATTGTAGAACGGTCATGATAAATTGTGTTTCCTGAATCCAGAGAGAGATTTTTCTTTGATATACTGTTTGTTATCATTGATGTTCAATTCTTCAGCCACATTGAGTCATTTGAAATCCATTGAATGTAACCTAAATAAATAAATAAGGACCATTATGAGCTGATAAACCAGAAACACTGTAAAACCCATTGGCCTACAAGAGGTAAATGTGAAGATAGAGGCTATGTCTTGTCTTGACACTATAAATCAAATCATGCATAGGATGCAGAGCCACAAAAAGAGTTAAGCCTTTATATCTACAAACAGCAACTTACTTGTGCATTAAATAGGTTAATGTTTTGCAAATCTACTAGAATAGTGATGGAGTATGCATCCTTTAGAAAAGGTGTCTTGGGATAAGAGAATTAAGGCATGGATTTAAATAAATTGCCTGAGATGACAGGATCTTTTTCCTCCCTAACTTTTAAGTCCTGTGAAGCCCATTGAGATGCTACAAGGACCCTGCAGTCAGAATTAAAATCTGTAATTTTATGCATAGTTATAAAGGGAAATGTTTCACTGAAATCCAAATGATTTTTTGTCATTACCCCCCCCCCAATGGACCTAGCTCTAAGACCAGAATGTGCAAGAATATTCATAAAATTAATTATTCGTACGAATTCGGACATTCATACAAGTATCAAATGTTATGACATTCATACATTAACATTTGTTACATTAAGAGACAATATGAATGTTCTGGAACAGTTGGATACATTTGTTACACTGGGGATAAGTATCCATAGGTATGCATTTGTATAGGATCCGTATCCAGGATCCTTATACATTTCTATAGGATAGTGTATAGTTGTATGACTTCATACAAATACATTCATATCAAATAGAATCCTACCACATTCAAAGGGGATCTATTAAACCAATGCAGATTTTCTAACATTCCATCCATTTGTGTACATCCCTACCAGAATGAGGTGGGTTAGGAAGCTTCCTTTCCTCGTTAGGTCCCTTGGTCTGCTTATCGAAATGGCCATGCTCTCTCTCTCCTTGTATCAGTTTCCCAACTATTCATCAACAACAGTAATACAAATTTAGTTACTGCACCAGCATGTGGACGGCTGGTCCCCCTTCCAGGATATACTCTGGAATAAGGACCAGTGCAGAAAGGGCCTGCTTGTGCCTTTGAGAGTAGCCTCTCCAGGATGGTTGAGAAAGTGGACACTCAAGCTGAAATCACTGAGACAGCAAAGCAACACCTGAATAGGGTTGTACATGAATATTTGTAACATTCGTTATTAATATGAATTCATCCGAATTTGTACATTTTTACATGAATCGAACGTTACAACATTCATCCATTAACATTCGTACGAATATGGATGTTTTGGACATTCGTATGAATAGTTCAGATATTTGTTAAACCAGGGACTGGAAAAGCAGCTGCACCAAACACCGGCAACACATCCAGATTGCATTTGACATGGATCGAGAGCAGATTAAAAGTGGATTCAGGTCAGATTCAACACTTTCAGAGCCCGGATTTGTTACAGGATATGTATTGGATAAGCATTCGTATCAGATACGTATCAGATATTAATACAAATAGAATCCTACCACATTTGAAGGGGATCTATTCAAACGGATGCAGATTTTCTAACAGTCAATTTGTTACGAATTGTATGTCAAAAGAACCCATTGGTGCCCATTGGCCACAAGGAAACACATCTGGGCATCCGTGTTAGAAGGTTTCGCTTTCTCCCAAAAGAGGACAGAACCTGACCCCTCGGCTTCCCCTCGGCTCCCTCTGTGGCACGCTAAATTCATGCCCTTAAACTTTGTACATTTTTCTACTCAGTTTCTGTCCTGAAATTCTTCCCAGACTCTATGCCGGTGCTGGCATTATTCTCTCCCACCTTCATTCTTAAGTCACAAATCAGCTCTCTTCCTCCCTTTTCTGCATTTTGTCTGATCTTTTCTCTTTCCTTTAAATTGTAAGCTCTTGGGGGCCAAGACTAAGCCTCTCTTGTTTCAGAACACCGCGCACTCTCAGCGCATAACGTATGATGTGTGGGAAAGAAGAAAGGCGACAGCAGCAAATATTCCCTTTTCAAATAGAATAATTACCATAGCAGAGCGATCCTTTAGCTCCCAGAAGCTGCCCTGATTCTACCAATCTCGTTATACAAACCTCTGAGAGAAGCGGCAGGCTGCACTGGGAGAGCTTTCATGTGGAGAGGGAAACAAGGGACAGTCAGCCTTTGATATCCTCCTTGTTCAATGTTCCCACCTTCCTTTGTGTCTGTTTCTGGAAAAGTCAAGCTATAAAAGGAAGAACACTGCAGATGGGCTAGGGTCAGGATTAGAGAGCAAAGCTGCCTTTCTCTTTCTCTTAATTTAAAGAACAAAGAGGGAAAGTAGTCGACTCCATCATTAGCACCTGTTCCTAATTCTAGAATGTTGTGTTGCTGTTGGTGTACTAATATCTAGATTTGTTTGCTAGCTTTTTGCTTTAAGCTTGGCTATTTATCATCACGTTTATGCCTTCTTGTGTTCTGTGTTTTTTGAAAACAGGCAGAAAACATATCCATATGATCCACAAAATGTTCCATGAGTTACTTTTAAAAAGGTTGAAATTTATATTTTGTTTTGAAGATCTTTTTATCTATTTTGATGCTTTTCAAAGATGGAACCTCTTTTGTTTCCTATGGCCCCTCCTTCCCTTTAAATGGAAGTAAAAGTGCTTCATCTTTGTTCGTGAGACTCTAAAATAGTACAAACGACCAGGGTTTTTGAGCAGTTCTTTGTCAGTCTCTCAATATTCCAGTTATTTTCAATGGAGACTCACCTGAGTCAAGGCCTGCAGCAGCACTTGCCAGCTTCCTATATTATCAAGCTAATATAGGAAGGTGAAGTGCAAAAAGGCCCTATGAAACTGATAGACAAGAAAGGTAAGAGAAATGAAGACCAGAAGATCCCCTCTACCATTAAAGCACTAAGCTTATCTTGGGTTGAATCCATAAGGGTCACCTGCAGTTATTGACAGTTGTGTGCTTTACAAAGGATTCAACAAAACCTAGGAGCCCTGCTGGATCAGGTCACGGCCCATCCAGTCCAGAATCCCATCTCACACAGGGGGGCACCAAGCAGAGACAAGGGCAATCCTTCTCCTGCTCTAGCATCCCAGGCAAATGGCCCTAGAGGCATCCTGCTTGTTCAACCCCATAAGGACCTAAGAGGAGCCCTGCTAGACCAGGCCACAGCCCATCTAATCCAGCATCTTGTCACATCTCATGGGCATCTCATGCAGGGACAAGGGCAATCCTTCTCCTGCTCTAGAATCCCAGGCAAATGGCCTTAAATGCGCCCCCCAGCCTGAAAGATGTACCTAGGCATCCATTCAAGTAGCCATTGACACTTCTCTTTTTAAAGGCATCTCTTTTCACTCTGACCTTCCCAGTGTCCATGGGTTCACTTCTCCCACCTTCTATTCTTCATTATGGTTTTTTTAATGCAAATTGATTATTTTTTCTCATGTCCATTGTGATTTTTCATACTGAGAAGAGGTCTATAACTGGTCTGAATTAAAAAGTGGTGATGTTGTTTGCCTTCCTCAAAGTGAGATTTTTTTAAAAAAAAACCATAATCTTTTGTTTTACCTGAGGGCCCTTCCTGTCTTTCCAACCACCCAGGGAGACTGATGATGCGCTGACATTCCAGACTGTAGTTTTGCCCTTGAATGAAAATGATATTGCTGCCTCCCTGACTCAGGCATGCTGTTATAATCCTTATTTCTGGCCATGCAGAGATAGGGCCTTGCTCTGAGTTATACAAGCACATTTGGGCCACTAGCACAAATCACAAATGGCTCATGCATGGCTCCTCCATTCACATGGCTAGTGTGAACTAGGGGAAGTCCTGTTCCCTTCTAGCATTCTTTGCACACCTGGATAGAGCCGCAAAGCTGGATAGGATGCCCAGAATGCTGTCCTTACTGGTAGCCCTTGATGATGAGGTCTACTGAGGTATGAATGATCCTGTTCAAATGTAACAGTTCCGGGTTACAAAGTGCTCATTTTGACCACACAATAGGAAACCCTGGTGCAAAAGGTCAATGGTGACTTGGTTAACTCCAACTACTTCCAAGAGACCACAGGAGACTTGAGCCATCCATTTGTTCAAACCCATGGAGCAAAGCGCTGAATATGGCCAACACCTGAGCCTGGACAGAAACATAAACACTGATGAATTTCTCTTTCCCAGCCTTAAGTTCTCTGTAGGGTTAGGAATGTGACCTATGCAAATGGCCCTCCACCCCAAGCCTGAGATGAAGCAAGTAGGTGTTTGCACAAATATTTGTAATATCTGTTATTTGTATGAATTTGTACAAATTTGGGCATTCATATACAACCAAATGTTACAACATTTGTACATTGACATTCATATCTGTATGAACGTTTTGGAACATTTGTATGAAGCTTTGGAAAATTAACCCTAGTCACATCTGCAATGGATCCAGAGTGCATTCAAGATGGTTTGAGAGCAATTCAAAGTGGATTCTGTGTGGATTTGATGCTATCAGAACAGATATGTTACAGAATACGAATGGGATACATATCAGATACATATGCATTTGTACTGGATATTCTTACAAATTCATACAAATACAGTCATATCGAATAGAACCCTACCACCTTTGAAGGAACATCTCCAGAAGCAAGGGCCAAAACACATAGTCAGTCACCCCAACACACTTTTCTGCCCCTGCCCAGGTCTTTGCCTTGTGTGTTTATCCTTGCAAATTGTCCGCCTATGTTCTCTGGAAGTTCTCTTTGAGTAGATTAAGAGGATTTCTTTAAGTTTCTTTTGAAAGTTCCTTTTGAAGCTGAAATATAAAACGTAACACTGGGAAAAGCCCATCTTTCCATAAATTATTTAAGATGGGCGTAAAGATTTATTCTGTAGAACAATGGCACTTAAGCAAGAGTTTATATTACTGTTACGCCTCAGTGACGGCAACACTGGGACTTCAACCTGCACACAATGATTAATTAAGGGCCTCATTCAGGACGAGTGAACAGCATTATTGTTCTTAAATAGAAAAGGCAGATAACCATTACTGATTATTCCTCAATTCCCAGCACTGCTTGTTAAAAGACCAGAGAATGCTGAAGTAGGCTGCGTAATTTCCATACAAGTGAGAAAGAACTCACAATCAGTCGGCGCTGCATAAGGATGACAGAATGAATGCAGGATTGCTTGGAAAATTAAAGTTTCCTAGATGATGCCTTGTTGCAGATGCAGAGATACCTCTACTGGCAGAGCACTAAACCCAAAAGCGGCACCTTAAAACGCAAAGGTCTACCAACATAAAAGAAAATTCCTCTAAAAAAAAATTGACTTTTTTTTGCAATCCTCAGTCTTTTTCTTTATTGCTTCTTACTGATTCCTGTCCTTGGCTTGTTGCATAGTACAAGTTGGCTGCATTCACACCGAAGTTTTAATCTAGCTTCAGTTCACTTTCAGATCGACAGAGACTATTAGCAAAGAAGAAGAGTTGGTTTTTCTACCCTACTTTTCTCACCCGTTGAAGAGGACTCAAAGCAGCTGACAAATCTTCTGCTCTTCTCCCCACAACAGAACACCCTGTGAGGCAGGTGGAGCTGTGAGAGCTCAGAAGAGAGCTGTGACTAGCCCAAGGTCACTCAGCTGGCTTCGTGGAGGAGTGCAGATTCAAAACCTGGTATTTCCAGAGTCCGGCTCCATAACTACTAGACCAAACTGAGTGGGGGTGGGGGTCCACTAGCACTAAGTACCCATTAAGGACCCATTAGGGATCCATTAAGGACCCATTAGGCTAGGAGCAGGAAGACCCCATTTCCACTACAGATCCCTTGTCTGTAGTGGAAATGGGGGAGAAGAACAGAAGGTTTGTCAGCCAATTTGAGTCCCCTTAAATGGTTGAAAAAAGCAGGGTAGAAAAGCCAACTCTTCTTCTTCTTCTTCTTCTCCCCACTGTGTTTCCCACTTTCAGACTGAAACTGGATCAAAACTTAGGTGTAAACTATGACACCTTATCTTTACTCTGTTTTCCGCCTGATCCAGTTCTCCTTCTGGTTGGCCTGTCAGGTAGGGTTGTGCTCAGGCTAGGTTTTAGATATCCTCTCTAAGCTGTAAGTAGGGGTTCTGCTCGTTTTTAGTTTTAGTGGCTACATTGAGAAGTGTGAGGAGAAATAAGAATTTAGACAGCCAGTACAGTACAGTAAAGATTACCCTTACCTCACCTGGATAAAGGGTTGAATAGCTATTGAAATGCCGATCTCATATGAAGTCTTCAGATTCAGCCTTTGCAATTGGTTTCCCTTGCTTGAGATTATATATATATTTATATAAATATATATATATATAGCAATTGGGTGCCTCACCAAAGGAATTACAGCTCTGAAATCTTCTTTCCAGAGGGACAAGAGGCAATAAAAGAGAATCGTGAAAATGCTGACATTTCTCAGAAGCTGGAATTCACTAAGCCAAAAGGTTACAAAGCTTTATCCTTTCCTTCTTTTGTCATATTTGTTCATCTCCGACATAACTTCCAATTACTTTCCAATTTCTAGTGCAGAACGAAAGGAGTATTTGAGATGAACAAGCCACCTTATTTCTGATCACTTTGACATCCCGGTGTCAGTATCCTCCATAGGAAGCCACAGCGTTCGCCACAATTCAAGAAATAAACATCATTCTTTGACTCAACCAAGCTCCGTAGAAAGCAGTGCCTTTGCTCTTTATATTTTTAAATGCTTTGTTGGTGTGTTTTGGGTTTCCTTGCTGAATGCATTTATTTATCTTATTTGGATTTATATGTTTTATGGCTATAAAGCAGAGCTCAATCCACAACTTCACAGGGATATGCACAAATATTTGTAAAATTCAGAACGTGTACAAATTAGGCCGAATTCAGACAATTGAATTTGAATTGAATTTTGGCACATTTGAAGATTGACATTCAAATTCAAATCAAGTGTTTTCCTTAAATTTGTAAACACCACTCAAAGATCATTCCATCTTATTCTAGATTCCCTCCCCCCCCCCGTTCTTCCTGGAATATCTCTCTTTCTTCTTCATTTGTACATTGTCTTTCTAATAGACACCTCCAAATAGTTTGTAAGATACACAAAGGAAAAATGATACAAAGGTAAAATATAATATGACACAAAAGGAAAATGTGCAATATAAAAATGAGCCAATTACAGGAAGAATGGGGGGGAGGATCTAGAATCAAATGTGCAATATGAGAATGAGCCAAATGGGATGGAGATGAGTAGAAATCATTCACACAAGACCCAAGACATAGGGTTGTTGTTTCTGCCCAAGTGTCCTCTCCAAGGAGGTCTCTTCTGCTGTTTTGACCCTGAGTCACCTCAGGAGTCACTGCTTCCTCAGTGTAGATGTGCTGTAAGGATTCTAGGAAATGTCTGTGTCCCAGTCCAACAAAGGGTTTTACCAAGATGTGGGCAGTGGTCCCAAAAGGGCCAATAGAGCTCACAGTTTCCCGCTTTGATGGGCCTTCTAGCAGGATGAAGGCACAAGCAGCTTTCTTACAAATCCTAGAGAGAGAAGGGAAACAGAGAAGGGAATGAAATTCAGTTTGCATTAAAATCTAAGACTGCATCCAAACATTGCTTACTTATTCCACTATATTTGGATTCCGGATATTCTGGATGTAGCTTAAGGCAAACGGAGACCTTTTCTGCACTCATTTCTACATGGTTAGACCAGTGAGTTTGGACTATCTGATGTGGAGCATAGAAAGACATGTTCTTAAGCTGTGCCATCCGCATGATCCAGATCAACCCCTACACCAACCCTGAAGTTTTCCTAGCCTTGGAGTCACCAGGAAGGCCAATTGTTCAATTCTAACTTGTGAAAGAAATAATTTCCAAAAGCTGGCAAGTGTACCTAGATATATAATTTTACTATATCACATATTGATGCAGTTATACATCTTATTTAATCATAATATCTGTGAAGGCCTTCTAAAGCACTGTAGACCACAGAAGGTCTTTGTACCGCCAGCAGAATCACCCGATTGAATTTAACACCAGGGATCCAGTCATTTAAAGGTATCATGTATCACTGACAACTAGATATGTACATGAATATTTAAAATATTCATTATTTGGATGAATTCAGACATTCAGTTTTTAGTATTCATATGAATATGAATATTTTGACTTATTCATATGAATAATTCAGACATTTGTTTGTGTATGTACGTATCCGTACACATCACATAGGTATCAGTACAAGGGATGAAAATGGGATGCATAAGAGATAAAAAAGGGACATTCATTTTTCTTTATTCATATGAATTCAGATATTCAAATATTCAATTCAATTTGGATCAAATGTCAAAAATTGCATTTGTGACACCCCTACTGTCAATGGCTCAAACTGCACTCAGGAAAGGTGACAAATCGGACCAGACTGGTTTTGTTTTTCTAGTGTGGTTATTGGTGAGACCATCAATAGCCGGTGCAGATGTCTGAAGGCCTTTTTGCAGTGATCAGGTTTTTTTAGATCTCTCACTGCTGCATTTCAGTGCCACTTTCAGCTTCCAATCCATGATAATTATTGTCAGTGAATCTATGGGTGTTTTTCCACTGTCAGAAAGTACCCATTTTTGCACCCATTAAGGACCCCTTTGGGTGTGAGCCGGATGATCCCATTTCCACCTTGGCACCCATTTGGGACCCAATTATTTTGACTGCTGCTGGGGAAATCAGATCAAATGGGTACTTTCTGCCCTTTAATCTGGATTTTCTGTCAACCCATTAATGGGGTCTACAATGGGGTCTTCAGGCAGAAAATTCAGATTAAAGGGAGCCTGTTTCCATGGTTGTGTGGCAATGGGGTCTAGAGGAGGCTAGGGGGAGGGGACACCCATGGGGGGGGAGCCCCAAAACCTAAGCTTTGAAGTCATTTCTAAGTCATTTCAAAGTTACTTTGAAGTCTGTGCAAAATAGTTCCAGAGCATCTTTGAAGTCTGTGCTGATCTTCAGAGTGAACTTCGAAGTGAGCCCGAAGTGAGTCCGAAGTCACTTTGAAGTCATTTCGAAGTTCACTCCGAAGTACAGACTTCAATGGAGCTGTTTTGCACAGACTTTGAAGTGACTTCTAAATGACTTCAAAATAACTTCGAAGCCACTTCGGAGATTGCACCCGCTGTCCCCCCAAACGCCTGGGGTGACAAGCAGATCCCTCATGGGTAGATCTGAATTTCCAAATGGGTGCTCTGATGTTTCCATAGCAGGGAGGCTAGCCCCCATTGCTATTTGGTGCTAGATCACCCATGGAAACACATTGGGTACTTTCCTTAATCCGGATCTACTAGATCTAGATTAAGGAATGTACCCATTCCTTAGATTTGGAGCTTCTGAGATCCAGATTAAAGGAGCGCGGTGGAAACCCCCCCTATGTTTTAGACACAATCTTGACAACAGAGTGTGTGATAATGACTTATAAAAGAAGTTTGTGCAAGGGATGTACACGAGTATCCATGACATTCAATGCTCGTAGAAATTCATACAAATTTGGATATTCATATACAAATAGAACATTATGACATTCACACATTGACATTCATACGGATATGAATGTTTCGGAACATTTGTATGAAGCTTTGGAATATTTGTGAAACAGGGAGGCAGGAAAGCAGCTGCACCAGCCTCATCTGCAATGGATCCAGAGTGAATCCCACAGGTACATATTCATGTCAGATATCTGTACAAATACATTCATATTGAATAGAATCCTACCACATTTGGAGGGGATCTATCCAAATGTACATACCTAGTCTATGCACATTAATTCTTGCAGAGATTATTTGTGTTTTAGTTGCCTTTAAAGCGTTAGAGTGGTGGTATTCCTCACCTAAGATTGTAAAATATTTTAAAATCTTTCGAAAATAACAACAGCAGAAATAATAATATCAAATAATAAAACCGGCTTATGTACATCACAGTCCCAGTCATTTTCTGAAGCCTTTTCTATCCATTTTGCTCAACTGTTGGTGCTGCAGTTTTGGTAACAACAGGAATTGCTTTGCTCACAGCACCATCTAGAGGCTTCAATAACTGTATCTAAGGGAAAGGAACTGGTCAAAATAAAATGTTTTATTTTTTAAAAATGTGTAATTTATTTTGTTCATTAAAAAAAACACATTAATGTGGATTAAATTTTGTGTCATTTGTTGTTTTGGTTTTTACTCCCTTCAGCCTAACCATGTATATGGCATCAGAATAATTTATGCAAGAATTTTTTTCTTGGGACTATTCCAAACGTGGCAAATTCTATTTGATATGAATGTATTCTTTTGAATTTATATGAATATCTGATACAAACACATATGTATCCAATACGAATGAATACATGCTAGATCTTGCAGCCTGGTTTTGTAAGGGATTTTGTTCCAGCCCCTTAATCATTCTGGTTGCCCTTTTCTGCTTTTCCAGTTTCACAAAATCCTTTTTGAAATATGGAGAGCAGAATTATACACAATATTCCAAATGTGGCTATTCAAAACATTCAAAATTCAATTGAATTCATTAGGATCTGGACATTCAAATTTGAATAGAATGCCAGAAATTTGTTGTTCAACATTTGAATGAATTTTGAATCCTTTGTCCATTCATTGGACAGCCATATGTGTACAAATACGTATGCATTACATACGTATCCATACACATCTTATTTGTACCCTTACTCACTTGTACAGATACGTAATGGACAAAAACAGGATGCATACAGGACAAAAACAGGGTGCATACAAATGTGTACTGATGTGTACAGGCGCATACTAATGTTGTCAGCATTTGTATATTCAAATACTAATAGAATCGGATACAAATGTATTCAAATCGAATGTGAATACATTCGTATTTTTAATATTCTGATTGATTTGAATTTTTGGATATTCAAATTGAATCTAATCAAATACCAAAAATTGCATTTGTGCACAACCCTAGTTTGGACATTTTGCTAAAACAAACATAATGCAATATTTCACATTTCTTCAAAATGTGGCAAGCCTGTCCGAATTTAGGAGACAATTTGGATCATTTTGTTTGGTGGGATCCTGTGTTTCTGACCTAAATTTCTGCCATGATGGGATCTCCAAGACCAGACAGAGCTCACCAACATTTCTTTGGGTTGTTCATTATCAACCCGAACCCTCAAACTTACCCCAACCCCAACCCTGACCCTGACCCAATCCCTATCCCAACATTAACAATCATAAACCCAAACCCAAACCACGGGTTGCCACAGAAGGTAGTGGGCTCTCCTTTGCTAGAGGTCTTCAAGCAGAGCCTGGAGCTACATCTGTCTGGGATGGTTTAGGAAATCCTGCATTGAGCAGGAGTTGGACTTGATGACCCTAGAGGTCTCTTCTAACTCTATGATTCTGTGACTCTATGTCTTCATTCTCTGTTTCCTCCAGCTTTGCAACCATCTAATATTAAGCAAAAGGCTGCTGGAGAGAGGGACATCAGAGCTCCATCATTCTCTCTGCCCCAGTAGTTGTCACTAGGTGTGGGATGTCTTTTTTTCCTGCTTAACAAGCATTTGTTTTAAAATGAAAATTTAAAACCCTATTCATTTAAAATAAAATAAAAACAGGCTGAGTGGAATTTGGAGCTCAGCTGGGTTTTTATTCAGATACTTTAAATCTGTTTGCTGTGTCCTAATTTGTGGTGAATTTTGTTGAGGATTGCTAAGCGGCACCAATAAATAGATTTTATTTCCACTTGAAAGCCATGTGCAGACTGATGTTCAGCTTGGAGCACACAGAGAAGACATAAAAAAAATTAAGAGCCTAGTGGCAGGTCAGTGTCAGTATTTTTATCTTTGCACGAGAGGCTTTAAGCAACTTGGGAAAAGACTGCTTAAAAGACCACCTTTTCTACTATGAACTTGTCAGACCACCAGGAACTTTTAAGGTAGGCCTAGGCCTAGGCATCCTCCTACAAGCCATGACCTCCAGGCTGTTTTTGCATTCTATATAACTCCATTCTCCACACAGTCCATCCAGTCCAGCATCAAACAAATATGAATTTTCTAACATTCAATTTGTTATGAACCGAATAACAAAAAAACCCCATTAGTGCACATCCCTACTCAATTGTCCGAGAAAGCTGCCAGCACACTCATACAGACACAGAGCTGATAAGAATGACTCACTTGTCAAGACCGTTTCCTCAGCAGCAGAGCAACGCAGTCCAGAGAGCCAAGGTCAATAAGCAGTCCGAGTCTAGGGTTTCAGAGGGCAACACCACGGTCCAGTCTGGAGTCACAATAGCCAGGAATTCCAGGTCAGATAGAGCAGCTTTCCAAAAGAAGAACCAATAGCTTCTGACAAAGGGCTTGGGTGTCTGCCCTGTGTTTTAACTTTGCAGATTCAGTTCACAGGTGTAGGTGATCAGCCTGTCTCTGGGCGAGCCTTTTGGATCTTCTTAACTCTTGCTTCTCTGCTCTTCTTTGCTTAAAGCTTGGGATCTCTAGGCTCTGTTGTTCCATGTCTCCCCCATCCTGTACTTCTGCTGTGGCCAGGCTGGGCTGTTGAACTCCAGGCTCCAAAGGGGCTGGGGGGTCAGAGCTGGGTCCTGGCATTACCTCAGGTTCCTCCTGTACCTGAGGAAGTGAGTCCTCCTCATCCTCCTCATCCTCTACCTGGCTGACCATGACATCAATAATCAAATTTATCTTTAATAAAACCTCCTTAGCATACACTCCAGGAATGTACACAAATATTCGTAACATTTAGTGTTCATACAAATTCACCCAAATGTGGCATTCGTACACAAATCAAATATTACAATAGTTGTATAGTAGCATTTACACAGTTACAAATATTTCTGGCCATCCATGCAAATAGTTCAGAAATGTGATGGGAAAGTGGCTGAATAAGCCACATCTGCTATGGATACAGAGTGTATTCAACATGGATAGAGAGCATATTAAGAGTGGATTCAGGTTGGATTGGATGCTTTCAGAGTGTATATGTTACAGGATATGTATCAGGTACTTAAACGTTCGGGTCAGATACATATCGGATATGTATTCATTCATATCAAATATTCAAACGAATTTGAATGAACACATTTGTATCAAATAGAATCCTACCACATTTGAAGAGGATCTATTCAAATGAATATGAATTTTCTAACATTTGACTCTTTACAAATCGAGTGTTAAAAAGCCCATTTGTGCAGATCCCTAATACACTCTGATGTTCTCTTGAAAGAAAAGTCTAGGCTGGGATACATTTCTGAGGTTTTGATGGATGGCAATAGAGAGCTACCTATGTTATATTTATGTTCATCTGAATATTCAGTCCAGCATCACAACAGAGCTAAGGGGAAAAGAAGGCAAATTCAGTTGATAAGAAAAAGCACATTTTGGATTTGTTCTCCCTAAACAGACAAGGTATCGAAAGAGTAATATATATTTCTTCCTTGTCTATCCCCTTGTCAAGATCCATGATTGCAATGACTTTTCTTGTTTGTGGAAATGAACATCAGCTGGGCCACTTTGACCTAGCACTTGACCAAGCATTCTGATACCAGGCCATCCTTGCTTGTATATTTCACTGACCTTGCTTTTCCCTTGCTGTAGAGATAAGAAGATGACGGGTAGAATTAATTAAGTGTAAGTTCCAAGGTCATTATTACCAGGAAGGTTTGAAGAGTGAATAAGATTGTTTATATATTGATTGTGGAATATATGTGCTTGCTAGTATCCATTTTTCTGTGATCCTTTATTTATAAATGTTGACATGCTACTATGGAAACGTGTGTGAGCTCTTGTCTTTGGGCCTATGTATAGTTGTGCCAAAGTAGGAGAGCTCTTTCAGCTATGAATATGGTCAAAGTAACATTTCTGCAGCCTCCCTCAGATTTCAGGCATCTGTGATCTGTTGTTTGGATCAGTCCTGGGCCAAGATGGTACAACTCGAAGAGGATAAAGAAGTGCTGAATCCACACACTCATAGAAAGAGCGTTCTCAAAACTGAAGCACCAAAGTGAAGATCACTGCACTCCTCACCTCATTTGTAGGGAAGAAAAAAAACTAAACAAACCTAGAAGGCTTTCTCAGATGACCATCATAAAATCTGGGTTCTATTATATGGTATACTATAGTCCCACATTATAGTCCCACACCATCTTTGTGTTATATTTCCCAGTTCTCTAGCAAATTATTTAAGACTGGCAAGACATCCCCCTCAGCTAGGACATTTGAAGGTGCCAGTGGTCTAGAGATTAATTTTATTTCCCAAATACCTTAAGCAACCACCACATCACCTTGTTCTCCAGAACATCACCTTTTGAAGTTTGTATTGTCTTTCGTCTGGAAACCTGCCTCTCTCCCAGGTGTATATCCAGAAGGTGTCACGCTCACAGCAAAGTAAAAGGGAGCATTGCCTTTTTCATTCCTGCTGAGTGCCCTCAGAGGGAAGACTGGATTATTTCACCCATTTTTATTACTATGGTAACCAAGAGAAGCTAGAATATTAAGAGTCTGAATTATAGACAGGGACACAAAATTAACAGGCAAGCTACAGAAACTAAGAGTAAACCATGCATATGAGTTTGGTATAATGCTAATGAACACTTACTTTTAAAATATCATGGGCAGAGCCTTCAAAGAAAAGGAAACCTAAAGTAATGGAATAATAGAATAAACTACCATTACACTCCCACTCTCACTTTGACTAATTGAAGTTTTTTTCCCCTTAAAAAAAAAATCCCAAGAGTGCTTCTGGTACAAAGATTGTTGCAGACAGAATTTTTCCAATGCAATTTTAAAATCAGCACTTGTTTAACAGTAATTTATTCAGGAAACACAAAGAGCCAAGATCTGTCAACT
This sequence comes from Aspidoscelis tigris stejnegeri, assembly GCA_023333525.1. Taxonomy (NCBI): domain Eukaryota; kingdom Metazoa; phylum Chordata; class Lepidosauria; order Squamata; family Teiidae; genus Aspidoscelis; species Aspidoscelis tigris. Next base: position 903,848 of record JALMGA010000013.1, on the reverse strand, counting down.
CTGCTTATTCCTGATGAAAATTAGTCTCCATGAATTGAACCACATCCTGTTCAATGTGCGTACTGGGCATGAAACTATCTGATTAATAATTATCAGAAGAAATAATAATTGCTTCTATTGGGAACCCTTTTCTCACATACAATTGCCAAGATTATTAAAAAGAACCACAAATGAGGTTTATCCACCATCGAAATGAATGGCTGACATTATGATTCTCAATGCCATAATTTGAAGAATTATAAGATTTTGTTTACCTTTTGTTGGGTGGAATCAGATCATTGTTGCCTATCTCACTAGTTATGTTGATAACCAAGACCAATTCTTCCTGCAGCCTTTGTATTCCTCTTATTAGGGACCGACTGAGATTTTCTTTAAAAACAGAAAGAGATGGGCAAAATGGGCTTCCTAAGAGACTTTTAAAGATCTAGGATAAATTTTATTTATTTATTTGATTTATAACTAGGGATGTGCACATTTTTTTTGGATTTGGTTCATATTGAATCAAATGCAAGAAAAACCGTATTTGTTCAAACAGACCCCCCTTGGATGTGGTAGGATTCAAATTTGATGCAAATATTCAATCCCATATGAATCCGAATACCGTATGAATACCATACGAAGCTTCATACGAATGTATCAAAACATTTTATTTGAATTTATTTGAATTTGAATGTCTGGATTTAGCCAAATTTGTACAAATTTTGAATGTTATGATTATGAATGATATGAATGATAGGCACATCCCCATTTATAATCCATCCCATCACCCATCCCATATCTATATCTATATATACATATATACTTTTCTCCAGTAAAATAACCACATTCAGGAGCAGGAAAAAGTCTTCTGGAAGAGGTGAGCTTCAAATTCCTTTGAAAAGATATGTGTACAATAACTACATACATTGGATTTATTTCTTAACATTTTATAGTTCTCTATATAATAAAATGTACATAGTGTGTAGATCAGAGTCTGTAGGCACAGAAGGAAAACTATTTAATACTTTCTGAATTGAAAAGCCATCCATTTCCATGACAGTTACATCCTTAGGTATAAAGTAGGGATGTGCATGGAAAGGGAACCCCCTCCCACATTTGTTTCACTATCAAATTTCATTTAAAAAGTGTCCAGGTACCATACCATACATAATTATAGCTCTCACACACCTCTGGGATTGCATCCCAATTTTGTGTGGTGTAAATTTCTGATTTGGGTGGACTTCAGTAGGAAGAGTGCCATGTGCTTAGTTTCGAGTGTGTTGGAACCCTCTAGGAGGAGGAATTTGCCTTATGGATTAAGATACTTTTCTCTTATGGGGGTATAAAACTTGCAAGATAATAAAATGTGGACCACATGTTCAGTTCCTAAAGCCCCCAGATGCAGGTTGCTATCAAATTAAAAATTTGAAAATCCATTTATTGGTCAAACCATTAAATAAAAAAACCCTAGATGTTTACATTCATTTCTGAACCTTTTCATGACCAAAATCACAGCAAGTATTTTATCAAGTTGTTCATCATGGTGACCCAATCAACCCCTCCCTTCCCCATCCTCCACAGAGTAACACGGGTTGGAAGGGAGCTGCCCAGCACCAAAGTCGCCAGCCAGATCCTTAAGGGCTTTATCCTAAAGTTCCCTTTTCTGGCGCCCTGCTTTATATGTCTAAAGTAAAGGCTCCCCTAAAGCAGCACACAGACTCTCTTGTAAAGCAAAACACTTGAAGCTTATTGTTAGAAGAAGAATAAAATAAAAGAAGCAAGCTTGTGGTTTGACTTAAAGGGCTTAAGGTTGCTTGAAAAGAAAGATGTTGCTGTACTGAACTTTTCCTGCTTCCCCAAAAGTAAATAGTCCCTATTAGGCAACACATGTGAGCCTAATAGTCCAGTAGCCCCTTTTCACCAGGCTTTCCCTCTCAGCTCCAAGAGGAGAGTCCTTCCAAAAATCACACCCAGAGTCTGCAGCAGTTCTAAGCCCCCCCCCCAAGCTCTTCTTCCCTCTGAGACCGAGAGAAGAGGCCTATGCAGTTCCCTGGAGCAATGCTCCCCACTCCTTCTCTAACCCTGATGAACACAAGCGAGAGACCCCGAGCTGCTGCGTCTGCTGCCTCTATAGTCCACAATCCTGCAGCTCTGATTGGTTGAATATCAGTGGGCTGGCCTGGCTTCCAGTGATGCTCCGCCTCTGCTGTCAATCAAAAAACTCAGAAAGTCCGCCAGACTGCTGCTCAGCTGACTAGTCCCTGGCGCAAACACCACATTCATTTTCACAAGAAGGAGACTAATTTGTTTTTAATTTTTGGATTTTAAAAAACTGGATTTTCAATACGATGCAAATGTCTGTGAATTTGAAATATTCAGTCTGTTTTTTGAATACTGATCTCATTCTGCACATCCCTAATATAAAGTTATCCAAGAAAGTTGAAAACATATCAGAATGACGAAGAACTGAAATGTAATAACTAGATTCTATAAGAGAGAGAAATCCCTTGAATTGCCTTAAGAAAACCAGTAGTAACATATGTTCAGCCTGAATTAGGAGCAAACCTTAATACTGGATTGTCTTTCCTATCTTTCATACAGTCAGGGTACCTGATGCCATTCCAGAAGTCACATTCCCTTCCTCAAATAGAAATACAAATATAAAAGAGTAAGACATGAAAGAACTATGATTAATGCAGGCCAATACCACTAATATCTTCTAAAAGCCAACTGAAACTGCCTGAAATTATGGCCTTTGAAAATAAATTGTACTCCAATCACCCAGCTGCAGAGGCTTTTAGTAAAAACATTGCCAAGTCAATCTGTGGGTTGACGGCATTTCTATTGGCTGTGGTTTGCAAACCTATTAATTTCCCAGCTGAAGAAGGAGAGCCATTCATCTTCTGAAAAGCTATTCTATGGATTTATGAACACATAATACGAGAATAACACTAATGTTTTATGCTGAATAGAAAACAGCACCCATACCTATGCTAGCCACTAATGCAAGACAGGTTTCAAATTGGTGCTTGCACAATGCATAGTGAAATCCTAGTTCCTGGGCCACACTCAAAAAATGGGTGACAATGACACATAATGTAGTGAAACTAAGGAGAAAAGCATGTAATGTCTTGAAGAGATCCCAGAAATCACGAAGAATAGAATGAGTGATTTATATATATGAGAGAAAGAATGGGGATGTGTGTGAATGTTTTTGTGTTTAATTTATATCAAATTGAATGCAAAAAAATTATATTCATTCCATACAAATTTGATGCAAACATTCCATAAAAATTCAATATGAATTTTATACAAATCTTTACGAATCCCATATGAAGCTTCATACAAATGTATCAAAACATTTGATTAAAATTCAAATGTCAATCTCTGAATGTGCCAACATTCAATTCAAATTTGTATGAATCTTGAATGTTATGAATATCTGTGCACATTCCTACGATAGAAACGGAGAGGCGCTCATGCTGGATCCAATGCCAAAGAACTGATATGGAGAGATTTTTTTGACAGCACATAAATGACCATAGAAGGAGGCCAATTGCATCCTGTCAGACAATGATACTAGGCAGAGCTCAGAGAAGGTAGGTCATTGTGTAGCTTCTCTTCATCTACATGGTGGCCTCCAAGTGCCTGAGGATGTTGATCATCCTGCTTTGTGGGATTGGCCATTTCCAGGGACACTTGTCAGATGTCAAGTAACCTTGGAGGAGAGCCTTGCACCCATAGTTATTACCAGCATCTGGACTGCACACCCCTTGGATTCTCAGGGATATCTTGCGCTGCCCAGGTAGAAGCAGCCACGGATGACTTCATACTACTCCAAGTTTATGGCTCCAACGAGATGAAGTTCCATCCCACAGAAGCCAGGGGACAGGGAAGCAGACAAAACACAAACAAACAAGACCTCCCATTGCTCGCATTTTCATACACGTGCTTTTCAGTGCTAGCTTTCACATCTGAAGCAGAGCAAATAATCCATAAAGTGCTAAATTAAAATGGTGCGAAATAGTTAAATTCACCTTGGAATTCTGGATAAGGATCCAAAGACATGCAGTGGAGAAGAAGAAATGTAAAACGGTTCATGCTCTGAAGACGCCATTTGACCAACAGCAACAAAATTTCAATATTTCTTACAAATACGTTCCATTTAAAAATATTTATGGGTCTACTTTTTCATCTGACTAAATTGCCTAATAAACCTAACTGGCTATAGCATATGAACTGCTTGAGAGCTTCGAAGAGAAACTCTTCAGAGAATGTGAATAAAATAGAAAGTTCCCACTCACTGGAAAGTTCCTCTAGCAGGAAAATTGAATTGTATTCAAACTTGCATTAAAAAAAACCCACCTCTATATCTTTTATAGGGAAAACTGAAAATTATAATAAGAAAACCTGTACTTTATATATATATATATATATATCAGTAAGTGCTTTAGAAAATAAATAAATAAAATCACACAGTAATTCCTCCCTCTACTACAGGAATAGAACCTCCTGAAATCTTTTAAGATTGTGAACTTTTTAAAAAAGTAATGATTTCTTAATACAACAGGTACTAACAAGTGAGTTAAAGATGTCTTCCACGACAGTACACGATTAATGAGTAGCAAAAAATTTATATATTTTAAATTATGTTTTACCATGTGATGTTTTAATCTCATTGTAACCCGCCCTGGGACCATTTGGTGAAGGATGGGAAATGTTCTAAATTTTCTAAATAAATAAGATTTGTTTTTTGTTTTTTAAAAAATAATGAAATACTGATCAGAAATTGAAAGATAAAATTGAGGCCTAAAATGTGGAATTATCTCAGGACTACAGTGAGATTCCTATGTGGCAATCCCAAGATAGTCTTGGGATATAAAGGATACATCTTGTGATATTGCTATTCTGGGCAAAATATCTTAGACTCAGGTTTTCCTGGAATAGCAATATGGGCTTACTTACCTGGATGCTCGCTCCAAGGGGTTGCCATATTTAAAATGCCCAGCATGCATGTGCAGAGACAAATGGAGGGTAAAAATGGCCACTGTCCATGCCCTCAGCTGGCAATCACACACTTTGGGGCATTTTGCACCATCAAAATACCCAGACGTGTGTGTCAGCCATCCCCCAAGGTCACACAATTTCCTCTCTGCGTCTGGGGGCAGCCATAACAAATAATTACAATTAGCTGAGTTACTCAGCACCAGTTCATCGATATACATCATGAAAAGAAAACCTTTATTCTTATTTTGAACATCATTCACGGTTGTAACTTTGCACAAGTCCCAGACTTCAACAGTATTTTGTACTTACATAATTGGCTTTTGTAAATATATAGCAAGGGGGTAAGAATAACATTATCACTTGTCTGTTTTTCTGCTATGAGACAAGAGTTAATTTGCATGAGGTACACAATCTAAATCTCATTTATCTACTTTTATAATGAGCTGAATGCTAAGTTTGGCCAAATTTAGGTTTCCTGGGACATAATTAAATCAGGTGAGAGAGCGAACGGTAGCCATCAAGGTGTCCTCAATCAAAACAAAATGAAAAGAATTAATTAGAGAGACTAATGGCCATAATTAAGTTCCTTAGAGGTAGTAAACTAGTTACCTGAATTTTCCTAGATGGTCAGATTAAAGAGTATCCAAAAGTGGTCATCTGTATTTAAATTATCTCAGTTCTTGTATCAACATCTCCCCATCCAAATTTCATTTGTCTTTTAAAAAAGATACTTAGTCTAAAAATAATTTTCATGCTCGGGGTATCATCTGATGATAAATCCCGCGCTGGTCTAATAATCACAAAACCTTTGAGAAAATAATTACTATATAATGATTTCTCCAAAAGACAATTTAAATTTTGATCAGAGGTTGAAAAGGTCAAACATTATTTATTTCCTATCATTTTTTTCCCGACATCCTCAGCCATTGGGGATTTTACCCCCCATTCTTTAATTTATGATAACATTTTAGTTTAATACTCCAGGACAATTAGGAAGAGCTATCATACAGCTCTGTGCTTCATGAATTCATTTCTTATAAAAATGACTGTCAGAAAATAAAACTTCACTTCTATTTAGTTGCTTCATTCGTGTGCGTTTCATGTGTCCATTGAGTGACTGAAAGGGACAGTTTCATGTTCTACTGCTTCCATCCAAGTGAAGGCGGTTCTACATCACCTTCCTCCCTCATTATCTGACTGCAGTTAAGCTCCCTGGGGTGGTTTTGGGGTCTCACAAGCTGATGGATTTTTGGTTATCATAGTTAGAGCCTTAAACTAGATAGGTGGGCTGAAAAAGGAGACATTCTGTATTGTCTGCAAAGAGCAGACGTTCTCTCCAGGCAATTAAATATTTCTTAATTAATCTGTGCAGATGAACATTTTGAATGATCACTACCACACATGCCTAATTGATATTGTAGTTGTGTACAAAATTTAATTTGCAGGATGATTTGCATCTGGAGACAAATTGGTTCTTATTGAATTTTGGACCATGAACTGGTTTGTTGACCCAGCTACTGTGTTTCTGCTTGTTTCTATTTCCTCAGGAGTCAGTGGCAAAAGGCACCATAATGAAGTTATGTCTGGCTCGTGGCTGTAGTTCCTGACATCAAGACCTACACTGGGCCTGCTGTTGCACCTGTTTCAAAGACCATGGCAATGGAAATTATTTGTTTGTGCTTCACAGAACTGGAAAGCCCAGAGCTGGGAGTCACTTTAGCATCTGCTAGCTTTGCAGGTCTACATAGTGTCACTGCTTGTGGCTGCAGGTCCACCACTAGAGTGTCAACACCAAAGTCAGCCATCACTTTGGGAAGGGCTACTTCTTTTTGTCCATTACCCTAGAGAGCTGTAGGAGCATTGTGGTGAATGCTGGGAGTTTTTAACTTGTTATTTCATTGTTTATTTTTAAAGCTTATTTACAATGTAGAGTGCAAATAAAATACCAAGGCAAGGAAATATGCTGGAGATTTTCACTGAAGGCAACCATCACTCTACGGGGAATGTATGGTGTTCTGGAAGCAGAAGATTTGGTCCAGGAGAAGGCATTTTAGATGCATTAAAGCAGTCGCTCTCCTTCTAATCTAACGCTCAACCAGCAAAGAACTTCTTCTTCTAGAAATACACTTTATCCCTCTCACAGTTGCAAAAAAGACTGTAAATAATGTAAATAGGCAGGGACTCTGGATCACTTAATGGATGTAACACACATCCTTGGCTCCATTAAAAATGAAGAAAAAAGAAACTTTGCTCTTGTTCTTTTTCTGCCTGTAGGTCTCACCTCCTTGGGAAAACAAAAGAACTCACAGTGGCACTTTGCAACCTTGTCCCATCGCAGGTGGTTAATAAGATGAAGAGTCAAAATGGCTCCCTATAAACATTCTAGATAAATTAATAAATCCTCATAAATACCTTATCTTGATGCATAGTGTCATTGGTGAGAAGAATAATGAAATGAAATCCAAGGATCACTGTATGTTGTGGGGACAATATTAGCATCTTTTAATTACGTGGTGTAGCTTTTAATAAAGTCAAGACAGCTGTAGGAAAATGATAGCCCAACAATCCCCCCCTTTTCACTATTGCCATATATTCATAAAGGTTGCTTATTTGTGGTCAAGAAGAAAAGACAAATGATTATTATACCTTTTTTTTTACTCTTCAGATTTTGTTTTATAAATGTTTTTCTAGATATTCCTTAGCTTTGAGCAACATGGGCAGAGAGGGGATGTCATGAGAAGTTGAGCCTTTTGCATTGCCAGTCCAGGGTAGGGATGTGCATGAATATTTGGAACATTCAAAATTCATATCGATTCAGCGAACTTGGACATTCAAATTCGAATTGAATGTGGGAACATTCAAAGATTCACATTCAAATTCGAATTGAGTGTTTTGATCGAATTTTGAATGTTTCGAATATTCTCGGACATCCCTCTAAACTATGGGCCAAAATGCAAATCATCCTAAGGTCATTCCCTGTATTAGTGGCCTTAAGTGCTGTACTCTTTTTTTCAGTGTATCCTCTTCATTACATTCCTTATATATTTGCCTTTTTAAAAGCATTTTATTTAATTCTGTGTACATCAACACTGGCTTCATGTTCTGCTTGTGGACTTCCATACATAACCAGCTGGACACCTGGAGAGCATGCTGCTGGACTGGGCAGGCTGCAGTTTGGATCATTGGGGTACCTCTAAAGTTCATAACACAACAGTGGAGCCCTCAACCCAGGTTGGCTTCAAACCTACAATCACTGAGGTCATTGTTGTTATCAGTACTATCATCAGGATCAGCATAACTTCCACTGATCCAACCACTATCATGCTTGCTAGTATCAGTGATTAATATAATACTGCTGAGAAACACACACTGGTGATTGAGAGTGAAGGTAGAAAACACAAAGTCCTTTAGATGTTGCTCAACCCCAACTGTTACCCTGCCTGGAAGTTAGAGACTAATAGCAGTTGAATTGCAAATAGAAAAGGAGTTTTGAACAAAACATTCACAATCTAAAATATATGAAGAAATGAAGAGCAAAATTAAAGGTAAATAGAGTGTGTGTGAATGAGGTGGTGGAAGGAGCATCAGTTTCAATTATGTTGGTCAATTGTGAGGGATTTCTGGAAACAATGCAGAAGAGAGTTTCTAAAAAAAGTTTTGTATCTATTCACTTGTCTAGTAATTTAGAAAAAAATGGAACATTCTTAAAAGACCAAAAAGAAAAGCCCCATATGGTACACCCTGGTACCCCTCTTGCAAAGAATGGGCGGGCACAGGAATAAGAGTTCTTCAAAACAAGTATTGGGTATCATTAAAAAAATCGTGCAACAATGTTTATTTGTTTTTGAATCTTATTGAAGGTGTTTACTGAAAGGCTGAGTGCTAGATATTTGTTCCAAAATTATAGTTATACAACTCTTAACAAATTTTCAAAGAACTTTCTGACAAAGAAAAACAGATTTCTAATTCTATGCTAATGTCTACTGCATTGGAGGCTATAATAGATCAAAATGCACCAAAGTGGAAGTCCTGCAGGTTGCCATAATGAGGGTTATTATTGTCATTTAGAAAGATTGAACTGTTTCATTTAAGTAATTCTGACTGCCAAAATGCTGAAAGTAAAGTATCAGTAGTTGTTAACTGTAATGATTTTTTAAATCAGGATCATTAACCAGAAGGATTACTGCAGGAGCTGGTGATAAAAGTTTCAGTGATAATGCATCTGTTTAGTACACATTGTATTAAACAGTTTTAAAAGAGTAGGCTTCAAGTTTAATCATTTTTGCATAAAAAGAGAAAGAGAAAGAAACCCTGCCTGTCGCACTCCCATGAACACTGAAAAGATCAATAAAATGTCCACTGAATCCTGGATATTGTCTAATTTTAAATGTATCTAGTCTGCTTGTGTGTGCTATTCTATAAACTCAAGGGAACTTTTAAAATAGTAGGAATTTCAGTAAAGAAAGATCATGAATTCACTTTGGACAAAAGTGTGTGTGTGTGCGTGTGTGTGTATGTGTGTGTGTGAGTGCACACGCGTGCATGTATGTGTAACTGCATGCAAAAGTAACATCCCTTGGTAAGTATTTACAAGATCTTCAAAGTCCCTTTCCAAGTAGGAAATCTTTGGTAGTCCTGCCATGCCTGACACTATCAACGTAATAATCACCCACCTATTATTAGAAGGGATAATGATAAACTTTATTGTTATTTTTTGTTTGAATATCATCCCTTTTTATTGTAAAACATATTTTACCCTTCAACCCTTGTCATTCATACATAGATTACAAACTATGGCTAAAATATGGTTGCCATTTAATTCTAGCAGTGATCAATTGCTGAAGTGAATTCATAGAAACAGGAAAACTGAAATTAAATTCATCACGCTAAGAAAACTCCTTCCTACTCATGCAAATTAGCAGCTTTCCCGCTAAAAATCAATTTGTTTTGGTAAATTATGCAAAGATTGTCAAAGGGCTTAGGTGGGTAATTTATTATACTCTTAGCTGTTCTGTAGTATTAGGAAAGGAAATTTATTCACACAATATTAGATGGCACAAACTGAAAGCTTAGTGACATTTTTTGTTTATTACAATTCATTTGAGTTGTCTGTCTGGGCAGTGTTCTCTTTATACGTTGAGCACAAGTTTTGTTTCAAGTTCAAATTATACTTCACCATTTTCTGAGAGAAAAGGGGGAGACAGAATTAATTCCCTATGGTTTCACAATGAAGGTGAACTTGCAGAGCAAATGCATCAATAACTGATAAATGGAAAGAAATTAAGGAACGAACTAACATTCACCAGTTGGCTAAATGGATAATTTTATGCACAGAGACTAGAAAACTCCCAATAACTCACTTATACACAGCAATTGCTCACAGACTTTTGTTTTGTTTTGTTTTGTAAACTAGAGGTCTAGGACTTCTAGTGATAATAATATTTAATCAATAATAACACTCCAAACTAAAAAGCACTTCATATAAAATACATAAAAAATAATAAAACCATGTCCTTAATATTCTAAAAACAAAATTCTTTAAGACCAAGATCGAGAGACTTGTCCTTGTAAGGTGGACCTCCTCAACAAATTCAAGTTCAGTGTGGATGGTAATGCAGTTTTGTTGAGCTTGGTCTCTAGGTAGGCCACTAAGTGGACAGTCTTGTTCTTAAATCTTGGAACCAATATATTCTGTATAGTAGTATTCCAGCCCAATGCATTTCAACACAAAGCCTTCTTCAGTGGTTGCACACCCATCGTTACAATGTTACATAGTAAAACTGTTAATAACGATAGTTTTCAATTAGAATGAAACAATTTACAATTAAAGATGTTACGCTTACCCGGTTGCAGTATTCAGGTCTTTCACAATCTCAAGGAAAGTACGCATAATGAAAAGTAACCAACCAAGGAGCTATATTTTATCTGTGTTTTAAGGTACCAAAATCAAGAACACCTGTGGAAGTAAATCCATGGGTGACTTGACTGGTGCATGATTAAAGGAGTGTGCCCCATTCTATTTAGGGTGTGCATGGAGATTTGTAACACTCAAAATTCATATGAATTTGGCTGAATTTGGACATTCGAAGACTGACATTCAAATTCAAATCAAATGTTTTGATACATTGTATGAAGGTTTGAATAAAGCTTTGTATGGGATTCATATGGGATATGTATGGGTTTTGCGTGGGATATGTACGTATTTGTATGCATTCATAAGGGATTGAACATTTGTATTGACTTCAAATCCTACTACATCCAAAGGGGATCGATTCAAACGAATATGAATTTTCTTGCATTCGATTCAATAAAAATAGCTTACCCTCCCCCCATTTGTAATTTTGTGATCCAAAATGCTTCCCTATAGAGTAACTTTTAGAATAATAGGTTTTTTGGGTGCTTTAATCCATTCTAGGCAGAAGAATGCCAAATCAGTGACCTTATGTTGGCACTCATGAAAATGGGCATTCATTCTACTTCTTATGCAACTCTTGTGTTCTGATATATGGATCCAGATCTATCAGGATGTCATCCCTACATACAATTTTCAGTTTGGCATTCACCTTTGGAGCTTTATTATTGATCTATTTTTTTATTATTTTGCTATACAGATCCTGTGGCAGCTCTTACCTTAAATGTGCAGAGTTGACCAAATGCCTTTTGGATATTGCATGAACGTTTTGAACTCAGAGACTTAGAATGTAGTTCTTGAATTAAAGTATCATGTGGCATTTTATATTCAGCTTGCTTTAATGCATTCCAACAGGATGATGCATTGTTAGAAGGACAAGGTTGAACTTCCTGAGAGAGACAGCAGAAGAAGGTGGTAGGTATTTTTTGCCACTTCTTCCCAACTAAAATATATTTAATAAGAAAAGGATTAGGAAGCCTTGAAACACATATTGTTAATTTACCAGTTAGCATATGTTTTAAAAGCAGAGGTCACTCCATTAATTCAAATTGTACCCAATTAGGAGGTGAAGCACTCAACATGGATAGCAAGTGAGATAATTGGCGTGAGTCAAAATAGTGCAGGAGAGAAGGGCGAGCAAAACCTTCAAGATGTGACAAGGGTTCATAAAACAGAATTGGCCAGCTGGGGTCTTTCATTTTGAAAGACAACGTTAACTAACACCTTCTGCCATCTGTTTCATGTTTGAATAAGGATAAGGACTGCCAAAGTACAAAACAGATAGCAAAGATGAGGAAGAACTTTTGCCATAATGTGACTAGTCAGTGAGAGAGATTTCTTTTTTCCCGTCTTGCAAGTTGCCTACAGTCTTGCCAAACTGGGAAGAAGTTGTGTAATGTGATGTTTTAGCCAGGCATGCCGCTGGATAGCCTGTGCCATGAAGGAAGGGTCCAGTGGGCAGGTTGTGATGTTCAACCTCCAAATGTGACTGTGTGAAACATTTATTTTATATACTGTCACTTCCACATTATGGGATACTTTTATAGTGCAGTTGTACTTATACAGTACGTTTATTTTTCAATTTATTTATTTAAAACATTTATATTAGGGATGTGCACAAATATTCATAACATTCAAAATTCAGCCAAATTCAGCTGAATTTGGACATTTGAATTCAAATCAAATGTTTTGATACATTCATATGAAGCTTCATACGAAGCATTGCATGGGATTCATTTGGAATTTGTGTGCATTTGTATGAATTCATATGCGTCTCTATGGGATTCATATGGGATTTGGTTAGAACTGAACATTCACATCAAATACGAATTCTACCACATTTGAAGGGGATCTATTTGAATGAATAAGAATTTTCTTGCATTCAACTCAATATGAATTGAATTAAAAAAAACATTTGTGCAGATCCCTAATTTATATCACATTTTTCATATTAAAAATTTCAAAGCAAATTTCAAACCTTCACTAGCACTAGGTGTTTATGTGCTCGCACACATTTTCAGTCATCCTTTCTGATGACAAGCATGATACCTATGGTCCATTTGCAGGGATGGGATACCAAACTTCAAAGGCAGAGGATACGTTGCACCATTCTGATCCATAGTTTCATGCAAACTGTGCTTTGCAAATAATGTTGTTGTTGTTTAATCATTCAGTTTTGCCTGAGTCTTTGTGTACTTATTTAGAACCCATTAGGTACCCGATCAAGACCCTGTTCCCACACAAGAGCCCATTAGGACCTCATCCATTCACACCATCATAAGGGAAGTCCAGATTTAATGGGATCCCCAGGCCCTTACATCTGGACTTCCCATGGACCCCTTTAAAGTTCTCTTCAATCTGGTCTTCAGCCTTGAAGACTAAATCTGAGGGCACCTGTTTGCACTGCAATCGGGGCAGTGGGGTACAGGGGTGGGCTTAGCAGCCACCATTTACACCAAGGTGGCTCCAGCCCTATCTCACCACTCACATCTACATAGCCATGCACGTCCTTTGTAGCTGCCTACACAGTCAAGCACAGGTTGCGTAGTTGCAATATAGCTGTCTACATAGATGGATCTATCTGCGTAGCTGCTAAATGGTCAGCCTTATGTGTACAATGACATCTTCGCAGATGAGCTACGCAATTCGGCTACAGAGTGTGTGCCGGACTTCATAGCTACTACGTAACTTGCTATGAAACGTTACCTCTCCGCCACACCCACTGTCAAAGGAAGTGGGCCTTGAGTGTCATCCACACCGGCCAATTGTGCTGCGCCACAAGCACACCTTCTGCTTATGGAAGAATGGATTTACCTGGTGGGTGTTTGGGCATTCACACTGAGACCCTGTCTAGTAACTATTGGCATTGGAGAAGCATTGGGTCCATTCAAAGCTCCAGATCTTCAAGGACCGGATTCATTGAGGACCCTATTTCAAAGATCCGGATCTTCTAAGATCCAGATTAAGAATGGTAAGTGGAAAAACACCCCCATCTCTCTTCCACTGTCTCCTGGAATTTTCCCTAGCTCATATTCACTGGGTGTTTTTTCCACTGTCACTAGAAGTACCCATTAAGTACCCATTAATGGGTACAAAAATGCCATTACATACCCATTAATGGGTACTTTTAGTGACAGTGGAGAAACACCCACTGTGTCCACAAAACTATTTGGCCATCTTATCCTCTGCTGTCCCCTTCTCCTTTTGCCTTTAATCTTTTCCAGTGTCCCTTTCATTATGTAGCCAAAGTATTCTGAGTTTCAAATTTGAGTATTTGAGTTACAAATAATTGCTGGCAATTAAAAGCAAGCTGTTAGAAGAAGTCAATGATAATGCTATTTCCTCTAGTGTGATTGGCATAATACAGTGGCTTCTGGGAGCTGAACCATCTCATTAGGCAATGGACAAATATAAACATATATTGTTGTTCAGTCATTTCTCTCTTTACCTCTAAACACTCCGTCTTGAGATTTCACATTCTTTACACTCCTGCTGCTCATTCACAGCAAAGCTAGTTTCATCATCAGCTTTTGAAGTTTACAGAAACAATGATTTCCCATGAGAGTTAAACTAATTAACTATTAATCATATTTCAAGTATCTCCTAATCTCATGCTAATTACATTGCTATAATTCATTAATAAATATTTAACTTGGCTTTAAGCTTTCCTTGTTTTCTGTTGCTAATAACCTGGAATGTGCACACCATTCGAAATGGCATATTTACAGGGCATCCAAACATTCGGTTTCCAAAACTCAATATCAAGTCAAGAAACCACAATGCGCTCCATGTGGGGCTACCCTGGAAAACAGTTCAGAAGCTGGAACTGGCGCGGAATGCAGCAGCTCAGCTGCTGGCAGGAATCTCTGGCTGGACTCCTATCACGAAGGTCTTAAAGGGTCTGCGCTGGTTACCTATCCGTTACCGAGACCAGTTCAAGGTGTTGACACTAGCATGTAGTGCCCTGAACAGCTTGGGCCCTGGGTAACTGAAGGAGTGCCTTCTCCCATATAGACCTGCTGCCAGGGCACTGAAATTTCAAGGAGAGGGCCTTCTTCCAGTTCTTTCTCTTTCAGAAGTACTAGGCACAGGGACTTGCAAGAGGGCCTTTTTTGTTGTGGCCCCTAGACTCAGGAACAGTCTCCCTCTTGAGGTTTGCCAGGCACTTTCATTGTATACTTTTTGGCACCTGGTGAAAACGTATCTTTTCACCCAGGCTTTTACTGTTCAAATAGCTTCCTCAGGGCGCTGTCCTGTCTGGGAGGGAGGGTGGGGTGGTAAGGAGGCAGATATATTTTTAATTATGTTTCACCATTTGATATGCTTTAATCTCATTGCAACCTGCCCTGGGGCAATTCAGAGAAGGGCGTGATACGTTTTCTAAATGAAATTAAAAATAAAATTAAAAAATCTGCTGTAAAAGGAGACCTTGTGAAGGTACTTACTGCTAGCTTCCCTCTTTCACCAGACATTATTGTATTACTCTGGGCTTTGATGGTAACCAGACCGTCTCCTTGCTTGTCACCCCTTACCACGACATCGTGCCAGATGATCTATGGCAGCACAGCTCAGTTTATACAGATGGCAGCATTCCTTTTTTCGGCTTCCATATATCAGACTTGCACAAACTTATAACATTTCTGAAACAAGCAGGTAACCTTTAACATTAACTGTCACTGAACATTATTTCTAATATTATTTAAAGTACCTTACAGTATGATTTAATATTTTTATTAATTTAATATGCTTTAATGATTTAACGTGGTGCATAAAGCTATTGCACCATGTATGTTTTTTGGGGGGGTTATGCATTAGTGTTTGCAATTTATTTATTATTCTGAATCTGTTTAAAGGGATTTTATGACCTGCAGATGTTTCTATTTGTTCACTTTTTCACTACCATTTATTTAGTATAAAAATCTAAATAAACCAAGAACAAGTGAAATGCCCCTAGGAAGTGTACCAATGGTCCTAGTAGTCTAGCAGCCTATTTCCATACTAGGAAAAAAAAGTCATTTAATAGCAAATGGCAGTGTGGAATATAGGCTTTCCTAGACCACATATCTTTTGTTGAGAAGAATTAATGGCATGCAAAAAATAGATTTCATGTCTACTTTGATGTCAGTACAATACAAACACTCGCTTTAGTGTATTAACCTTACACCTTACCTTTCCTTGTGCAGAAGAGACGTTTTTGAAAATCAGTTCATCTTTCCTGTAGTTGAATGATCAAGATAATAAATTAGAGCAACTTGAACTAGTGAAACTTTTAAATTGCTTTTGAGGAAGAAAAGAAGTAAATGAAGTAAGACGTGTCACTTGAAAAGGATCCTTTGGAGAGTTAGTATTTCCCTGAACTGTTGAGTTGGGACATTGTCGCCATGGTTACAGAGGAAGCAATACAAACTCATCAACTCAAAATGATTCCCGCATCTAATCACTAGAGGTCAGTGCAAGATCTGAGCTCTACCTTTCCCTCAGAGCATCAGCTGCAGATACTGAGCACATCACTATGTAACTGAAGGCCCATGTCAGGACGCTGTAGCTACAAGCTTTTTTCTTATTAAATCTTGCTAAAATTAAGGCGTCAAGAAAGACAGATATGAGTTCACAACTTCGTAGCACTTAAATAGTGAAGGGAGATAGGAGGGGTCAAGTACTAATTCTGGGGAGAAAATATAGGCTGCAAGTTTATAGGATGAGTGTGAATACTGAATACTTATTAAACATATAATATAAAATTAATTAGGGATAAGCATGGATATTCGTAGCATTCAAAATTTGTATGAATTTGGCCAAATTCGAACATTCATATTCAAGTCAAATATCAAAGTTTAACATTCAAAATTTGAATTGAACACCTTGTTAAATTCATATGAAGCTTTGTATGGGATTTGTATGGGATATGTATGAGATTCATATGCATTCATATGGGATTCATATAGGTTTGAGCATTTGTACAGAATCTGAATCCTGCCACACTTGAAGGGGATCTAGTTGAATGTATACAAATGCATCTGACCCATTAATGCAGAAAAAGCAAAGCAAAGAAAAAAGGCCCCTCAGAGACAGTGCTGTGGCACCAAACACAGTTCAATAGAATCCATACTGGAAAAGTCAAGCTTAATTTCAAAATGCAAATTGCAAATTATTCTGTTTTTCCCTAAAAAAACAAAGGCATTTACGTAAAAGCAGAGGAAACATCTTCCTTAGACAAAAGTTCAATTTGAACTGTTCAAATTGAATAATTCAATTTGAACTGTTTGGGCTTGACTGAATTTCAGGTTTAAATATGGCTTTTTTTAATACGACTACTCTTGCCCCCATGCAGACCTGACATCAGCATGCCCCTGGCCCAGTCCAGTCCTGCCCACAGAACCGGGCTGCCAGCCAGCGGGCCAATAGCGCCCAATGGTGGCAGCCTGGGGCAGGACGTCCGGCTACCGTGGGGGTGGAGACAGCTGGTACATGTTGGGAATAGCTTGACCATTCACATTGAGAATGTGTCTCTTACCAGCCAATGAAAATGGTCAAGCTGTTCCCAACATGTACCAGCCTTAGTGCACTACAGCCATCCAGCTGAAGTGTGAAAAGGCCTCTGGGATCCACCATTCTCATAAGAATGAAATCTACTGGTTCAACCTGGTTCAAGATTGGATGAAACCCAGGAGGGTTTGATTTGATTTGAACTAAACCTTAACACCTGAGTTTGTGCCATCTCTAATCTGATGTGTAGGACAGGAGGGTTGAACCTCAGAAATCTCTGCAGCAGGTCACCTCATACTGAGCTGGCCTAATTTACAAAAACTTTTGTTGAAGATCACATTTTCACTTGCTCTTGACTTTGATTTGAGAACAAGTTGATAGTTTTGGTTAATGAGCCAATTATATTCTGACAAGATAACCATCATGCAGAGTGTTATGCTTAGCTAAATTGCGATGTTAATAGCTCCTCATTCCTTATGTATGTTGTGTGGCTGAAAAAATACAATGGAAAGAGTATTTATTGGAAATTTTCCCCTCCTTCTCTTACTTTTCATGACATTTCCTTCTCCCTTGCATTGGAAGAAAAATTGTTTGATTTTTTTTTTTTTAGAAGTGATTCAACCAAATCTAAATGCTTACAATAGCAAAATTCTCATAAAAGAAGACGATGGTGGCTGTATAACATTCTGGAATGCACAACTGCAGATTGACAGCTTATTTTGGAATTTGCCTAAACTAAAACAAATAACTAAGGGAATTGCCCTACACTTATTATTATTTGTGTGTGTGTGTTTTAACTCGTATGGACTTCATTGTTTCATCAGTTCAGTGAAGCTCCTCCTCACTTCCTTCCTGCTCACAGTGACTTCCTTCCTCCCAGAATGCACTGGGGTTGTATGCAAATTACCCTTGCCACTCAGGCTTCGGGCTCCACCCTCCAGTAGCATGCAGTGAGGCTCCTCCCTGCTTCCTTCCTCCTCACAGTGACTCTCTGCCTTCCTCCCAGAATGCACCCGAGTTCTTTGCAAATTACCTCTGTCACACAGGCTTGGAAAATAATTATTGTGCACTTTTAATCTGAGGTAACTTCACCTCCCATCTCCTCCTCTTTCTCCTCCACCACCACACCACACTTTAAATGAGCTTCCTCTTAAAATTTGAACATTGGATTTACCCTGGATTTCCAAGCCCTGTGTCCCTTTCCTCTCCATTCTATGCATGCTCAGGAAACTTGTTGGCCTCCATATAATGTTAGTCTACAACTCAAGTCAACTGTAGGAATTGACCAAGCTACCTCAGACTGATGAGTGATTACGTCAGTTTCTGGGATGCAGATACTAACAATGTTAAACAGTATTAGAGAAACTCATCTTTTTGTAATTACCATTTCATAATGATTTTGTTTTCTCTTTAACTGCATATTAGTGACTACCTGGTGGCTTATGATTATATTCCATAAGTGTGGAATGAAGCACAAATGTGTCCTAATTTTCTAATAATTCTTACATTCAAATAATTGAACTATTCCCAATCAAAACTTTCTATTATGATAAACCATATTAATACCAAAGATAAAAGCCAGGAATTTCACATACTTTTTTAGTGTAGGTAGCCACAGTTTGGTTCAGTATGTTTCTCTGACTTGACCATTAGAAGAAGAAGAAGCTTTCACTAGACCCAGATCACCCAGCTGGTTTCATGGAGGAGTGAAATATCAAACCCATAATTCCCAGGTAAGAGTCCAGCACCCTAACCACAAGACCAAAGTGGCTCACATTAATTTTTCAGCCTCTTCACCTGGGTCTTTGAGGTTTAGCTTCCTCTGGATGTTGTCCTGCCTGAGGAACGGGTGGGCATATAATATAAAATTTGGCCATCTTGGGGCCTTTCAGGTGAAAGGCAGGATATTATGTCATAAATAAATATTCCACACCTGTGGTGATCTTGTCCAGACCAAATACCTTTTTTTTTTCATTTACTATACCTGATTGTGATGTTCTATTGCTTTTAAGCTCACCTGCTGGCTACAGGCTCTACCTGGGCCCTGGTCACACCTACATGAGACAGAACATCCTATTCATCCTCACACCATCCTCACTCTGGGCTGCATCACTCACACCTTTCTTCCCAGTCAACCTGAATCTCCTCCATGGAACTCTTGGCTCTCCACCCCTTTTGCTACCACAAGTCTACCTCCTTTCTTATTGGATGCTGTCCATGTCACTCAAGGGAGGTGAAGTGGGTGTTTGCAGTGCTTTTTTAAGCCTGCTCCCCCACCTCCCCGCCCCCTTCCTTTTTTATCTGCTTTTCTTCTCCGTGCAATTAATTTTTAAAATAATAATATTAAACTTGCATACAGTACAAGTGCTAGAGAGAAGAATCATACACATAAACTAATGAGAGAAGTCGAGGTGCCTCATGAACTCCATGTGTGCCAATTGGCTGAAAGGAAAGACTGAACCCACCCACCAGAGTATGATTCAGCCTCCTGTAGCCCCCCCACCCCACCCAGTCACGCTGAGGAAAAGAAGATGACCTGAGATGTCAGGACGGGCTGAATCCCCTGGAAGAGAGGACTCTGGTTAGAACGCTCTAATGGGGGTAGGCCAGCTTGGTAAATGAACTGAATAAAAATAATGCAAGTAATGCATCCTGAAGATGAAGTCATCCTAAACTAAAGGCGTGACCAAGGCCTTGGAGCCTGTGATGCCATTATGCAGTGGAGGCACCTTTCAAGGCAATTGGTCTCCCTTGAAAATAAGGGGAACTGGCCTTATTTGAAGTGCCTTTGGCATAGAATGTAGACAGCCTAGGGATGAAAAGGTCCATAAAACAGGATTTCTGAAGGATGATATTTACAAAAAGGCAAGTTCTCCTCTCTAAAACCATTTCAACTATTTTGAAATCAAATCTCATCAACAGATTTCTGTAGTACATAGGGAAGAGAGCTATTAAATTAACACGGTGATTTCTACCTCTGTAAGATGCGCCTAATCAAAACTATCCATGTTTCTCAGTGTTGACTAGTACATAGACACACTTCTCTATAAAATAAAATAGCATTTCCTAAAAATCTGTTCATAATTTTTGCCACAAAAATGAGCTTATTATCAGTTTATTTTTTCACTGCCGAGTGAACAGATGTTCCTCATTATCCAAGGGATTTTCAGCTTTTCCCAGACATTTTGCCGTGGTGAGTCACCAGGTGTTCTACTACTCAGCTGCATTTCTTATTAGACACAGAGGTATGAAAGATTCAGCTGAAAGAAGAAAGAGGAAGGTCTGTGCTCTCTTCCTCTTTCCTCCCCTTTGTGTGTACCGAGCAGCTGAATAAGTTACTTAAAATTGGTAAATGCAAACGACAGGTGGTGCAAAAATGCTCACAAACCTGCTGTCTTCTCTCAGAGCTAATATCACATACTTTCAGCTTCATATCAGTCACAGCATTCCAAACCTGGCTCACCCTTTTTTCTTGTTTTTCTTTTCTTTTTACATCTTTCCTTTTTGTTTTTGTTTTTTAAACTCAGATCAGCACCTTCAATGATCTGAAGTGCGCAGGTTAAATGATGCTGAATGGAATTTCATTACATACTTGGTTGTTTCTGTAGGGAAGATAAGAAATGTGAATAATTAGAGTTAAGTATATGATATAATATGCATAAACATTTAGGAAGCAGCCCAAAATTAGGATGATGCAGGGTCAGAATCTTCAAAGAATCTCCGGAGCATCTAGGCAGATTAGACCCCCTGTCCCCCCAAAAAAACCTGGGGTGACAGGCGGGCTCACATTGGTCAATTCAGATTCACCACATGGATGCTCTGGCATTTCCATTGCTATTGGGGAACCTCCCTTAATCCAGATCTACTAGATCAAGATAAGTTGAAGGACCCATTCCTTAGATCCAGATCATCTTAGATTCGGATTAAGGGAGGTGAGTGGGAAAAAAAACAAAACCTAGAACTAGTTCTACCTGCAAGCCAGTTAGAAGTTAACTGGGGGAAATGGTTCTTCCATACCTCAAAAATAAGCAATGTATTTTGTTCTCATTTTTGCAATATACAGACTTTTAAGTTTATTAGAGCAAGTTACTCGTAGCTTTCAGTATAATTCTCAATACATAAGAATCGGGTACAGAAGTGTCCCCTGGAAACAACAGAAATGAAATCATATGAAAACAAAGCCAACATGTTTATTCAAAACAGTTTGTTTTGATGCAAATAGTGGAAAACATTACAGCTTTATTGTAGCCCTAGACCAAAACCAACAATAATTAATACAGAGGGAAGTAAGAGCGATACAAGGGTACCTCAACCATCATTGCAATTTTTCATTCAACTGCTTTTAAGTTTCATTGCTCTCATTTGAGCAGGCAAGGCCTGGGAGCAGGAAGATACATTATTCATCAGCTATTCATAGAATATGGAATCGTCTTCCTCCCAGAGGTCCACCAGGCACCTGTACTCTGTATGTTCGGAAGACACACTTCTGTGGCTGAGGAAACAGGCCCCCTTTGCATTTCAGGGGCAGTCATTGTTTCTAATGGCTTTATTTTACATGTTGCCCTTACTGTCGTAACCGACTCTGAAATGTTCAGGAACGGAGTGGGATGAGAGTATAAGTGAATTAATTAATTTGAAGCAAATGGATAATAAAATTGAATTCTTTCTATGTGGACGGTATATTGCCTATGACCGGAATTGTTTTCGTACATGTGTTGAGTTGCATTCCCACATACATGCAGAGTCTTTCAGACTAACTGTTGGACTTGATTGACAGCAGATTGGAGCTAATCGCACAGGAGGAAAAACACTTGATTAGTCTGGATACAAGTTTATTGAGTTATAAATGGGCACCAAGGAATAGCTTTATGAAAAGGCAAAACCAAGTGTCAGAATGCTCGAACAGGGGAGCAAGCAGATAATATGGGTAACTTACCAAGGCAACCTACTTGGGAATTTCTCTTGACCAATCAGAATTGGAAAACTGGTTTGAATTAAACTGGCAGTTTTAGCCAAAGTTGAACTGAAATGGAGAGTGTCCAAACTGGTTCAGCCACCCAGTTCGATCTAAACTGGTTTGCATTTGGCTGCAATAGCTCTTTAGAGGAGGCTACTCCCATTGATCTCATGGTTCAAGACTTGTAAAACAACAACACATTTGGTGGAGAACATACAAGTAAACTGGAGAAATTGTGCATGCCCAGTTTAAACACAATATTTAGAAGAGAACAGAGTCTTCTCAAAGCAATGGTTCTAGTGTAAATTCCAAACTTCACAATTTGTTATAATAGAAGGTTTCCAAATGACCTAAACTGAATTAGTTCAGTCAATAATTATTATTTGGGGGGGGGGAGAAAAAAGCTAGCAAGTGATCACATCAAAAGGGCCAGACATCAGAAGTACTAGGTGAATCAGGCTTGGGTAAAGGAGTTGGCAAACCATATTTAAAGATCTCTCTGCTGCTTTCATCCCTTAAAAACTCTGGCTTCAGACTCCTGCTACATCCTGAGGGCAAAATTATCTTCTCCATTGCACATTGCAGATCTCAATTGCATATTCTACATTTATTTAACTTGCCTGACTCCCATTGGCACTGCTGAAAGTTGTGAGTGGAATGACAGAATGAACACACTGGGTTCACTCTGTGCAACCAAGTGGGGAATGCTGGCTTAAATACATATTAAAAGCCTGAATCAAGTGTACTGAATGATTAAAACTACCTCAACTTACTTGGCAAAGTTTGGCTAAGGAACTCAGCAGATAGAAAAAAGGCACAGGCATCATCCTTGAACTGGCATGTATTCTTGGACAGAACTACAAGCAATTTCATGCAGGGCTAGCCAGAACGTTATGACGATCTAATCAAGCATTGCTTTGGGATGATGCCTTCATCTACAATCCAGTTGCACGGTACTTGAACTATTTCATGATGTCTGTAGTGTGTTTCTCTAAAGGCAGAAGCAGGAGAAAAGAACGAGCATGCTGGGAAGTTCTCTATCAGCTTCAAGCAGTGACCCCAAGCTCCCTCCCTTGACTGTCACCAGAAGTGTTGTGTTGACTGATGGAAGCAAAGAGAGAAGCAAATGCAAAAGCAAACTGAGAAGATCCACATATTACTAAGACTAAAATTATACAAAATAACTTCATCATTGAAGGATCTAGGAATGTTTAGTCTACAGAAGGGAAGACGGAGGAAACAGATAGTGGTCTTCAAGTATCTGAAAGGCTGCCACAGTGAAGAGGGATCATCCCTATTCTCACTAGAAACACTAGAAACAACAGTATGAGACTTCAAGGGAGTCAATACAGATTAGATATTAGGAAAAATATCCTGACAATGAGGGCGATCGGTCAGTGGAATAGGCTGCCACTGGAGGTAGTGAGCTCTCCTTCACTGGAGATCTTCAAGCAGAGGCTCCACCTATATCTGTCTGGGATGGTTTAGGAAATCCTGCATTGAGCAGGGGGTTGGACTGGATGACCTGGAGGTCCCTTCCAACTCTAGGATTTGATTATTCTATCTTAGCCTCAATACGTTTTCATTTAAGCATATTCAGACAGAATAAAGTGGTGGGGTGATTAGAGAAAGCATAACAGATGTCCAGGGAAGAAGTGGGGGGAGCATGATGAACGTTATTCAAACTACCTGAGCTCGGACACTACAAAGATTCCAGAAAGATGAGGAAAACCAACTAGTCACAATTAGGGATGTGCATGAATATTCGTCACATTAAAAATTCATACAAATTTGTCCAAATTTGGACATTTGAATTTGCATCACATGTTGCTCCATTTGAAGGTTGGCATTCTAATATGAATTAGATACTTTGATATATTTGTATGAAGGTTTGTTGCATTTGTGAACCTGGGGAGGTGGCAGCTCAGTCACATCTGCGGTGGAGCCAGAGTGGATTCAAAGCAGATTCAGATTAGATTAAAAATGAATTGAGAGCAGATTTGATGCATTCAAAGAGGATAGATAAGGGATTCATAGGGTTTTGTAAGTTATTCCTACCGGGGATTCAAACTGGATTTGGATCAAACATTTGTATCAAATTCAAACCCTATCACATTTGAAGGGGATCTAGTTGAAAGAATACAAATGGTTTTGCATTCAATTCAATGCAAATTGAACAGGAAAAAAAGACATTTGTGCACATCCTAGTCACAATGGTTTAAGAAGAAATGATTTTTTATGTCTAGGAGCCCTAGAAAGAGGCTGCGTTTAAAAAAAAAAATACTCCTTCACACACACACACAGAGCCGACAAACTTTATAATATGAAGGTCAATCCAGCTTTATGCCACATTTTAGAAATGTCTTAGAAAGTTAAAGCGACAGGTAAGACCAAGGTTGTCAGAAAATACAAAGCTCTGAGTGGAATGGAAGACAGAAAGTGTTCTCTAATTATAGTGGGATTATAGGAAGCAGCAACAGAAGACCAGGTTATTAAATGGAGTTTCTGCTTCCTTTTCTTTCGGTATTTTCTTGTTCATCTGAAGTTGGCTTCTTTCTCGGTCCATCAGCTTGAATCCTCTCCCCTCGTATAATACAACTTCTTGCCATTTTCTCACAATCTGATCCCTTAAGTCGCAAGATTCCTCTTTATCTTGTTAATTCTTCTGGTATCATTACTGTGCTTGACAACACAGCATAGAGTTTATGATCAGGAGCTTGTCGGTACAGAAAGTTCACTTTCTTGAAAAAAGTGAACAGGATGAGAGGAGGAGGAAAAATAGATGAATCGGAAGAGTAGTAAAATTATATAAACAGCTTTCATCACCTTCCGCATGTTTCGGTTTTTTACTTGGTTAACATTTGACACTCGCTCTTTGCACTTGCTCACTTTATTTGTATTTTTGCATGATCCTGTTGCTTAATTCGTTCTTTCAAAAAAAATTCCAAAAGTACCAATATTTGTATTACTTAAAACAAAGACAACAACACTATTATTTGTGTTTTTAAATGAATTTTATAGCGGATTTACTGTATTGGTTTTATTGTAAGCCATCTGAGACCTTAGGGTGGAAGACATGATAGAAATATAACTAAATAAGCAAATAAACTTTTCTCAGTAATGAATTCTGTAGTCATCAGATTTCCATAGAATAGATGTACCTTGCAAGGGCTTGTTATTGAAAAGAACACTTTAATGTGAATTGTATCAATCTTTTTAGCCATCCAAAGAACCGAATCATTTGCAACATAAAGGCAAGTATCATTTGGTTCAGTCAAAACAATAAACAGACCTTCATTTCTCCTAAAGAAACATATTTACATGATTGTACTTATTTGCCTTCATTTTACTGGAGTCTCTTCCTCCTCTTAAAGGTTGAAAGGTGGGGCAGATATCCATGACATCCTTGTTATTATTAATATGCTTTGGCCATCTCATTTCTATCCTACTTTTATTGTACTCATCTGTTCAGGAAAGGTAGCTTTTCCAGGGCTCATTTGCTGGCTAATTGCATCCTCAGATCTTCTGAGATGTATGTAGCACCTGCTCTCTACTTCACAGATTCTTTTGATCTCCCTAGAAATATCCAACTTTGATTATGTGAAAATCTTTCCTAACTATAATACGTGCCTGGAAAACAAGTTTGGGCATTGCTAAGGAAACCTCTATGAACAGAACAGAGGGAGAGCAACCAGCATTAGCAGGAGATTCATGGAGCCATGGTCTCACTTAGCACAGAGGGGAGGTGCCTATATGAAGGACTTGCCATCTCACAGACAGCTCATCATAAAAACCCCTTACTGAGATCTAGGGCCTTTTTGCATTTTGCTTCCTATATCTGAGAACATTTTGGAATAGTGAGTGTTGATTAGGGATGTACACAAATACTTGTAACATTCAATATTCATCCAAATTCGTAAAAATCAAATGCTACATATATGAATCAAATGTTACAAAATTCATACATAGTAGGGATGTGCATGAATTATTTGTGCATTCGGAATCCGGATGAATACATCTGCATTCCAACATTAATGGATGGATTGGATAGGGCCCTATTCGAAGGGCCCTATCCGTCCACGAATCGGATAATCCAGTATCTGTAGAAACTTTGGTAGATTATATTTCCCATCCCAGCACAGACACCATCATTTTAAACATGCTGTGTATTGTTTTAGATTTGCTGATTTTTTAAAAAAGTGTTTTTAATATATATTCTGTCTTTAATCTGCTGTTTTAACAGTTGTTACCCACCCAGAGATCTTTGGGTATGGGGCAGGATAGAAATGTAAATAATAAACTTCTAAGGATATTGGATTATGCTGGGGCCTCCCCACCTCGGGCGAGCCTACCCCAAACCTCCACCCTCGGGGCCCACTTACCTGCTCCAGTGGCACTCCAGGCCTCTTCCCAGGGCTTCTGGAAAGCCAAACAGGCTTTCTGAAAGCTGGAGACAGGATCTTCCAGTCGCAGAAGGCCCTGTTTCCAGAAGCCCCAGGAAGAGGCCCAGAGTCCCACCTGAGTGCTCCTGCCAGCCTCCCTAGAGCCCCCTTACCTTTGGGGGCACTTCGGTGGTGGCCTGGGCTCTAGGGGGAGGGCCTCCCCTCCAGATCTTAAAGCATGGGCAGGTTGATACAGGAGAAGGTGTTCCTTCAGGTATTTGGGGCCCAAGTTCTTATGCAGCAGGGAGAAATGTAAGAGTGGTCAATCACTGGAACTGTTATCTCCAGAACTGAAAATCTTTCCTTCAGTGGAGGCATTCAAGAAGAGGGTGGATGCTCATCCATCTGGGATGTTCTGGTGAACCCTGCAGTGAGCAAGAGCTTGGACTAGAAGACTTCAGAGTCCCTTCCAACTTTATGGTTCCATGACTCAGTGCTTAATTTTAAAGTGCTGCTTGTAGATAAAATGTCTGGGCCGACTATTCTTAGTTCTTTATTTTTATTTTAGAAAGAGCTGATCTCACGTGTCTACAGTAATAGAATTATTTGTCAGAAAATGAAAGTTATTTTTTTTAAAAAAAATCCCACCCAAATAGTTCCTTGTAGCTTTATTCCATGTTGGCTTTATTCCTGCTGTATGTCTTCCCAGAATTAGTTATTTTATAATGTATAAAACTGAGCAAGATGCCACAGAATCTGTGACGAACCCAATCAGTACTCCTCTCCTGTCAGAAGTGAAAGTCAAATATGGGATCTGTTATAACCAATGAAATGTCCACTCAGGTGAGTTCTAATCTCCATTGTTTGCTAAAGTGCATCATTTCTGAAAATTCATTTGCAGGTGGGAGAAAAGAAAGGGAAGGACACTTAGCCATGCCATGGCGGGGCTCTGAAAAATGCAGATCAAGATATTAACGGCCCGTTCTTTGGAACGCTTAGGACGCACTAAGCCAGAAAGTGATTTTTCTATGAAGAGTCGTTGGAATCTCTTCCCCTGCTGGAGAAGGCAACTAATTTGGAAGCGACTGATGATTCGAGCTCTGCTGAACAAGCCCTTCAAGCTCCCATGCAAAAACCTTCCAAATTCATTCCAGTGCACATAACAGAGGCATTTTTCCACCTTGGTCATCAGGTGTGATTTGGGGGCCAAAAAGTGCACAGGCCAAAGCCAAACAAACAGAGAGGGTAAAGTCAAGGGCAGATCGGACTGTGACTTTCACAGCTGCTCTGTAAACTCCAAGGTAGTTGAGAGAAGGACTAAGCACTTTGCTTTTTCCTTCTCTACATTTACTCTTCCATAATGCAAGTTTATCTAATACCCTTGGACTTCTCTCGTATAAATGTACGTATCCATGCGCACCTTGATTTGAGTATTTATTCCATTCTTCACTCAAAATCCCAGGGCAGATCACAACAATAAAGAGATTATAACCATAAACCAGTATAAAACATATATTAAAATATATTAAATATATTAAAATATAACTCCCTCCCCCTCCGTCTTTGGCAGGACACCACTTAGAGGAAGGCAAGCAACAAAGCCCCAGCTAAAGAGGTATGTTTTAGCTAGGCGCCGAAAGACATAAAAAGTTGGCATCTGATGTACCTCCAGAGGAGCTTGTTCCAGAGTCTGGGAGCCACCACAGGAAAGGCCCTCTCATTTGTCACTGCTCATTGCAAATCTGAAGAGGCAGGACTGCAACAAGTCCCCAATCTTCTGATCTCAATAATCAGGCAGGTGTCGATAGGAGAGGACACCTGGGGCCTGTGTCATTTATAATTGAGCTTGGTAGGCAACTAGTGAAGTTCTTTAGGTTTAAGCGGGATCTGATCAGAAACCTCCATCAGAAGTCAAGCTGTTGTATTCTGTGCTGATTCCAGCTTCCAGACCATTTTTACAGGTAGTCCTACACAGAGCACATTACAGTAGCCTAACCAGGAGATTACCAGAGTGTGGATCACTGTGGCCAAGTCATCCCAGTCCAGATGCCAATTCGCGCTACGGTTTCTGAAATGCATTTAGGACAGCTCTAGTAAAGAGTGTACAGACGCTCACCAGGTTGCTACAGCCTAGAAGTGTGCCCACCCTCACCAGAGCTGTCCTGATTGCGGATGAGGTGTGAAGCACCTTTTTGAGTCCCTGGCCTGGACTGAAATCTCATGAAAATATCTTGGGGTGACTAGTATTGATGTCTGTTTCTAACTGCAAAATCTCTAACTGTAAATATTAGTTGAACTATAATTGCTATATTTTGTTTTTCATTATTCCTAGCTGAAGCAACCTCCCTGCTCCTGGAGGAGGGTGAGCTAGAAATAGTAATAATAATGTTGGTGACCATCATGACTGTCCATGATGGAAACCATAGACTCATAATATCTGGAGGTCATTGGGTTATTTGCTATTATGCTACAAAAGCAAAGCAAAATAATCATTCTGAAGAAACACAACACTATGGAAGGAAAGGGCACTATCAATATAAGAAAATAACAGGGGAGAAGGAAACATCTTCTGGTCGCTTGGAAAACTGGTTAAGGTCAGAAAGCTTTCCCTGACCCTGGCCCTGAAAGCTGTGTCCTTGGTGGACTGCCTTGATATTGTTTCTACCTAGTAGCTCAGTCTTCTAAAGATTGGAAATCTAGGACTAGAGTAAAAAAAGCTGAAGTAAGAAAGGACATAATTAAAATTTGCTCAGCAAAAGTTTTGTGAGATTTAAAAAGAACAGGACTGTCTGCTGTGTAATATTAGCTCTCTCGGAGGGGGGGAAGCAAGCAAGAACAAGAAACAAAGAAGAAAAACAGAACATAAACAAGACTGAGCCAGGAATAAGAAGAAAAATGCCTACAATTTGCCCGACATTGAACTGTGGTGGAAAGCATCTGGGGGTGGGCCCTCTACAGAAGCATGCCTTCCCCACGTGATGGGGTGTTTCTCAACCAACAGGCGCTTCAATTTTTGCTGCATCAGTTCTAAGCTTCCTAAAGATATCTGACAACACAGGAACATTAGCAAACTGAGGTGGAATTCACAGCTACCCATTTTTGCATACAGACAGACACTGGCCTACACTCCTGTTAGCTCTCTTTGATCTGGATCAAGGTAGGTGATCCACACGTAGAAAGGATCTGGGAAGAATGTGGGTGTGGCTTTGAATAATACGTGCAGTTACAGTGTGACAGCAAAGACACCTTTGCAGTGTCTCCACAACAGCGGCCACATTGATGGCAACGGTGTCTTCATTTTGCCTTCTAAGTCACTGCACCCCCCTGCTGCCCGGATGTAATGCCCGATTGACGGGCATGTGGCCTGCGTCAGGGGCTGGAGGGCCAATTGCATTGGAGTGGTGGTGCAGTTGTACCAAGGCGGTCCGCACCCACTGATGCAAAGCAGAACTTAGGCATCTGCACTGCATTGCTAGCATGGCATGTAGACCACACTCAATCCACTTCGAATCCACTCTGGATCCGTTGCAAATGTGACCGGTGCAGCTGCTTTCCCAGCTTCCCAGGTTCACGAATGTAACAAAGCATTTGATTTGAATTCAATCTTCAAATGTGCCAACATTCAATTCACCTACAAAATCGTCCAACTTTGGATGATTTTGTACAAATTTTGAATGTTACTAATATTCATGGACGTCCCTACTTATGATAGACATACAGGCTGTTTAAAGCTTTGGGCTTTGACACAACTTGCTTTGACACAATTTTAGATGGTGGAGTTCCCTTAATTTCATCTGCCTTGTAGTCCCGTCACAGATGATATTGACCTGGTCTGTGAAAAGATTTTCTTGGGAGAGTCTTCTAAAACCATTAAATTGTACCCCCATAATCCCCTGCACGTCTCTTGGCTGGAATAAACAATTCCTTATTAAATTATTAGAAAGTATCACATGACTAGCCATCCCATTATTATAATGCTTGTGACAGTGACATCAACGAAAACCAAAAAGTCAAAAACAGCTTTGGCATCTAAGGAGGAGAAGCCCAATGGTATTTCAGATTTCCCCCACCCCCACCCCCCTTGGTCTTCTAGGTAGTGGCCTTGAATAGACAAATATCTGGCTCCTGTTGCTCGTGGAGCCTTGGAGAAATAGATGAGAAAGCTACAATCCTGGCAGTGCAAGTGAACAACTCCTTTGAGCTGGAAAACCAGGATGATCTCTGTCCTGCTGTGCATAAAACTGCATTCACTCTGGTGCTTTGATCCTTCCTTTGCTGCCTGTATTTGAAAAGTTCAGGGTTACATTGAGCTGGGTGTTTGGTCATAAGGATCAAGAGACTTTCTGCAGTCATGAAGATGGCAGCCTGGCTCTTCTCCCAGGATCATAGAAATTGAGGGGGCTGCCCATTTTCACAGTGAATTGAATCAAAGGGATTCCAATGTGATTGTAGTATGTAGATTAAATGGAAAGGAGAGAAGAAAAGAAGAAGGAAGGAAGGAAAGGAAGGAAGGATGGAAGGAGGAAAGAAGAAAGTAAAGGGAGGGAGGGAGGAATCTGAATTTCTTTCTTCATATTTCTTTCCAGCCAATTTCACCTTTGTTCATTCTTTTGGGGTAACCAAAAGACTGGTATCCACAGCACACGTTCAGAACTCTGAAATCTCCTGTAGCCATCTGAATGCAGCCAAATCCATTTTTAAACATTTTATTTTTTTATCTTAGCTGCATTGTTTTGTTGGAAAACAAAAACTTGTAAAATTGCCAGGATAAAATATTATAGGTTCCCCCCCCCCCGCCCCGATAATGTTATTGAGAGTGTGGGATAGCAGAATGCTTAAGTAACATCACAAAAACTGTGTTCCATCAAAATGGGGAAATGCAGCAGATATTGGTTGTGAACATTTATATTCCTATTTCCCTCTTGATAGCCCTGTCCTTGGTTTAGGCCTGCAATTAAAATTAGAATCACACTGTAAAAGTACCAATTAAGTTATATTACATGTGAAATGTTCCTACGTTTCCAGTGATCTGCATTTTAAATAGCAATACAGGATTGCTTCATAAAGTTGCAACAATCACATCAAGTCGATTGCTGTTTCCCCTTGTAAACAGAAAATCAAAGTTGCAACAAAGCCAATGAAACCACAGAGCAAGAATCCAAGTGAGAAAACTTCCCTTTTAGAGGCACTTCTTTGCTTGAAATGAAATCCATGTCAAATTCTTCCAGAAATTCTTCCTTCCATCAGGATACCGAGGGCATAACTTGTGCCAGACTTCACCAGGGTCAAGTGTGAAATTTGAAATAGATGAAATAGAGATGGATGAAGAAGTGGGCATTTTAGTGACAGCTTTAGAAATAGAGATGTGAATACCAGTAGGATGGGCATGAAGGGGTTTGTTGTTGTTTTGTATTCAGCATGTACAGAATCAAATGCAAGAAAATTCGTATTTATTTGAACAGATCCCCTTCAAATGTAGTGGGATTTGAATTCAATACAAATTTTCATTCCCATACGAATCCCATACAAAGCTTCACACGAATGTATCAAAACATTTTATTCGAATTTGAATGTCAGTCTTCAAATGTGCTAATATTTGATTCTAATACCAATGTCTGAATTTGGCCAATTCATGTGAATTTCAAATGTTATGAAAATTCAAGCAGATCCCTAGATACCAGGAACCACTGTGGCCAGTATAGAGCAGGCCCAGTTTTTTCCTCTGCATTCCAGTGCTGACTAGGGAGCCCTGTCTCTCTTAGCACTCCACATGGCTGACCTAAGGTCTATATGTCAGAATTTATGTTAGATGATCATATCAGATAAAGAAGTTTGTTTCTGAGTAGAATAAAACTTAAATCTGATGGGTTCAGCCATTGGGAAACATTTGTAACAGATGGTTTGGGCATTGAGGGAAGCCAGGTCATAGGAAAATAGCCATTTAAAGAATATTAATTAAGGGTTATTAATGTTTCGCTATTGTGTGCAGAGGAGGAAGAGGATATATTTGCATGTTAGTTTGTTACACTTTTATAAGTGAACAATTGAGATAAGTGATATTACTATATTTTTTGTTCTCTATTATTCAATATAATGAAAAGTTATTAATTCCAAACCTAGGAATACCAGGTTTAATTCCACACTCCTCCACAAAGCCATTTGGGTGACCTTGGGCTAGTCATAGCTCTCTTCTGAGCTCTCAGAGCCCCACCTTCCTCACGAGTGTTCTGTTGAGGGGCGAAGAAAAGAAGGATTGTCAGCCACTTTGAGTCCCCTTGGATGGGTGAGAAAAGTGGGGTAGAAAATCCAACACTTCTTCTTCTTCCATAAGGCTAGCTGGGTGACCTTCAGCTAGTCACAGCTCTCTTCTGAACTCTCACAGCCCCCCCCCTTCTCATTGGTGTGTCTCTTGTGGGTAGAAGAACAGAAGGTTTGTCAGCCACTTTGAGTCCCCTTAAATAGGTGAAAAAAGCAGGGTAGAAAATCCAACTCTTCTTCTTCACACACAGGCGTGATTAATCATTAAGTCCATCCTGGAGGATATGAATTTGTTCACTTGTTTTAAGTCTTCAGCTAAAGCCATTTGAACCTCATCGATCTGAGTCTTCGCGAGCTGCCTGAAGCTGTGGGTTGAGCTGTGTTAGTTACTAAATGGTTTGATGTTCTAGAAGGAGAACAGTTTGAATAAAAGGCAGAGCCAGTGAACGGCTTTAACCACTGGAGGGCAATGGCACATTGGGTTTTGTTTAAAATAGTTCATTCTATAAAATTGCTAAATTTCCTAATTTGCACACACTTTTTTTGTTTCTAAAACATCTATATCTAACAAATAAAATGGAAGATTAATCTATTTTAAAAGATGTTAAATAAGTAGCTATTTTATAGACATGATGATACCTCTTTAAGAAATTAGTTTAGCTTGCAATCAGATTGATAACGTGCTGCACTCCCTGAGACTCAATGATAATGGATTTTTTCTTCTTCTAGCATTTCCACTCATTAAAAACTATGTCAAAATGATGGATTAATTTGTGAGCATTTTCTGTCTTTCGTATAATCTTTGTCAAAGGGATGACGTATTGGAATTATAATGCATTTTGCATTATATGAATTAGAGAGAGGTTTCAAGATTATATGAATTATGTTAGCATCACTGGAGAACTTGGTCTTTAAAAATAACCAGCATTTTTTACCCATTCTCATGTAATTTTTGAATGTCATGGAGAACTGGACTGTCAGAGGATCACAGTGGGATGAATTATAGCAAGGCTGGAACATAAGAAAGCTGTTTTAAACTAAGTGTGAGCACTTACTTTTATTTAGTGATCATTTTATATATGTAAATTTCTTTTTATGTATGCTTTATATTTTATTTATAAGTGCAAACTCATATTTTATTTATTTGCATATTTACTTACAGAAAAACCTAAGTACCTCCACGCTGTTGTGGTTGGGAGCTTTGGATGAGGTCAGTATAGCAGATTTATCTCCTTCAGTGAAAGCCTGATGGTGTCAACCCACATTCTTCAGAGAAATAAGCCTCCGCGGTAAGGGCTTATGATTTATTCAGTCCAACACCTTACCCTTGACCAGAGAACCTCCCTGGTCAAGCTGCTCGCTTACAAAGTAACAATCCTATACATGTGTCATGCCTCCGGCAGGCAAAGCAAACAGGCAAACACTCGCACAGCTTACTCAGTTCCAGAGGGGCTTAGGCATACTTGAGGTCAGTTCCAGTCCAGGGTCAAGGAGTCCAGAAATTCAGCAAGGGTCAGTCAGTCCAAAGGGTCAGCAAGCCACATGGAGTCCAAGAGCACAGGCACGGAGTTACATGAAGTTGTCTGCAACATTGAAGCAAGGTGTGTTGGCTCAATAAGTAGAGGTATCATTACCCCGCCCACGGTTCAGTGTGCTAATCGTTCTGATCTGCACTTCAGCTGCTTCTGTTGTCTCAGGAGGCTAGCGGAGGGCTGTTCATGAGGTTCACTGCTTGTAGCTGCCTGCCATAATATTTGTATATAAGATCTCTGCCACCTATGGGATTCCGTATATAATGGCTGCCAGTTGTTTTGGAATTGACAGTTGACTCCCCCCTCCCTGCTGATGTCAAGTTTAAATTGGTTTTGAATGACAGTTCTTGTTCATTGGTTAAGAGCCATACCCCACCCAGCTATGAAACATATAAATATGCTAGGCTTTCTTTTCCAAGTTGCTCCCAACAAGAAATGTCCTAACGCTGAGCTGAAGTAAATCACTGTTCATCTTTTTCAAGAAAGAGTCTTGTGGTCAATCTTTGCCAGCCTGACATCAGAGCTGTCTGCATACCCACCTGAAACTGGCCTTAATCCCACAATGTCTGTAATCCTATGCTGTGGTTGCTTCTCAGTCTGTGGTGGCATTGCAGGCAGAACTTCCTCCTCTGAGGAGGCTGAATGGGGCATGACAATATGTTCCTCCAATCACCACCCTTCCTTTTCAAAAGCAGCTATTTACAAGCGTAGTGCCACTTGGCCAACATAGTAAGTACAAAGCTTGTACCACCACCCTCAGTAGAAAAAGGGGTGGACACCCAGGGTAGGGCCTTTTCAGCATGGCCCCCAGACTGTGGAATAGCCTCCCCCCTTAGGTGCATCAGACACCTTCATTCTTCATGTTCAGATAAGTTGTGAAGGCACACCTCTTCGAATCTGCCAAAATTCTATTAGAAGTTGAATGTCCAAATTTGTCTGAATTCATACAAATTTTGACTGTTATGAATAATTGTACACATCCTTATTATAAATGACTATTTTCAATTAAAACAGATGCAGATAAGACTGGAATAACCAGGGTGAGTCCACAAAGCTTTGGGATCTTAAGTGACGCCATTTAATTATGCCACTATTTTTGGATGTTCCAGTTCAAGGCCCACCTGGGATTATTTCATTTTGCCCAGACGTTTGGTTGATCTTCAGCATTTTTGCCTGCCGCACAGAGGCATCATCTCTTCAACCCAGGATATCAGTTCTGTGTCAGAGGCACCATGATCATGTCTGGCAGGTCAAATACTATTCAGAACTAATCATGGGGTTTTGACCCTGTCTAAATGCAGCCTCTAAGTCTTAGAAGACGTCTCTCGGGTGTCATTGAGGAATGATGGAGGAAAGAAAGAGAAAGCAAGGTCTGGCTGCATAAAGCCCTCTCCGTGTCTTTAGGACACTCGTTTCAGAATTTGCAAATAGGATGGAGAATAAAAATGTGAGAATGGCAAATATTGAGTTCACCTAAATAAAAGTAGTAAAGCGGCTATATAAAACATGAAGGGAAAACACTAAGTTCTAAAAGAGGAAAACACAGCGCTGTAGCTATGAAGAAGCTTGCTGGGATGCCAAAGGCAAATATGTATATAGTCATTTTCCCTTCCTTCTCCTTTCTTTCCCCTTCCTTTTTAAACTGATACTGAGTGTTGCACACATATGTTCAGAATATATGCCATATGTTTTTGCTTTTATACAAAAGTGCCCTTCAGTCTCTCTGGGTAGAGGTAGAGGCATATTAACACTGTACAGCAGATAACTGTTATTCCCTGAACACTATACAGGTAACATGCACTTTCCCAGCCAGACTAGATAAAATTATAAACTTAAGAGAATATAAGAACACAAGAGGGCTGTTATATAGCACTGAAGCTGAAAGCCAAAGGGACGGCAAAGGATGAGATGGAACATAAGAGCCTCAGAGGAGCCCTGCTGGATCAGACCACAGCCCATCTAGTCCAGCATCCTGCCCCACACAGTGACCCACCTATTGCCCGTGGGCACCTCAAGCAGAGACAAGAAAAAACCTTCTCCTGCTCTTGAAAACCAAAAAAAAAAAAAAAAAAAAAAGCCCTTAGAGGCTTCCTGCCTATCTCCCCAACCTGGAGGAGGTACCTGGGTATCCATTCTAGTAGCCATTAATGTTAAACCTTTCTTAAGGCCATCTAGGCTGGTTGCTGTCACCGCCTCTTCTGGCAGCCAATTTCATAGACTGATGGCCCTCTGGGTGAAGAGATACTTCACCATGTCTGATCTGAGCTACTATGAGCTTCATGGTTTGAGTGCTGTGTGGTAGGCAAAGGCTCACAGTGCCATAAGGGCACCAGGCAGATCCTGCCTAAATTCTGTGTCCCTCTGACATGAGATCTACATTAGGAAGCAACATGTACTTGTTCAACAGCAGGTGCAAGTCTTTCTTTTTCTTTTTTAATAGTAGCATTCCAAACATGGTTTGAAGCAGATGGGCTGTCTGAGATATTAAAGTTCTCCTGCTGCTAATGACTTTGACATTGTGCTGTACATTTCCCACCATTCCTGAAACTGTTGATGTTCACAGGATCTGCCAGGGTGAAAAGTCCAAATATATCCTTAAATTTCAGACTCACCAGTTCTAGAAGCCTTGTTTGATTGTCCACATGAACTAGCTTTTACCCTTTTCTGTGAAGAAAAAAGACGTAGGAGACATAACCTGTGTCTGGCTATTTGCTAACAAAGATCCATCAGGACATCTTGTGAATCAAATATCTGAAGTAATAACCAAGCTAATAAATGGTTTATGTTCTTTTTCTACATAATAGTTCTACATTTCTACAGCTTTCCTCAGCTCTTCGATATTGTGCTAGAAGTATCAGTTTCACGGCTTCCAGTTGCTTTGATCCACAGCTATAATTTTTGTACATTGTGAGACAATATTATACAGCTGTCTTTTCCTTCTGAGAATGTCTTTAATGCTTCCCTTTCTTTTACCTCTTTTGGTGTATTTGAACAGCAAACAATACACTGAAGATTCACTCTGAACATAAAAAGAAAGATCTGTACAATTGCAGCTGTAGCAAATAATAGAGAACTAGCTCTACGAAAACAAATGTATATATCCTTCATGCAACAATAATTCATCCAAAAGCCCCAGCATGTTCAATATCTGGGCCTTCAAGGGCAAGGCCACCTATTTGCATTTAGTGCTCAGTCATGGGGAAATGTCTATGCTGCTGGGACTTGTGGGTCTAAGAAAATCCCAGTCCAGAAACTTACCCAGCACACATTCCATAGGGTGAATCTATTCTGCTGCTCTTGCTGTTCTACGCAGTTGCAACCCCTTGTTGCATTAGAAATTGCTTTAACGACCTTCATAAGTGTTTTGATTTTTTATTTTTACTGGATTAGGGATGTGCATGATTTTTTAAATTCAGTTTGCATCAACTCGAATGCAATTAAATTTGTATTTGTTTGACTAGATCCCCTTCAAATGTGGGAGAATTTGAATTTGATAGAAATGTTTGATAAGAATTCAGTACGAATGTCCCATATGAATTCAATCCGAATGTTAGATACAAATTGCATATGAATCACATACAAATCTGTAAGAAACCTTCATACAAAATTATCAAAATATTTGATTTGAGTATCTGAATTTGGCTGAATTCATACAAATTTTGAATGTTATGAACATTTGTGCACATCCCTAAGGCATATTTGCACTTAGGCCCCTGGTTAACAATTAGGACAGCTCTGGGGCAGACCAGTTGCTTTCTGGGAAGGCTGGTTCCATCCAGAAGTGTCCCAGCCTTTCCCAGAGCTCTCCTAATTACAGCCAAGGAATGAGCATGAAATCATGCTCCACACCCAGCCCCTGGCGTCCCAGAGCTGTCCGGCACAGAGAGCACTCACATTCTCCCAGGAGCCCCAACCAGGCTATTGGCCCCACTGGCCAGCAGCCCTGTTCTGGGGGGGACTTGAGTGGCCTGAGGTGTATTGGGGTCCCACTGGCTGATGCCACCCTGAGTAGGCCAGCAGCAGCCAGCAGGGGCCTACTGGGTGCCCAATCCCACCCAGAGGTGCATGCTGCCCCCCAGCCCCCTGCACCTCACTTACCCCAAAAGGGGCTGACAGCTTGCGGGTTGAGGCAGCCCAATGGTGGTAGCCCGGGGTGGGGCTCCTAAGCTGTCCGTCAGGGAGAGTGCAAATGCTCTCCCTGCCAGACAGTTCTGGGATGGCCAGGGCCGGGTTGGGCTGGGTGTGGAGCATGGTTTCATGCTTCACACTCTGGACACAATTAGGACAGCCCTGGGACAGCCCGGGATGGTTTCAGATGGAACCGCCCGGCCCACAGATCAAATGCCCTGTCCCAGGGCTGTCCTAATTCCTTCCAGAGTTCTAAGTTCACAAAGGCATCTGGATTTGGCCAAGTGGTGAGAAATTGGAGCAAGACTGCAGAGTCTTGTTTTTTGTTTTTTTTTAAAGAAAATCCTTATTGGTGCAATGATAAAATGTACAAAATTACGCTCCTATTTCACCCCAGGGTGACTTCACTGGCTGTCCAAGGGTCGCTGAAACAAATTATCTACTAGAGGATACTAAAGATGAGGCAATTGGTGGCAGTCAGAAAGGAGAACCAAGTTCAACTTTCCCTCACCAATAAAAACACCTTCAATGTTATGGGTAAAAATCACCTGTAACTACATGGTTATCTTCATTTAATTTCTTCATTTTCAGTGGTTTGCTTTCTCTTCCTCCCCCTCACTTTGTGTTACTAATTCTGTCTGGATGAAGTTCCTGCGAGATCCTTCTATCTTCACATTTGGTTGTTTAACACTTGAAAAGAAAAGTGCATTTGCTTTCTCTTATGGTTATTAAACAAGCCAAATTTTGTTACAATACAGCTCTTTGACGTATTCTGGGTTCTGTGTGTCAAATTGCATTGGATCATCCACTGCGGATGGAACGCAGAGCCCTCATACATCAAGAAAAGAGAAGATGGCATTTAATCTTACCAGCAATTCAAAGTGCAGGAATGAAACATAGCAAGTTAACAACTGTTTAGTGCTCAGAAACAAAATTTGTGGAACAATTCTGCACACACTCGGGCCTGATTCATATTGTCAGAAGCCCCAGTGCAATTGCTTCTGAGAACATTTTGAGCCAGGTCCACTGGGAAATAATAGCAGCTGAAGTTGTATGGAAGAGAGAAGGGAGGAAAAGGAGGGAGGGAGGGAGGGAAGGTGGTGCCATCTTACTCTTTGTCCCTGACTGGGCCTTTCTTACAATAAAACAAGTCAATATCAAAATAATGTGGTGTGACAGTCAGGACTTTAATTTGTCTATCTGATAAGATATGAGATCAAAATACTTCTCCCTTCACAGTTTGCCATTGTCTGATACATTTCTGATCTGAAACTTCAAAATGACTAGCCTCTGCCATTTATAAAAGGGGGAAAAACTCTTTGGTTGACCAGACTTTTATCTAATTGTACAAAAAAGAAAAAAAAACCATCTGGGCAAGGCATTACATTGTGAACCTGTCAGCAAGAACTCCCACAGAAATGTCTATCCTGGTGTTTTAATATCATGACAGCAGGAAACTGATGGACACTGTTAATAACAAATAACAAAAAGTCATGAAAAAGCCCCTGGCAATCATGACACAGATAAGGAACCGTAAGCATTGCATTAACCCGGCTCTGTTTATAGCTGTTTCTGTCAGAATCCTTGTTATTTATCTGCTATGCCCAGGAGGTCTCTGCAGCTGAGCGAGAGCCCCAGTCACAAAGCATTATGGGTGGTTTCCAAAGGCTTAAAAATAAAGAGGGAGAAGTGGATCTAACAGGATCTCTAAATCTGGCATCGGGAGGGATTAAAGCATTCCCCAAACATGGGGGATTTTTAATTTGTATTATGTTTACTAGTAAACTTCTCAAGGTTTCTAAGAGCAGTTTTATGTATATGTGTCAATTAGGGACTGATTCGTATCGAACTGAATGTAATAAAATTCCTATTCATTTGAATAGATTCCCTTTGAATGTGGTAGGATTCAAATTCAATACTAATGTTCAATATGAATTTGATCGGGGTTCATAAGATGGATTCCAATCAAATCCATATTCCCATGCGAATCTCCTACAAATCCCCTACGTATCCACTCCGAATGCACCAAATCCAGCCTAAATTCACTTGGAATCCACTCTCAATCCACCTCAAATCCACTCTGGATCCACTGCAGATGTGACTGGCGCAGCTGCTTTCCCATCTCCCCAGTTTCACAAATGTAATGAAGCTTTGTGTGCATGTTGTGAAGCGTTTGATTAAAATCCAAATGTCAATCTTTGAATTCAAATGGCCGAATTTGTGTGAATTTTGAATGTTATGGCTATTTGTGCACATCCCTAGTCAAGATGGCTACAGCTTGTCTTCTGAATACATCCTGACAGAAGTCCAAGGCCTATGATAAAAGCTGGGTTTCCTGCTTTAATGGGCCTTCCCCATTGGTACCAATCAGGTACCAATTGGGCCCCTAATGGGTTCCTAAATGGGTTCTTAGCCCTAGTGGGAAAAAGCCTTGAGCTACCTTTTTTGCTACATATGAACAAAGCCAGAGTCATATCCAATATTTCTTGGGTTCCTTTTTATGTACGTTCATTCAAAATTATTCTTCTCACTTACACAGACACGTCAAAAATGTGTAAGCACAGGCAGAAACCTCTACATTGATTTCCAAGTGAAATTATGTTTCTTCAGCAACCCATCATTTGATTTTATCTTAATCTTATTTCTTTTCATCACCTCCTTCAGTTGCAATGCTGACACATAAGACATTTGATAGAGGAAATAATCTACATGTGCTACCGTCCAGAGGGCACAACTGGGGCACTGTCTATTTTAAAAGAATTATTTTAAAATTCATTTCCTGTATCTCCATCAAAGGTCGGGACAGTATACAAGGGATCATTTTAGTGGCTTATTAAAAATGAAGCTATAATGAAAGCAAAGGTATTCAAACTGAGACTTTAAAATTTGAATGGTAACTACAGAAAAAGGACATCCAAATTTCCTGTCTTGAAAATATGTATGTATGTATGTATGTATGTATCTATGTATGTATGTATGTATGTATGTATGTATGTATGTATGTATTCATCCATCCATCCATCCATTCATCCATTCATTTCATCCCATCCTTTACCTGGAAGTCTCAGAGTAGATCACAACATATCATTAAAAAAAAACCTTTATAATAAGGGAAGGGCACAAATTATTAATCAGCTTTGCAATTCATACAAATTCAAATCCAAAGATAGGCTATATATGAAGGTTGACATCTGAATGCGAAGGAGACACTATTGCACATTTGTTTGAAGCTTCATTACATTCATATCTGCAGTGAATTCAAAGCAGATTTGGAGGGGATTCAGAGCATTTTCAGTGGATTTTGAGTGGTTTTATTTGCCCAAACGTGAATTTGCTTCAATGTGAAGCCAACATGGAAAAATATGTGCGGATCCCTAATTATAATAGCTTGTCCAAGAAAGCAGGTTGTGACTTTTCTTAACATCCTCTAGTTCTTACCAGACTCAAGCTTCTGTTCCTTTTTAATTATTTTTATTCATGAAAACATATCTGATTGTTTTTCCTCATATAATCTTTCTGACCTGTTGCCATGAAACTGCAACGTATTGTTCTTGCAGATTTGCTAAAAGGATGGGCATGAAATATAACTGCAGAGGTATATTCAGAAACTGATTCTCCCCTGTCTCTTTCAGTTTAAATGTTCTGAAGCAGAATTTTTTTAGGATAATGCATTTGGCCATGTTGAAAAGTCTAAAAACTGGCTACCAACTTTGTAAAGGAGTCTGGAGGTCCAGGTGGACTTAAACATCGGTCCTGACTTCTTGGAAGGCTGGTGAACTATTTACACATTCACAGTTGGTATTAGGCTATATGAGCTTTTTGGAGCCCATGGTTGAGTGGATGCTCTTAGCAGGCCTTTTGCAGTGCTTGTTGACACCATCATACTTCAGAGGCATCAAGATCATTCTATGATTCTACTGGGAGGACTAGGAACAACAGGATTGGGGAACTTCAAGGGAGTCAATACAGATTAGATATTAGGAAAATTTCCTGACAGTGAGGGGGATCAGTCAGTGGAATAGGTGGCCACGGGAGGTGGTGGGTTCTCCTTCACTGGTGGTCTTCAGGCAGAGGCTGGACCTACATCTGTCTGGGATAGTTTAGGAAATCCTGCATTGAGCAGGGGGTTGGACTCGATGGCCATAGAGGTCCCTTCCAACTCAATGATCTGATGATTCTATGAAATGCTCCTCTATAAAAATTCGTAACATTTCAAATTCGTACGAATTTGGCTAAATTTGGCTAAATGCAAATAGAATGTTGGCACATTTGAAGATTGACATTCAAATTCGAATTGAATATTTTGATCCATTCATATGAAACTACATTACAAAGTCATATGGCATTCATATGGCCTTCATATTGAATTCGTATGGAACATTTGCATCAAATTTGAATCCTACCACATTTGAAGGGATTTATTTGAAAAAATACAAATTTTCTTGCATT
The DNA here is from genome assembly GCA_023333525.1 of Aspidoscelis tigris stejnegeri. Lineage (NCBI taxonomy): Eukaryota > Metazoa > Chordata > Lepidosauria > Squamata > Teiidae > Aspidoscelis > Aspidoscelis tigris. Next base: position 860,759 of record JALMGA010000013.1, on the reverse strand, counting down.
AGGTTTGATACAGATCAAATGGAAAAATATATATATTTGTGCACATTCCTCCCATTCTAGTCTGAAGGCAATGAGCAAGAGGTAACGTGCACAGTGGTGGGTGAGACTCCAGGGCCAGCACCTGTGCCTACTAGCTTGTAAACCACAAGCATTTTATAAAGTACTCTGGAAATCTTTTAAAGGCTTAAGGGCAGGTGGAAAATGCAGCTGATCAGTCAGTCAATCTTCTCATTCATCCATCCATCCATCCATCCACCTATTAACAATTAGAGCATTCTAAGAGAAATTGGTAGTGCAAATCCTTTATTTATCACAGGGTCGTATCTACAAATGTTCTTTTAATCCAGTTTTAACATCCATGCTCATTTGGGGAGTTTGAGAATTTTGAGGATCATATTGACTCTCAGTTGCCTTATATGTAGAGGCAGGTCTTATTTCCACTGCACCGGGAGCTTGGCAGAATAAGATGAGCTACTGACTGAAATTCATTTTCACAGTGGTGGATTTGGCTCTCTTCACAGTTATAGACGTTTTCTCTAAGCTTGCAATGAAAAAAAAATCTGACAGAAAAAAATGTCTTTGCCACCAATCTGGTCACAATGGGACTGCGTAAAGCCATAGAACTGTCAAATACCATATATGAGGGATGGAATGTTTTTTTTTTTGGGGGGGGGTAACAGCTCAGTGTTCAGAAGATATTTGCCAAACCATTTCCCTCCTCATTTAACAAATTGTGCTTCTATATCTGTCAGTAGCTAGGCAACCCTGAACATCCACCCCAGACAAATTAACTGCCCTTCTACTAGGGAAAACACCTAACCCTTAGTGTCTGTGACTTTCCTTCCTAAACAAAGACATCTGACAAAAGTGTAGCCATCCATACCACGTCAACCTATAGCAGGAAAGGCAGCATCTATTCTATACTACATATATTTGCTAGACTCAGACAAAATTAATACTACAATCCCCCCAACCAACCCTTGGTTTATTTTTGTTTGGAACATTCATTTGCAGCACTTTTGGACTTGGCTTGTTGCAGGTAGAGGAAGCTTTTTTTCCAGAAGCTGCCTTGACCATTCTGCAACTTCACACATAAGCTTCAAGTTACCAGTATTGTCTGCTTTTGAGGAGAAGGTTCTTACATTGACCCAACAATCTCAATTTGACATCAGAATCTCTGCAGACCTTTAGCTGGCCTGGATTACTTGCAGTTGTCCATTTTCAATGGTCAAAGAACTGGAATTATCTTGAGAGCTCACTTATTGGTCTGGGGCACCCTAGATTACACCATCCAAGAACTTCTATACAGACAGAGACCAACTTTCTGTGGTTATGGGAACTGCTTTTATAGACAAGTTTGGCATTTTAATGAATCTGCATTCAAAAATTCAATCAAATATTCTCATTTGCAAATATTCTCATTGCAATAAATTACCAGACATTAGAGTGAAAGAAAAAATGATTCCACCTAGTGAATGTGAAAATCCAATCAAATTTCACACTTTTGCAGTATTTTGCTGATGAAAATGGGCTTTTTCGATAGAAAAAACCACAAGAAATGTTTGGCTGCAAATGCAAACATTTGAACATGTGAATGAGCAATTTGATGATGAAACAAATTTTTGGATGTTCGATACAATTGCAAAACAAACATTTATTTTTCATTCATGCACATCCCTAGTTTGGCAATGTGGTTATTATCCAAACCATTTGGAGGATTTGAAAATAGCCAGCAAAAATACATTCATACATTTCCTTGACTGTAATTTCCATTGAGTTTGTTTGGGATCAAAATTGTCTGCAAGAACCATCTCTTCAAAATCCTATAGTTTAAGGCCCACCGCTGCTGAAATTTTGTCAGAGTGAAGGTGAAAAGGCCTTGAACTTCAGACTTCAAATTGCTTTTGAGATCACGTGTTCAGTGTCTGAGAATACCACAACATTTTAAAATGTATTTTTAGTATAGATCTTACCAAAAAATCCATACCACTTTCAGGAATTCTACAAGTAGCACTAATGGTGATATCTTGTACTTCTAAATAACCCAATATGAGGACTGAAGTATTGGAGGAATCTACAGTGATGGAAAGAACCTAGGATCACCTATAGTCCGATGCAAGGTAAGTACCCGTCCTATACCACAAATCATGTATCTACTGCAGCTAAAGGTTTGTGGCTGGATGCTCCTTTATTTCTCCCTTCCCTTCCCATTGGATTCCTAATATTTTCTTTTTAATAGCAGCAATAAGCAGGATATGATGTTGATTCACCTACAATCCCTCCTTCTGACAAAAACAGATTATCACCTGTGAAAATTTAGCCTTTCTTGCACTTATCTCAATTTGATCCAGATCATTAGACCTGGAATAACCGGACCTACTTGTCCAGATCCTGTGGAGGTACGGGCTGAATCAACTCTGGCTGCACCAACAGTTTTAATGGAGTTCATGCTTCCCCACAGCTCTGAAGCTCATATGGGCTTTGCAAGATGCCCCCATATGCCCACATGACTAGTAACAAAGGCTCTTAGGTTTCTGGTGCAGGAAGAGAAGAAAGAAGAGGAGGGAGGAGAAGGAGCAGCAGCCGCATGGGAGTTGAGTTTTTTAACTCTGCTTTTCTCACCCATTTAAGGGGTCCACTGAATAACACCACCACCCCCAACAGCTAGGAACTTTCACTCCTGGTTGTAGGGGCTGTGGTGAGTGTGTGTGCGTTCCAGCCCCCAGTAGTTCCAGATCATGGAGGTGTCTATTTGCCCATAGTCTGATTGTACATCCAGTTACAGACACCACACAGGTGGACCTTCCTTGAGTCACATTAAATTGCAGATCAGGAGGCTCAGGACCCAGATCAGAGGCCCCTTGATCCCAATCAGAAGATAAGTGCAGAAAACTATCTCCTTCTCCTCCTCCTCTCCCCAGGCAGGCAGATAGATAGACGACCAAGTTCTGCCAATAACATTAAAGATAGCTAGTTGGTATAGTTCAAAAAGTGGTAGCAAAGATCTTCCGGCTGGCAGCGATTGCCAATTAAGCAGCAGCTAAGAGTAATCACATGCAATTGAACTTTAGGATGTGAGAAATGTGGAAGAATAAGAGCAGTTCTAAGGAGAAAAATGGGAGAGACTGACAGAAAGAACTATTTGCCCACAGTAATTATTTTCTCAATATCTTGCTGGAGGGAGAGACACTTAACTTCTTAAAACAGAATGTGTTTGCACAAGAACCTGATTAAACCCCGGTGAAAGGACCAAAGCATAAGACATAAGCATTTCACAGTAGAGTTCCTGAGTTCAAACCCTAGCATCTTCACTTTAAAAATAATAATAATAAAAAGTATTATTGACCAGGTGTCTGGTCAGGAAAATATCTCATTTTAGGCTAGCTGGATCAATCCAGCTGCGTCTCAGGATTTAATAGCCATCTCTTGATCTTTAAATCCTCTCTCATGGAGGAGATCAGGTGTGAAAGGCATTGTAAAGTTACTCTAGAGTTGCTGGGGAACTCAGTCAGAATCCTTAGTTATGGCTGCACTTAGACGTAAAAAGAGGTGCCTCAGAGGCACTTCAGAGAGACAGTGAGTGGCCCTTGTGTTCACAACCCTTCTCTAATCCACCTTTTCTAGCACAGCATATTTAGGAGAAGGGGAAGGGGAGACCGGTCTGTGAACAGCCCCACCTGAAAGTCGCCTCAGAGGCACCTCAGGGAGACCGTCTGTGGCCCTCATCTTCCTAAACCTTCTCTAATCCACCTTTTCCAGCACAGAATATTCATACATGGTTTTAAAAAGATGGATGGATGGAGAATTCTTTTCTCTGTCACACTAGAACCAGGGAACAACTCTATGAAGTTGATGGGCAGGAGAGTTAGGACTGAAATATGGAATTACTGTTGTTGTTGTATACAGAAACACAACAATATAACACAACACTAAACATGTTGGTTTCGATACTTCATAACATATTGGGATCTTCCCAAGAACCTAAGATGATGTTATGTACCAGGGAATAATGTGTGCACGGCCCAGCAGGGTGGCCTTTTGCAATTGACGGATGGTAACCTTCTCATTGTGGGCTTCTGCCAGAGTCTTTGAACTTCAGTCTTTAAGTCCTTGTGTTTATTATCATCACTGTCATCATCATCATCTAGTGTGCCATGGAATTTGCTACCAGAAGAGTTGGTGACAGCAACCAGCCTAGGCAGCTTTAAGAAAGGGTTAGACAGATTCACGGAGGTCAATGGGTGTTCTTCCACTGTCACTAGAGGTACCCATTAAGTACCATTAATGGGTGCTTAATGGGTACTTCTAGTGACAGTGGAAAAACACCCAATGACAACTAGAATGGATGCCTCAGTCCAGTCTCCAGGTTAGACATGAGCTTGCTGTGTCCTGACTTGAGGCTGCCCTGTCCTACAGGGCCTTAGCAGGTGGCCTTTTCAGCTGTCTGGACGCAGCTTGAGTGACCCTTGCTGTTGCATTAACTGGAGTCAGTTGTAATAATATAACCCAGTAATTTCTGTTCCAAGATGCCATGCATACAAGCCAATTGTACATAAGAAGAGAATAGTGACTCTCATGAAAAACTATAAAGGAATGTTGAGTTATAGTTTAAATGTTTCATTCAAACAAAACAAAATGACGGTATATTAGCTGAAAACAAACTAAGAAACAAAGTACCTGAAAACGCATTTATCCAAAGCAGCTCTGGTATTCACAGATGTTTGTCTCTCCCACAACACAATGAAGAAAAGGATTAAATTTGAGTGTCTGGCTTATTCTAAAGGGCATTAATGAAGAAAAGGATACCTACTGGATTTCTGCTAGAGGCATCAAAAATCCCCTTTGCAGTCTAATCACCACAGAGCAGTCCAAGAGGACTTGTTCAGGGGGAAATGTGTAAGATTGCCAGTGCAGGGTGAAGTATTTTTGTGGCCTCATATAAGATCCTTGAAGTTAATTCCAGATGCTCTTAGACACTTGAGTCATGCGGCCCACTGTTTCCTCAGATTCAGAGCGCCAGTTGCACACATATATTGTTTGAATGAGGGGAAGAAGACGACGACGAGAATTGGCTTTTCTACCCCAGTTTTCTCACCCATTTAAGGGGACTCAAGGCAGCTGACAAACCTTCTGTTTCTTCTCCCCACAACAGACACACTGTGAGGTAGGTGGGGCTGTGGGAGCTCAGAAAAGAGCTGTGACTAGCCCAAGGTGGCTTTGTGGAAGAGTGCGGAATCAAACCCAGTATTCGCAGATGGGCGTCCAGCTGTCTGTTGCGGGAAGAAGGTTTGTCAGCCACTTTAAGTCCCCTTGAATGGGTAAGTAAAACCAGCTCCTCCTCCTCCTCCTTCTTCCGCATCCTCAGTGCTGGAAAGGGCCATCCTGTCTGTTTGGTTTTATTTGAACCAATCAACCAATTTAAGGTTGGGCACCTCTCTGCATCAATGTTGTCTTCTGTTGTAAATATTTTGTTTTCATAATTCCTGTTTGTCTTCTCATCTGGTTAAATGAGAACCACACTAACAGCTTACACAAAAGTTTAGTAATATCTGAGGTGAAAGTAAAGTCTGCCTCCTCTGGGTGCAGCCCATCAGTTGTCATCTTTTAAATTTTGTTCTACAGCTTGCCATAAATAAACTGTTTCCCCTGTGTCCCCCCAGAGCCTAGAAAGATTCAGTCAGTGGTTTCCATCCAGGTGGTAGGCCGCCTGAAAAATATGGGTTCTTCTCACATGATTACTGATGCAAGTCCCTCCCACTGAGAAGAAAAGTTGGCATGCTTTGCAAATGAAAATTGTTTGGCTGCAGCCCAGCTCTCCATGGAGGTCACAAAGACTGCATTTGCATTTTTTATCTGACAAAAAAATGTCTTTCTGTGAACCAGAAAGCACCTCGGTTCTAAATTCATATTTGTCATTCATAAAATCAGTAACTACCTCCAAAAGGTCCATTTTTATCCCAGCCTAAATGCATTCACCTGCAGTTTTAGGAGCTTCTAGTGTCCTGATTTGTGATTGTTGCTATAAAAATTATAGTGCTTCTAAACCTCTCTGAAAGCACTGTATTTACTCTGCCTTGGGAGTGAGTTAAACAAAAAACAAAAACAGTCCTTGCTCATTTATTTTCATACCTACCGTCCTAGATGTCTGGAGCGCGGGTGAGGCTTTCTGTTATTTCTGTGTCTCTGTGGCTTCCATTCCCAGAGCATTCCCTCTCCTGGAAGATCATTAGATGAAGGAAAATGAAGTTGGCACAGCGTGGTTGCTGTAATTTCCAGCATTCATCTACCTCAGAGTTTCTTCTGGGAACACTGGCACTCTATGGATGTGTAAAACTTTGCTCCTTACCTCCGATGGTATATCAAACATTATGTGCATTTTCTTTGGAACAGAAATGAAAGGGATACAGAAAGTGAAGAAGGTTCAAGCAAGCCGGTGCTAAAAGCCAAGGAACCAGCAGCAGGGATGTGCACAAATGTTCATAACATTCAAAATTTGTAAAATTTGCCCAAATTTGGACATTCATATTCAAATCAGATGTGTCATATGGGAATTGTATGGGGTTCATATGCATTCATATGCATTTGTATGAGATTCATATGGAATTCATATGGGATTGAACATTTGTATTGAATCTGAATCCTCACTACTTTTGAAGGGGATCTATTTGACAGAATAAAAATTTTCTTACGTTCAATTCAATACAAATCAAACAACAACAACAACATTTGGGCACATTCCTAACCAGAAGGATTTCTTTACCCAAACCAATTCACTATGGTCAATGGTGCCAATCATTGAAAGCAATCATTGTGGGAAATAGGGAGACAAATAGATGAAAGAGCAAGGAAGTAGGAATGTGCATGATTTTTTTTTTTTTTGGCATTCAATTCATAATAAATAGAATGTTAGAAAATTTGTATTTGTTCTAATAGGTCCCCTTCGAAGGTGGAAGGATTCTATCCTATATGAAAGTATTCAAACGAATACATATCCAACACGTCTCCAATACGTCTCCAATATTTATCCCACAACATATCCGCTCTGAAAACATCAAATCCAACCTGAATCCACTTTGAATCCACTCTCAATCCATGTTGAATGCTATGGATCCATTGCAGATGTGACTGGCGCAGCCACTTTCCCACCTCCCCAGTTTCATGAATTTCCGAACTATTCATACAAATGTCCGGAAATATTTGTATTTGTACAAATGTTAATATTTATTCATGTATGAATGTCCAAATATGACTGAATTCATAACAATAATGAATGTTACAAATATTCATGCACGTTCCTATGAGAAATAACTAATTCTAAATTAAAATGGTCTTCAGCACTGAAAATAAAAGTGATTTTTACTAAAATGTTGCATAGTTGGTATTGGACCCTTACATAAATGGCAAAAATCACTTATAAAAACCAAAACTAATGGAAGCGCAATGCTGCTGAAACTGTTAAAACCAACCTAGTTTCATATGGTATAGGAAAACCCCAATGTATATAACTTTTGGCAAAGTATAGAAGAGGAATTTTAAAGGTACAAACTCCACTGAACTCAGAAATATATTCATTGCCTAACTTTGTACAGCTGAAAATTAAGGCAAACAGCCAGATACTTCTGCATTATTCATTATATACAGCTCTTCTGTTAGAGAGACAATGGAGATATGTGAACAAAATAGCAAATGAACTCTGCTATGAAATAGTAAGGGAACAAATGCTAAAAGAATAGATTGCTTCTCATGGAAGAGCAGCAATACACAAAAAAAAGCACAGAAACTGTATTTGAAGAATGTAGCTGGACTTTGAGCTTGCTGCCATTACTCTGTAGCTCCAGATTCCGAGCTGTGCCTTCAATGACCCTTGCCTTGGCTGAGTTAATTTCCTTGGGAGCTGGTCTTTGTTGCCTGTGTGGCTTCAGAGTCACACTCAATCCATTTTGTGGGCCACTTTGGTCTAGTGGTTAAGGAGGTGAACTCTTACCTGGGAATACCGGGCTTGATTCCACCATCCCCCCTGAAGCCAGCTGGGTGACCTTGGGCTAGTCACAGCTCTCTTCCGAGCTCTCACAGCTCCACCCACCTCACAGGGTGTCCGTTGTGGGGAGAAGAACAGAAGGTTTGTCAGCCGCTTTCTTCTCTTTCTCTTTCTCTTTCTCCTTCTCCTCCTCCTTCTTCAGTTGTGCCTTACTTTACCAAATATTTCACTTTATTTTACTTTACTGGATAACTTTATTGAATTCAAAGCTCCTCACTGCAGAGATTTCACTCTGAAGGCTTCATCATGGCACTCTAACACATGGATTATGTCATGGCAGTGTTAGGGTTCCCAGTGGGTCTTTAGTGTTGATCCAGCCCCCTTCATCTTCCTTTTAGCCCTCTTTATAACTCTATTTGTCAAATTTGTCCTTAAACAACTGCATTATTAATTACAAGTACAGCTCTTGTAATGTTTGATTTCCACTTGGCACAAGTCTTGTAGAATTTGCTGCATAACCTCCTGCAAGAAAAGCCCAAGAGACAGACATCCTAGTAAGGGGACTTTTGTTGTTTTGAAATTGGCAATCAGCTTTTTGCTTTCAAAACTGACAGGTCTGCCATTTTTAACTGCTTTTGAGCCTGGTGCTATGTTTTTAATAAAGACTCTGACTTGTTTTCAAAGAATCCTCTGCCCTGAAGTATTTTTATCCCTTGTTGTTTGTTCTTTTGCCCACTTTTATTAATTCTCTGTTTTGAGGGCCATTTAGCTAGAAGGTCCTGCTGGAGATCTTGTGTCTGGGTACAGCCTTCTGTAGTGATAAAGTGACCAGCTCATTTGGTTTGGGCCTGTGTGAGAGAGAACTGGGTGGAAAAAAAATTCATTTATTTTTCAAACTCCCCCACCCCCACCACTGCCCATCTTCTGATTATTTTCTTGCAAGCTCATTTTTGCAGGTCTGGATGCACTGAAATTTTAACAAACTAAGTAACTTGATTGACAAATCAGAATTTGAGACTGGTAAACAGTTACACGTCTTCCAAATAACCTGACCTTGGCAAAAGAAGTATCTCAATGTTACCTTAGAGAGAGTAACACAAGGCACTCATGTTCTCTTCCCATCTCTGATCCATCTTTTCTAGCCTAGAATGTTAGTGAAGTATTGGAGGATCAGAGTCGCACACTACGTCTCTATGCGATCTCTGAGGTGCTTCTTTAAAAAACAACAACAAACAACTGTGTGTAAATATAGCTTTGGAAGCAGTGGTAAAGATGAAAATAATTATGCTCTGTTACTATGGTAATGGAATCCTGTTCCTTCATGCTCCCTTTCACAGGACCTTATCCTCAGAGAGTTTGTGGTGCTCTTCATCTTCACAGTCCCTGTGAATACTAAGGAAAGTTCACATATGACAAATAGGTGATGTTTCTTCCACTTCATTAAAATAAATTGTACTGTATAGTATTTAAAATAATGCTATTGATATAAAGCTACAACCCTAGTTAATATAATACAGAACTTTAGTGATGCACACAAATATTCACAACACTCGATACTCATACAAATTTGTACGAATTCGTACATTCATATACAAATTGCATGTTACAAGATTCATATTCATACTAATGCTTCGGAACACTAGTGAAACAAGGAGGTGGGAAAGCGGCTGCACTGGTCTCATCTGCAACAGGTCCAGAGTGAATTCAATATGGCTAGAGGTACAGATATGTATCGGATATGTATTACTTACTTATGGATACATATGCATTCGTATCAGATATCTGTACAAATTTGTACTACATTTGAAGGGGATCTATTTGAATGAATACGGATATGAATTTTCCTGTATTCAATTCAATACAAATCAAACACAAAAAAAACCCATTTGTACACCTCCCTAGTTAAGGTTACTTACAATCATATAAAATTAAATAAATAAGCCAATCTCAAATGCTCTCTAAGCTATCTCTGCATCTCCCTGACTGTGAAATGGGTTTTTGCATTTTTGATGATCTTGCAAATTATCAATGCATGTGAAAGGTTAATCAAAAGCACAGGACAGAATTGAATATCCAGGGTCTCACTCTGTTGCTAAATGTAACAGAAAGGTTGTGCGGTAGGAATAGTAGAAAGCCTTTTGCAGATAAGGCTACAAGACCTTTCTCTTTAAAATTAATTTGTACAGGCAGAACCAAACCTGAAAGACATAACTTTTAGTTTTCTTGTTTATAGCACTACATTAGCTGCATATGCTGTTTTGATAACCTATAAATATTTTGTTTTACCTCATAGTTGATAATATTTCAGAGTGTTCTTCAATTATTCACGAACACACATTTACTATTTAAAAACAAGGAAGATGGAGCTGCATTAAGGTTTGTGTTATTAATAGGGAGCAGACCCTCAACAATCTCTGCCCTGTAAAAAACATACAAGAACAAATATCTAGCACAACTGAACTCAAATTATGAAAGTTTCCTTGCTATTAAATATTCTTATATAAGCTAGTTAGGAATCAAATCTGACCTATTGTTCTATCTCCGTGTCCAATAAGAATTGGACAAACTAATATTTGAAGAAGAAGAAGAAGTTCTCACTCCTCTTGAAGAAGACCCTGGTGTCAAATTCTGAATATGAAGGAAAGCAAAGATTTTTGTTAGTTTCACCAGGCAGCAAACAGTGCATCTAGCAAATCAACTGACAGGCTTAAGCAGAAATTTCACATAGATGACCTAAGGGGTTGGAGGTAGAAGAAGACCAGTGGGAATGGGCCCAATGGAAAAAAAAAATACTTTTTCCTCTCCCTCTCCTTTGTTATCTAAATGTGTCAATCAATAAGACAGCCCAATCACTGTCTCTCAGATTATCTGAAGTTTGGTCAGTACTGATGAAGAGATAGATAGGGACCAGCGAGACCAGCAATGTTCACAAGTAATCAGCTGTAGACGTTGGTCTTAGGTGTGCAAAATACTTCAGGATTAATGGCAATTCCGCATGCCCATCTTGAATTGGCCTCAGTAGTGAATAGGCAGCCACTCTATATTTTTCAAAATGGATGTGATCTGTGTGTATCCGGAAACCCTTTTTAACAGTGAAGCTGCTGTGTTCAGGATCATTTTTAAGGGATAGACCCATGCAGAGCACGTTACAGTAGACTAATGTAGAGGTTACCAGACTGTGGGTCCCTGTGGCCAAGTTATCCCAATCCAGGAAAGGCTCACAGCTGGTACACCAGCCAGAGATGGAGGTAGTCACTCCTGGCTATCAGGGCCACATGGTAAGGATGTGCATGAATATTCATAACATTCAAAATTCATATAAATTCATCCAAATTTGCACATGTGAATTTGAATCAAGTGTTGGCACATTCAGAGATTCACATTAAAATTCTACCTGAATGCTTCAGAACATTCATGAAACAGGGAGGCGGGAAAGTGTCTGCACCAGTCACATCTGCACCAGATCCAGAGTAGATCTGAAGTGGATTAAGAGTGGATACAAAGTAGATTCAGGGCAAATTTGACATGTTCCAAGTGGATTTGTATGGGATACATATGGGATACAAAGTGTATCTAACATTCATATCAAATTTGTATCAAATTCAAATCATACCAAATACAAAGGGTTCTATTCGGACAAATACAAATTTTCTTCCATTTGATCCTATATGAATCAAACCAGGAAAAAAATGTAATGCGCATACCTACCACCTGGGTCTCAAAAGTCAGTGATGAGGCCAGAACTTCCCCCAGAACATGCATCTGTTCTTTCAGGGGCAAAACAACACTATCCAGAACCAGGATCCTCTTAACTTCCTGAGGTTGGAATATTTTAAAGATATTGTATGTTTTAATGTCTATGAGTGTCAACAGCAACATACCAGGAAATTTGTTTTCTTGCTATCTTATCCTTACAGTGTTTTTTGAAAAGTCAATGACATAAGAACACAAGAGGGGCCCTGCTGGGTGACACCACAGCCCATCTAGTCCAGCATCCTGTCGCACACCAATTGCCCATGAGCATCTCAAGCAGAGACAAGGGAAAACCTTCTCCTGCTGCCATGTTAACTTCAGTGGTTTTTGAAGTGTTCTGGTGTGTGCATACTTGTAGGAAAATGTTCGCTTCTCTCTCCACCGTCCCATTCTTATACTAACTTGTTTTGTTTTTTTTTCAACAGTAACTGTTACATGTTCCTTTTGATTTTGAAGGATCCAAGCTCTTTCTCAGGAAAAGAAAATCCTACAGCCAGAAGCAAGCTTCATAGAAGAAACTCTAGATATCTGTGCAAGTAGACACTTCAAGAGAGTGTTCAGGGATCTAATGATATAGGGAGGTTAAAAAACCTGCAACAAACACGAAGAACTGCAGCAGCAAAGGGATACATTTTGACATCCCCAGAGCTCCACACCAAAAAGAGCTAAAACTGTAGGTGGCTGTGTTTGCGTTGTACATCTGCTGTTATAGATGAAGATGCATGTGGAAATATACACACCAAGAACAGCATGAGTTCAGTCTTAAAAGGAAAGATCTTCAGCTAGCTAAAATGCAACCTTCTGAAAGTAGAATCTTTATTTTTAATGTGGGCATGGGCTAGTGTCACTTGCAACCAGAAAAAAAGGGGGGGGAGACTGGTAGGACTTTGGTGGTGGTGGTGGTGGGGATCTGCAATTAGTGTTTTTATCCTCTACTGTAGGAAAGTGCAAACAAACGGGGGATTTTGCATTTGATTTGTAGCAAACTGAAGGTAAGAAAATTATGTTCGTTCAAATAGATCACCTTCAGACGTGGTAGGATCCTATTTGGTACGAATGTGTTTGTGTGGATTCATATGAAGATCTGATATGAATGCATATATATCCCATACGTATCCGATACAACATTGATACATATCTAATACGTATCCATATATATCTGATACGTTTCCCATAACATTTGCTCTGAAAGTGTCAAATCCACCCTGAATCCACTTTGAATGCACTCTGGATCCATTGCAGGTGTGACAGGTGCAACCGCTTCCCCACCTCCCTGTTTCATGGATGTTCCGAAGCATTTGTACAAATATGAATGTCACAAGTATTCATGCACATCCCTAAGTTACTGTCACTTGCAACCAGAAAAAAAGGGGGGCGCTGGCAGGATAGTGGCAGGGATGGGGGGGGGTTGGCATTTGATTTGTAATGAATTGAATATTATAAAATTCATTTTTGTTCAAATAGATCCTCTTCGAATGTGGGAGGATTCTATTCAATATGAATGTATTAGCACAGAATTGTTAAATATCTGATACGAATGTATACAGTTCCTGGATACAGATCCTTTATATGGATCCTGCGTACGGATCCTATAGAAATGCATACATATCGGATACATATCCTATACCAATGCCTACGTATCACTACATATCCAATAGGTATCCCCAGTTTAACAAATGTATGAACTATTCTTATGAACATTTTGAAACATTCGTCGTCATACGAATGTTAATGTACGAATGTCGTAACATTCTATTTGTGTCCAATTGTCTGAATCCGTATGAATTTGTATGAATAACGGATGCTACAAATAGTTGTTCACATCCCTAGATGGTGTGGTGGCGGAGACTCTGCCATTAGTGTTTTGATCAACTGTTGATCAAAACACGGGTTGTTACAAAAGTGTGTGGGCAGCTCCTGTCGCCACTTTGCTCTCTCTCAGCATCTGGCAGTTCTATTTTTTTCCAGGTAATTGCTGAACTGAAAATTTACATGACAATGAACTAGGAAGAATAATAAAGTAGATGGAAGCTGTACCCAGCCTTTGTTGAGTAGTTTTTTGCATTCTTTAACATGTTTTATGCTAATATGTTCAAATGAGCTTTCATGATTTCTGCTTATAGCCTTAGGCATTCACATACACAATAAATGTACTGAGCAGTTTCTGTTATTCTTAGAAGCAACTTTTTCTACACTCTGTTGCAGTCTTCTACATTTATGTTTTCACTTCCTGATTTAATATGTCATTTTAATCTGGTGCATTTTGTCAACTTGAACTATTAACATTTGCTAAAAGACAGGATAAAAGCAAATGATTATTTCCATATTCTGTTATTCTTTCTCCTTTAATATTTTTCCAGACATGGGCAAAGAGGCATCTAAAAGCAAGACAACTAAAACATGGAAGGGCAGAGGAACCCAAACCACAAAGAATGCCAAATATGAACAGAGATGGAGGACAGTTGCTTTCTTTGTATACTGGGCAGGGTTTCGTTTCTCTAACTGGCGTATGGGGACCAGATGGTTAACAAGCCGAGGTGGAACCATTATTTTCAGGCAGAGCAATGTAGCTTCATGAGCAAGAAGAAAGACAGGACCCACATAGTCATGGGTACTCATTGGCAGTGTCTACTTCTGGGTGAAATGGGGCAGTTGTCTGTCCGCTCAGCTTGTACATTCAGGCCTATGGCTTCAGAAATTTTTTGGGGGGGCGTGTGTGATTTGTGTCATAGGCACAGGTTAAAGAATTGAAAACAAATAGTTCCTATGGTCTCTAGTAGGGATGTGCACAAACGGGTTTTTTTTGTTTGTTTGTTTTTGCATTTGATTCAAATGAAATCAAATGTAAAAAAAAATTGTATTCTTTCAAATAGATCCCCTTCAAATGCGGTAGGATTCTATGCGATACAAATGTATTTGTATGAATATCCAATACGAATGAATACATATCCAATACATACCTGATCATATCTTGTAACATATCCGCTCTGAAAGTATCAAATCTCCTCTGATTCCGGTACATATCCGTACACATACCAATGTACAAATTACTCGTACAAATAATTTGAAACATTCGTATTCGTTCCAAAACTAAAAAATGAATGTCTGGACATTCGATTCAACTTCCAATGTCTGAATTTGGCCGAATTCAGTCAAAGAATGGATATCTCAAATATTCTTGCATATCCCTAAACCATGCGTATTGCAATCCCAGGACAGTATTTGGTAAAGCTCCTCGTGTCATCCTTGTCAGTAGGATGATAATATGTGATCTAGTGAATAATGGGGTATGATACATTTGCAATTGATTGAACAAGTACTCAACATATTTATAAACAGTCTAGGAGATGGAATTGAAGGAGTCTTCCTCAATTTTTCACAATGGATAGACACAGAGTGACAGATGATACATTCTATAGCTCAATGGATTAAGATGTGGTCCCAAGAGAGTGCTGTATTTCGCAACCATAGGTTTGGATGACTTAAGAGCCATAATGCTAGATGTCTTAAGAATCCAACCATAAATTCCAGCAAAAACTATGGCATGCAGTCTAACTTCTCTCAGTTCTTTTCAATTACTGATAACAATTTACTATACAACCTTGTCAGAGCAATCCACAGTATATGTGCATTAACCAGTAATAGTGATCATGCTGGGAACAGCGTAAAGACTTTCTTAGGACTTTTTGCCTGTTAACTAAAGAAATAAACATACCAGGAAGTCGTGTTGTTTTGAGTCAGCATACTATCTAGGGCACAATGTGTGTGAATACCTGCAACTGAGCAAAATATATGCCTTTAAGAAAATTAAGACTTTACAGGGATGCAAGGTGATTAAATTACATAGCTGTATTTCAACAATGCAGTGGAAAAAATCTTGCCCGGCATGTGGCCTTTTAAATGGCACACTAGAATAGAAGGTGTGGGGGAATAAAAACTCTGATTCAGTTTGTTTTGAGAACTCCTACCTCCAGTTGATATCAGTGGGCTTTAAACAACTCAATCTTGTGCAGGATTGCAAAAAGACCAGTAGCAAATTTTATGGAGGATGTGGCAAATAACTGAAGAACAAAAGCAACACAGAGTCAGATACATGGAAGTATTTTCTACAGTGTAGAATATTTCCAGGGCCTTGGTCACACTGATCTGAGACAGGACGTCCTATTTGAACTAATTTGAACTGACGTCATACCAGCTCTGTTCACACCTAGATCATTATAGGTGGTCCTCAGACCGTCCTCACTTTGGGCTGAATTGCTCACACCTTTCTTCATGAGCGACCTAAGCCTCCTCCATGGAACTCCTGGCTCTCCACCCCTTTTGTTGCATCAAGGGTATGTGTTTGCGGTTCTTTTAAAGTCCGTTTCCCCACCTCTATGCCCCCATCCTTTTTAATGTGTTTTTGTTCTTCATCCAATTAATTTTCTTTCAAAAATACATTCGTGGAAAAATCATAGACTTACATTGAGGAGAGGGGGAGGTGTCTCACGAACTCCAAGTGTGTTGCTCTCCCCTGGACACTGGGCAAAAGGAAAGACTGGACCCTGCCTACCAGAGCACAATTCAGCCTCCTTTAGCCTGCCCTCTCCCTGGTCACACTGGCCTGGCATGCCAGGATGCTCTGAGTCCTCTGGAAAAGAGGTCTCCGGTTAGAACAATCTGACGGGTATAATACAGCTTAGAAAATGAATTGAATAAAAATAATGTCAGTAATGCAACCAGAAGATGACCCTAAGTCATCTTAAACTAAAGGTGTGACCAGGGCCCAGGTGGCTTCTTCTGAGGCATGTGGAAGAGGTGCTCTAATTGCTGCAAACCAGCCAAAGATGGAAGTAGAGCCTCTTGACCACTGATCTTCACCCGAGCTTCATATGTCAGTGCAGAGTGGGCTTCCAGGAGTCCACCAGACAGCTAAGGAGGAAGAGGAAGGAGAAGAAGGAGAAGGAGAAGGAAGTTGGCTCCCCCCCCACTTTTCTCACCCATTTAAGGGGACTCAAAGTGGCCGACAAAGCTTTCTATACTTCTCCCCACAAGAGAACACCCTGTGAGGTGGGGGAGGCTGTGAGAGCTCAGATGAGAGCTATGACTTGCCCAAGGTCACCCCGCTGGCTTCATGGAGGAGGATGGAATCAAACCCAGTGTTCCCAGAGAAGAGTCCAGCTCCCTAACCAAACTGGTAAGTCTGAGAATTCTCTCTGCATCCAGTGGAAAGTGGCAAAAGGCATTTGTGAGGTCTTGTTTAGATCCTACATCACCCCTTGCAGTCTGGAGACAGTAAAATTTGTGGGTCACAGAATAATCTCCAGTTCATTTTCTGCTTCTTGTTGTGCTTTTTCCAGGTGCCCCCCCCCCTGCAAAAAGTGAGCATATTCTATGTCTATGCAGACAAATTTCATGTTTTAACAAACAACAATCCAATACTTGCAATATAATTAATAATTTTCCTCCTTGGAGAAGTGTCCTGCAAACCCAGAAAATAAAAAATAATATTTTATTTTTTCATGGGAGAGTAGACGAACCATGCTGAGGATAAAATTAATTTTGCATGAATGTATGAGAAGAAACAACTGAGAATTAACAGAATATTTTGGTTAGTGCATGTCTAGGCTGGATTTCACTGACAATATTGAAGGGAAACGTTCAATATTCTATTAACAGTTATCTTTTCCATCAGGGCCCTGAGAAAATGTCTTAGAAGGTGTTTGCTGCTTTGCTTGTTTGTTTCTTCTTCCCCTAAGTATATAATAGAGAATAAGCTTAAATAACAAATCTAAAATATTATTCAAATGCTATTTTCTACAAATGTTTATACTTAAAAAACAAAATAAAGCGGATTGTAATCCTTTACTCAGTTATTCCAAGTAAAGCTATATAGAACTGAATGTCGCTTACTCCTGAATGAAACGCAAATGACTCTTTCTCTTTCTCATCTGTCTGTCTGTCTGTCTAATTCATTCATTCATTCATTCTAGCACACCAAGGGTTAGACTTTTGGCATTTGCTGTCAATTTTTGCATGTTCTAAAGACGGTTATGGGATATATGCACAAACTCTAGCACATACTCCAAGAAGTGTGATGTGAAACATGCCTTTGAGTGACCCATGACTTTTATTATTATAATTATACATGCCTCTCCATACATAATTGCAAAAGTTTCATTTGAATATTTCTACAAAGATCATTGGCTGTTCTCGTTGCATTAAGTTTCTGCTTCAGTTTTAGGTGCTGACTCCAACAGAGCATAAAATAGATTTGGAGACAATAAAAAATGTGCTTCTTTATTTCCCCAAGGCATGTACGATATGATGGTCCTTCAGCAAAAGTAATTTTATAAGCAGAGACAAGCAACAAAGGCAATCTCCAAGTACAACAAGTTATCTATTGTTCTCTAAATTATTTTACTAAATATTGATTGAATTCTCTGCTTGGCAGGCTTTTACTGTGCAGATCCGGAGATGGCATGTGGCAGCTATCACCTCTAAACCAAATCTGAGCTGCCCGTCAAGTGTTCATTATTATCATTGCTTGTGAACATGGCCGCCTTGGAAACCATAATGATTTCACAGAGGTTAGAGTGAAGGTCCAAAAGTGTGATAAGTTACAACTAAAGGGGCACCCTCTGGGGCCAAGTTGAGGCTCTAAGGGCGGACGTTTCTTCCCTATGTCCACCTTACTTCACCTCACACCTCAAAGGCGTCATCCTCTTATGAGGTTGAGTAACACTTTTTCTTTTAGTTGGATTCGGGTGAAAGCTACGTATATAAGCACAGAAGAGGGAAATGCAGCCAGTCACAGCTTGCTGATTATCTTTCATCAATGCTTGTTCCTCTGGGTGCACAGTAATGTTATCCTTCCTGATGGTTTCCATCACTTTACCTGGAGTTGGTGTTAACTGGCCAGTTCGGACCCTTGTTTGAATTTGGTGTTATTTCTTACCCTCCAGTCTTCAGACACAGAGCCTGACCTTAGGGGGGAATTATATATTTTGTCTAGAAGCTCAGAGTTCATGCTTGAGTTCATGGATATACAGAGTTGTGTGTTCTGAGTAACTCATTCGGGGGACATTAGCTTGAACCCAGGCACAAGGAAACCAATAGGAGAAATCCCTGGAGTGGCAAGGTGGAAATAAAGCAACAAGGGGAAAATTTTCTTCAAAAAGAAAAATGAAAACTTTATTGAATACATACTAAGAACGTGCACAATTATTTTTTGTATTTGATATTTATTGAATTGAATGTAAGAAAATTCTGATTCATTTGAATGTAGTGAGATTCTAATTTGATACAAATGTTCAATCCCACACGAATCCCATAAGAAGCTTCATACAAATGTATCAGAACATTCAATTCAAAATCAAAAGTCGATCTTCTAATACGCTAACATTCAATTCAAATATGAATGTCTGAATTCGACCAAATTCGACCAAGAGGCTCCAATTGACATAGAATGGTATACCTTAGAAGCAGGGAAGCAACAGGCAAGTTGATGACAGTTGAATGCAGTGAAAAGGCAAAGCACAATGCAAATACAAAACACAATGAAAAAGTAAAAACGCAAACTGATATGGTCTCTGTGTGTGTGTGTGTGTGTGTGTGTGTGTGTGTGTGTGTGTGTGTGTGTGTGTGTGGGAAGGAGGAACACTAACCTAACAACTACCCAAGGGGAACTTCAAAGCACATGGATTTCACCCACTGGCTGCAAAGCAAGACTTGAAATAGCACAGAGGATCAGTCTGGCAACAGCAGATAACAGGAATTGTGCAAATGCCAGGAGTCTTTAAGCTGGCCCTCTCAGGCAATGACGGCAAGGGTGCCAGAGAGAGCAGCTCCGTGCTGAGATGGCAGCATATAGCAAAAGTGGAACAAAATTTTGGGGGCAGTGCAGAGAAACATCTTGGTGACAAGAACAGCGGCAGACAAAGTGAAGAAACCAGATCAGACGATGTTAGAGAGAAGGATCGCAGACAGGAAGTCAAGCTGTGATCTTTGACGAGAGGGGAAACTGTACTGTGTGGGGTCCGTTTTTATCACCTGTTCTGGCTAGGGGCAGTGCCTCAACCTCTGGGATCACCCAGGGAACTCTAAGGAACTGGCAGAGGGTTTGGCTGCCTGGCTGTTTGGCCCCATCAGTGGAGGGCCAGGAGGGTGACGGCTTAGGTCATCACAAGAAGGGATTGTTCTTTTTGCATTGGCCTTATCTAATCCCCAAGCTTTCCTCTTCTTTTACACTTATTTAACAAGTCTTATTTGCTGCCCAGTCCTGCTTTCTGGCAAAAACTTGCTTTTGGGACTTTATCTGATTCTCCCCAACACATGCAAGAACATCCTCAACCAGTTCAACCATTAAGAGGGCTAATACAATGAAAGGTTGGTAGGGATTCTCCAGAAGCAAGTGCTGCCAGCGGCTCAGTTTTATTTGTTTGCTTCCTTGTTCCAAATACTTGTGAACAATTCCCCATAGAAATACCTCAAAGCAGTTTATATAAAAGTATCAAAATCAGTCAGTAGATATAACAACATAATTAAAAACAGCAGATGGAGGAGAGGAGAAACCATTCACTCTGGGAAGACCAGAGTGAAAAATAAAGGTGTCTTACACTTTTAGAGGAAATTTACTAATTATACTCCACATGTAGCAAATCATATTGTAATTTATCAATTTATCAAGTGGGTAGCATGCATCAGGGCTGGTGGTATTTATTGTTTAGTTATTATTTGTATTTCTATCTGCCCTATACCTGAACATTTAAAATCAGACATAGATTAAAACAACAAAAATATGTATTAAAACAACAGACGTGTCTGTAAAGTGGGAAGAGACAGCATATTCCCATTTTGCCAAAGGCCAGGGCAAAGAGGTGTGTCTTCACTGCCTTCCTAAACATATACAGTGAAGGACCCTGATGCACCCAAGTGGGAAACTATTCCATAGCTTAGGGTCATTGCTGAGAAAACCCACTCCCAAGTGCCCACCCCTTTTACTACTGAGGGTGGCAAGACAACTAGGAGGGCCTCCCCTCCAGATCCTAAGGCACAGGCGGGTCAATATGGGAGTAGGCATTACTTCAGATACTTGAGGCCCAAGTCAGTTAGGGCTTTATAAGTTAAAGTTAACACCTTGAATTGGGCTTGATCATGAATCAGCAGCTAATGCAACTCATTTAAGACCATATGAATGGTATAATAGCTAAAATGAAGTCGTAACAAAGGATAAAACAGGTAGTGCTCACATTCTGAATCTAAATGTACTGAAAGTGAAAGTTCATTCCAAAGACTTGTTCAAGAAAGCTAAGTTAACCATAATTAATTTATCTTTTCTAGGCACACTGTAACACAGATAAAAATTATATCTGTGCAATGAACAAAGATAATCAATTTACAGAAATAAGCCATTTTTATGAGCCTGTAATCTCTAGAATATTCCTGGAAACGTATTCTCATAATCTTTTAATTTCTGGAGAAGCCAGAACATATTAATGCAGTGTACAAGTGATCTCCCTGATCACAAAGGCAAAACTCAGGAATACAGTAAATTATCTGTATCTCTCCCAGGAATATTGAAACGAGTCTCTCCCACCCCCCACCCCCAGATTTCATTATTTTCTTTAAGGAGTGTTGTTTGAAGATAATAATCTCTTGCTCCTTAAGCCTCCCCTGAGCCCCCATTTTGATGATTTTTCTTATTCACATAATCCTCCATTAAAGCTTCATTTTATTTGAAGAGGCAGATGTGATCATCATGGAAAATTTAAATCCCATTATGCCAGCCTGATGATCTGCTGCCAATTCAAAAAAAATAAAATAAAATAAAATAAATAAACCTTTGCACCAGAAGGTATGGATAACTGGTAATCATCCTATGATCTTAACTGATCTTTACACACTGAATAGAGTGTCAAAAATGATGACATCATCTTGGGTTTGCATGGAAAATTGGTGCAAAACCCATACATATCTTATATATATCCCATATGAAGCTTCATAAGAATGTGTCAAAACATTTAATTCAAATTCAAATATCAATCTTTGAATGTGTCAAGATTCGATTACGAACGTCCACATTCGGCCAAATTCATACAAATTTTAAATGTTATGTTCATGCACGTCCTTAGTAAGAGTGCATTATCATGCCTACCGTGTGGCCGTAGTGAAAAGGGCTTACATCTCCGCCATCACTGTGTCCTTGCATGGCTGACAAGCAGGCAGAACTCTTCCGGTGGTTAAAGGGCTTTTGTCATCGAGTATAAGGAACCACTTATTCCACCTTCGGAGTCTCTCTGAAAAATTCACAATTTTGCCTCCTCTTGCAATGCAGTAAATGCTCCTTTCATAAAGTGATTCGAACTATCAGGAGATATTTCCCTCCATGCCATTAAAGTTCTCATGGGGAGAAAGTTTAGCCCAAGTAAGAAGAAATGTCAGGCATGTCATACCTGACATAGCTATTCACTGTTGTCTGCTGTCATTGGACCATAACTGTAACGTGGAAGGTCATGTAATACCTCCCATATTGGGGCATTGCCTTGCAATGTCCATACTGGATCCAACTGCTAAATTGTATTGAGTAAGGCATTGCCTCTAGAGGTGTGCACGAATGCAATTTTGGCATTTGATTCAAATAGAATATATTGAAATTTGAACTGATTTGGATACGTTTGTATCTATTTGTATGAATATTTGATACATATTTATTGTATGAATGTTGACAACATTCACCTTTATCCGTACGTATCTGTATGCCTCCCGTTTGCATCCCGATGCACCTGGATGCAAATAAGATGTGCTTGGATACATATGCAACGCGTACGTAGCTGCACACATACAAATGTCTGAAGTATTCATAAAAATGATTCAAATATTCACAGTCATTCAAATATTAAAAAACTAGTATCTGTACGTTCGATTCAAGTTCAAATGTCTGAATTTGGCCAAATTCGATCAAATAACGAATATTTTGAATCTTCTTGCACATCCCTAATTGCTTTAAGGTTTGTTAACAGGGCTTGCATATACGATGTTTAATTTGCATTTTTGTGTGTGCATGTTATGAGTAGCCAGTGCCTACACTGAAGGGGATTAATACGTTTAGCTAGGAAGAGATGAATTGGCTACACTTGGTGGTTCCAGTTAATAGCTAGTTGAGACACAGAGGAAAATATTCTCACTGGTTCAACTGTGATTCAAAGTTGTGTTCACTATGTAAATCGTTAATATGGAGTGGGAAACAATCCCATTATTACAGTTTTTAAGCATGGAACGTGACCAAAGAAGTTGCTTTCATCAAGAATAAGCTGCACTGCCAATTTGACCTGAATAAACTCCTGTTGCATCATTATTCAAATGAGCTGGATTCATTTCTGGCAAGTCTGCAGTCACAGGAAGCTTCTGTCTTGGCTGTGTTGATAGTCTTCTAGCAATTTTTTTAAATAAAAAAACAAAATTCAAAACAAACAAAACTAAGTGAGCAATTTTTCAGGATATGTTTCCCCTTTCCTTCCCCAGTCTGAATTTGTGAAGGCTTTCCTATCACCTCAGAATTACCAATCCTTCTTCTTGTGATTTTCATAGTCTAGAGTAGAACTGAATCTTAATTTTTGCCATAGTCTAGGGACCTCCTTTCTCTTACCTAAATCCCTGAGCAGACTATGTTTTATCATTTAGATTATGCATGTATCAGCCCATTTACCAGTGGTAGTGACATAAAGCACAAACACATTTGTGCATTTGGGAATAAACCAGTACAACCGTCTTCATTATCTATGCTATTTAACTGAAAATAAAATTGGAATTAAAAGATAATAGACTGACACTTTTTCTTTTTTTTTGAGATTTTGAGCATATTTCATTAGTACTTTTTGTCTTTCTGGTCCAGCGTTTAGAAGATCTCTTAATGAAGTTGTCAGTTATTGCTTCTGATAAATATGCTTTGGTGGTGAGTGTAATGTTATACCTGATATGGGAAAATGAAATCAATTCTGCAGCTGAAAACATCAGCAAAAAGAGATGGCAAATGGAGATTCTTTTAATGGATAAAAAAAAGCACTGAAAGGATAATAGGATATCTCAATAGAGAAAGTGCATTAGCATGAATGTTGGGAGACCATGGATTACACTGTCTATTTGCAAATTCTTTTTTGAGTAAACATCAGACCACAATCCAGCCAGTGCCATTCTTAGAATAAGATGACTGCCAGAGAAGTAACGTTAGGAAGCAACATTAGGAAATGGAGCTGCGGCTTGTGAAAGGGGCAATGCCAGGCACTGGGAGGGACGCAGCTCCAATGAAGCTTTGTTATATTCTTTAACCTTGGGAGGTGGGAAAGGAGCTACCCAGTCACATCTGCAATAGATCCAAAGAGGATTCAAAGCAGATTCAGAGTGGATTCAGAGTGGATTTGACACATTCAGATAAGTGGGGCATACCTAGGTGATAGGTAGGCAAGTGGTGGCAGCGATTCAAATCAGATCTGTATTGAACATTTGTATCAAATTCAAATCCTACCACGTTTGAAGGGGATCTATTTGAACGAATACTAATTTTCTTGCATTTGATTCGATCCAGATCAAACACACACTCAAAATTGTGCATTTCCCCAGTCAGAAAGTAACCTATTAGCATGTAAACAATAGCTAGACAGGAAAGACAAAATGTTTCCCGATTAGTGTAATCAAGATGAGTTAAATTGCAGACAGAGGGAAGCAAAATCTTTGCCTGCTATTTTCTGTTGAGCACTGCAGTTTGCCCATATTTTGAAATGGCAAAAATTATACTTTTTGCCATTTCGGTAAAAAAAAAAAAAAGTCCCTTTGTATTAGTTCTGCCATTATCCTGAAGAAAGCAAGACATTGGTTCTACTCCTATCTCCAAGGTATCAATCTCAGATAGTAGTTGTGGGAGATACTATTTCGGCATCCTGGGAACTTGAAATGTGGGGTTCCCCAGGGATCAGTCTTACCCCCGCATTATTTAATATCTAAATGAAGCCACTGGGAGAGATCATCAGGAGATTTGGAGTGAGGTGTCATCAATATGCAGATGATACCCAGCTCTATCTCTCTGTGCCATCTGAATCAGGAGAGGTGGTTGAAGTCTGGAGGCAGTAAATGGCTGGATGGGGGGCAATAAATTGAGGCTGAATCCAGACAAGACAGAGGTGCTGTGTGGTGCAGGGTCTCAGGTCTGCGTAGTTGGGAGGCACCCTGTCCTTGATGAGGTCATAATGCCCTGGAAGGGACAGGTACGTAATTTGGGGGTACTGCTGGACTCAGTGCTGAT
The DNA here is from genome assembly GCA_023333525.1 of Aspidoscelis tigris stejnegeri. Taxonomy (NCBI): domain Eukaryota; kingdom Metazoa; phylum Chordata; class Lepidosauria; order Squamata; family Teiidae; genus Aspidoscelis; species Aspidoscelis tigris. Next base: position 835,752 of record JALMGA010000013.1, on the reverse strand, counting down.
GCTTGAAGCTCAGGTAGATGCTGTGGTCAGGAGTGCCGATGCCCAACTATGGCTGGTGTGTCATCTGAAGCCTTTTCTGGACAGAGATGACTTGGCCACAGTTATCCATGCTCTGATAACCTGTAGATTGGACTACTGTAATGCGCTCTACATGGGGCTGCCCTTGAAGATGATTCAGAAGTTGCAGCTAGTGCAGATTGAAGCCGCCAGGTCGCTCACCAGACCAGCTAGCTGGATGCACATTATGTCGGTTCTAAAAGTGTTACATTGGCTACCAATCCACTACTGAGCCCAATTCAAGGTGTTAAGTCTGACTTATAAGGCCCTAAATGACTTGGGCCCCAATTATCTAAAGGAATGCCTTCTCCCATACCAACCTGCCAGTGCCTTAAGATCTGGTGGGGAGGCCCTCCTGGTTGTCCCACCACCTTCAGTGGGCACCCGGGAGAGGGCCTTCTCAGTAATGGCCCCCAGGCTATGGAATAGTCTCCCTCTCAAGGTGTGTCAAGCTCCCTCTCTGTATATGTTCAGGAAAGCAGGAAAGACATACCTCTTTGCCCTGGCCTTCAGCCAAATGTGGTCACATTCCTCCCCCAGTTTTAAGTATTACTGTTTTAAATACATATCTGGTTTGCTTTAACATTCTGGATTTTAAATGTTGTTGTAAATATTACTGTGTTAATATATATTGTTGTTTTAATGTGCAGAATTTTTAAGCATTGTTACTCGTCCTGAGACCTCCAGATATAAGGGAGGATAGAAATACAGATAATAAATTAGTTGATTAATAAGACTTCTTAACATTGATATGTAAATATGCTTTCTTGGAGACAGAAGGCAGGGGCTTGAGGCACAGGAAAATTTCAGAATCGCTTGTGTTTGTATCTTCTGCAATATTGGCTTCGAATAAATTTTGTTTACTACCAGCATCCAGCCTATTGCTGCTCAACCTGTACATCCAACATTTCATATAATGCTAATGCTTTATGTGCCCACCTGGCGCAAGGCTGCTTACGCCTTTGCATCCAAGTGCGCATAAACTCCTGGTTGAAAAGGAAGCTGAGAAACAGGTCAGAAGGAGAGAAGGATAATCACTTTCATATGTTTGCCCATAAAACTCTGTGCCAGCAGAATTCAATCTTGAGTGAATGGTATCTTCTTTACCTTTAATGAAATATATTTTCTGTAACATAATTAGAGTTCTTATTAGAGCCCTAGAAGGTCCATTTTCTGGACTATTACTTCCAACACTGTAAACCACTGTGGTTAATTTTATCATCTCAAGATAGAGTGCCTTCACTGAGATTAATTTAGGATGAGGCTCAAAATAATTTCAAAATAATTAAAGATAGAAATGATGGAAAGAAATTATAGTAAGCATCAAGATCCTTAAAAGAAAAGGCAGGGTCCATTATTTTTATAATATAATAGTCAATTGTTGTAAGTTTCCATCTAAGCACTTGCATCAATACATTATGTTTCTCTAAATCCTTATCTATTGTTCTTAATTTTAAAAGCTCTGCCTTCCACTGTACTTGAATTTTAAGCACTTTTTGTATTACTTTATATTCCTCCCAGCACTGCTTTGCTTTTATACAAGTCCACCACATGTGATAGCATGTCCCTTATTTTTCGCCACATTTCCAGAATTTCCTGTTTACCTCTTTATATATGCTGATAGTTTCTGAGGACTCAATTCACCACCAACACATCATTTTATATATATTTTTAAATTCCTTCAAATTATAACATGGTAAATTCAATTCATGTGTCTACAATTTCTTCCATTATTTTCCCTTAATTTTTTTGTTTCTTTGTTTGCTCAATTCATCAAATGTTCTTTGACTTGTTCTTGTTCCATTTCCAATTGCAAGGTTCATTTTATACCTTCACTGGTTTTTAATGTTGTAACCCGCCCTGAGACCTTTGAGTATAGGGTGGGATAAAAAATTCAAATGAATGAATGAATGAATGAAAACAGCTCATACATTACTGCTGTGATTTCTCTTTCCCCTCCTTCCAGACGCTTTCCACCATGTTCTTTCGCCGACCCCTTGCCGTGCCTCCATCGTCCTCACTCCATTGCTCCCTGCTGTGCCAAGCCCCTCCCCTAACTCTCTTGCTCCTCCCCCACAGCACCGACCCACCCCACCCCTTGCTACACTGCCACACCGGGCCACCCACCACTTCCCCCTTGCTCTCACATCATGCCATCACACCATGTTGCCCACCTCCCCCCATCACAGTGAAGCACACCTATTGCCAGGTGAGGCAAATAGAATCCGTGAGGTGGATTATCAGTCTAGATGTGAAAACAGCCTCAAAGTATTTTTTGGTTTATTTCTGTATGAGTTCTGGCATTCTTTAGGTTTTTTTTTTTAAGAATTCATTATTAAGCCCATTTAAAAAGCCTTCAGTCTTGACACGCGACATTTGCACATTTAATATCAAGGCATTCAATGTATTAAATGGTAAAGGGAACCTTTTTGCTTGACTACAGATTCTGCATTTGCACCAAACTTGATTGATCTAAAGTAACTCCAGAACCAGCTCATTTTTCTGCTGTGGCTTTTATTTGCAAATGCTTTTAAACCCTACATTTTGGAATCAATTATCTAATTGCCCTTGCTATTAGCATGGATTGATCTGTGTAGTTTGTATGTGAAGTAACTGGCAACCTAAGTACTTCCTGTGCATTTCTGATTTCTTATTTGGGAGAGATATTTTATAGAGAAGAACTGCATAACAGTACATTATAACACTGCACTTATTGGCTATTTAAAATATTTTGCCACACTGCAAGAAAGGGGAAAGAAGGGTCTATTTCTCCTCCTCCTCCTCCTCCTTCCTTCTGGGTGAAATCTAAATATTAACTATGTATTTGGGAAAGTCCATTTCTTATTCTCTTGGTGCATCTGTTCCCCTCTTCCCCAAGAGCACAGGAAGGAGAAAGGAATTGTGACAGTGTTTTCAAATTGTCTGCTTTCCCATGAAACTTCTTTGCAGCCTGAGATATGCAATCTTCACAAAGACAGTGGAAGGTCACCATCCAGGACAAATGGAGCAACCGTGCGGGAGATTTGGGAAACCTTCTAAGAACCATCAAAAGTCTTTGCTTTATGTCCTCTGCTTAAGCAAAGAAGTTTGGATCAAAAAGTTCACACTCTTAGTTCTGCCGGAGTTTTTGGGTAATAATACACTGAGCTTCCAGAGAGTTCTTTTAACCTAAGTGGCTTCCTTTACTTGGTAAAGAATTACTGGCAGGAGAAGGTGGGATGAATATTTAGTATTATCTTCCACTTCCCAGGGTCCTAGTTCTCTTCCCCAGAGATCACCTGTGGCAAAGAAAAGAAAGCACCCCTCCTTCTTCCTCTCATGCAAATGGAGGGGGGGATGATTAAAGCTATCTTAAGCACCGTGTCAGTTCTTTATGTCCTCTGCTGTAGGCTTTCCTCCTGGAGGGAGAATTACGTGAGGGTTTTGGTTGAATAAGCATTTGCCCTTTATCAGCTGGACACCTCTGCATTTCTGCACCACAGAGATACAATAAAATGTATGGAGAGACTCCCTGGTTCTCATTAAGCTGCCTTCTCCACTTTCCTAGTGTTATTTGGTAATTCTTGACGTGTGTACGGAGAGTGGGTGAGGGGATGTACCTGGTTTATGAAAGTGAACATTTGTCAATGCTCCATTTCTCAGTTTAGTCTATAGGGACATTTGCATGATCCTTTCAGAGGGGAGCAGATGCAGTGTTCTTTATGGCACCATCTCTCCGGTTCTTTTGCTAACTAGAAGACACTGTAGGTCTTGTTGTGAGATCGCATGAACATTAAAAAATAGGTTCAGTTTGTATTCCAACCTTTTCAAACATATTCAGTAACGCATCACATTTGTTCAAACGTGTTCAAAACTGCATTTAAAAGACCTTTTAAAGGGCAAAATTGTGTGAGCCAGTTTGGCTTTGCAGTTAGAGTGCTAGATTCATATTTTGTAGTCACTAGGTTTGATTCCACCCAACTCGACGAAGCCAGCTCGGTGGCCTTGGGCTAGTTACAGCTCTGAGCTCTCAGAAGGCTTGTCAGCTGCCTTGAGTCCCCTTAAATAAGTGAAGAAGGTGGGGTAGAAAAGCCAACTCTCTTCCTCTTCCTCTTCTTGAACATGAACTTATTCAACTTGATGCTGGGTGTTTGTTTCTATCAGAGGCCCTGTCCCTGGTTTGTTTCAAGTTTAAACTGACTCCATGAACCTGAGGGCGATTCAGTTCAAATTCAGCTTGGTTGAAAATCCTGGTTAAAACCAAATGTCTTTTTGCTCAAACTGGTTCAACACATCTCTAGTGGAAGCTTAACAAGTCCTCTCTCCCTCCCCATTTTAGCCCAGCCCATAGTAGTGGTCTTAGGGCAGTTCACAACAACTGAAGCAAACGAACTAAAATCAAATCAAAAAGGGAAAACAACTAAAAGCTGAAAACAACTAAAGACTTACTAAAGAGTTCGTTAACAACAGCACAAAAAGGAAAATAAAACCATTAAAGAAAGGCTAGTAAGTCACTGAAAAGTATTTTCTTATGAGATTTTTGGCTACGGATCCAGAAGGTGTGCCTACTGTATATTTGAGCAATTCAACAGGAGCTCTTCCAGCATCTTTCCTTCTTACCATACTGGCTGGGACTGGAAGGCTCAGCAGAGGTTGCTACTCCACAGCAGAAAACCAAACACAAGAGAATGGAAGGTAACAGATAAGGGTTGATCTGTCATCAGAGGGAAAGTGAAATGGTTCACAATCCCAGTTCCTGGAGGAAGCAACTCTTGTTGAGCAGCCAAGACTACGGAGACATGGATAGCACTAGCTGGGCAACTTGGAACAACAGTTAATTATCAGGTTGAAGAGAAATCTCTCTTCCACCTCTGGGAAGCAGACAAAAACAGGAATAGAGTGAGTTTCAGTTAGAGGAGTCTGGGAAAACAGTGAAAGAATGTCAGGAGTTTTTGGTGAATTGTGGATCAATTTTGGAAGAGGCGTGCAAAAGCAGAGATGGTGATTTCAGCATGGTAATGGGGCAAACTGGGGAGCCCAAGTTTACAGTCCCCTGGGGTTCGGAGGTTGTGCTGGAAGAACAAAGAGGGAAAGACCAAGGTGTTTTTGTATGCAGCTTTGCTTGTACACATCCTAAAATGTGTACACAAGTTGAGAGTACATGATTCTTGGACTAGGTAACAAATACTTGTTTAATATGGGGCAAGCCTTTTTGCTAATTTAGGATGACAATGAATCAGTCAGCTGGTCAAATACTGAGGATACCACAGATCAGGCAATAACAGAGGCAGATATTGTGTCTTTCACCCTAAGGTATGAGCCAAGCAAATCAGGTAAACTAGCTGATAAATAAGCTGTCCCAGAGTTAATCAGGAATGTACCAAACTGTGAAACTCTGTCAGATTACAAGACAAAGCAGTAAACTCACATCAGCTGCTGTGTGTCCGAGAGCATTTCATTCAGTGTTGGTTACTGTTTTTTTCTGTGAACAAGGTCTAGGGCAGAAACTGAGGGAGCACAAACTCAGAATGACATATTTCCCTTTTTGTATACAAAATGACTTTCTAGCCACAGTTCGTAACATTTCTTATCGCTGTATTCTTATGGCCATCTAAGAAATATATTTGCACGTTATGTCAGTAATATACGCTATGTTAATAAAGCCACTAGCAGTCTTTTAATAGCTGATGGAGGTGTTTTGGCCAGGATGGTTTTCCCCCACCTTTGGCAAATGTTTATCAGCTAAAGCCACATATTATTAAAATAATTTCCACATTCAGGAGGCCAATATGCTGAGAAGGAGTTGCCTTAATTTCTACCATCACAGTGTGCATGGCATCTTGTTTTTCTCCAGGTCTACATATGATCGATCACACAATGGGGTTCTATTCTATACAATAATAGAAGCAATTCCCCATGCTGGTCTGAACTCACTCAAGAGAGTAAAGAAAAGGCAAATAAATAGCATTTATTTAAATGATACGTAAGGCTGCTGTGAGTTTAAACAGTGCTTAGAACTAGTACAAACAGCTAGTTGATGTAAAATTTCTTCTAAATTGAAAGGCACATTCCTGCAGACTCAGTGATAGAATTTCTATCTAAATTATCGGGTAATTTCCTCTTTTCTACTTTCAGTGAGCTATATAATCATAAATGGTCAAAACATGGTGCCAAGAAGCATAATCGAAAATGCTCTCAACAAAACTGCAGCTCTATGAGCCTCAAGCTGTTTCATTGGATCAGGAATTAAAATTTAGCTATTTGAAGAAGTGGATGGATTCCTTGGTAACCTTTCTCACTGGATACAAATTATTTGTGTCAAAATAATTTGAAGAACTGCAACCCCCCTAACAAACAAACAAAACAAACAAACAAACTATTCCTGGAAATTCATTTAAAAACAATTGCATTCATAGTCACTCCTGTGATATCATGTTTGTTTTTGTGATGACGCCAAACATAACAGTCACAAGGCCTTCCTATAAGCCCTGCTTTGCTTGGGCATGTCACATCTGCAATGGATCCAGAATAAATTTGACATGGTTTGAGAGTAGATTCAAAGTAGATTCAGGGCAGATTTGATGCTTTCAGAGTAGATATGTTACAGGATATGTATCAGATACGTATCAGATATGTATGAGTTCATATGCATTAGTATCAGATATTTGAATGAATTCATATGAATACATTTGTATCAAATAGAATCCTACCAGATTCAAAGGGAATCTATTTGAACTCATATGAATTTTCTTACATTTGATTTGATACCCAAAAAATCATTTGTGCACATTCCTACTTTGGTTTGATACAACTTTGAAAAACGAGTATCTTTACATATAGCTGTGAATCCCAGAGTACCCTTCCTTCCTTCCTTCCTTCCTTCCTTCCTTCCTTCCTTCCTTCCTTCCTTCCTTCCTTCCTTCCTTCCTTCCTTCCTTCCTTTCCATGTTTTCTCAATCCTTAAAAGATTATCTGAGCTGGTTTTCTTGACTATGTAGGGGAACATTGCTACAGGAGTGATCTCATATAGTGATATTTTTCTTATTATGATAGGTCTTGTACTTACTAACTTGCATATTGTGATGTGATATGGTTAAATGACCAATCCATAAAGAAAGAGACTATACACAATCCTCTTAGAGGTGAGTTGGTTGTGTGAATATTCCTAAAAGGTGTAGTAGTGAAAGACTTATTTGGAAGCATATTTAAAGCCATTTAAAGCCATCTAGACTGGTAGCTGTTACCACAAATAGCATGCAAATCCCATACAAAGCCTATATGAAGCCTCATACAGAGCTTCATATGAATGTATCAAAACATTTGATTCAAATTTGAATGTCCAAATTCAGCCAAATCCATACAAATTTCAAATGTTACGAATATTCATGCTAACCCCTAGTTTGAATCGAACCAGTCCCTTTCAAACAGGGGCTGTTCTAGCTCAATTGAACAGTTTGTCGGATATACGTCATTAATAGATATCATACAAATTTCATCAGTACTAATTGGTCTGGGGTTATTTTAAAAGTTTCATTTTGACATTAAAACATTTGATGCTGTTTAGAATTCCTATTTAATTATTGCAAGAACCTGTTTAGATTGTGAATTCATGTTGATTAATGAACACCTGGGATATGGAGGAGGAGATTATGACACAATGTCAGACGCTGCATCCGGACGTCAGTTACATATTTTGCTATATTCGCATATATAGTGAAATAAGTAACCGATGCCTGGGTGCAGCTATAATCTGCATCTGATTATTTAATTGAAGATGAACTTATCAGAAATCTTAGTCTGCATCCAGATGTCCTTTGCTTGTTCTGTTGCATTTAGATATTCTTGAATAAAGCATGGATATTCCAGAACCATCCAGCACACCACAGGGCCTACTTCTGGGCTACCCCCTTCTACAGTCTAGGCTGACTAGAGAGGCCATGCCTGTGCAGTTGATCTGGGGCGTTTTTGCACTTCCCTTCCCATCCCATAGGTGGGAAAGGAGTGCAATTAACTAATGTTGACTAGCACTTGCACTTCATATTGCTAGTCAATGGTAGCCTACCCCCCACTCCACTCCCCGCGATTGACCTCTGTTCAATTGCTGGCTAGTCCTCTTCTGGGTGCCATCATTTGCAAGGTTACAGTCGCAGCCATGTTAGGAGGCCAGTGGAGCTCCCAGCCTGCTTGCATGGTAGCTCTGATGGCCTCCCCAGCTGGCAGAGGTGTGAATGATTATCAACAGGATATGATTAGGTACATTGGGGTAAGGGTTGGTATGGTTGTGGAGCAAGATTTGTGCTTCATGCTTAGTCTGCAATTAGTCAACCTCTGGGCAGGCAAGGGGCATTTCTAGCATGTAGATGTCTCCTGCAAGTGCAGCTGCAGCTGCCCAGATGTTGCCTAATTGCTGGCTATGGGCTGAAATGCAAATTGGCCCTGTTTTTTTTTAAAGTATTGGCAGTCCAAGGGCCACAATGATCCACAAAAGTTTGTGGAAGTGCTTATGACTCTATGCATCCAATTAGCAAAGGGACCCATTTCATCAGTGCACAAAATTGCACCACTGAAATTTGTTGATTGATTTCTTTACATTTTTATCCCGCCTGACACTCAAGGGTCTCAGGGCAGGTTATAAAATGAACACATAGGCCCCTGAGGCCACAGACTTTAGTTCCTGGCCTTTGGGGTTCTTACATCAACCTCCAAAACTCCTGCAAGCATAGGCGCTGTCCTGTGCACAATGCGCAGGTGCAATTCCAGCTGGTTTGTTCCCCTCATGGAAGGGTGGTGGAAGCATCTTCATGTCTCAGGACGGAGGTCTTAAGAAACTTGCACTGAATTTCCTTCAATTTGTATGTTTTACGTTTTGCTTTTGGCATTATTTTTGCAAGTATCCCTTAAGAGAAAATCTGTCAAAGGGAGTTAATATGTGGGTGAATAGTTGGTGCTTGGGATAATACATAGGCTTTTGTGAGGAGCCTGTTTCATATCCGTTTGCATGCCAGTCACTTCTAGAGCCCATGCTGTCTAGCAGTGTATTTTAAAAAGCAATTATTTTATTATGTATAGTTTTTTCTTTAATTCCACACACCCAAGTATTAGCTCTGCATGACCTATTTTCTAGGTCCACTATCTGTTTCTTTACTTTGATCATTTCAACATCTATATTTTTATTATCTGCAGCATTATTTACTGCTGTATTCAGTTCTTCTGATACTGTCTCCTGGGTTTCTTTTAAAGTATTTTTGAAGGGAACAATGTTCATATTAAATTCCAGTCCTCTTCCTAGTTCATTCCGCTATATTATTAAGGCAGACTTGAAAGAATCCAGTAGCTGACTTACTGTTATTGAGTCTTGTGAGAAATCCTGCAGTTTTTTTCTTTGCTTCTCTTTGTGTGTGTGTTTCTGTGTGAACCTTTTGGTAAAATGCATCATTTTCTTAGGTCTCCAAGATTCTTGTTACGGTGCACAGACTCTTTTTCTTCTGGTTTTTTTTTCTCTACTTCTGTCTGTCTCTGTTCTTTAGCTAATTCAGGCTGCTAGCATCATTTCTTCATTCATGTTTGACTATTTAATTGAGTTTTATTACATTTTTTAGGAAACTGAGGCCATGAAACTCTCATGGAGCACTAATAATTCATTGGTATATATTTGCATCCTCCTAGGGTTTGCAATCTAATATTGTCTTAGGGCTACAGCTTGGCCAAAATTATCCTGACAAGATGAATTTGCTGGATATGATTGTGTTAAAAAAAAAACTTAAAACAGAACAAAACCATTATTCTCAAAATGTTAATTCTTGTGGCATTCAAACCTAAGTTTTAATTCAGCTTCAGTCCACTTTCAGAATGGAAAAACCCATCAGCAAAGTGATCTGGTGTGTGTGTGCTTGTGTATATATGTGTGTGTGTTTGGCATTATCTAACTCAGAAAGTCCTCCTTTGGGTTGGATAAAATGAAAGTAAAATTGGTGGACAGAAAAGGAAGGGGAGAATCCCCAACTCTATTTCACTTTAGATAAAACTACTAAAAAATACAGATGTGATAAATTTTGCATGCTTAATATATTTTGTAGTAAGGAATACCAGAGTATCTAGACATTAAAAGCCAGAACCTAGATTATAAAATGCTGCTGTGTAAGATCCACAAACCTTCTTCTCACATAGATGATAGATAGCCAGAGATTAAAATTATTGCAGTGCCATAAACATTTTAAGAGTGTGCCATAAAGTTTTTCAACTCCCTTCTTCATTATGCCACTTAATACTTCTGGGACAATCAGGTCAAAAATAGCAGTTTTTTAAAAATGTCATCCGAAAATTAACTATAATAATACGTTCTGAGTATTTAAATATAAAACTCTAATGGAGGCTACAACATTATTCCTTTATATTTTTTAAGCACAACTTGTTAAATTATTCTATGAGTTGACCTTTATTTTATGACAAGATGTTTGAGGGGTTGATTTGTGTGAGTCATAGCTGTAATTGTTAAACACTATTGGGGGAAGGGATGAGAAAAGGGAGATAATGGATTTTCAGAGCTATTTATTTAAAAAAATATGAAGAATTAAAAATATCACGTGGAATAATTTTTCTGCTGGATTTAAGATTGCACAGCTAAGGTCAAACAATCTGTGAAAAATATGCTTAAGGCGTGGAAATATTTTACATTCTGTGTGCACAGTTTGTAAGAGTAAATGTTCAAAAGGGTATTGGAAGCATGTGCTAAGTTCTAAGCCTTTCTAAGGGGTACATAAGAAGTCCTAAGCAATTGTCACAGGACACGCAAAGCCTTGAGACATTTTTTTCAGGGATATCAGTCCATCAAGTTAGGAAGCATAAGTGATGGTGAATCAATCTCTCCTGCTTTGATGCAAATGAAGGTGACAACAGGTGTACTGGATGGGTAACCTGGGATGGGTCAGCCTGTCTCTACCAAGATTGTAGACAGAAGTGTGAATCTACCCTGATTTTTGATGACCAAACTCTTTTTTCCTGGAAAAAGATGCTTCTTCACACTGGTATACATGTGGAGCCTAGTGAGATTGCTGTCTTTTGGCATCCACTAGCTTGATATTTATTGGTTGAGAAAGCTTGTTTGGGTATATGTGATTTAAGGTGACTCTGCTCTGCCCTGAATAATGTAAAATTGCTTGTGTCTCACTCTGGCTGGTTAGTTCTTCAGGCATCCAGCAATGCTATTTATGTAAAGATAAATACAGACTGTAATAGTTTGGCAGCAGTCAATTGTTCTTATGGGTGGAACATTCTTGGAGCCGTGGAGTACCAGAAAGCCTTTCCTGAGATATATTCCAGAATAAGACCAAGTTATCTTGAGGTATATCCTCAGGTAGCACACTGGGAAAGAAGGAGGGTCAAGTTGGGGCTTCGCATTTGTTTGCAACTGAGTTATGCTTTGTTTTGCTTTGTTTCAAAAGTCAGGTTAGCCTTTCACTCATTACTTCATGGAACTTGATAACATTTCAGGATCAAAACATGAATTTCTCAGCAAGATAAAACAAAATGATGCCCATCTATCTATCTATCTATCTATCTATCTATCTATCTATCTATCTATCTATCTATCTATCTATGGTTTATCTTGTTATTTATTATAGCCCTATGATGTCATGGCACCCAAAGTACAATAAAATCATCAACAAAAAACAACACTAATTGTAATATAGGGATGTGCACAAATATTTGTAACATTCAAAATTCATACAAATTTGGCCAAATTCTGACATTTGAATTTGAATGAAATGTTGCCACATTCAAAAATTGACATTAGAATGCAAATGGGGTTTGTATTAGATTCATATGGGATTCTAATGCTATTTGTATCAGATTAAACATTTGTATCAAATACGAATCCCACCACATTTGAACGGGATCCATTCAAATGAATACAAATTTTCTTGCATTTGATTCAATACAAATCAAATAAAAATATAAAATTTGTGCTCATCCCTACTGCAATAGTATCTATATCATTCTTTGAACACATTATGGAGACTTTCAACTATATTTCTACAAAGAGCCTTATGTAATATTACGTATGCATGGTGGTCAGAAAGGAACAGCTTATAATAGTGCAACATAATATAGCAAGAATTGCTGGATGGGGTAAAATAGCAGCACAGGCTATGGGACCAATTCCGTCACTTGAAGTTGTGAGGAGCAGAGTCCAAGAATAGCATCTGGGTCATAACATGGCAGCTTCATTCAACTAATTAAATGTATTGGAGATAGGAAACCACATTGTTCGAGAGCAGCAGATCACATTCATATGGGAAGGCTGAAATTATGTTAATCTTTCATTTACACAGTGGGTAGAATTATATGGTGTTCCAGAAGCATTGTGTCTCAGCAGGGATTTCAGCAAGTTGGTGGCCAAAAATTCAATTAATGAGACAGATGTTTAGAAAATACAGTAAAAATAACAAGGAAAATAAATGTATGATTAACCATAAGGAAATCCAAATGAAAGACCAATATGTGCCTGAACAAATTAAATTTGCATGCTGGACATAAATTTCTGAGCGAAGCCGAGAGGGGGATCAATACAAGGATCGCTTAAGGAAAACTTGTGGAAGGGTTCTAAATATCTTCTACAGCACACTGACTGCCTATAAACTTGATAGGAAATGCCTAAGTGTATCCGCATTAACCATCTATATATTTCACCAGCTCAGGGTTCGCCCCTGTTGACTCTATAGCAACTTCCCTCCACGAAGGCAGCAAAGATTAAGGCTGCAGCCTCCTGCTTTGTAGGCATCTGTTCTACCATTGAGCTGGGACCAGCGAATACAAAGTGCTAATGTTTGTCAGGAGTACCAATGTTTGCCTAGCTATGTGTGCAGACAACACAGATAATGAGTTCTGGGTGGTTGCAGCCTCTTTGGAAAACAACATGAGCTGCTTTGGACCCTTCTACATTTTTTTGATTTTTCAGCTCACTGACCTTCTTTTTTCTTTCTTTTCTATTACTATTTTTAGAAGTGTATTATAAAATACACTGAGGAGGAGAAACCCAAAACAACGAGATTTGCTCATTCCACTTTGGGTTTCTAACCCAACCAGTGCTCTGGGCTAAAAGCAAACATGAAATTGGGAGGTTTCCTGAGTGGCAATGTTAAGTCGATGTGTAGGACTAGGTGAAAGTTGGTGTTAAGTTGAACATCCAGGGCCCTTTCTGCACTTGGCCTTATTCTGGATTATATCCTGGAATAAGGACCTGGGGTGTTTTCACATTTCCCTTCCCTTCCCATCCGCTGGACAGAAAGGGGCATGATTAACCAGCGTTGACTATTGCTCGCACTTGGAGCGCTAATCAACTTTGGCCGTTCCCCCCCCCACACACACACACAATCAAATACTTACCTTATTCAATCCAGGACCATGTCCTCCTCTGGCTGCCACCATTTTGGTTGTGGCACCCTCCACGACTGCACTGCACATGAGTCAGTGCCATTGCCTGATGATCCTGATGTTTCGTGCATGTGCAGTCATGTCTATGGTCGTCCAAGGTACCAGCATGCTTACGTGGCACCTCAAATGACCCCAGAGCAGCAGGAGGAGAGTGAATGCTCCTGCCCTGGGAGCTTGTGGTAAGTCTCTAGTTAACACTGGTTAACATGTGGAGCACAATTTCATGTTCCACACCTAATCTATGATTTCTGAACTTCTGGTGAAGGTGGGCACACTTGGAGGCTGTAACAGCCTACTCCGTGTGCGTATGCTCTTCACCAGAGGTTCACTAATTGTGCACTTGAGTCTGTAGTGCAAATAGGTCTTTGCTGTCCACTTGCTAGTGCAGGCTACGCCGGGCCCCAACTGAGGCCTGCTGTAGGCTGCGTTAGCATGCAGACAACAGATCTCCATTCTGAGATATGTTTCAGAATAAGGCCATGTGTAGAAAGAGCCCAGGTTGGGTTGCAGCTTCAACTAGGCTAAGAGGAATCAGCCATGAGCCACCAAGAAGCTTCCTGTTAAGTGGGATTCTGTAGTCCATTGAAAAGTATGGAGTAGCCTTTGAGTTTCCAGTGCCACAATTGCACACCTGTACCAGCTTCAATTGTATTTCAATTTTTTTTTCTTAATATTTTGTGTGGGGAAACTCCAGCCAAGTCTGGGGTCCACCTTTTTCCCCCTTCTCTTTAAAATCCATCCCAGCTAGTTGACCATTAAATTAATGTTATTCACTTGAGATTCCAGTTAAGTGAACTAAGAGTTAATTTTCCCAGTACAAACCAGTTCATGTGGTAGTGCAAAACCAAAGACACGTTTTGAAGAAATATTTGGAAGACAACAGATTCGGTAGCCATCTGAAGCTGCAGAGAGCAATATGTAAATGGTCCTATTCTTCAAAGTGGCTTCAAATTAATGAGTCAAAACTCCAATATTATATCCAGTACACTATACAACTAACAAACTAGTAATAAATTACCACTACAGTTTAAATTATGTAAAACTTCAAAAGCATTAAAAGTCTATTTAAAAGTTTCAGAGTTCACACATTAAAATATAACCAGTATAAATAAGACCTGTTATAGTAATGCTCCAAGAAGGTTACACACTTCAAAGATGGTTGCACCACTGATTTTGATCTCTACAAATCAGAAGGATATAATTTATTGTAACTAAATGGTAATCACCTACCCATAATTCGTACTAGGCCTAGTTTATTCTATTTTCTGTAGATGCCTCATTAGCCTTTTTCATTTTCTTAAAGTTGTACTATTTTTTAAATAAGCCTGCCAATAAGATTTTATTCCTTATAAAAACAGAATTAATGGGAGCTATGCATTAAATTCTTAAATTTTTAAAATTCATTTTGACATACTAGAAGGAAAAAGAGAGGGGGGGGTGAGAAACAAAGACATTGCACAGGGACATCCAGGCCTAGTGAAAGCTCTAATCTGCCCATTAGACCATGAGGTGCTGATTGGACAAATTCTTGTACATTAAACATTTTAATTAGAACAAAGAATGTAGTGACAGCCTGTGCCTTCAGGGAAATGATTAGGAGGAGAAAGATAGGGATGATAATGAAGGAAAGAAATTGGAGACCAAGGAGACCTGGAGGTCTCGCCACGGAATATGCTCACAATAGAGTTCACAGCTATACAGTTCTGAAGCATCTGAAACCTGTATTAGAAGAATAGAAGCTGATTTACCCCAAAGCTGTTTAATTGTTAACTTTCCTCAAAATGGCAGCTGCCACTTTGGTTGGATTAGGATTAAGGTTGGTTCTAATTTTCAATGAAGTTGTTCCAACCAACTTTGAATATGTTTGATATGTTTTGCTACAGAAAGGAAAATTCTTATGTGCACAGAATAAACTTTAACGAATATGGTTGCAACTAGTTGTTATTAAAAACAAACAAATTTAAAACCAGAACAAGCAGGGAGATCTTTAAACTGCATGGGTGGATTCAAAGGTCTTTCAGCTGAGGCCTATTTGCACTACAGCCCACAGTGAATGATTACAGAACTTCTGGGGAAGAGCACCCACACCTTGAGGAAGCTGTTATAACCTCCAGGCACCTCCAGGTGGCTCTGTTTAGCACCCATTGCCATTGGATGCTAGATGGCCCATGAAGACGCATGGGGCCTTGGTGTGGAACTTTCTCCTACCTTATGCAGGGTTTATAAGAAGCTGCTGAGGTTTTGCAACCAGTACTTCAAATACCAGCCACAAAATGGATGATTATACATTCCTTCCTTTGACTGCAATGAAAACATATTGGTGTCACATCAATGGCTTGCCAAACAGAAAGGAACAGTGGCCAGACAATATAGAAGAACATCCCAGGGTTCAGGATCCAGAGTTACCCCACTCATAAGTAAGTTTAATGGGATTAACCCTGGCATCATGGCTGGATTTCAAGGCAAGAGGTTTTTGTCCCAAGTTGCTGGTTCTCAGTTTAATATCTCAACAATAGTAGCAGGACTTTTTGTTTCTGAGAAGAAGAGGAAGAGAGAGTGAATGGCATTTTTGACAGAAGACTGTGATCACAAAAAAATAGGATATAATGAATATGGGCTTCAGAAGAAGGCTGGAGAGAAGACCCATCTGCTCTTCTCTGTTTCATCATTAAAGGGAGCAGATGGACGAAAGAGGTGCCAAATATCAAGGCAAGGAGAGATGTGCATTTTGGCACTTTTATCCCTGGGTAGATGGATCCCACGCCAAATGCTTAATCCCTGCAAATGCCAGAAGCCTCCAAGCCAAAACAGGGGAGCTGGAATGGTTAGTGATGGTTAATAAAATTGATATTCATTGGCATAACTGAAGTCTAGTGGACCGATGAAAACCAATGGGATACAGTCATCCCAGGTTAAAAACTGTACAGGAAAGACAGGGTGAAATAGAGGTGAGTGTAGGTTTGTGCATTAAAGAAGAGATAGAATCTTATGAACTGGAAAGTCTGGGTAAGAACACCAGACCAGGACGGAAGCCTTAACATTAGCGACGTGCTATCGCCGTCCTGTCCAAACTCCTGAATGAGGTCATCATTTGGAAACTGAGGTAAAAGAGGCATCCAAAAGGAAAGGCTAGTTATTACAGGGAACTCCAGCTATCATCACAGAGGGCTTTTTTGGACTTACCAGGCAGAGTGAGGCCTCTCCACACAATGCCATTCCCACCACCAGAGCTCAGAGGGTGGCCAGATTTTGCTAAAATCAGCCAGATTAAGAGACACACCTGGCTTTCTTGGGTAAAGGTGTATGTAGTCTGCTTGATTACCTGGACAGCCTGCAAAAGCCAACCCCAATCCTAACTAGATGTGGACAGCTAAAATGTTGTCCACAGCTTGACTGGGAACAACTGAGTAGCTCCATTATTATGGTTATAATCAGCTCCCATTAGGCATGTGCACAAATATTTGTAACATTCAAAGTTCGTATGAATTTGGCTGAATTTGGAAATTCGTATTTGGATAGAATGTTGGCCCATTTGAAGATTGACATTCCAATTTGAGTCAAATGTGTTGATATATTTGTAGGAAGCTTTGTACGGGATTCGTATGGGGTATATATGGGATTGTATGCATTCACATGCATTCATATGGGATTAAACATTCATACTGAATTAGAATCCCACGCATTCAAAGGGGATCTATTCAAACAAATACTAACTTTGTTGCATTCAATTCAAAACAAAGCAAAAACAAAAAAAGAAACATTTATGCACATCCCTAGTTTCCATCCATTTTTGAGTGACCGGACTCTTTTAAACTCTCTTTTACATTCCCCCTTTCTGTCCCAGTTTCTTCATTTTGGGGAAATCTATTACATTAAAATTTAAGTTGGATCAACCACCGTGGAGTCTTCTTACTACATATTGAACATTAGTTAGGATCACATCCCGGATCATTTTTCCCTTGCTTATTTCATCTGTTCTAAGAAACAGTCATTTGCCGCATTCAGGCTTTTCCTCTCTCCTCAGTTGAACAAGCGTTTCATGGAGCAGCCTCATCTGGACACTTCAGCAACCAGGCCTTTGGGAGGAGCGTTTTAGAGGCACTGCAATGTTAGGAAGTCCGTATTCATTTGAATAGGACCCTTTCGAATCTGGCAGGATTCTATTCGATAGGAATGAATTAGTACAAATATCCAAGTGCATATCCTAGATGCGTATCCTGGATACGTATCATATACAGATGCATACATAACAGAACGGATAGGTATTCCCCTCCTGTCTTCAATGCATAGTCCCCATGTCTCTGCGGCTCTGGGTCTCGGATCCTCCTGGTTCTTCTGCCTTATGCAGCTACACATTTTATTTATTTATATTTATATCCCACCCCATATCCAAGGGTCTCTGGGCAGCTCACAACATTTAAAAACAAACATATCAAAACCGTATCAAACAATACTAAAACCAGTACAAGGTTTAAAAATCCAGCATAAAAATAATAATAAAAAAGATACAAAACCAGTTTTAAAAACAGAGTCTGCAATGGGGGTAGCAGAGGGAGCATTTAACCAAAGGCCTCAGTGAAGAGGTGTGTCTTCACCGCCTTCCTGAACATAAACAGAGAAGGGGCCTGATGCACCTCCAGGGGGAGACCATTCCACAGCCTGGGGGCCACTACCGAGAATGCCCTCTCCCGGGTGCTCACCTGCCTAGCTGCTGAAGGTGGTGCGATAACCAGGAGGGGCTCCCCTCCAGATCTTAAAACACGGGCAGGTCTTTCCCTGGACTTCCTTCACCTACCCTCCCATCTCGTGTCTGGGCTTCCCCCTCATCCCCCCCCCCGAGCTTAACAAATGCCCGAATCATTCTCCAGAATGTTCCGAAACATTCATATCCGTACGAATGTCAGTGCACGAATGCCGTGACCTTCAATCTGTGCAGGAATGTCTGAATTTTTCCAAATTCGTATGAATAATGAATGTTATGGGTGTTCATTTACATCCCTAATATGCACAATTCTTTTGGTATTTGAGTTGTATTGAATTGAATGTAAGGAAATTAGTATTGTTTCAAACAGATCCCCTTTGGGTGTGGTAGGATTCGAATTCGATACAAATGTTCAATGCTTCATACGAATGTAGTGAAACATTCCATTCGAATTTGAATGTCAGTCTTCAAATGTGCCAACGTTCTATTTGAATTCAGACATCCAAATTCATGCCAGTTTTGAATGTTACGAATATCCCTACTACAGAAGTTTCAGGTAGACTTTACCTGGTGCAGCAGAGGTCAATAATTAATCCCCTTATGAAGAGCTTTCCCCTCATAGCATTCAGTTCGCACATCAATAAGCTCTGAATAAAAAGAGAAGAGAACAATAGTTTGACAGTTAAAGCTTCTTTTTTTCCTTTTTTCCTTTCTTCTGAACAATTGGCACAAAAGAAATGTTCCTGATTAGGGTGGTGGTGTTTTTTTCCCCCTAATCGCTGTCTGCTACAACTTTCTTTTTCTGTTTTAAGCAAACATTTATAGGCAACCAAAATCGTTTCCAAGAAGCTTTAAAAACATTTGGTACCTGTTAGGCTCAACTGAGAACAGATTAAAACCTCCAAAGATACATCTATGCATTCTAAAAAGGTTTCCTTTTTTGTTAAAATGTCAAGGGTTGTGCAATGGAGTAGTAGGCGCCATGTAAAGCACAATTTTCATGTCTCCCCCCAACTTCATTTATTTCAGTTTCATAAATGTAGCCATACCCGTCGGGTTCCTAATGGGGTCCTTGTTGCACCTGCAAAAAAAACCTGCCTAAATTCAGAGCAGCATGAAATACTTTGTAGCCTGTCCTGAAACACGCCATCCAAGTGCGGCCAGCCTTTAGTGCAGGCAGTGCTAATATTTCAACATTGAGATGGGTTCAGCTGAGCCTGCTAACTGTGAGGTTAAACCTACCACACGGTATATGGCTATTGTCCCAAAGAGGCAAATTCCATCGCTGTGGACTTTTAAGAAAGCAAATGAAAATAAAACCAACAATGTGGTTTAAAAAAGAAAAGAAACAAACAGAAATAGAAATAAAGTACACTACCAGATAATTAGTATTACCACAGCCAACAGCACCAAACGTATTTAATGATCCTGTAGTGTTTGGAACGGTGTAGCCTCTTTTCTGCTCAGGAAGAGTTACTAAATGGAGCTGGAGCTACAGTTTAGAGCAGAATTTTAGATGAAGCCGTATAAAGGCACAATGGGGCTTCTGATCTTTTACACAGGATGGCAAAGTAAAACTGTGTTCTAGACTTCCCAGCCAGAATCCTCTTAGTGCTTGATAAGTTTAGCTCCCAGGGTTGTACATTCATATTCCTGTCTTTGCCTGAAGAGGATACCTTGAGTACTCGCAAATGTTTGAGTTTAAGCTCTTGGGGTGCCTTAAAAAGTTCTTCCGATGCTTTGTGGAGAGGTTCATCCTGTATTTGCAGAATAGTTTTGCATCCCTATTAGAGAAAGGGAATTAATGGATTTGCCCTAATGTTAGTCAGAGTATCTCATAATAAAGTCTTCCTTGAATTTAATTGATAATCACATCATTATGAATTCCTTGAATGAACAGATGGGCTCTGTCATGATGCTAATAGCCCTATAACTATGCAACACCTTTGAAGTCCGCAGAGAGGTCTACAAGTCTTCCACTCTGCAGGAGAACAAATGGACATGCCTTGCCTGCAAAATCTCATTATTAATTAAGATTAACCTCTGCTTTTAAAAAGGCCAAATATCCAAACGAAAAAGCAACTAGAGAATATTCTGTGATATCTCCCTTACGCACTGGTACCTGTCATTTATTCTTTTGCCCACCTTATTCAACGTCTCATTTCACAGAACAAACTTTGCAAACCATTTCGAGTTTTAATTTCTTTCTCTATAATTTCTGGTGATTTTTTGATTGATTTTGCACTTGCACCCCACCCTCCATCTCTCCACATGCCAACAAAAGCACCAGACAAAAATTATCAGGCTTAAAAACATGCCATAAGCAATCTGAAATTTAACTATTAATGGAGTGTTTTTGATTCAAACATTGAAGAAAGCATGTTCATAAGGGGGCATGTTAGAGACGTGCACAATTACTCCTAATATGCAAAATTCGTATGAATTCATCCAAATTCAGACATTCGGATTCAAATCAAATGTTGGGATATTTGAAGGCTGACATTCAACTATTAGAACATTGGTACGAAGCCTTGCTGCATTCGCAAACCTGGGGAAATGTGAAAGCAGCTGCACCATTCACATCTGCACTAATTCCAGAGTGGATTCAAAGTGGATTGAGAGTGGATTCAAAGTGGATTCAAGGTGGATTTGACATGTTCAGAGCAGATATGTATTGGATACATAGGGGATTTGTATGCAATTCATTCTGAGGATTCGAACTGAATTCGTTTTGAGCATTCACATTAAATTCCAACCCTACCACATCCAAAGGGGATCAAACAGATACAAGTTTTTTCGATTTGATTCGATACAAATCAAACTCCCCCCAAAACATCCATGCCCATCCGTAGGGTATGCTGCAGTATACCCAACCCTAGTCAATTCGCTGTCGTCCCAATGCACAGATTGCAATTTGTACACTGATACTGCCAGGTACAAGCCAGAGAGAAGGCCATGTCACCAGCTTCAGACCATCCCAGGCTATTCTGGACAGTTTAAAGAGCAGTAGCTGGTTTCCTGAGAACATGACAGCAGACAGTGCAGAGAATGAGCACGTCTTGGGGGTGGAAACGATGAAGGACCTGCCAGGGTCCATCTGAGGACTTCTTTTTAATACTAACTCAAAGAATGGGGCTGTGACCTAGACTCAAGGGACATCTAGAAAGGAGGGGTCACTTTGCACAGACCCAGCTTGACTCATGTATGTACAAACCCCACAAGAAGCTTCATACTAATGTATCAAAACATTCAATTTGAATTTGAATCTCAGAATTCGTACAAATTCATAAAAATTTTGAATATTACGAATATTTGTGCACAATCCTGCTCATGTATCATGTGAAGATGTAGCACTTGACTCTCACGTTTTGTTTTGTTTTTTCTAACCATGAGTGATAGTTTTCAGCAATGAATGAGAACAAAAGCAGTTTAGGAAAGATGGAACGTATAACAAGGGATATCAATGATCCATTAAGTTTAGTTTGCCACTTCATATTTAGCTGAGATATTCCTCTCTGCAGTTTCTAGTCATTAGTTCTAATCCTACGGTAAGAATCAAAAATGAAACCCAAGGACTGACGTGTTTCCTGTTTTTCAGCTCTTCGGATATTTGAAGATAATTGTCCCATCTCACAGATTTTCTCTCCCACTAAGTGCTGATAGATTATTCTTGAAGATTACTGCCATGGGCCTTTGAATATACACGAATGAGGATGGGAGTTCAACTACATCCTCAAGTATCAATAGCAACATTTAACAGTATGGTTTTAAAAAATAAAGAACAACGGTCTAGACTGGTAATAGAAAAGGTAATGTTTTCAATGGCAAATAAGGAAAACTCCAGACCTTGGTGGTGTAGGCAAGACGCTTCTTCCTGATGCTTGAAAGGCTTTTGGACAATCAGTTGGGGATCAGATGACCGTGGTCCATATACCCAAGCTTTGAACCTTTGGCCTATCTTGAACGGTTGGTGTTGTTCAGTTTATATGGCATGCAGAAATGGGCAAAAATAGGCTTTGGAGTCAGTGTAAAGGCCCACTGGATGTTTTGGAATAGTTTTTGCATCTTGTGATGAGAAATTCCATAAAACAAGCAAGTCCATTTACTTTGATGTAGATAAGTTGCTGCCTCTGAGAACAGCAAACTGAGCAAATGATAAAGAGTAGCATCCACTGGCAAGAAGAGGCCTGGGTTTCTTTCTCTTCCTTAGATACGAATAGTAAACTAATTAGTTTCAGTAGCAAGCTTTTGCATGTTTATTTCCTGTTTAATAAAAAGCTGATGCAGCGGTCATTAGTGCCTTCAAATACACTTGCTTTAATATGCAAGGCACACAGAAAATTAGCATAGTAATTATGCTAGAACAAACAGGAATCAAAATGGCTAAATACACTTAACTGATTAAATAATTTTGTGTCTTCATCCATTGTCTCTCCGTGTCACACAGATGGTTGCTGCATTTCCTAGTGCACATTATATTTCCAAATGTAGCTATGTATGGTGATTCTGCTATCTGTTTTTTGCTCTGCATCTCACACAGCCTTTTATATTAAAGCGTGTCCTTGAAAAAATGCCTTTACTCCGTCAATGATGATAAGAATAGTGGTAGCTGTTATATTAGTGGGCCGTGTTTCATCAGATTGAGAATAGCTAAACGTTTGACCTGAAAATAACATTTATCCCTCACCAACCATCTAGGGTAACTTGTCACAAAAAAGACACATACAGGCAGAACACTTAGGTGAAAGGACTGTGACACCATTCTGCTCAGAGGTCCCTTGCATTTATTTGCTCAGGAGAGTAAAATGAGCTAATTGAGCATTAAATGTTACAACAAAGATAGCAAGGAATGTATTTATTTCAGGATTTTCCTATTTTCCCTTTCCTCTGTGAGGTCAGAGAGATAAAAAAGAAGCAAACAAACCATTCCTGACATTACAAGGTTTATCTAATACATTTTTGTTCATATGAGGTTATTAAATTCTGACAGCCTTTGTATTGTGTGAAACCACACCGTCAAAATTGTAGTATACAAATAAATAAAACCTGCTATGAGAAATTGGTTATTAGGCTCCTTCTAGATGACAATTGTCCCTATTCTCATTTGCACATGATGGGAGGACTAGAAACAACAGGATGAAACTTCAAGGGAGTCAATATTAGGAAAACCTTCCTGACAGTGAGGGCGATCGGTCAGTGGAATAGGATGGTTTAAGAAATCCCGTATTGAGCATGGGGTTGGACTCAATCACCCTAGAAGTCCCTTTCAACTCTGATTCTATGAACCCTGAGAGGTTCTGGACAATGGGCTGGGATTGGCAGATGTCCCTGGGGCCTTCCTAATACATTTCCTGTTGTAAGACATAGAAGACATGTCACATTGTTATCACAGGAAACCTCTTAACTAAACCAGACAAAAACGTTGTAGCTGCAGATCTTTTAGTGGTGTTCCTTCTTGCTGTCATCTCACCATGTTCCTTTGAACAAGTTAATCTGATCTGCCTCCAATTCAGCGCTAAACTGTACATTTAGTGTATCTTTTGGCCGCCGCAAAAGTGCCTTAAGTTTCCGCTGCGTAATGCTGTACATCCACTTGCAGCTGCGAAGTTCAGCCTTTTCCAAAAGATTTAACATTTTTATTACCATTTCATTATTTATTAAAAACATGAAATTAATGTTGTATGCTAATCCTTTTATTGCTACCATTTATTTTGCAAGCCTATTTGTATTTTTTCTTCTGCAATATCCCCGTTCTAAACCTCAGGAAAACATTTAATCCTTTATCTTTTTGTTATGATTATTATTTGCAATGATATATGCGAAAAATAATCTATACTGTTTTAATGAGAAAACTTTACAAAGAAACTTATTGCTATCTGGGGGCTGAAACGTTTGGCTTCTTTTACAGTCATCCTGAAATTTAAATGTGGAATTGGATTCAAAGAACCATGAGAGGAATTCAACTAATGGGGCATGCGCGTGAGAATTAGTGACGCCACATCTTCCTTGCTCCAAGGCCCACTTGTGCATTCAACACCCGCTCCAGAACTGTAAGGAAGGTGATCTAGAAGGGAAACCCTCTCTCTTTTTTTTCCGTCTCACCTCCAACACTTATTTCTCTCACACACTAAAAGGCCCTTATTTAGTCCAGATTACTTTACTTACTTACTTACTTACTTACTTACTTTACTTACTTTACTTACTTTACTTACTTACTTTGAATGTTTATCCTGCCCTGTGCCCAAAGGTCTCAGAGCAGGTTACAACATTAAAAACCAGCAAACATATATAATGAACATATTAAAAAGTATAAAATGAACAATAAAAACATAACAGTGCCAGATAAGGATTTGCATGAATATCCACAACATTCAAAATTCGTCAAAATTTGGACATTCAAACTCAAATTGAATGTTGGCGCATTCAAAGGGTGTTTTTCCATTGTCACTAAAAGTACCCATTAAGTACCCATAAATGGGTACATAATGGCATTTTTGTACCCATTAATGGGTACATAATGGCATTTTTGTATCCATTAATGGGTACTTAATGGGTACTTCTAGTGACAGTGGAAAGACACCCAAAGATTGACATTTGAATTGAACCAAATGCTCCAGAACATTGTTACATTTGTGAACCTGGGGAGGTGGGAAAGCACATCTGCAATGGATCCAGTGGAGTCAAAGTGGATTGAGAGAAAATTAAAGTGGATTTGGGGTCGATTTAATAATAATAATAATAATAATAATAATAATAATAATAATAATAATAATAATAATAATAATAATAATAATAATAATAATAATAATAATAATAATAATAATAATAATAATAATAATAATAATAATATTTATTTGTATACAGCCCTGTGGTGAACCAATCCGGGCGGTTGACAACAATAAATATAAAAACATCATATAAGAATAAAACACTATGGTCCCTCCCCCCCTTAAAAAGTATTAAACAATATGACAAATTAAAATACAGTATCAAAAATATAAAACAAAATATGAAACATAATTAAATGGGCTAACAGCCCTAATATCCCTCCGGAGCTCCTCAACCAACATTTATTATGGGTCCACGAGGGGAATGAGGGGGTCAGGAAGCCCGAGCCGGGATGGTTGATCTGGGGAAAATTAATCTGGAAAGGCCTGCCGGAAGAGAGCCGTCTTGACAGCTTTTTTAAAGCTGTCTAGTGATGTCAACTGACGGATCTCATCCGGCAGGTCGTTCCAGAGTTTGGGGGCGACAGCAGAGAACGCCCTCTGGGAGGTCGCCGCAAGCCTGGATTTGACGTGTTCAGAGTGGATACATATTGGATACATAGGGGATTCATATGTAATTCATATCAAATTTGAATCCTACACATTCAAAAGGGATCTATTTGCATGAATACAAATTTTCTTACTTTCGATTCCATATGAATCAAACTCCCCAAAAAATCCGTGCACATTCCTAGTGCCAGAATAGGGAATTGCTATTGTTCATGGAACTTTTTTCTTTGATCACAGTCACTTCTGCAATTACAAGGAGATTTTTAATGTGGTTAGTGAATCAATTTATTCACACCCATCCCTATAATAAACTGACAAAACTAACGTGCAATGCTCCATATGTGACTGAACTCTAGTCAGCATCAAAAACACAGAAGTGTGCCAGGCTGAAAGGGTTATAATAAATGAGGAATAGCTAAAGCAAAGAACTTTGAGTATTTATATGCTATATTGTTTTGCAAAACTGAGGTGGAATTATTGCATAAAGATGTCCTCTTATAGAGGAAATCTAGGACCTCTTGCAATTTAAGTGTGTTCTAGCCTATGCTATTTTCACCAGTAATGGGCTTGTTTAGAACAGATATGTAATTTTTATATTAATGAGGTTACTTTATTTCTTTATTTTTAGTTTCTCAAGAAAACAACAATAACGATCTAGTTCACTGAAGGGTTATTGTATTTCAAATGGAATGCACAGATTCTTGTTAAAAACAGTATATTCTGTAACAAAACTGATATGTAGTAGCTATTTTTATAAAGGTCTTAAAGAGCGAAATTTAATCTTCCTTTAAAAAAAAACCATCTAATCATTTTTGGAGGAAGTAAAAGCAATTAAAACTTTACCAAAATATTGCGCTATTAGGATTTTTCTTCTTATTATTGTGATTTTTATTCAACTTTTATCACACCCTAATTTTATATAAAATAACAATTTTGCAAGAGACATCTGCAATGTTAGACATAAAAATACTCCACAGTTTTTAAAAGCATCTATATAAATGTTTCTGGAATGAAGAATCTTTGCAATGTCCATATGGGGCTGTATCTTCTTCTCATACTTGCATTTTGTTATAATAGGCCAAGTTGCAATGGTTTAGGACGTTTTAGCAAGTATAACTACTCAAACCAGCAAATGTCTTGCACTTCACATTATTGTTCAGCAGGTGAAACACTCAAAGAGGATTTTAAAGAACAAAGGGCAATTTTGCACTGGTCAGTATCCCAGGAGCCTCCTTTCTGCCCATTGATACGGTCTAAGGGAGCCTCTTAGTACACTTGCTGGTCTGGTATACTGACCAGTGCAGATTCACAAGTTGCTTCCAAATCTTGTTAGAGTTCTGGGGTCAACATGCTGAAAATACATTAACACTTCCTGATATTTAATATTTCCACTGTTGCATCTTGCTGAACCTTCTGTTCTTCTCCCCACTGCAGACACCCTGTGAGGCAGGTGGGACTGTGAGAGCTCAGAAGAGAGCTGTGACTAGCCCAAGGCCACCCCACTGGCTTCGTGGTGGGGAGCAGAATCAAACCCAGTATTCCCAGATAATTGTCTGGCTCCCTAACCACTAGACCAGACTGGCTCTGAGACTGACTATACACCCGGCAAACCCCTGATGGCAATTTAATGACACAGGGATGAGGCTTTTTTGTGAGAGGTCAAAATCTTCATAACATTAACCTTAAAGGCCCTACAAATTATGGACATTTGTTATATTAATCAATATTACCTAGAAATAAAAGGACTGTTGCTGAAACAGCACTGTTCCTTGATTGTGGCTAATTTTCAGGTCTATTTTCCCTACTGCTTTGAGATTTATTTTTCATTAGGTGGAGAGGTTCATTTATTTTGATTATCCTCAGCCTTGCACTGATCCCCACATCTACCTATCTAATCTGATTACCATAACGTGATGAATGTTTTTGTAGTTAACTGTAATGAGCACAAACCTTAACAGTTGGATATCCTGACCCATCAGGCTGCAGGAGTGTTTTAGAAATAAGCTCATCCTGGGCTTTTATTCTGTATTATTCTGGAATATCAGCTTGCTAGCAACATCACATTTGGACAGGTACCAAAAACATAGTATGGAAAATTCAATTTTCTTTGCTGTCCCATTCTTGTTTTTGTTTCCCTTTTTGGACTGCTTCTATTCTGTCCATACAAAATTCATTTATATAATTTTTGTCTTCTGTTTTGGAGGGGAGGGAGCTGATAGACACGCCTGTCTTTGAACACAGTCTGAACGAAGATGTAGATGGACCAGTTTGGTCTTCTGGTCAGCGTGTCAGGGCCTTTCTGCACATGCCAACAGAAAACGGATCTATAAAGATCCGTTTTCTGGCGAACCGTTTTTTTCTGAGGATCTGTCCCAAATTGAGTCCAAATTGCTTGCCTGACTTTAGAACTTCCGTGCACCATGGTCCATGCCCTGATCCTGCAACCATTCATTGTAATCACAATTTTAGGCTTTCCTCACACAAAGCATTGGCATGCCTTATGTACCAGGGCAGCTTAATCTGAATTAGACTGGTAGTGAATAATTAGGCAACATCTGGGGAAGAGCATCTGCACCTGGAAGAGGCTCCAACAGCCTCCAAGCACCCCCTAACTGCCCAGAAGATCCCTAATTATTCACTAAGTGTGTAGCATGAAATTGTGCTCCTCACCTTTACTTACCTTTCCCAGGAACTTACCAGAAACATCCAGCCATGAGCATCTGGACTGCTTCTGGTGCTCCACAACCAAAACAGCAACACCCTGAAGAGAAGCACTTCTGCAGTCGGTCAGGTTGTGAGCTGTAGGTACCTAGTCCTCACAAGTGCAAGTTACACTCCTTTCCTGTCCATTGCTGGAAAGGAAGTGCGAAACCACCCCATATATCATGATAATGGAGCGCTCTTGGGAGCAGATTCTGTCCTTAGGAGTGGATCAGGAAGCAGATGAGTTCAGTCACTATCATTTTTGGCACCCTTTGGTACAGCCTAAGGTGGTTTTGTGCAGTTCTTGATATAGTTTAAATTAATATGGATAAGGCATAGGCCCATTTCCTCACTCAGGAGACACATCTGTGTGATTGTTCATCACCTGGGTAACATAATAAACAATCTCTGCTGATAAGTGCTGTCTTAGGAACAAAATAACTTTCAGCATTTGCCCAACCATCTATGATAGCTCATTTACACATGCAAGAAATCACAGTTTGTCTTTGCAAATAAGAAACTGATGAACACTTGATCAAAGAATTAGTTTATCTATATGGCAGTCCCTCTTGTTTTGCCTGTAATTTCGTTAAAACTCTTCCCACACAGCGAGACAACTATCTGAAAAGAATAAAAAGGTTGAAACCTCTTCTATCTGAGATTCAAATGCCTCAGGAAATAAAGTTGCAGGAATTCTTGACAGGGTGAAACCATTATGGGATTAGTGAAAATTAAGGAGAGAAAAATTTTATTGAGATATAATTAAAAGTGGAGAATGTAAGAGAAGACTTAGCAAGTAGAGACATGTTTTGTAAGATATTGATTAATTCCATTCACACCCAAGAGCTGACCGTGGATGTGTCTTCATTCAGGTTGCTAATGCAAAAAAGTGGAAAAAATACAATTTTCCAAATAACTCTCATGCACTGGAGTTTTACTATATGATATTCTGTTATGTGATTTTTGAAAATTATTATTAAAAAGTGTTTAGATTGTATTTTACCAATCTTAAAGTTTAGACACTAAACTGAGACAGAGCTCTCATCAGTGGGAGATCTGTTAATATGGTAGGTACTATAAGTAGGGATGTACACATATATTTTTTGTATTTGATTCATATTGACTCAAATGCAAGAAAATTAATATACCTTCAAATAGATTCCCTTTGAATGTGGTTAGTTTTGTATTCAATACAAATATTCAGTTCCATTTGAATCCCATACAAATGCATACAAATAGCATAGAGAACCTATATACGAATAGCATACAGGTCCCATATGAATGTATATGAATAGTATACAGATCCCATACAAATGCACAAAAATAGCATATGACTCCCATATACGAATCCCATACGAAGCTTCATACGAGTCTATCAAAACATTCTATTTGAATTTGAATGTCAGTCTTCGAATGTGCAGACATTTGATTCAAATTCAAATATCCAAATTTGGCCAAATTCAGCTGAATTTCAAATGCTACAAATATTTCTGCACATCCCTAATTGTAAGCTAGACCAGGAAGTTGAAAAATACTCTTTAACCTAAAGGGAAACCCTTCTGCCTTGGAGACAAGAAATGTCCAGTGGCAAATGTACAATTTCTTATTCAAATTAATTGCTCTCACACCGTGGTCCTTACAGCATGGATTTAAGGACACATTGGTGCATGGGAGCTTTGTGTAGTCATGGGCCAAGAATGTGGTATCTTGGTGTGGAGAAATCCTCTCCCAGACAGAGACACATGAGATTTTATCATCTTTCACCAGAATGGAAGGAGTCTGATACTAAATAAAGGATGCATATTTTCAAACCTAATATTCATTAATCTCAAATATTCAGTTAATTTGTTAAAAATTATTCTACCCTTCAAGAGTTAACAGTGGGTGAGGTGACAAAATGAAAAGTCAGTGAAGGATTTGTGAGAAGAGTACTGAGCACAGAAACTTTTGGATTGTTGAATCGACACAAAGAATAGAAAGTCAAGGCCATCTTTGATGTATTAGATCTGTTCTCTGACTCAGAATGTTCTAAGACAGTCTTTTAAAGGAACTGTGTTTGTTGTCTTAAAAGGCTTTGTGACCTGGGAAATTACACTCCAAATGTTTAAGCTTCCACTTACATTCTTCTTTCTTCAATAATACTAAGATTCTTCCTTCCCCAGCCCTCTGAGGAACACATCAGAAATGGAAAATACCATGTCAATAGGAAAGAAATTGAAGGTTTTTGTTTTCTTTTGCTTCCAAAGTAAGACACAACTGTAGTCCTCAAGAATGAGAAAACAAGAGATAAGCATCAGAACAACCACAAGGCTTTGAAAACAGAATGTTTGAGCCAAGATAGATGTCAGTTGTGGAGGGAGTTCATTAAGAGCAAGAAAAGATAAGCATAATTGTAATTTTAATAATAATAGTCAGAGGCTACCCCTGCCCAGGAAGCCAGATATATAGAAGAACAGAAGTGCATCTATTCAGGGTACAAAATTGCACCCTGAAAAGCTGCACCATGATCATGCCAAGAAATGAGGAAGATTGATGCAGCCCCAAAGCCCTACAAAGTCCTTATTTTCCTAGGCTTTTCCAGTAGGCCCTCCAGCCCCCCCCCATTCCAACCCCAACTCTGGTGGAAATTACAGTAGATCTACACATAGGAGAAGCATGGTAGGAAGACTGAGGAACAGACAATTAACTAGCTGGCATAAAAGAAGAGTCTAAGAAAAATAACTAATTATAGAACTTGTTGCATTTCAAGTCATCTCATTTTTCCACCTTGCTTGTCAATCTCATGTGGAGTGTCCAGAGTGTTGGTACTAAAAAAGTGACCCATAATTGTTGAATGTCATTCCTACACTTGCTTGAAGTGTAGGATTCTGTCCAAGTCACAGAATCATAGAGTTGGGAGGGACCTCCAGGGTCATCTGGTCCAACCCCCTGCTCAATGTAGGATTTCCTAAACCACCCCAGACAGATGTAGGTCCAGCCTCTGCTTAAAGACCTTCAATGAAGGAGAACTAACTATCTCCCATGGCAACCTATTCCACTGACTGATCACCCTCACTCTCAGGAAGTTTTTCCTAATATCTAATCTGTATTGACTCCCTTGAAGTTTTATACTGTTGTTTCTAGTCTTCCCATCTTGTGCCAGTGAGAATAGGGGTGATCCCTCTGCACTTTGACAGCCTTCAGATACTTGAAGATTGCTATCATGTCTCCTCTCAGTCTTCTCTTCTGTAGGCTAAGCATTCCCAGAACCTTCAACCATTCCTCATAGGACATGGTTTCCAGACCACTAACTATTTTCGTAGCCCTCCTTTGGACTAGTTTGTCAATGTCTTTTTTGAACTGGAGTGTCCAGAACTGGACACAGGACTATGGATGAGGTCTGACCAAGGTAAAGATTAAAGTATTCCAAAGACTTTGTGTTGTTACTTGCATTGTGTTTATATTCTTGGTGTCATTAATTTGCTCTGTTAAATCAAAAATAAAGTTTTTAATTTCCTATTTTTAAAAGAAGGAACTTAATTGAATTTTGGGAAATTCTGACTTTGGACTCTGATTGTTTTCTATTTTACAGTTGGTATTTTTTAAAGAACCAGACAGGATATTTAGTTAAGCTTCCTTCCTTCCTTCCTTCCTTCCTTCCTTCCTTCCTTCCTTCCTTCCTTCCTTCCTTCCGTTTCCCTATGTTTCTCCTTAGTGGATTTATTTATTTATTTTACCATAGAGACTGAGACTGATGATGGCTGTGAGATTAGACTAACGTTGTAATTTATGATAATATCCAAATTCATATTTGAAGGTGAACCATGGGTTGACATGGACTATTCCAGGTGGGCAGATGGAAAACATGATTGACTGCTGTAGTTGGTTGTCAAAGCAGATTAATGGGGCCTATTACTTATAAGTCACAGAACCCTGGCCTCCAACCAAAAGATTAGTCAAAAGACAGGATGCTTCATACTTCTGGCTTGCAATGGGAATGTCTAAGACTGCAGATGGAAATAAATATGCCACAGCAAATACACCACTGGAAATCTATATCTGCCTAGCTTTGTTCGGAAAAGGATAACTCAAATGTATTTTGTTTTTATTGAATTTGATCTTAAGTAAACAGTAGTGGGCAACAACTAGCCATATTTTAAGCAATCTGTAAAATGTCTCTGCTTTTTCAGAAATTAAAACCCTTTCTGCACTAGGGTGTTGATCAGAGTCTCTGATCCGGATCCAGGGCCCCTGTGTCCACACGTTTAATCTGGATCACAGAGGGCATGCCCCCATTAGGCAGGATCCGTCAGCCTGGGATGGAGCTAAATCCTGATCAAGAGGCCTCAGGGACCTAATTCAGATCATGGAGCATAGCAGATGGCATGCGGCATGCCTCCATGATCCAGAATCCCTGAAAGTAATTTTCAGTGTCATGCACCATAATGCATCACTGAAAATCATTCCCTCATGCACTGTGACCAGGATCCATCATTCCTAGCGGTTGGGGCATCTTTGTGTGCGGTGCAGGGGGGGGGAAGGGAGTCAGCTCCAAAGCTTGTGCCATGCTGTGTCAGCTTCTCCACTGCAATCTGAATCAATAGATCCAGGGAATCTGGATCTACCAATCCAGGTCTACAGCCATCACAGTGCGGAAAGGGCCTAAAACTGAGGCTGTATTTCAGCTTCACAGTTCCAGGTAGAGATGTGCATGAATTGGTGTTTTTGCATTTGATTTGTATTGAACTGATTGTAAGAAAATTCATATTTTTGTTCAAATAGATCCCCTTCAAATGTGGCAGGATTCTATTCAATACAAACTGAATGCCAAAAAAGAATTGTGCACATCCTGTTCCTGCACAGCTACGCTGGCGCCACTGCACAGCTTCCGACCCTGTCTGGAGGCACTCCCATTCTGCAAGGTTTCCTCATGCCCTTCTAGTCCAGTATAGGTGCGGTAGTGTGAGGGCAGACCTCATTTTGAAGGTCAAGCACAGGGATGGGAAAGGGGCACAAAATGCCTGAAGCTTTGTCCAGTGTCAATGACATGTACTTGGAGGATGGCAGCTGCTTTGTGCCAAAAGGCAGAATTCTGGATGTCTTGTTTTCATGATGCCAACACATAAAGAGCCACACCTAAGAAGACACCGAGAAGACTTGAAACAAGGGGTGTTCTTCCACTGTCACTAGAAGTATCCATTAAGTACCCATTGATGGGTACAAACATGCCATTACGTGCCCATTAATGGGTCCTTTTAGTAACAGTGGAAAAACACCCAAGCTATCCATTTTCCCAGCACATATTCCCAAGCTTCAGTGCTTTCTACTCCAGAAAATGAAAATCCTGATAACTCATATAAAGCAGGTAAAAAACTTTCTAATCAAAGATGGGAACAAAAGGAGGACAATTATTCTCTTGGACAAATGGCAGGAAATGGGGATCTTTGGCACCCGAAAGGGACAATTGGAGTGCATGCTTTGAATTAATAGAGATTTAAATCAAAGACTTCACAAGGGTAGTGAAGTTTTCAGTTTAAAGTGAGGACTTCTTTTAATAGCTTTTGGGAAGAATGCAGGTATGAGGTGAAGATCAGAGAAGCATCATAATTAAACACTTCAGTAATTTCATTTAGAAAATGACAGAACACTTGTAGAATTCAAGAACAATTGTTCTATGTTGTTCCATCTCTATCTCTCTCTTTCGTGGTTGCTGTCTTTTGAATCTGTAAACCATCTGTATCACATACAGACATACATATATATATATATAACATGGAACAATGTCCCATGCTGTCAAACACATCCATGTTTATAGCAAAACTAAGTGATGGGTAACCAGAGGGCATTTTCTTCACACACAGTCACTCACCACATGCCCTAAAGCCATACTAGGAATATGATAGAAAGTGCTACATTGGCAGGGTAAGTAAAAGGTTCTTGGAATGGCTTGAGTGTGCCATGACACTTGGTTGAAACCTGGGTGTTTGGAGCAGGAAGAAGAACAGAAGGAGTTACCAGACACAGGTATGTGCCTGGAATTGTCTCCTGCCATCTGACAAAGGCAACAATAGGTAATTGTGGGTGCTGAAGCATGAGGAAGACATTTGAAGCAAGTTATAACCAACACAAGTATCTGGCTACAAAAACAACCACTTTTCTCTATAGCACAACCCTAGAACTGGGAGGTGGGGGGAGGGCACACAGTGAAGCTGATGGGCAGAAGAGTCAGACGAGACAAAGGGAAGTATTTCTTCACCCAGAGGGTCATCGGTCTATGGAATTTGCTGCCAGAAGAGGTGGGGAAAGCAACCAGCCTGGACGTCTTTAAGAAAGGGTTAGACAAATTCATGGAAGATGGGTGCATCAATGGCTACTAGAATGGATGCCCAGGTAACATCTCCAGGTTGGATATACAGGCGGGATGCCTCTCAAGGCCATTTGCAGGGAGTCAAGTGCCAGGTGAAAGTTTTGCCCTTGTCTTCTGCTTGAGTTGCCCATAAGCAACTGGCAGCCCACCATGTGGGACAAGATGTCTGACTCGATGGGCTGTGGCCTGACCCAGCAGGGCTCCCCTTATGTTCTCGACCAAGTGAGATCTTCTGGAGAAAAGTAGTAATGGGATGTGCAGACTGCCAACGTATTCACAGGAAAAGAAACAGGTCAGGACGGAATGAGCCATCATCTTCATATACATTTTATTCTAACATGGCAAACTGTCCCTTTGTCGGAAAACGTGTCAGAGAAGCAATATAGATACCATGTAAATCTGGGAATTCAGAGAACTCAGGTTAAAAAAATGTCCATAGACTTACATTACAGTAGACTGCCCCTGTACAAATTACTTTATGGGGAAGAGTTCCCAGTGCAAGTCAGTGGAAGAAATGAACCTGCAGTGAGAAGGCACAGCACAGGTTGGCAATACCAGGAGCCACACCTGAAACCTTTGCCACACTCACACCAGAAAAAATGCTCCAATGCAGGCAATACCTATTTAAAGACTGGATGCCAAACCAGAATATTACAGACTTATTATATAAATATTCATCCCACCTCTCTAATTGCATATGTATATACATAAAGGCAGATATCCGAACCGTTAATTTTAGGTTCAGATATTATCAAAGTTTTTATGCATCATTTATTAAATTATACCAAAAAAAGTAATTATACTCCATTATAGCATAAACTTAAGATAAAATGGCAGAAGTCGATGTAAGTGATCCTTTTTTGAATTTAATACAATCTGTTCCTATTAGGAAGATCCAATTCAGTGCTTATGTCAATACACTGTTCTACCTTTAAAGATGAAGTGAATGGAAATAGAATCATAGAAGTTTGACAGTAGTGATGATCCTATCATAACTAGTTTCAAGGAAATGCCAACACTTTATAGAAGAAGAAAGAATCTTGTCTCCCTCTGTGAAGGAAAGATAACATATTTCCAAGAAAATATTATATATTTTCCCTTGTCAACACTTCTCAACATATCAGAAATATTACAGGATTTCCTCACATTTTAGGAACCTACCAGGTTATAATTTTAGACCTATCTTTCTGAGAGAGGGAGAAAAATAATAAAACAGAACTAAGTCACTAGGCTGACACCTTTACAGGAAAGTCTGCTTGAGTGATCAGTGGAATATAAGATGTAGAGATCTGTTCTGAACCTATTTGACTTCAGGGCATAAGTCTTGCTCTTTCCGGAGACAAGAGTTTGAAGCAGAAATAAAATCAAAACTTACAGCTGACTGACTTTCTGGTAACTCAGGGAAGTTTGTCGACACTCATGAATCAAATTAGGTTTTGCATATTAAATTGCATGAGACATTTTCAGCTGGATTCTTCACTGCATTTTTAAAATCAGTCCCACAATTTTGCTTTAGGCTCAAACCTGGCATATAGGAGCTGGGGTAGGGACTAAGGAAGAAATGAAGAAGAAGGTTGTACATTTGCAAAGCAATTTTGTACTTTCCTGCTCAGAAGCCAGCACTGCAGACTTCAATGGTATTTCTTATTCATGGACTGTTCATATGATTGTAGTATTAGGAGCTGTGCTCTGGGGTAACTAGTCTGGGGGAAAATGCAAGAAAATTCATTTTTGTTCAAATAGATCCCCTTCAAATGTGGTAGGATTCGTATTCAATATGAGTGTTCAGTCCCATACGAATGCATATGAATAGCATACAAATCCCATACGAATCCCTTATGAAGCTTCATACGAATGTATCAAAACTATTTGATCCAGATACGAATGGATTTGTATGTCCGAATTTGGTCTAATTCCTATGAATTTTGAATGTTATGAATATCTATGCATCTCTCCAATGTCACACGCTCTGAGTCATAATCATATGAAACATATCTCTTTGCAAAGCAACCATAGGCTCCTGTGTACAAAAATAGACAAATAATTTTCTATCAAAATGGGGCTATCGGTAGTTTACAGAAACTGGAGTGGATCAATTTTGTCTCTTTTGAGTGGAGGAATACCTAGACATGGGTGGGGGAGATTTCAGCTTTATTCTATGGCACTGAATTTTAAATTTTTATTAATTGCAACTTGCTTTGGGACCATGTGGTAAAGGGTGGGATATAAATGCCTTGAAATAAATAAATAATAAATAATTGCTTCCCCGTAAGATGTGAACTTAATTCACCTACTGTCTAAAATAATTTTCTGCATTATTTCCCCCTTCTTTGCTACATGTCTCTTGGCTATTGCCTGCAACAACTTTTGTCAGATAAGGAAACTTTTAAAAAATCACTGAAGTGAAAAGAAAACTTTCTCATTTCTACCTTCAGTCTTTTCATGGTTTAAAGTACAATAAAGAGAACATACCCAGCTATTTGCGGAATACAAGCTGAAGCACCCTGTCTCTTACCTTTGCTACTTTGTGTTGTTCATATTCAAGGTCTACATTGTTTGACTTGGATTATATAAAAACTCAGCCAAGGTTTAGGGGTTTCCAAGTCTATATGCTAAATATAATAACTTAGTAGTAAATAATGTATATTATATATGGGAATGACTAAGAACCAGCCCATTTCATCCTCCTTCAGCAGGAATGGATTTTTGTGTGTGAGAGAGAAAAGTTTACTTGAGAATATAGAGGAATAAGGGAAAACCTGGTCAAACGGGTCTTAATATATACTGTTGTTTGAACATTTAGATACAAATTTGAAGATATAAATGTCAACAACATTCGTATGTGTTATACGTAATTGTATGCATTTCGTTTGCATCTTGTTTTATCCCATATGCATCCCATTTTCATTCCATGTTATAGGCCAAATGGGTGCAGATCTGTACATTTGAATCATTCGAAAATTCATTTGAATGTTTACAATTTGGATGTGAAGACATTCTATTTGAATTTGAATGTCCACATTTGAACCAATTCAACTGAATTTTGAATGTTTAGAACATTCGTGCACATCCCTAGTGAGGCAGTTTGGTCTAATGGGCATACCAGATTCAATTCCACTCTCCAACAGCTGGGTGACCTTGGGCTAGTCACAGCTCTCTTCTGCGCTCTCACAGCCCCACCTACTTCACAGGGTGTCTGTAATGGGGAGAAGAATAGAAAAGCTTTGTCAGCCTCTTTGAGTCCCCTTAAATGGGTGAGAAAAGCGGGGTGGAAAAGTCAACTCTTCTTCTTCTTCCCCACTATAGGGTAGGATAGAAATACAATGAATGAATGAATGAATGAATGAATGAATGAATGAATGAATGAATGAATGAATGAATGAATGAATGAATGAATGAATGAATGAATGGGCTATACACTTTCAGGTTCAAACCTCAGACAGTTTTCAGCCTGGTCTTTTTAATCAGTTTGTGTAGGCAGGCAGGCACAAATGCATATGCATACATACAGACGGACTTTTTCTTATAGAACTGAATTGTTCCTTCTTTGGAGTCATGAAAGTATTCGACACTATTTTCCCCCAATAATTACCAAAAGGCGCTTTTTCTGTATAGCTTGATTTGAACGGGATTTCACGTAAGTAAACAAGTCTCTCGAGCTGAGAGTTGCCCCTTTGTTGAGAACAAATGATTGTGTATATCCGACCCTCGCCTTAGAGATGGTGAAAGCGTATGGCGCTCAATATTCTCCTAACATAACAGGGGTTTCCGTCATTAGTGGAGGCTGCCATCCACCCTTTTGCTCCCCTTGGATTTCTCCCACACAAAAGCACAGGCAGGTGGAAACAACATATTTCAGTTAGATAAAAATGTTTTATTTTCTGAGTTGTGAGGTCTTGTTGTGTTATTTAAGGTTATCCTATACCTTCAAGATTGAAAAGTGAATAATTCAATACATGAGAATTCCCATATCCCCTTTTGCTTGTCTTGACATTTCTAAGTCTGCATCAAATTTTGATACTCACAACAAAGGCTATAAAATGCAATAAAAAGTCGTACAATAAAACATTTTTGGTGGATTTACAGTCAAAGCCATAAAATCACCTCTAATGGCTATTTTAAAAATGATCTTGCTTCTTTCCCGAGAACATTGCGGTTATTTTAGTTTTAAGACACAGAAGGCTTGGTAAACTGTAGCACGAGTGAGCTGCTCTCTCTCTTTTAAAAACAAAGAGATTGCAAGTTCAGTAAAACCAATTCTAATACCTATGTCCATTTTCCAAAAGTTACTGGACTTATTCTTTTAAAAAGTTCAGAAAGTGCATTTATTTGGACAAAGGCTGTTCAGATATACAATCACATTAATGAGATATTCAGGCACATTCTGAGGAAAATCCTGAGCCTTCATTTCCAAACCAGAGGACTATTCCCACTACAGCCCAGCCTTCCCC
The DNA here is from genome assembly GCA_023333525.1 of Aspidoscelis tigris stejnegeri. NCBI lineage: Eukaryota > Metazoa > Chordata > Lepidosauria > Squamata > Teiidae > Aspidoscelis > Aspidoscelis tigris. Next base: position 796,803 of record JALMGA010000013.1, on the reverse strand, counting down.
AATCACTTACCTGTTGCATCTAGCTGGGGAGCATTTGCACCTCTGGTGGACAAGGAGGTCAACAGGGTTGCCACATAAGTGCACTGGCAGCCCTTCTGCCCTCCTGATGTGACTGTGAATGCGCAGAGTGTTGTCATGGTGACGGCACTGACACATGCACAGCCACACAGGGTGCCACAGCCAAAATGGCAGCACCCTGAAGAGGACCAGCCTTGCAATCAAATCAAGGAAAGTATTCGATCGCGGAGGGGCAGCTAACGTTGACTAGCACTCCAAGTGCAAGCCCTGGTCAGCGTTGGTTCATTTTGCTATTTTCCCATCCAGCAGACCGGAAGGGAAGTACGAAATCACCCCTGAGCTGAGCTAAAAAGCCCAGAATGTTTGGTGATAATTAACATTTGAAACTGACTGAAAACGGCAATAAAAGAGAGAGAGAGAGAGAGAATCAACTTGACTTCTTTGTAACAGAGTTTGTATTGCTGCATGAAATTTATTTCAGTAAACTGACAGCCATTTGTATATTGCTTGTTTCTGTGTCAATTATTGAGACGCCACAAAGCAGTTTCATGCAGAAAGTAAATGTTTTGTTTTGTCTTCAACAAGAAGGGCATATAAAGTAAGATATTTCAGTATCAGTAACCTATCTGAGCTCTGAAAATGTCAAATGTTTAATCCGCTATCGATCCATGTCGAATGCAATCTGGATCCACTGAGGATGTGACTGGTGCTCCATTTTTCCACACCCCCAATCTAGCGAATGTCCAAAGTAGTCGTACGAATGTCCAGAAACATTTGTATTTCATATGTATGATAGCATACGGATATTATAACATTTGATTAGTGTACAAATGTCTGAATTTGTACGACTTCGTATGAATAATGAATGTTTTGAATATCCATGCACATCCTTATTCCAGAGATTTAACCTTCACCTTGATACTTTTGGGTGCCATCAGGACACATCAAAGCCCAAGATTAAGAGCAGTGTTCACCTCCAGCCCATGCTGCTAGTCTTGACTGAATCTGTAAGGCCTACCTCTCTCCATGCCTGGCAAGCATAAAGGGAGGGGAGAAGACGGAAAAGAAAAACAAACATGTCCAAGTCTAAGATTCCTATGGCCTTCTTTGGCCATGCCTGGATGCAGAGATAGCCCGTTAATTTTATGCAGAAGGGGAGGGGGTTGCATAACTGTCCTTTTGGATTATGCTTTAAAGTTATCCAACGCTCTCCTGCACATTTCTGCATAGTTACAGTTCTCCAGTTGCAATCTGCATAAGATAATTGATAATTTAGCTTCAGCTTCTTGTCTTTTAAGAGTGTTTATTCACAGAAAATCCCCTTTCCCCAAAGCCTGTAAAAATATTAGAGAAGAATACAAAATTCTCTGCACAAGAAAGACGGGAAAAGAGCACAAAAAGGCAGAACAAACAATGGAAGTGACCATTTCTGAAAATGCTTGTGTAAATATCCCTTTGCGTAAGCCCATTAATGAACAAATATTAGATTACCCTTTCGTGATATTTTCAAAGCTTTAATTTGTATTTAATTGAAACAATATTAGCAGCTCAGTAACATTTACATGAATGGCTGTTGTAAGGTCAGATTCTGTGTATCCACAAGCACATATGCATTCAGCCAGAAGGTTCCTTCTGCTGTGATGTGAGCAGGAGAACACACATTTTAAGCATTTTCCAAGCTGCATTTATATATATTTCATATATCTTACATAAATGTGTTACTTTTGCAGGCAGAGCATGAGATTCAAGGACAAGCTGGTCTTTTTTTTGCAGCTGTTGAATATGAATGAACCTCCTTCTATCTACAGCTTGACTCACCCAGAATCAGAGCCTATGCTCAACACTTGTTGTGTTCGTGATTTTGTTCACGTTGGGTGTTTTCACACTTTGCTTCCCATCCACTGGACAGGAAAGGAGCACAATCACTCAACATTAACTAGCATTCACACTTCTGAGACCTAGTGACTTACACCCCATGCCCTGCACCTATGAACGGTTTCATGGCCAGTCCTCTCCTGGGCACCACCACTTTGGCTGCAGTACCCTCTACGACTACATGTGCATCAGCCCCATTGCCATGACAACACTGATGCTCTGTGCACACCCAGTCACACCTATGGTCATGCAAGGTGGCAGAATGCTTGTGCAGCACCTCAGATGACCCTGGGGCACTGGAAGAGGTGCAAATGGCTGCTGCCTGGACAAGCCAGGTAAGCTTTAGGTTAATATTGGTAAAGGTGTGAAGCACAATTTCATGCTCCACACCTACTCAATAATTAGGCATCTTCTGGGAAGTCAGGGGGTGCTTGGAAGCTGTAATGGCCTCCTCTAAGTGCAAATGCTCTTCTCCAGATGTTGCCTAATTTTTTACTATTGGTCAGAGCGTGAATAGGCCTCTTTTCTCAAACCAGTGTGACGATGGACTGTGAGATGTTCTAACTTTAGTTAGGAAAGAATTCCAGAGATGCCAATGTGCCCTCTCTAGGTATCCTTCCCCCCCCCCTTTATGCTAATAGGGGTGCCTTACCCACTCCTTACCTGCTGCTCTGATACTTACGTTACAGTACAAGGAATACAGCAAGAACAGAACAAATACAGCACACACATTTTAAATACAACACTTTCAATACACCTTAAATACAGTAACCAGTCAATGGGTGTCACATCGTGTAAATTTGGATTTCTGAATATCTGATTCGGATTCGATTGTTATTTGTCAGCTTTGATTCGGATTTTTGAATATTCGTGCACATCCCTAACTAGAAAATCCACAGTTTCATCAATGTACATTCTAGATTGCTTGAAAGGCTCTTGCTCTGAAATCTCTCCCCTAAATCTTTCAGATAAATAAATGGAATGGAAGAACAGATGCAATCCTAAAAGCAGATTACCAAAGTAAAGCGTCAGGGATATACTTATGCTTCCTTCGTTCAGTTGAGACCTAAAAATATTTCTCATTGATGTCCAACAGCAAGGGACATTTTCCCTTCACCTCTTATGATTAAATGCAAATGGTTCACCTGATTGAAATTCTGACATCTCACAAAGTTTGTAGCAGTCACATTGAATCTGCTGAGCCTCCCAAGAAAGTTGACTTCCCCACCGTAACTTAATATGCGACCAGATGTTCCACTCCCTTGGAACACAGAAGATGTCGACAGTGTGACAGTATGTCTAAAAGATCAAATTCAAATGAGAAGGGGGAGAAATCTAATTAGGCGGCAAGATATTAATTAATAACACCCAGTTGAGAAAACGGACATATATATTCTGTGCTGTCAATGTATGTTTGCAAAATGCAGGGGCACGCCAGTTCTGAAGAGAATTTTTCCTCTAACCTCGTAAGGATGAGCATTTAACTTCCCCTGTTGGTACATATAACACAAGTGGGTCACATATAAAATTCATTAATGAAAATCAGAAGAACTTAACTTTCAGTAGTCTGATTGATTCCTCATTTAAGTTGTGTTCAGCCATGTGGATACTGTCAGTATTAATTTGTAATATACACTTACTGTATAATTACATTATAGGAAGACAACTTTTCTTTTTTACCTTTTGCAGCTTAGTTCTTGTTGTTTGGACTTTAAAAAATCTTTTACAGCCAATCAAGTTGCATTTTCTCTCTTTTTCTAACATTGTCAGAGGGAAAAAAAATGGTTTTGTACTGTACATTAGGGGTAACTTGATATGTTTCTTACTATTAATAATTCTTACCCAACTTCAAAATATAAATTAGTCTGTCTCGTAATTCTTAGATGTGTTATGAATAGTAGATCACTTCTCCAAGAAGCTGCTTTCTAGTAGAGATATGAAAATTTGGTTTATATTTGAAAATCCAGTTGAACGTTAATTCATGTTCAAAGCTGTTCAGCCCAAACATGCAGTTGTTCGGACATCTGGAAATTTGATTAAACCAATCATATATATTTTGAACTATATCAAAATGATGATAATGATGATGGAAATGCGTAGGCTGAAGTTTGCACTTACCCTGGAATTCATATCATTTTATGTCACTTATGGATTTCCATCCCATAGTGAAAAATTGGTAATTTGTAGGGATGTGTGCAAATGGGGTTTTGGTCATTCGATTCACAATGAATTGAATGTTAGAAAATTCATATTCATTCAAGTAGATCCCCTTTGAATATGGTAGGATTCTATTCAATACGAATGTATTCATTTTTTAAAAAAAAATTATTCACATTTTCACATACATTAACACATAGATTAACACAAATACAAACCAAGAATACAAACCAGTCAATACTATTTACATTAATATACCATTCTTGTGATCAATATATCCTGGTGTTTATTTACACATTATTATATCCACCCCCCCTTTCCTCCCCCCCCTTGGATAGATGGTACCATTATATCTATTTTCTCATTGTCTTAAGACCAATTTCATAACGTTCAATAATTCATGCCCCCCCACCTGTCTTGTTGAATATATATTATCAATTTAAACCATTTGCCCTTCCAGATATCCCTATTGTCTTTAACTACGCTCTCGTTACTATCTAAATAATCAGTAATCATTTGATCTGATAAATAATGCTGCCAGTTTTCAATCTGCCATTTACTTTTATCTTTCCATCCCAAGACTATAACAGCCTGAACTGCCATAATCATCTGTCGGAATAGATATTTGTCTGTACTCATATTTAATTGTGATTCTATATCTTGGGTTATACATATTTCTTTTGTTTTGCTTACTCTATATCCCAGTATTATTTCTATCCATCCCCAAGCTTCAGTCCACAATTTTTGTACTTCTGGGCATTCCCACATTATATGCAATAATGTACCCTGTTGTCCACATCCATGCCAACATAGTGATGATACATTGGGGATAAATTTTGCAATAATTTTTGGTGTTCTATACCAACGCATCATCACTTTCATTTGAAGTTCTTTCACCCTTGTATTTTTTATCTTCACAATATTTTCCCAGATTTTTTTCATTTTTTGGTTTGTAATATTTATATCTGTTCCCCATTTCTGTGTGAGGAGATCTATATTATCATATAAAAAATTATTTAAAGCTATATATACCTCCCCTGCTATTCCTTTTATAGTTTTTAATTTCTCCTCAGATATCTCTTCCAACTGGGTATTGTTGTTTTGGATACATTGGCTATAGTTTCTCTGCAGCATCAAGTTTCTGGCTTGAGTTATTTGCAACCATTTATCACCTAATATTGCTATCCATCTGTTTCTAGGAATGGGATTGCCTCCTTGATAATAACAGTTGCGAATAGTTATTATTCCATTTTCCGCTAATTTGTCTAGATCTGTTTTACTAAAGATTTCAGTTTTGTACAAATATCTGATATGAACAAATACATATCCAAAGTATTGTCTTTCCATCCCAAGACTATGCATACGTATCCGATACAAATCTGATAAGCATCCGGCATGAATACATATATATCCAATGCACATCCTATACATTTCTGATATGTATTCTGTAACATATCCCCTCTGAAAGCACCAAATTTGACCGGAATCCACTTTTAATCCGCTCTCTATCCATGTTGAATGCAGTTTGGTTCCGTTGCAGATGTGGCTGGTGCCTCATCTGTTTGCACCTCCCCAGTTTCACTTATTTCTGAACTATTCATACAAATATCTGGAAACATTTGTATTCGTATGAATGTTAATATACAAATGTTGTAATATTCAATTTGTATATGGATGTCTGAATTAAGCCGAATTCCAGTGAGTAACAAATGCTACAAATACTTCTGCACATCCCTAGTGATATGATCCATTCCTTAATCAGCAGAATAAAATAGTATTTCCAAGTGTAACAAACCTTCAGAAAATGCACTGAAATATCTGAATGGTTTGTGAGGAACACACAAGGATTAGCAGGCTGCAACTTAAGCATTTTTGCTTGTTTGCTGCCCTGTTTTTGTTTCAAATAGGTTGTGCCTTTCTGAGGTCATCTAGAGAACAGGCAGAATTCATTTGTTGAGGTGTTAAATGGGTGATTGCTCTAAAGGAAGAGCAATAGAGGTGTGAAGAGCATCCATCCTTTTTCGCTTCAACACTTTGATTGTCTGGTATTAGATTTTAGTAAGAATTAAATTTCAAAAATTAATTTTATGCACCATTTAAACAAGTGGAACCTTGAATGAGGCTTCCTTTGACTTAATTATTCTAAATCATTCCATAAGTTTTATGTAACATAATAAATATGTACTTTATTTGCTTCTGGGAAAACAGTTAAATTTTGCATGCTTTTCTGAACCAATTGAGGTACAAAAGTAATTAAAGCTTTCACTGCTTTCTGATAAGAAAAATTAGACACAGTAATTAAGGCCTCCATTTTTTAAAAGCAGTTGCATAGAAATACAATATTTTAAACCCCTATTCACATGTGAATGTCAGTTTTGATAGTGTGCACGTGTGTGCTGTGCTCTGCTAAAATGACACCTAAAATATAAATATTAAGGTGCAGAAGAAATAAAGACTGTTTGAAGACGACCTGAAGTTGTCCTAAACTAAAGGTGTGAACCAGGGCCACAGAGACCCCTTCTCCATGTTAGTCTGCCTGTCTTAACACGAAATGGAGCCAGATGAAAATTAAGAGGCCCTTAATCCAGATCAGTTGTAGACCTGTTAAATCACCCCTATGAGATGGAACTGGAACTACCGGGGGCTGCCATACCATGTTGCTAGAAAGCACCCCACCACCACCCCACACATACACACACTGATGGCTAGTAGCATGCTATGGTCCATTACACCCCAATAGCTCTGGGATTTACTGCTGCTAAGTAAAGAAAAGAGCATGGAGCCTTTGCCTCTGACTTATTTTCCACACGTAATAAGTCCCAGAATTCTTCTATATGAACCAAGGGCATCCTTTGGTGAAATTTTAACATCCGTAGTGAAGAGTTCAAAGGTATTAGGTTCTTTCGCCACTTTGTCCACATCTTAAAAGCAACATTCTGTTTCCTTTGTGGTGTCCAGTGGACAGGTTTTAAATAAGTCATATTGTTCTTTTTCTACCTATGCTCATCAACCAGTGGTGTGTGTTGCATCACCCAGGTTGCCACAGGAGCATCCAGTGAGCAAGACGGTTACTGTGGCGAGGCGAAGCCTATCGGCATAGGGATGTCCACAAATGGGGTCGTTGTTGTTTTGACACTCTACTCGTAATGAATCAAATGTTCGAAAATTAATATTTGTTCAAATAGATCCCCTCTGAATGTGGTAGGATTCTATTTGATACAAATGTATTCATTTGAATTCATACGAATATCTGATATGAACAAATACATATTCAATACAAATTAGTAAGTATCCAGTATGTATCCCGTTACAAATCTGAACTCTGAAAGTATCAAATCCGGACTGAATATTTCGTGTGCACGCATGTGTAATTTGTGTGACATTGTTTTATATAATTAAGTGCTAAAATTAAGCCTATATTGCTTTTATGTTCTAATTTGTATAACAAATGGTGATAAACCCAGACAATTGGAGAATATTTTCAAGAACATCAACTGCATTGCTCAGGGCTGACCTTTACTAATAAGGTATTTTCATTGGCTGTCTGTTTCCTTTCCCCGCCAATTAATAAAAAAGGAAAACTAAGAGGAGTTGTAAACATGGAATTAGGGTGGGATAGAGCAGTATTGTGGCATCACAAAAAGGCAGTGTTTCACTCTAAGTCTTTGAAAATATTAGACATTAGAATTCCGATGCCTCATCAGATGCTGGAATGAGAAGACAACACAAATGGAGACCTATTATTTTGACAGAGATTGTAATGATAATGTAAAATAAGTGTAACAACTTTGCAAAGGACTCTGTCTTCTCTTTTCAATAAATTTTGGAAACTCAATTTTAATTTTTCTTTCCAAGAGGAAAATATAATCAACTTGAGATAGCATCAGAAGCTAACATGAAGATGCTAACAGTGTTTGCTGCTATGTGTAGTCAAATCATTATTTGAAAGCTGAGTGGCCTCCATATGTTGGATAAAATTAAATGCACATTATGATGTTTCATCTTGGAAGTTGACAGACGGACAGACGGACAGATGGACAGACGATATAGATAGATAGATAGATAGATAGAAGATAGAAGATAGAAGATAGAAGATAGAAGATAGAAGATAGAAGATAGATAGATAGAAGATAGAAAGATAGATAGATAGATAGATAGATAGACAGATAGATAGATAGATAGATAGATAGATAGATAGATAGATAGATAGATAGATTATAGTGTTCTTCAGTTTGAATATTCATACTTTTTCATTCATTTTTAATTTGTGCAGTGTGGACATTAAAGGACTTGATTGTCTCAGTTGAGGAATTGTTTGTGACTATGTCGGACCGAAGAGTTGTTAAATATTCAGCAGTTAGCTCATTCCTCTTTTTTTTTCTAATAAGGAGTCAGTTCAGGACACTTTAGGTACAATTGTACTTGTTGGGTTAATGAAATTCAACTTATAACAGTTTCTCCTTCCCTCCCACAAAGTGCAGCGTTGCTACATGGAAGCCTCGGGCCTTGAGGCGCTTAGCCAACAAGAGTGTAATGTAGCCATTAATATTGACAAATGCCACATGGAAATGCCTCAGGCACCTGTCCTTAAGGCCGTCCGGTCCCTGTCCAAAGCCGCTTCCCTTTGCCTCCCCCACTGTTTTTAAGGTGCCACCACTGCCCACGCAGAGAAATCCAATTACCGCTCTTTTGTACGCCGGTATCTTCATCTGCAGCAGGCAGCAAAAAGCAAAGCCACACTTAGGTGACACTTTCTTAGCTGTAGGCACATCTGATTAATGAGGCAGGTCCCAAATTAGCTTTGTTTGTCCCCCCCTTCCCTCTCCACACCCCCCTTATGTCAAGTAGATTTCCTTAGCATTGCAAGATCCATTGTATAATGTTGCTCATTAACATTTTAACCACCAATAAGCATTGTGAAACATAATGGCTTTCTTAAATAGCAGGAGTCATCCATCCATGTACTACTTATCCCTGTAAATATAATGGGTTATGATTTGATATTAACAGACTCACATTTATCCATTTAGAGAACCCCGAAGGCAGCCAAGGCTATTGTTTCTAACTAGCTAGAAAGCTCATGAGTGTCAAAAGAAGTCTGTTGAATAAACTCACTCGATAAGCCCTTCTGTCTTGCTAGATTCCAGCCTCATCCACAAAATAAAATGAATTCATTCATTATGGCACAAAAAGCTCCTCTCCCCAAGAAAGAATCTCACACTCCAGATGGAAAGTTCCCCTTCATGGTGGGACTGTATTCGTTTGTCAGCTGTCTCACCTCCAAACCAAGGGCATTCTGGAGGAGATTTACATAGATTTCAAATTTTTCATGAATTATCAGGCATCTGTGAGTCAGTGGTGGATCAGTGGTGGGAAAAGTGCTTGAACAGTATGGGCACATTTTGGTCTAGTGGTTAGGGAGCCAGACTCTTACCTGTGAATATTGGGTGTGATTCTGCACTCCTCCATGAAGCCAGCTGGGTGACCTTGAGCTAGTCACAGGCCTCTTCTGAGCTCTCACAGTCCCACACACCTCAAAGGGAGAACAGAAGGTTTGTCAGCTGCTTTGAATCTGCTTAAAATGGCTAAGAAAAGCAGGATAGAAAAGCCAACTCTCCTCCTCCTCTTCCTTCTTTCCTTCTTCTTTTCAGCATCTCCCAGATAGAGGGATGGTTTATTTTTGGTGGATGCATTTAGCAAGGTTATTTTACACTCTGATTCATTGGGAAGCTGCCTATGTTGATGGATGAAACAAAGAAAAGTCTTGTTATGCTGGAGGAAATATTCTCTAACACCTTGGAAGTTCTTAAGAGGCAGCAATAGCTAGAGGTTGGTCAAATAGGCTGGAGCCTATCCACACTTATATTCCTGGAATGTCTCTGGCTGCTCCAGGGAGGCCCATCAGCATGCTGCACCACCTCTGAGCATCCCTGAGCATCCAGGAGCTCTCTCCAGCTGCCACAATCATTGTTAGCTGTGGTCAACTTTGTCCACAGCCTCACCAGGAGCAGCTAGTGAGATCCCAGATGCAGCATTTGCACTCTTGGGCCAGATGTTGCTATGGCCATTGCAGTGGAAATCTAGCCTGGCCAGGCCAGGACGCGCTGGGCCAGGCCAGGCCATCTGCATTTCAAGTGCTGATGGTCCAGTTGGGAAATACACTAGAAGTGTGGATAGCTACTTCTTAGGATTGTGCATGAATGAGTTTTTTGATATAAAATTCATAACGAGTCAAATGTAAGAAAATTTGTATTAATTCAAATAGATCCCCTACGAATGTGGTAGGATACTGGATACAAATATCTTGGTACCAATATCCAATATGTATCTGATTTGAATGAATACGTATCCGATACAAAAAAATATGTATCTGACACATATCCTGTAACATGTCCGCACTCTGAAACCATCAAATCTGACCTGGATCCCCTTTTAATCCAGTCTCAAAGCATGTTGAATGCAATCTGGATCCATTGCAGATGTGACTGCTGCAGCTTCTCTCTTGCATCCCCCGTTTAACGATATTTGTGCATATCCCTCCTACTTCTGTACCTGATCTTTGCTTCTCTCTAATGGTACAATAAGAGCATTCCAGTGAACAAAGTGTGAAGAACCCTGGCTTAATGCCAGCATAGACACCTCCAACGTATCACTGGAGTCAAGAAGGAATGCTACCAAAGTCTCCACAGCCAAGTCAGAAGAAAAAAAACAAACCGTGTGTGCTATTGTTTCAAAAATTCAAGTTTCCTAAATTTCCCTAAGTTGTTTAAACAATCTGTCCCAGACTTTCTCTGGAGAATGTGATCATTGCATTTCATGGAGAGGCACCATCTTTATTTCTCAAGGTATGGTTCTGTATGCTCATCCACCACCTTCATTCTCTATCTCTCTTTCATTAGTTTTAAACTATTCAAAACAAATGGTCAATATGTCCTGAGATCCCAGAAGGCCCAGAAGACATTTCAATTTTAAATTTTGTCATTTTTGATGATTAATAACGTCTTTCTGCCATCTGGTCTGATAGCCTCTATGTGTTTTATCTCATATCAAATTGCTTTTCTATTTTCTTTTGCCATCTCCTGGGTCTTCACTGCAATTTTATTAGTTTCACCTACTTATTTATTTATTATTTACATTTGTACCCCGCCCCATACCCGAAGGTCTCTGGGTGGGTAACAACCTTAAAACAACAGATTAAAAACTGAATATACATTAAAGAACTTTAAAAATTCAACCAATCTAAAACAATACACAATATGTTTAAAATGATATATGTCTGTACTGGGGAGGGGGGGGCATATAATCAGCTAAAGCCAAGGGCCAGAGCAAAGAGGTGTGTCTTCACTGCCTTCCTAAATATATATAAGGAAGGGGCATGACCCACCTCAAAGGGGAGAGATAGAGCTGGGTACCTTCTGCATACTGATGACACCTTACTCCAAATCTCCCAATGACCTCTCCCAACAGCTTCATATAGATGTTAAATAGCATGGGAGATAAGATCGACCCCTGAGGAACCCCACAAGTGAGTTCCCTGGGTGTCAAATCAGTGTCTCCCACAGCCACTATCTGGGATCTATTCTGGAGATAGGAGCAGAACCAGTGCCAAGCACTGCCTCCCACTCCTAAACTCCATAACCTCTCCAAAAGCCGCTGAGAGGTCCAGGAGAACCAACAGGGTAGCATTCCCCCTGTCTCTCTCCCTGAGAAAGTCATCAACCAGAGCGACCAAGGCAGTTTCCGTGCCATAACCGGGCCTGAAGCCAGATTGAAATGGCTCCAGATAATCAGCTTCTTCCAAGGAGACATATGGAATATGTATGCGTTCATACTGGACATTTTTACGAATTTGTATGAATACATTCACATCAAATAGAATCCTACCACAATCGAAGGGGATCTATTCAAACAAAGACTAATTTTCTTACATTCTATTCAATACTAATCAAATGCAAAAAAACCACCATTTGTGCCCATCCCTAGTCTGGGTTACTAAATAGTTTTTACAATAAATCTTTTTAGATTCTGCTGAGAGAATACCTCAGCTATCATCAAGACACTTGAATGGATTATTTCCTGTTGAGTAGGCCTTTGCTTTTGACAGTACCAAAATATCTTGCAATCTGTTTCTTTGTTCCTTTTAATCAAGGCTTGACTTTTCAATACGGAGTCTGTTGAACAAAGATGGATCCTGGTCTGATCCAGGGACTACAGGAACCCTAGTCTGTCTCTCTGTATTTTCAGCCTATGTGCAACTTATAATGCCTTGTACTGTCCATGTCTGTGTCTTTGTTGGCACAACACCTTTTCTGAGAGCTACACTGATGTAAAAAATGTGTGTATTAGGATAATGATGGAAGAAAATGCATATATTAGGACCTTTAAAATTTTGTTGATGCTGTTTGAAAGAAAATGTAGAAATAGAGAAATTAAAATTTAGACTAGAAATATAAAAAAATTGTGCAAAAGGAATAAAAGAGCTCTATCCATTTCTATTTTACTTTCCCCCCCAATTACTGGCATCTTTCTTTCTGAATTTTAAATTAATATTGAGTCAAAGTGTATCTCCACTAGGTTTTGCCTGCCTCCTTTGCTTAACTTTACATATATTACTTGTAACAAGTTTAGCTGTTAAGCTTTTGCATCATACATTGGAGTTGGAATGAGAATGCCATTCCTTATTTTCTATGTAAAATATTTAATCAAAAGTGATCTACAATTTCAGGCATGAATGCATAACATCTCATTATTAACCACTAGCTGAGACATTTTACAGGAAACCCACTATGGACTAGGATGTAATGGAAGCATTCATAAGACTCTGGTTACACTACACCTTACATTTCACTGAGTTCTGACCATTGATTTGATACTAACTGTAAAGCTATGTGGTAAGTCATCTTCTGTGAGCCTTTACCACTTTCCTTTATTTGTCATGCTCTTAGACTACACTGTGGTCTAGCGGTTAGGAGCAGGAGCCTTATCTGGGAATACCAGGTTTGATCCTTCCCTCCTCCACAGAGCCACCTTGGGCAAGCCACAGCTCTCTTCTGAGCTCTCACAGCCCCATCTACCTCACAGGGTGTTCTATTGTGGGGAGAAGAACAAAAAGCTCTGTCAGCCACTTTGAGACCCCTTAAATATGAATATGAATCGTATCCATAGGTTGTGAAAGTGGGGTAGAAAAGCCAACTCTTTCTTCTCCTTCTCCTCCTCCTCCTTCTTCGACCATGAGAAATTCAGGCTAGGAATATTCATTCCTAGCGGTCAGCAGTATGAGGGGCCAACAGTGGAGACCTGGGCCAGATCAATGCCATCAGTGCTGATGGTCTTCATCCATCCCATTCCTTCATGTAACCCAGATCAGTGGGTCCTATTTTTCCATATTTGCTGATCTGGATTATCCATCCATCCATCCATCCATCCATCCATCCATCCATCATTTGCATTTTTATCCCTGCTCTATACCCAAGGGTCTCAGAACAGGTTACAACATATAAAATAAATACATTAAAACAATAACATATTAAACATATTATAGAAAAGGAACTGCAGAAGAGCAGTTACTGGGGCTGGGCTGAGTAGGGACATGCACTAATATTTTTTTCGGGGTCCATTCATATTGAAGTAAACACAAGAAAATTAATATTCATTCGAACACATTCAAATGTGTTAGGATTCAAATTTGATAGAAATCTTCTATGGAAATTTGATATGAATGTTCAACGTGAATCACATTTGAATCCCCTCATATCCCCTACATATCCCCTATGTATACAATTCATATTCCCTATGTATCTGTTCTGGATGTGTCAAATCCACCCTGAATCCGCTTTGAATCCACTCTGGGTCTGGTGCAGATGTGACTGGGCAGCTGCTTTCCCACCTCCCAAGTTCATGAAAGAAACAAAAGCCTTCTATGAATGTTCCGAAGTATTCGATTAGAATTCAAATATCAGTCTTCAAATCTGACAACATTCCATTCAAATTCAAATGTCCAAATTTGGACAAATTTGACCAAATTTTGAATGTTACGAATATTTGTGCCCTTTCTTGGAGACAAAAAGGAATATGGGGCACACGATAACCCCACCCTTCCCCAAAACACAATGGACCTATTCAGAGTGAGAGAAGCCATACAGGAAAGGCCATTCAGGCACCTAGGGGTTCCCCAAGGGTGGGTGTCCTAGAGAAACAGTCCGAGTATTTTGGCAGGTGATCCTGGAAAATGAGGAATCGACACTTTGCTCCTAGGAAAGACTGGGCTTTCGCCTTAGGACAGCTATTTCCGGATGCTGACAGCAAGCCTGGTTTCTCCCCCTCTTCCTCTCCCCATTTCTACACTCTCCTCTGTTCTTATTTTTGGCACACGCTTTAAATAATCCAGAATACTCTATTTAAATAACTCTCAAGTAAATAACTAATGCAGAAGCTGCCTTTGGCATTCAAGTAATACAGGCACAAAAGCAATACCTCAAACCCCCAAAGGAAAAGAAAACTTTTCTGAGACAATGCCACAAGTACACTGTTTTCCCCTTAGGCATGCCTGAAGGATAACAAAGGTCAGCTTTTATTTATTTATTTATTTATTTCTTCTGCACGCTGCATGGAAATCATTGTGCAGTAACTGAGGAACAAACCGAGAAGTTACTGAATGCTGTATAAGTTATACTGACCTCAGTGGGTTAACTTCCACAAAGATACCTATAGAATTATTCTGCACAAATACAGGTTAGAGAGTCTTCCTCTCACGGTCTTGTGATCTATGCACTGGATTTCTCACATTGTTAACAGACTTTATATTAATAAAGTACATTTCTCCTTCTTTTTAATCAAGCAGATCTGCGTGTCCTCTTGGAGTCTGAGCTGACGCTTGAAGTTCAGGCTGAGGCCGTGGCAAAAGTGCCTATACTCAACTCCGTCTGGTTCCACAGCTAAGACCCCTTCTGCACAGAGATTATTTGGCCAAAGTTATCCATGCTCTGGTAACTTCCAGACTGGACTACTGTAATGTGCTCTACATGGGGCTGCCCCTGAAGACGGTTTGGAAGCTGCAGCTGGTGCAGAACACAACTGCTAGCCTGCACATCACACCGGCCTTAAAAGAGCTGCACTGGTTGCCAATTCACTATCAAGCCTAATTAAAGGTGCTAATTTTAACTTATTACGTCCTAAATGACTTGGACCCCAAAGATCTAAAGGGATGCCTTCTTCCATACTGACCTGCCTGTGCCCCACGATCTGGAGGAGAGGCCCTCCCTCAGTTTTACCACCACCCTCAGCAGCAAAAGGAGTGGGAAGCCCGGACTGTTTCCAACAAGCATATCAGTTGAAGCTTAATAGCCCTTCTAATTGCTTTATGTAGAAGTGCCCTGTTTTTTCCTGGCAGGCATCCTAACCCACAGGGAATCTCTCAGTCTTGTGTTCTTTTATACTGTAGCCTCTTTCCCAATAATAATGACAACACTTATGTTTGGTTATAAACTCTACATGTATTTTCCCAAATAGTTAAATACTCAGAAGAAATTTGTATGACATTAGCTGGTTCTGAAACACAGTATCAGTTGTCTCCATGCTGGTATAGATGTCTTATAAAATGTGACCTTCTGTTTTCCTGGCGGTTTGCATTTTTCTAACTGTCTTAAGTGTGCTATATTTTTGCTTTGCAAGCTACACTGAATGAGAGGGTAAAAATATCTCAAATAGTTAAACATCTCATGTGTCAAAACAAAGCATCAGTCAAACTTGAAAATCAGAATAACATCTGAAGCGTCAGTATTTATAGCTGTGAACCAAGGGGAAATGGTTAGTATTTCCTAGATTTAATTGGAAACTGCTTGCTGCTATGCTCCATGCATGGATTCTAATTTATTTTAGTAAGTTTATGTTTGGTTTTATACTTTTAATATTGCCCTGAGGCTGTTGATGAAGATGGAAAGAAGCAAACTTTTTTTGGGGGGGGGGGCAATAGAAGATTTCCTAGAATTACATACCTAAATTTTTCTGGAGGAAGGATAAGGAAGGAAAAGAATATTTCATTTAATATTTTTAGAAGAAGAAGTTGGCTTTTCTACCCCACTTTTCTCACCCATTTAAGGGGACTCAAATGTCTGACAAATCTTCTGTTCTTCTTCCAGCAACAGGCATCCTGTGAGATAGGTGGGCTGTGAGAGCTCAGAAAAGAGCTGTGGCCAGCCCAAGGTCATGCAGCTGGCTTCAAGGAGGAGGAGAAGAAGAGTTGGCTTTTCTACTCCACTTTTCTCACCCATTTAAGGGAACTCAAAGCTGCTGCCAAACCTTCTGCTCTTCTCCTCACTACAGACACCCTGTGAGGTAGTTTTCTCACAAAGTAGTCATCACTTTCTTTGTTCTGTTCCTCACCCCAACACACCCCTGTGGGCTTTAAAGGTCAAGGATCAGACCCAGGTTGAAATAATCACACTTGAGTCCTATTGAAATCAATAGGATCTGAGTTCGCTTTGACTATCAAAACAGACCACAATATTTGGACAAACTCACAAATAAAACCTTCTTCGTTAGCCGCTGAATCTCATCTTTTTCAGTCACTGCCTAATTCTGAAGACTGAGTGTCTGTTCCATCCCAACGAAGACATGAAAGGCAAAATGTCGAAAGCAACTAGTTATTACTTCAGCTGCAGAGTAACTTGTTTTGCAGTCTTGCTTTGGATTACTTATGGGCACCTCCTGTGGCAAAGATCCATGCACACCTAAGTGCTAGCAGAGCAAGTTTCAGTATCAGGCAATTGTTCTACTAATGACGAGCAGAGCAATATTAGAACAATTTCCTAATAGCCCCAGCAATTTATCCATTAAAGTGTCAACAACAAAACTTCTGGAAGAATGGTCTGCTGGAGACATTTAATTGGTAATGTTGCTTCAGGTTCTTATTAGAGTATCAAAGTGATACAAACAATTAAGTTTTGCTCGACTTTATAGCACTGACTCGCACACTGTGTTCATATTAATTGGCAATGTACACAGCCCTGTCTTAAATATATCATTATGCAATGCCTATCTATGACCATAATAATCACCACTGTGCAATAAGGGTCAGTAGAAAAGGGTAATGGCATTCTACTGAGATGAATGTTTGAGAGCAATCAATATTAAATATTTAATTCTACATATTTTAAAAGGTTTACCTCTAAAATCTCACTCTGCAAAGATTTCATGGGAAATTATAAATGAAGCAGAAGAAGAAGAGTTGGCTTTTCTACCCCGCTTTTCTCACCCATTTAAGGGGTCTCAAAGTGGCTGATAAACCTTCTGTTCTTCTCCCCACAACAGACACCCTGTGAGGCAGGTGGGGCTGTGAGAGACTGTGACTAACCCAAGGTCACCCAGCCGGCTGATGTGCTAGGCAGTTATTTATAACCCATTCGTATAATTTTTGTGTCAAATCGTGGTGGGCACGAATATTCATCACCTTTGAAATTGGACGAATTTGGACATTTGAATTTGAACTGAATGTTGGCACATTCAAAGACTGACATTTGAATTCAAATCAAATGTTTTGATACATTCATACGAAGCTTTCTCATGAATTCATAGGGGACTGGTATCTAACATTCGTATTGAACATGTGTGGAACACTCATGTTGAATTGTAATCCTACCACATTCGAAGAGATTTATTTGAACAAATACAAATTTTCTTGCATTTGATTCGATACAATATATTTGAATACGATAAAATTCCTGCATTCAATTTGATACAATACATTCAAATAAATAAATACTTATAGATGAGATATGTTGCTTTCAGGCACTGTTCTAGCTAGTGTCCTCATTTTACATTTTGTTTTGATTTCTGTAACCTGCCGGAGACCACTGAGAATAAGTTGAGAAAAAAATGCAAACAAAATAGTAATAAATAAGGACTGGTATGACACACAAAACACTTCTGCAGGAAACCTTTTACTGAGGGATGTTTTTAAGCCTTAACATTTCTCTTTATATTCCAGGTCTGCCATATGTATTGAAGGGAACAACATAACATCTTAGTGGAAATTTATGGAAAGACAAAGTTCTGAGGTAAAAAAAGTGGATTTGAAAAGGGGAGACTCAGAGTAACTGCTTGATAAATAAACACTTTAATAAATAAAAAGAATTTTTAAAAAGCTAGGTGGGAAAGTCAAATATCATTTGAAATTTGTCCTGGGATATTGCTTCCAGAATGAGAATCATCTCCCAGATAATCCTTGAAATTAATGCAGCAAATTCTGAAATGTGAGAATCTTCACCATGAAATGAAGACGGGGCAAAAGGCGCCACACACACTCCAGACGTCGCAGATCAGCAGTGAAATCGAGTGCTGAGTATTTAAATCTAAATGATTTATCAATTCTCATGTTATAAGAATTTGCTTCGATTCCCGTTGTGCAATGTTCAACATATTAAATGTTTTTGAGGAATTACTGTCACCACATTATAGCTTATCAGATTTGAATTGCTGTGCATGTTCATCTTCAGCAATAGCACAGTATGAAATTGCATTAATATGTGAGATGTGATATTGCATTATGAGGAATAATACATAACTCCATAATTCTATGTATTTGTGCATGATAGCTTGTCTAAACTATGGCATAAAAGAGATCTGGAATAGCATTTACTTACGATAAATCCAAAATGACATTTCTGAAACTTGAGATTTTTTTCTTTCATTGAAGTTTTTCAGTTTGTCTCTCTGTCTGTCTATATTAGAACTAAGGGTCTGATCAGACACAGTTAATGGGGTGCCTTCTGGGTGAATTTCAGACTGTAAAGGCACACATAAAATCCCTCAGAGCACCTTAACCCATCTTGGAGCCTGAAGATGGCTGCCCTTTCCTCACCTTAACACCCAGAATGATACTTTATTTTCAGTCTCTTTGGGAAGCGGCTTCCTATCAAGCCAATCACAACATGGGGATAAATTTTGCCAGCCAATCAGGACCCAGGATGTTACCATGGATACTGCCATGATGATTTGGTTGGCCCAGGACAAACCATCCACAGTGCAAGTACTGGTAGTAAAATTGGAGATGCCTCTAGTGCTCATGATATGAACATTGGCTAGTGTCCCTGAACTTAATTGTGCTGGAATGATATAGTTATTAACACACTGGTTAAACTTATCAACAGCATCACGAGGGAGATGAACAGTAACCATTAGGGTGTGCACAAGTGCAATTTTCAACATTTGATTCGTAATAAATAAAATATTTTAAAAATCTGAATTTGTACAAATAAAGAAAAAGGAACGTCTGGACATTTGAACCAATACAAATACATTCATATCTATTTATACGAATATTTGATACGTAAAAAATGATAGGAATCTCATAAACATCTGTAAGCATCCATATGCATCCCATTTTCATCCATACAGATGTGTACAGATATGCACAAGGTGCGTACGGATACATACACAATGTGTTCGTATCCTTACACATACAAATGTCTGAATTATTTGTACAAATAACGCAAAATATGCCTATTTGTACAAATACTAAAGTATGAATGTCTGGACATTGAATTCGTATATGCATGTCTGAATTCGGACGAATAACGAATAATATGAATATTCATGCTCGTCCCTTGTAACCATCTAATAACAGGTTAGAGTGGGAATCTTGTAAAACTCATGTCAGTCTCAGCGGCAGCTGCCTTAGCTGGACTCAAGGATAGCCGTGACATTTACCAGCTGCCTAGATAATGAGAATCTTGACCTCAGTGTTAGCTGTTTTATTCACATTGTCCCATTCCCTTGGCTGCATGGATTTTATTTTACAGGGAGCACCGACTTAGTTAGATCAACATTAATACCTAAAGAGTTAAACAATTCCCCCCTCCCATAAAATATTAAGTATCACTTGTTCAACTGATGCTTATCTACTGGGATTTCCCTAGAGCCCCATGAAACTTCAATCTCCTAAGGGCAGATTTCTCTCGCGTGCTCCTCCTGAGCAGAAACAATTTAATATTCCTCAACAAGAAAAGCCAAAGTAGGGCAAATATGGGGGATAAGCAAGAATGTCAGTCAGATACCTGTTTCCATTATGTTATATACGTAACAAATATCTCCCTGAAACAGCGCACCTTGAAGAAAGCGGAAGGGTTAACAAAGGAGGATTTACAGCATTTCAAGAGGAGGGGGCAAAATTGTGAATTTTTCAGAGAGACTCCGAGGGTGGAATAAGCGGTTCCTTATACTTGATGACAAAAGCCCTTTACCCACCGGAAGAGTTCTGCCTGCTTGTCATCCATGCAAGGACACAGTGATGGCGGAGATGTACAAATTCATATGAATATCTGATACCAATGCAGACGGATCCTGCATACGGGTCCTATTCCAGTGCATACGTATTAGATACGTATCGGATGATGCTATTTTTATTTTGTTTCTTAATTTTATCCTTGTATGTTTTATATGATTTTATCTTTTGTAAACTTGATACGGTCATAGGACTAATCTATAAAGTTGATTCATTCATTCAACTAGTCATAATTAAAAGTGTGCCAATTGGATTCTGAAATACTTAACTTTTCATCCAGGGACTTTTACTGTTTGCTCTGGGAGTAATGGATGCTTTCAAAAATCTGGTTTCATCGTGAAAGGAGTGAAGGACAGATATAGGTCTTTCCATCAGTGTGTGTGTGAGTTTTGGCTCACCTCTCATATATATTACATCATTGAAAAGTGGAAGCAGGATTTGAGCCTTAGAAGGAGAAACAAAGGGGAAATAAAATCTGTCTCCCTTCCTTGGACTACTTAGTATTCCATCCCCATAAGTTGTCAACCCAAGCAATCTGTCTGCACTGACAGGTGAGTTGCTCTTCATGAGCAAAAGAAAACATGAATTTTCACCTCGGCTTCCAGTATTAAAAGACTGCATTTTATACCATTATCTGTGACTAAATATCAAATAAATGCAGAGCTTCAATAATTAGGAAAATTTATCCACACTTGCCTCAAAAGAAGGGATAAAGATGTTTTCCCCTGTATACCATAAACCTGAAATAAATGCTATTTAAAAAAAAATTAGGACCACTTTAATTTTCTGGAGAGGACCTATGAACACCAGCATGGCAGGTGTCCATTACTTTGTTCAGATGTGAGTCCTCTGCTGGTCAGAGGCAGCTCTGAAATTCCAGTCCCTTTTGTTGTCATTCTATCTGTGTTCATACCAGACTGAATTCCTTTAGTTTCATTAGATATTTTCTTTTGATATTTTGTCATTGTATTTTCTGATGGCTTGTGAATTCCCGGGAAGCTAACCACCACAGTTGAAAATGTCAAAATGCATCAACATGAATTATGCTAAAGTCATGATACTCTGTAGGCATTAGAATGAAAATTAGACACACTCGGGCATTAAGTCAGAAATAATTGAAACCTAGAATTATTCACTTAGCTGGCTGAATTCATAAAATGTAATCTGTTCTTTTCTTTATTATGGACCACTGGCAAAATGGGGTAAAGCGTAGAGGAGTTTGATAGCCATAAAGCAAGGTTTTCAGAATGAAAAATAGCACTTTCTTGCTATGTATTTTCCCCCCTCTTTCTGAAATGAATATCAAAGCCTCATTGCCTTCAGGTCATTGGTAATTGTTTAAAATGGATCACGAGTAGCATCAATAATCTAAATAGAGTATTTCTTCTCCCCTGATCACTGGATTTTGGGCAGATCTTCATTGAGCTTGAAATAAATCAAGTTACTTTATTGACATTACAGTAAATTCTTTTAAGGTACAACTGAGGAATCCCTCTCCTTCTCTTTCTCTCTTTCACCCTTCCAGACACACCAGGATAAAGCAATACATTAATATATATATATAGTAAAGGTACACAAGACTTTTTATCTGAATGCTTCATTGCTCCATTTCTATTAATTAATATAATCGTATTCAATTCATCATTTCCTTATTTATAGTATACAGTACAGTGTTTAAGGGAGCCCCCACACCCTTTCCACACAGAACAGACCACAGACTGGAAGAGGATGCGTGAAACGAAATCCAGGACCTATTCACACTACACCCCGCAGTGCGTAATTAGGCAACTTCTGCGGAAGAGCAACTGCACCTTGAGGAGGCTGTTACAGCTTCCAGGTGCCCCCTGCCTCCCCAGAAGTTCCCTATTTATGCACTAGGTGTGGAGCATGAAATTGTGCTCCACATCTTTACTAACATTACCCAGTTCTTCACCTGGTGCATCCAGCAGCAAGCATCCACGCCTTTTCTGGTGCTCCGAGGTCGTCTGAGATGACGTACAAGTGTGTTGGCACCTGGCATGACCATAGATGTGACTGCGCATGCACAAAGCATTAGTGTCATTATAGAGAAGGCACTGATGCACGCACAGAGCTCCACAAACAAAATAGTGGTGCCCAGAAGAGGAACTGCAGCATGATCTAACATAGATGAGTGTTTGGTTGTGTGTGGGGTGGGCTTAGTTAACTAGTGTGTGAGTGCTAGTTAAAGTTGGGTGATTATACCCCTTTCCCTTCCAGTAGAAAGGCAAAAGACAAAATGGTCCCTGGTCTACCTGTGGACTAGAGACTGGGATACTGAACCACATTGGCATGCAGGACACATGACTTTGTGGTCATATACACATGGGGGATCCACTAAAGAGGTCTCCAGCATCGGCTTTGAAGGTGGCACCAGCTTTGAATTGGCATAAGGGCATGCCATCTTAATGTAGGATAAGAAAGAAAGTGTGGATTCATCCTTAATTTACAGAAATTGCCCTTTCAAGCAACTTTTTCAAGCCCATTCTCACCGGTTGTATGTGCCGACAGCCAGATTTTTAAAACATATGCAAAAAATACTATATGCTGTATATGCTCTGAACTGTCTTACGTTTTCAATTAACTGTTTGAAAAGTTAATTTATTGAAGTGACTCGAATCATGAATATGAAACATTGCTATTTAACTGAGATAATTAAATAATTTGAAGAGTAGGATTAATAAATCATTACAGCAACTTAAATTTCAATTAACATTAAAAATGTAAATATTTTAGCAAATAATTGGAGCCTGATTAGTATTTTTCAAGATATGGATGTTTCAGTATCAATCAAAATTCTAAATTCTGCATACAGCATTTATGTGCGAAGACTGCAGTAGTAATTTTGCTTTATTGAAAAAAAAGACAGCAGTTCTTTCCCATATGTTTATTATTATAATTATTGCTTTTATTGAGTTAATTCTCAACAGTGGGATAAACAGCTGTTTCTAAGCGCTGCAGAGTTCTTATCACTTCAATTGATTGCCAGTTATTAAGCTTATCTTCAACTTCATTTTCCAAATGCAGCATTTTAAAAATATCAATACATTATGCTGTGCTCTGTATACACGTTTCTCGTTGCATCGAGGGCGCTTCCAGGTTGTCACAAACGAAAGCAGCAGGAAGTCGCAGCCTAGAGGTTCAACACTGAGAAACCTTGTGCTTTGGTTGGACACAAAAGGGCATCTTGGCCCACAGGGGATGTCATGCTTGGGTAAACTGGGTCCCAAATGTAGCTTTTCATTCCTCCAGAGCAGACATGCTCTACGCTTTGCCCTCCTAAAATGTTATTGATGCACTTATGATGGGATTAGGGCCAGGACCCAAAAGCCCGACAACCCAGTAGGAATGGGCACAAAATGGGTGGGTGGGGTTGCATTCATTTTGAGTGGGGTTGCATTCAATATTGAATTGAATGTAAGAAAATTTGTATTTGTTTGAATAGATCCCTTTGGAATGTGGTAGGATTCTATGGGTGTTTTTCCACTGTCACTAAAAGTACCCATTAAGAACCCATTAATGGGTACAAAATGGCATTTTTGTACCCATTAATGGATACTTAATGGGTACTTCTAGTGACAGTGGAAAAACACCCTATTTGATACCAATTTATTCATAAGAATTCATATGAATATCTGACACGAATGCATACATGTCCCATACAGTATATATCCCATACGTATCCCATATGTATCCCATACATATGCCCTGAATCCACTCTCAGTCCATGCCAAATGCACTCTGGATCCATGGCAGATGTGACTGGTGCAGCCACTTTCCCACCACAGTTCACAAATGTTCCAAAGCATTTCTACGAATACAGATGTCAACGTATGAATGTTACGTTTGATTCATATATGAATGTCTGAATTCGTACAAAATTCATACAAATCTTGACTGCCATGAATAATCGTGCACATTGCTAGATCCCAGTGCAACGCTATAGGGTTTAGCTTGCATCTGAAGACAGTCACCAGGATGAGAAAAAACACCAAAATGAATTCACTTGATTTTTTTAATATGGAAGAGGACCAGGAGTTTACCAGATTATGTATTTATTTTTGTTAAAAGTGCTATTCCCCACAGCCCTGCAGCTCCTTCGTTTAGTGCTGGGTGAGGCTGTTTGTGTGAGACCTGTCCATATATTTCAAATCACTTACTGCCTCTTTGGCAGTTTCTGTTAAATTCCATTAGGTGCATTAGCATTTCTACAGCGCATGGCTGTGTGGAAAGAGCTGAAACAGCTGCCCTGAGTAATTTTGTTCCTGCTTTAATTCTGTCAGAGTTTTGTTTTAATGCCCCAGCTGTCAAAAATAAAATAAAAATAAGAGACAACACTGAATATTTTTTAAAAAATGCCTAACAAAATTATTATCCCCAATAAATGTCATGCAGTGGCAGAAAGTGTAGGAAATGAACAAGAGTTTGTTATTCAGTGGTCATTCCTTGCGTAAATTTAGAAGATAATTTGTCATGACTAAGGTGGTGCTCGAATTGTGTGTGTGTGTTTGTATTCAATTCGTATTGAACCAAATGCAAGAAAATTTGTATTTGTTTGAATGTAGTGGGATTAAAATTTGCTATGAACGTTCAACCCCATATGAATCCTACGCATAACCCACACATAGCCCATATGAATCCCTTACGAAGCTTCTTATGAAAGTATTGAAACATTCTATTTGGATATGAATAACCAATCTTCAAACGCGCCAACATTCTGTTAAAATGCAAATGTCTGAATTTGGCCAAATTCGTATGAATTTTGAATGTTACAAATATTTGTGCATATCCCTAGTCCTGACATTAATAGGAGTGAAAATACTTAAGGGGTCTGTGCCTAAATGCTGGATTTCTTTCAACCATTTTTGGATAAGCTACACTAGCAGCAGGCATTTTCTCTGTTCAACTCCTCTGAAAACAAAAGGTCCCCTCTCTTTATTTTTATACATTACTTTAGACATATGCCTCATGTAGGAAAACAGTACCTCAGTAGTGAAGTTCCCATGCAGAGGGCTCCACACTCCATTCTCTGATGATCTTTTCTTTCTGGGGCGGGTGTGGCCTTTTACCTTCTTCTCAAGGTTGCCGCAGCTGCAGTCTTGACCACTAAAGGAAGCCCTGCTGCCAAGTTTGAAGCCAAGGATCCTCAGCTGTTTTCATGGGAGAGGCTGCTGCCCTCACTTGTTCCATGTCAGTGCTGGTTGAGATCTTAGTGTGGACTCTAATCTGGGAATCCCACAGTCCCAGATTAGAGTCCGGCTCCCTAGACTAAACTGGCACACTTGTGAGGCTCGGGGCGGCCATTCGGCCCGAACGCATCTAAGCCGCTTTACCATCCACACGTAGGCAGGAAAAAGACGCATTCACAATCCTTTTGACTGCAAAGAGATTAAACCAATCAAGAACCAGGCTATTCATTAGAAAGACAAATACTGAACTGAAGCGCAGCTACTGTATTTTGACCCCATAATGAGAAGACAACCTTCCCACATTTGACCTTAGTTTCCCACAATATTCCTGCAACGTGGGAAGGGGTCATGAACCACAGAAATGTTACTTTTTTATCTAGGTACCTTTCTGCATACTAGTCTGAGTATTAATGCAGAAACTGAAGCATTTCCCCTCCCCTCCCCAGCTCTATTTCTGACACCAAATCAATAAGACTTTTAATGTTGTACATGCTATCTGTGGTGCTCTCGCCTTCTGCCTCTTCTTCCTTTTCTTCTTCGGTGTTTTGTAATATACAATCTAGAAAGGTCAAAGTCTTCATTTTTAGAAAGGTCACGCTAGACTGGACAGCTGAGTTTCATTAAATTAATTCCTTCAGCCTGTTCATAACACATTAAGTGTGAGTTTGGAGGTAAGAAATGTAATTTTGACTCGATTTTATACTGGTGACATATAAACATGTGAAACAGATTTATAATTTGGCAGCACTCAGTCTCTCCCTCTCTCTGGCTCCAGAATCAGAGGAAATCCATTGCAGCTGGGATAAAAGACGGACGGCGGGAGAAGGAACTGCAATAGAGAAACCCCTCGCATAACCATGCCATCATCCCAAAGAGGCAGACAAAGAGGCCCAAACAAGGGGTGTTTTTTCACTGTCACTAGAAGTACCCATTAAGTACCCATTAATGGGTACAAAAATGCCATTACATACCCATTAATGGGTACTTAATGGGTACTTTTAGTGACAGTGGAAAAACACCCAAGGTCTTGTGTCCGGTTCTGTTGTGGTTGTTGGGAGCTGAGGAATGGAAGTTCCCATAGTAGAGATGTGCACGGATTTTTGCAACGTTCTAAATTCATCCAGACTAGCCCAAATTTGGACATTTGAATTTGAATAGAATGCTGACACATTCGGAGATTGAGATTCGAATTTGAAACAAATGCGTTTGAGCATTTGTATGAAGCTTTGTGTCATTCATGAACCTGGGGAAGAGAGAAAGTGACTGCACCAGTCTCATCTGCAACAGATCCAGAGTGGATTCAATATGAATTCAGGACAGATTTTACGTGTTCAGAGTGGATACATACGGGATTCATATGAGATTAGTAGGAGATATGTAGGGGATTCATATGAAATTTGAATTGAACATTCATATCAAATTCATATCAAACGTTCGTATCAAATAGAATCCTATCACATTCAAAGGGGATCTATTTGAAGAAATAAGAATTTTCTTGCATTCAATTTGATACAAATCAAACCCCCCAAAAAAGTTTGTGCACATCTCTACCCGACAATGATTGCAAGGGGGAAAGCATTTGTTTCGGTTTCTTATATTCTTATTCTCTCTGTTCTGTACTTCATCATTTTTCTACATTATTTTTGTAATTATGTACTTTTAAAAATGCTTTAATCCACCTTGATCAAATTTTGAAAAACAGGTGGCCTGTAAATACTCCAGTGCAACACAATTGAATTACTTTTTGCAGCCTCTTCTGGAGATCTCTGAGGCTGCTGGCTTTGCTCTGTGCTCCCTGGGAGGGTCAACCTCAAGGATGGTCCCAAGCTCAAAATGCAGCATTGTAGACAGTCATGACCTTAATTCCAAGTCAGCCCAGAGCAGATGAAAGTCATTAGTCTCATGATGTTCAGTGGCTTATGCAGGAAATTGGCAGTTTCAGGTGTAAACATCATAAAAAATGTAACAACACAGTTGGCAGCTGAGGATTAAACTGACATGGAAATTAAATTGCTATTTCATCCTACAAGGTGCTCTTTCTAGAAGGTAATCATGCTGATTGTTGGGGTCTGGGCTTTTATGAACATATCTAGAGCTGGGATTTTTAGTTGCACCAGGAGCAACACCGGGTGTTGATCATCTTGGGTCCAATGAATAATGCTTCCAGGTGCAGCCCAGCCCAGGTAGGTCCTCTCAACAGTGGGCAAGAAGAGTTTCCTTGGAGTTCTTTATCTTGCTTGGCAGGATGGACCCTTCTGAGGTCACTTGCTGGCCCTCAAGTGTGTCGCACAAGCATCCCATAATCCATAGGCATTGCTGGTGTTTAAAGATAATTAGGGAAACATATTTGTTCGAATAGATCCCCTTCAAATGTGGTAGGATTCTATTTGATATGAACGGATTCATACAAATTCGTACAAATATCCAATACAAACAAATATGTGTCTGATACATATACTGTACCATATCCACTCCGAAAGCATCCAATCCAACCTGAATCCACTCTTAATCCACTCTCAGTCCATACAATCTGGACCCATGGCAGACATTTGGCACAGCCACTTTCCCACCTCCTCAGTTTAACAAACGTCCGAACTATTGGTACCAACATCCGAATTTGGAGGAATTCAGACGCATAACGGATGTTATGAATATTCATGTGCATCCCTAATATAATGTCCCGTGCTTGCGTGTGGATGGGAGAATCGCAGTCCCATGGGTGGGCTGCAGGTGGAGGTAAAGTGAGGGTCACAGGGTGTGCAGCGATGGACTCTCACAAAGGGAAATGTGAAATCCAAAAGCATTTCATTTTGTGTTTTAAGTTCACAGTTTTGTTTCAATTTGCCACAATACACATCATCTCTTTTATGTGGAAATGGCAGGGAGACTTGCTATTTCACCTTAATGAGGAAAAAGAAAAGTTCCATATTATAAGATTAAGCCTAATCAGAATTCCTTTTCAGCAGCACTTGGAATAGTAAAGTAGATTCAATCCTTTATTATGATAAAACGAGAGTCTGAGCAAAGAAACTGAATTCTCAGGAGCATCTGCAACAGTATCATTCATCAATGATCGGACACATTCTTGCATGATGGCTAATGCAACCTGTGCCGTACCTTACATGAATTACGGAAGCGCACGACAATAATTTCTTTGTATGCTAATTATCATTTGCTCATTTCGAGGCAATGTAATTTCCTTTCCCTTGCATGCTATGGGCTGCATTTCTGTGCAGAAGCATAAAACTTGTGTTGAGAGGTGAGGCCCTTGGAGCCATCTTTATCTTGTACAGATTAATGGCTCCCTGCAGGTTTGAACAGAGTTTCATCTTCCAGAATGTATGCAGAGTTTGGCAAACAAAGAGGGAGGCATAATAATTTTGCAGCTGTCTTTGCCCCCCTTTACTCTTTCGCAGTTGCGCGTTAACAGAAATATCGTCTAGAAATTCAAAAATACTACACACAGGTGGTTGGGCTGTATTCTTAATGAAAGTGGGGGATTTTAAAAGCGGATAATAGTGTGTACAGTTTGTTTTAGGGATGTGTATGAATATTCATAACATTTTAAATTCATACGAATTCAGCCGAATTTGGATACTTGGATACAATTTGAACGTTGGCACATTTGAAGACTGATGTACGAATTTGAATCAAACATTTTGATACATTTGTATGTAGTTTGTATGGGATTCATACGGGATTGAACATTCTTATGGAGTGTGGATGAGATCTATTTGAATGGATATGAATTTTGTTGCATTCAATTGGATAAGAATTGAATAAAAAAATATTTGTGCTCCTCCCTCACACGTAGGCGTTCTGAACATGTTACAGAAAGAAGAAAAATTGCCTGAGTGTTTGCAGATCCAGCTATTTTGTTCTAGGGTGTTTTTCCACCATGCTCCGTTAATCTGGATCTAAGAAGATCTGGATCTAGGGAATGGATACATTCCTTAATCCAGATCTAGTAGATCCGGAATAAGGGAAGTACCCAATGTGTTTTCATGGGTGGTCTAGCACCCAATAGCAATGGGTGCTAGCCACCCTGCCATGGAAACACCGGAGCACCCATTTGGAAATCCGGATCTACCCATGAGGCATCTGCTTGTAACCCCAGATGTTTGGGGGGTCAGGGGGTGCAATCTCCAAAGTGGCTTCAAAGTCATTTTGAAGTCACTTCGAAGTCACTTCGAAGTCTGTGCAAAACAGCTCCATTGAAGTTTGTGCTGATGTTCGAAGTGACTTCAGAGTCATTTCGGAGTCATTTCAGAGTCACTTTGAAGTTCACCCTGAAGATCAGCACAGATTTCAAAGACGCTCTGGAGCTATTTTGCATAGGCTTTGAAGTGACTTCAAAATGACTTTGAAGCGTAGGTTTTGGGGTTCCCCCTCCATGGGTGCCCCCTCCCCCTAGCCTCCTCTAGACCCCATTGCCACACAAGCATGGAAACAGGCTCCCTTTAATCTGGATTTTCTGCCTGAAGACCCCACTGTAGACCCCATTAATGGGGTCTACAGAAAATCCAGATTAAAGGCCAGAAAGTACCCATTTGATCCGGTTTTCCCCAGCGGCAGTCGAAACAATCGGGTTCGAAATGGGTGCTGTGGTGGAAATGGGATCATCCAGCTCACACCCAAATGCGTCCTTAATGGGTACAAAAATGGGTACTTTCTGACAGTGGAAAAACACCCTAGTGTGAATATTGTTTCTGAAGAGATTTTTTTCTCTGGTTTAGAATTCTTCCTTCAAAGGACATTGTATTTTCCTTTTTGGCCCTTTGTTGTTATAGTTCAAGAGCACAATAAAGGGAAAGGGAAGATAGAAAGAGTCCCTGAAGCCATGAGCAACTTTTCTGAAGAAGTCAGTGATGCTGTCTATTGGGGTGAACCCTCCTTTTAGAAGTCCACTTGACAGGAGATCTGGTAGTAAAATAACTACAAATGAATCACCAGCTGGGAAGAAACAAAACCGGCCTTCCTCTGTTTTTGAAAGCTGTTTGATTACTGTTGTTTAAATCACTCATGAAAATGTATTTATTGAATGCATGCTCAGTCTCTGAGAATAATTTTAGGTTCAGCACTTGAATTACTTTTTGGTAACTACCCGTATCCTGAAGATAACTGTTGGTCATCAGAAGCAGCCAAGTTCCCTATTTAAACCTTCTCACCAACCAATGTCTGTGGATGTATAACAGATACAAATGTTGTTGACATTCATATCTTTAAACACGAATCTAGCATTTGAATGAACAGATTCGAATGTTATGGATTTGAATCAGATTTTTTGACATTCGGATTTTAAACATTCAAAACAAATCGAATGTTTTGACATTCAATTTGCCTCAAATTCAAATGCAAAAAATAAAATAAAATCCATGCACACAACCTAGTATGAATATTTGATATGAACGCATACACATCAAATACATATCCGATATGTATCCAATACGTATTTCATACATATCCTGTAACATATCCGCTCTGAAAGCATCAAATCCACCCTGAATCCACTTTGAATCTGCTCTCAAACCATGTAAAAAGCACTCTGGATCCATTCCAGGTGTGATTGGCACAGATGCTTTTCCACCTCCCCATTTCACGGATGTTCTGAAACATTCATATGAATGCAAAAGTCAATGTACAAATGCTGTAACATTCAATTAGTATAGGAATGTCTGAATTTGGATGAATTTGTACAAAACATCCGTATTACAGATCTGTACAGGTAGGTGGAGAAAGGTCCGTAGAAAGAATATCGGAGTTAAAGTACAGGTTTCTTTGTTCCACTTATTTGGATGGTAGGAAGGTGGATGAATAGGTGCATTTATTTATTTTTGTTCTCCATGCCCACGGGAGTACTTCATTTTATTTTGCACACACATTTATTATGTACTTTAAGCGTATCTGTGTGCTTGCCATGCTAAAATTCTCCAAGCAGGTTTTGCACAAAGTCTAAGCAGGCCCTCCAAAGAGCGGCCCAATGATGCTCTTTTCCCAGTGCTGACTAAGAACAGGCAGCCTTGTCACGTTTCACTTTTTAGAACATCTTCTATTTCCAATATAAAGTTTTATTTGCCTGGCTTCGACAAAGGTTTATAAGTTTCAGCTGCTCTTCATTCCGCCATGTTATTTATGTTTCTGCTGCTAAAATTTAATAGACACATCACGCTGGCTGAGTTCTGAGAGCAATAGGAAACAGCAACCTGAGCTATGATGCAATATAGTGAAAGAAAACAAGCTGAACTGGCATTGAACTAATCCGTGTATCTAGATGCAACTCAGATGAAATTCCTCACAAAACAACATTTTGAACAAAGCAACGGTTGTGTCTCCTTACAGGATGAGACCCATCTTCTCCATGGCCCCAGTGAAGCATGTGTCCTCTTTGCTAAGACATCGGGAGACCTGCACTACAAAAAGTCCTGAGAAAATATGAAAATTAGTTTGCCTGAAAATGCAACAAATGGTCCTTTCTGCCTTGGGCCTTTTCCGGATTATAATATCCCAGAATAGGGACCTGTCCTCCACATGCTGGTGTAGACCATGGAAGGCCCTGGTTGAGGCATATTGTAGTCTGCACAAAGATGCAAATGGTGGGCCTGTACTCGAGGATATGATTCAAAATAAGGTGGAGTGTGGAAAGGGCTAAAGGCAAAAGGAAACAAGAGAGGACTTCTAAAAGGAGAGTAGTCCATCCACACAGACCTTATTCTGTGCTACTTTCTAATTCTGACTGAAAGGTGCCGTTGAACAGTAGCGTAAAGGCAAATACAGTGCGGATCTGGTCCATGGGGGGCTTTATAGGTCAAAACCCCCATGCTGAATTGGGCTTGGAAACAGTGTGACAACCAGTGCAAAAGAACAATTTGACAACCATTGCAAGTGACAAGGATTTCCTGCAGCATATCCCTGTCACTTTAACTAATTTGTCTGTTCCTGAACATAAAGGCACAGAAGAGTTTCCACTCATGCATAGAGCTGGAAAAGAAATGAACTGTAATTGGAAAGGGCAGCTTTGCTGTAAAGAACCAAGAGAGTTGTGCGCCATTAACATGTTAAAAACAACACTGAACTCTGAATGACATGATGGTATCTAGGACAATGTGAAGGAATATTATAGAAGTCCTACAACCAAGGAGGAGGAGAGGCAATGAAAACATCTTCAACAAATTGTTCTGTGAGCTTCACAGTTGCCCCCTCATGCCTCCAATGGCGACAAATGAAGGGTCCTAGCCTCTGAATCCTGGGAATGGTTTGCAGCCACTGAAAAATCTCTGTGGTAGTTCTAGAATAAGGCCTGTAGTCCTCCTAGTAGAGCCAACTAAATAAGTCAACCAGAGAGCCAGATTAAAGTCCTGTAGTGTAAACCAAGCTGAACCGGGGTGGGGGGAGGGGTGTAGGTTGCATTAACTTGGGGATATGGAAGTCCAAGATCTTGTTTGAATAATGGATATGATTTTTTTTCTTTTTCTTCTGGTTTTAATAAATATTTTTGCTTTAAATCCTACTACTTGCTCCAGATTATTCCAACATCATTGTCCCCAAAATTTACTCCTGTATAGGAGCAGATGTTTCCTACATTGTTTTGAGTGATTTTTTTCTTTAAACCCAGTTTTTCCAACTAAGCACATGTTCTCTTTTCATTTCACACTGGTGATGTTTTTCAGCTGAATTTCCTAATTAATAGACCTACTGTTTATGGGCTGTAGGAATAAACCCTGGCATCTGCTCAGGAAATATCACTACTGCTGGCCTGAACAATTTGTGATCTATCAAACTACACTCAAATAGAGAGCCATAAATTGTGGCATTTCAGGTACAACCAACCCAGGGTTTAAAAGCTTAGCATCCCATTGTGCAAATTAGAAAGCCAGTGGGAAATATTGTTCCTGGTGAGAGGTATTACCACTTTCTCTATATCAGAGAACTCAAAATTGGACATGGACTCAAAATCGAAGGTTCAGTTTGAATTGAACTGAACCTCTTTGAGTTCAGATCAATCTAGAACAAGGTCAAATATGGGGATAGGGAAAATAGCCACCCTACGTTGCCATCTTTTTGCCAATTTTGAGGCAATTTTTAAAAGAAGAGGAGGAGGAGGAGGAGTTGGCTTTTCTACCTGGCTTTTCTCACTCATTTAAAGGGACTCCAAGTAGCTGACAAAGCTTTCTATTTTTCTCTCCACAACAGACACCCTGTGAGGTAGTTGGGGCTGTGAGAGCGGCCCAAGGTCACCCAGTTGGCTTCATGGAGGAGGACAGAATCAAACCCAGTATTCCCATATAAGAGTCTGGATTCCTAACCACTAGACCAAAATCTTCCTTCCTTCCTTCCTTCCTTCCTTCCTTCCTTCCTTCCTTCCTTCCTTCCTTCCTTCCTTCCTTCCTTCCTTCCTTCCTTCCATTTGAAGGAAAAAGGCACAATTGGTTTCCTGATGTATTGTAAACCAGATAGTCACCAGAAGCCTACAAGGAGAACATTGGAACAGGACCACATTTCCCACTCACAGCTTAACTGCATCACTATTAATGGATACAATGCGCACCTCAAAGGTAACCACAGCCTGCCTTCCATGAATATGTCCAGTGCTGTTTTACATCTCTAGAAATTTATCTTGTCAGCCCTTTTAACACCTCTGTCTGCTAGAGCTCCTCTTCAATTGCTTTGAATTTTCAAATGCTTTTTAGATCTGAAAAGCTATTCTTGAGCCCCAATAGCTGAATTAAAGCTCTTAAATGACAGATTGATTTTTTGTAGAATACGATAAGTCAATTGTCAGTTATGAAACATAGAAAGCTTCATAATTGAACCTGTCAAGTTTCTGAAGTTTCCAAGGATACGGTAAGATCTGAGCTGGTTGAAATTTGTAGAGAGATGTAGTTCTAGAGAAGTTTTTAAAAAATGAGTTACTTTAAATTACTGGGTTTTTAAAAATTAATTTTACAGAAATCAATACACAGCATAGAAAACAAGGAATTAAAGCTTCAGTCCCAGAATTTTACTGGTTATCTAATAAAACACCTGGGCTATTTCAAGTATTTTGATATGTCCTGTATTATTAGAATATCAAATCAAATTTATTTCTGTCTAAAGACAAAGGATAATGCATAAAAACAGATAAAAACAATTCACAATGAGAAACAACAAAAAATATATATGATCAAGAATAACTTTCATTTATTCAGAATATCTCTAATCAAGGTCGCTCGATTGCTGGGTTTCATTTCCCTACATCTCCCTCATTTTTATAGCTACAGCCAAGAATTTTGCACCCACAAGGATCATGTCAGGATTGGTATCAATTAGCAGCAATTTGGTGTATTCTGAATGGGTCTTCCCGGATATGGGCTCAGCTTGAGACTTAATAATTGTTGGTGGGCAGTGTTATAAAGATTGCAAAATAGGATTGGGATAGTATGGGATTGACCATCCGTATTCTAATCCTGCCACATTCACATTTGAACAAATACAAATTTTCTTGCATGCCATTCACTATGAATCAAATTTTTTAAAAATTGTGCACATCCCTAGCATGAAATTATTGATCTAGCAATGCTTCAGTTTGCAGGGGGGGGGGTAGTATTTTATTTTTAAAGGAACATGCTGAATCTGCTGGGCCACAGAACCCAACGTCTTGTCTAGACTGCTTTTTCCTGCTGTGAGCATGGTGCTGGTACATATTTATTTTGAAAGTATCAAAATTTATGGTAGAAACATCTGGATCATTTTAAACCTTTTTTGTGTTTGCCCAAGGAGAATGATACTACTGATCTTAAAATTTATCTTCCCACTCTTTTTTTTTTTTTTTTTTTTTTTTGCTGATTTTATGTTTGGTTTGGGCCAACATTTTCCTAATTTATTGGACAGAGGAATTCATTTTACCAAGTCTCTCAGATGTTTCCTTTTAACCTGATGTTGGAAACCTCTTGTGTTATTGATTTTTTGATGATTCAGTGCATGATGGATGACAAAAGCTGGGGGGGGGGGGAATTGAAAGCTGATGTCACTTTTGAACTTCATCCAGAGAGACTATGGTTAGGTTTACATGGACAGAGATGACAGATTTAAGATTTTGGTAAGGCCTTCTCTGAGTCTGTGAACTTCGTTACAGAGGGATATAAAATCATTGTATCATGTGCTATGCATTTTTCATTATCAAACTTAATATCATTAGCAAATTCCACTGCTCTTCTGAAGAGCATAGCAAAAGGACAATCCCATTTTCAAAATGTTATAGAGTTCTCCTTGAGGAGAACTCAACAAAAGACGTATTTTTTTTTGCAAAATTGTCTGTTCTTTGAGAACAAGATATTCATGAAGCCTAGTCTCTTTTTGTGTCATTGAAGTAGCCAGTAAACACTTAGGACAAAGGGATTTTGAATGTTTAAAATGTGCATTGCTTCTAGAAGCTTTTTAAAATTGGCTTTGCCTTTTAGTCACTACGCTGCCACTAGTAGCATGAATGCGTGATTACATATTTGACTTTTTTTACCCGGAAATTCCCATTAGTCCCTTGAGGAACTCTCTCACTCATAAGAACATAAGAGGAGCCCTGCTGGATCGGGCCATAGCTCAACTCATCCAGCATCCTGTCCCACTCAGTAGCCTGCCAGTTGCTCATGGGCATCTCAGGTAGAAGACAAAGACAAAACCTTCACTTGGTCTTGAATCCCAGCACATGGCCTTAGAATCATCCTGATTGTTCTTCCAGCCTGAAAGATATACTGAGGCATCCATTCTAGTAGCCATTGATACACCTGTCCTCCATACATTTGTCTAAACCTTCCTTAAAGCCATCTAGGCTGTTTGCTCTTACCACCTCCTCTGGCAGCAAATTCCATAGACCAATGACCCTCTGGGTGAAGAAATCCTTCCCCTTGTCTGATATGACTCTCCTACCCATCAGCTTCATAGAGGCCCCCTGGTTCTAGTGATGTGTGACAGGAAAAGGAATTTCTCTCTCTCTCTTCAACAGTATTTCTAAGTGCAAATTCCTTAAAACTTGCTGTCTTGGTCAACCTGTGTGGTAGCATCCGGAGAAGAATATACTTGATTTGGGCTTCCCAGGATGCATCTCTAATTTATAAGAGTTTCATAAGCAGGGCAAACGTTGAAAATAAAAAAAAGACTGTTGGAACACCTACAGCACTCAAAGTATTTATAGTAGGTCTTGAGGTCAGGTCATAACAATCCCATTTCTGAATCCCATGTTTCAGTGCATGTTTGAAGAGGCTGAACTGTTCTGTTTCAATTGTTTAGTATCTCAGTTTGAAACAATTTGCACACAATTAGCCAGAAATGTTCTTGATAAACAGACTAAGCTGTTGTGAACCAAAAGATGAAATTCATCAGTAGGGCCACCTCACCTAGTCCACTAGCATCTCATGAAGTGCCAGTTCTAGGCTGCTGTCCCCTCACCTGCTCCAACTCCATGGTCACTTGTCCTCAAGGGAATATTGGAATTAGCAAATTTGTGCTGCTGTCTCTTCCTCTCCTGACTCAGATGGACTGGAGTGTGAAGGTTGGGTGTCATCAGTGTTCTGATGGCATCTCAATCCAAATTCTTTGACAATTGCTTCCAGCAGTTTCATACAGAGGAAAGACTTGACCTGTGAGATATTGCTTCACATGAAAGTCCATAAGGTGACAAGCACTCTTACAGTGAAACTTCTCAGCCCCAGTTCTTGGAGTCATTCCAACATATAGTGGTCAGTGGTATCAAAACCCTCTGAGATATCAAGGGGAACCAACAGGGTTGCCTTACTTCTGCCCTGCCAATC
Organism: Aspidoscelis tigris stejnegeri; assembly: GCA_023333525.1. Lineage (NCBI taxonomy): Eukaryota > Metazoa > Chordata > Lepidosauria > Squamata > Teiidae > Aspidoscelis > Aspidoscelis tigris. Next base: position 759,487 of record JALMGA010000013.1, on the reverse strand, counting down.
CAGGCCACGGTACCCAACAAACCAGGAGCCAGTTTGGCTGTTCGTTGGTTCAGCTAAGGAGGTTTGCTCGTTCTACCTGAGTCTGTCCTTGGACTTCAGCCTCCCTTCTGTATTTTGTTAACTGCTTTTCAACTGTCTTGATCATACGCATATGTATCCATGCTGCCCAACACTGAATCCTCCCAAAATTGAATCGAACGTTGGAAATTGCACTCATGCACAGCCCTAATGATAGCCTTTGGAGTTCATTTCTTTTAATTGAAAGCCTCTGGGGAGGGACGAAGGGGGACCTTTTCTCTTTAAGCTTACAGGGGGAAAACACTTCTTTTCTCTCCTTATTTTAAGAAGAAAATGTCAAGCATCTATATTCACATTTCCCCCCCCCCCGTTGCTTCTTTATCAGCTTTTCAGAGACAATAGCGACGTGTTTGCAATCTGGTGCTCAGATCTACGCAAGCCTGGTGAGTGGGACAGAGAGCAGCTGCGCTTCAGCTGTCAAACATTAAAATTGCTCTTGAGAAGGCGAAAACAAAAATGTCAGCCGTTTAGCAGGGATGTTCATACAGATCTTGACATTTGGGTTAGCTAGTATAACCTTCAGATCTGGATTTTGTTCACCGCAGAGCAGAATAGACACAAAACACAGAAAGACACGGAAACTTCCCAGGGCTCTTCCATCCCCGCCATCTGATTAAAGAAAGCCGATGTGCCAGAGGTCAGCCAAAGCTGCTGAGGGAGACCCCCAGAGAGGAGAACGGGTCAAGCTGTGCAGGAGACACATCTTCTCCACTTCTCAGGAGGCAAGAGCTGCTTTCTCTCTTCCCAGCCCATCAAGCTGCAGAGGAGGAGGAGGAAGAGGAGGAGGGGGAGGAGAAGAAGAGTCGGCTTTTCTGCCCCACTTTTCTCACCCATTCAAGGGGACTCAAAGCAGCTGACAAGCCTCCCATTCTTTTCCCCACCACAGAAACCCTAAAAGGCAGGTGGGGCTGTGGGAGCTCAGAAGGGAGCTGTGACTAGCCTGGGGCCACCCAGCAGCTTCATGAAGGAAGAAGAATTAGGGTTGGCTGTTCTCCTCACAACAGGCACCTTGCAAGGGAGGAGGAAGAGGAGGAGGAAGAGTTGGCTTTTGTGCCCCTCCCTTTTCTCACCTATTTAAGGGCACTGAAAGTGGCTGATATACCTTCTGTCGTCATCACAAAAAACACCCTGTGGGGCAGGTGGGGCTGTGAGAGCTCAGGAGAGAGCTGTGACTAGCCCAAGGTCACCCAGCTGGATTCATGGAGGAGAGTGTAATCAAACCCAGCATTCCCAGATAACCACTAGACCAAACTGCCACCACAAAGTCGCACCATGTTGCATGCTCCTAATTTACGATGTCGCAACAGCTTGTCTTGGTGAAGATGGGAGTTGCTCTTTCAGTCCTTGATTTGATCTGCCAGGGAGCGTAAAGCTGCCTGTCTTTCATGAGCTCACGGCTCCTATATAGCAAACAGCATCTGCTAAACAATACAATCACCTGTCTTGGATTAGGGGCCTATGGAAATGTTGCAGTTTCATACAAAAGAAGTCAGTTGCCCTGACTTAGCAACACAATTCTTGGTTTGATTCTTACATGTGGCTTTTTTATTTAACACATTAATCTTCAATAACGGCTGCACAAAGGAGACAGATAATCCTTAATGAAAAGGCCTGTTCTTAGGATCAGCTGAATGAAATGCATTTGATTTGTATTAAGAAAGAAAATGTCTGTTTTTCATTCCTTCTATTATCTATTGGAAAAGCTGCTTTGATTGCGTTTTTTATTCTCTAGATACATTCACTTTTTTTTTTTTGGAGCGGAGCACTGTCTCTACACATATTGCACATTCAGAAAGGGGAGGTTTCATTGTGGCCTTGGGAATGTATATTAATATTTCAGTTGAGCCAGTTTGGTCTAGTAGTTAGGAATGCTGGGTTTGATTCCACAATCCTCCACAAAGCCAGCCTGGTGACTTTGGGCTAGTCACAGCTGTCTTCTGTGCTCTCCATTTTTAAAGCCATTTATCTGTAAAGGACAGACTATAAAGACAAATAAGAAAAAAATTAAAAATGAAACTGGAATAAACAGAACATGCAAAACATTCCACTGAAACAGGGCTTAGTTTTGCTTTGTTTTCTCAAAGCACAGAACAGTCCTTATTTTCTTTTAGTTTCAAATCTGGAACTTGACGCATAGCTTATTCCAAGTTTAAAAGGATTTGAAAAGTAATGTTTGGCCCTTCATTCATCTGCAGATGCAAAATGGTTTGCTCTGGGTCTTCTTCATTGAGCTCTGCGCAAGACACAAAGGCTGTTTCTGCATTTGCCTGTAGAGGGAGTCACAGAGGGGGTCGGGGGCTCCCTTCTGCACACTGGTTATGGGGATGCAGTGCGCCCCACACACCAGTATGCTGCGTCCACACTGGATGCAGTGCAGCTGGTCTAAGTGACCACAATGGCCATGCTGATCAAGATGCTGGAGGACCAGTTTTTACCATATTTTGCTTGATTTTTTGTCACTGACAGTTTGCAGCTGTCAGCACTGATAATTCTGCCACTATACACCTCCTTTATCCTGCTGTTGAGTTTCAAAGAAAAATCTTGATTTGTTTTCAAGTAATCCAGTTTTTGGGGTTTTGCCCCTCTGATTAATTCTCCATTTTTAAAGCCATTTATCTGTAAAGTCTCACTGAGGATTTTGTGTCTGCACAGAGAGTCCCCCCCCCCAACCAGTGTTCCCAGCGTGTGGCTCCTAACAAAGAAAGTTGCACTCTTTAGCTCTGCAGGTTGACTAACACCATGATTTAGTTTGCATTCAAAAGAGAACTGGAAGAAATTATTTTTCCTTTGTCAGAGGATGCAGCAAAATGGTTGATTTGCAAATATTGGAATATGTTGTGTAGCCTTGGGGATGTATATTAATATTTCTCAGAAGAGTAGGATTTGCCAGAACATGAGAGGAGTAATGGAAGGGCCTTTTTCTTCCCTCCTCCTCCTCCTCCTCCTCCTCCGTCGCTTGCGTCAGGTTCTGATTTCATCCTACTTAATTCCACATGTTATTCATGTTTCTATCTATTATTGCCTTTCTTCACATCGCACTACATTTCACCCTGACCTTTAATGCTCCCACTGTTGGCTGTGTGTTCTCTGCAACCACCATCTCTGCAGAATTCAATGATTTTTTCTTTTTTTCTCAGCAAAAACGTATTTCCCATTGCATGGATAGAACAGTGCTGGCCAGGCCTGACATCGCTCTCTGCATTTCACTGTTTCAATTTAAAAAAGAAAAGAAAAATCCCTTTGTCTCATATGCAAACAAAGCATTCCAAGGGAAGACACAGAATGGATGAAGGCAAATGCATGTCTGTCTCACAAACCGTAATGCTGAATAATAGGTTTGATAATTTTGTGATGTTGAAGTTGTGGTATGGATTCAGGCTACTAAAAAAACATGCATATGAAAAATTGAATGTCCTTTGACATGCCTGGCTCAGGTTTATTTTCAGTCTTCTGCTGCTCATAGAGATGTGGGATGGAAAATAAAAATTGGAAGGGCGGAGATACGTTTTTGAAAAGCAAGTGTGGATCCCAACAACTGCCGGATCTCTCTATTTATTTATTCAGTAAATCTAAGCGTTGGTTACTGCCAGTCAATCCAGCGATCTCACATTCATTCACTCATCCAGGAAAAATAAAACGGAAATGTGTTTTTCTCCTATAATATACAAAGCATATAAAACAGTAAATTAATACAAAGTTAAAATAATCACCAACATGAGATTCCAGGGCAACAGGATGAAAGAGAAGTATCACGATGGTCTGGATAAAAAGGGTCATCTTCATAAGATGTCCAGTGATAGACATTTCTGACCTAATCTGGCCCTTTCCCATCATTAAAAGGTTATGAACCCTTTGCTACCATTGTGGTTTGGTTTAGTTTCTCCCTTCCCTGGAAAGAGGCCCTCCAGCTAGAGATAATATGAACAACATTCAAATCAAAACAAGCAGGACTAACTGGAAAAAGATGGATCAAGAGTAGATAACACCCTCTCTGCCAAAAAGAGGGAGGGAGGGAGGGAGGGAGGTGCACAATATTAAAAGACAACTGGACATGCAGAGATCATCCATTTTTAACAGAACTTGGTTAACAACTGCTACCAGGCCTGATGGTGGTGGGAGTGAAGGGTACAAGCAGGGGCGGCTGTCCTTGGTGACCTGCCCAGAGGGGCCTGGCTGGCCAGTTCAGAGGCTGGGGAGGGACATCTTTTGCTGAGCTTCAAAGGTAGAGGATGATGGACGGTCCACCATGCAGTCAGCTTTTGGAGCAGGCGGGAATGGCAAATCTCTCTCTCATACATTGCATTTGTATTTACTTGTAATTGTAATTTTGTGGTAAAACTATGAAAATTGCTGGCTCTAGAGAAGTCAGGCAAAGGCACAGGAAAAGACATTTCTCTATCCGAGCAGTGGAAAGCTTGGACCATCGAAGAAACACTTTTTACTCAGTCAGCCAATGGAATAAATAAAGACTATTTTGTTTGTCCATCAGAATAAGGTAATAAGAACATGGCCATAAAGGGCAAGATTATTCAAGTGGCACAACTGCACCCACAGCGTTGGCCTCCTTGAAGCAATCTCTGGAGTGCGGAGATCACGTCGGCTAAGGAATGAGTCACTCTTCCTTCACATAATATACCCTGAAAGGTGCTTTCTGTGGAAAGTGGGTCAGAGATACTCAGAATGCATTTTCAAGCCCTGAAGCACGTTGCTCAAGCACATTTTGGGAGGCTGATTCTGGACGTTCTCCAGGGAGAAGTAGAAGACATTCCTTTAAAAAACAAAACAAAAAACTCCCACACCGTCATACACAGTGGATAATGTACTCTATACTGTTAACTGAAAGGAAAATGTCAGATTTGGCGGACAGCACCCACAAAACCTTGTCCAAGTCTGCTAAAGATTTCTGAGTAAAGATATTTTGTAGGAGAAGACACGTGAGCAATGAGCTAAGGAAGAAAGACAAACCGAAGGCTGTTCAAATTTGACCACAAAGGCCCATTCTGCAGTGGGTGGAGAGGGAAGGAGAAGGCTGGAATCCATGACAACATCTGCCGTGGAGAAAGAAGATCTGGTGCTACTGCCTCTGATTTGTTTTGTTTTATAATCTTCTTTGTTACTGTGTAATGTATTATTTGTGATAATATAATGTATTATTTATTATGTATCATTGGATACATATATAATATTTGAACAAATAGATACGAATGTACTCATGTCAGTTCGAATGTCGACATTCATTTTTCTTTATTCATATGAATTCGTATTTTTGAATATTCGGTTCGTTACAAATCACATCCTACCACAATCAAAGGGGATCTATTTGAACAAATACAAATTTTCTTGCATTCAGTTCAGTACAAATTGAATACAAACACATTTGTGCATGTCCCTAATTATAACTGAGTACTTGGAACCTAAGAGTCCCCATCGGGGCATGTTTTTGCACACTCAGAATGGGTCGAGGGTGGAGTAGTTGACACTTTTCTGCTCTCTGCTTTTGTACTAAACTCAAATCAAAAGTGAATATGTAATAAATCTGGATGTCTTAAAGACACTGGGATGCTGCTGATTGAGATCAGGTAGTGATTGAGATTCTGTGGCACTGCAACTACAAGTCTCATTTTCATTTCACTGAGAGATGGCATTAGTCACATATTTCAGATCAATACTCAGCCGACTACCTTGCAGCGCTCAGGATGGCAAATTAGAAAGAAATATAGGGAACATTTGAAGAAGGCAATGGAGATCATGGGATTTCTCGGACTGCCTCAGCATCCACATCCTTCCTCTTTAGAAAGGTTTAGGGGGGAGAAAAAGTTTTGATCTATTTGCAAATTAGGAGCTTGTACCAGAATGTGAAGTAGTCAGATGGCTGGAAATACACCATAGCTTGTGACAAAGGGAAAACCCCTAGAGAATCCGTCTGCTTCCCATTGGCTTGAAAGTGATTGCACACTTGAATAGCAGTCTGATTATAAAAGATGCAAATTATAGTTATTTATTGTGTGGAGTTCAGTTGCTGAGGGACCATTAAAGATGGATGAAAGGAACCTAAGCTTTAATTTTTATTTTTGGTCTTCATCTGGCACATTTGAATTGTTCAATCTTGCTGCTTACATGGTCGCAGGAGCAGCATGAAATGACTACTCAGAGCTCACATATTTTTAGATTATAAAGCAGCAAGAACCTACTTCATTGAAAGTTGGGGGGGACCACAACCACACACACACACACACACACACTCTTTATTATACAAATGGGTTCATTATTTCTTTTCAAATAGGAGAAAAGTTAAAATCTATTAAATGAATACTTTTAAACATTCTGCTGAAAAGTTAAACAATAACACGGCATGAATTTAAACTCTTATTACAATTGGTTAGAACAGTGATGGCCAACCTATGACACGTGTGACATAGGTGACACGCCAAGCCCTTTTGGGTGACACACATGGTTACCCTGGCACCTGAGTGTGTAGTGCTTGCTTGTTCTTGAAGTGTACAAAATACCAACTTTCAATTGAGGATTTAGCAATGTAAATAATTATTTGTTTTTACTTTTAATAAAATACATATATCAAAAATATAACTTTTTTCCTAGAGCTACAAGTATCCCAAAATTATGGATATTTCTAGATGTGACACAGCACCCGATTTAAGCTAGGTTTTCTTGCAAATTTTGACACACCGAGCTCAAAAGGTTCATCATCACTGGGTTAGAACCTAAGAAGCTAATAGGGGCCCTGCTGGATCAGGCCATAGCCCATCTAGTCCAGCATCCTGCCTGCCCCCCCAGCCTGTACCTAGCCATCCATTCTACTAGCCAATGATACATCTGCCATCCATAAATTTGCCTAACCTTTTCTTAAAGCCATCTAGGCTGGCTGCTGTTCTCACCTCTTCTGAAAGAAAATTCCATAGATAGACGACCAGTGAGAGACTTAGTAAATAAAGTGAAAGGCTGAAGAGGAAGCCAGGGAAGAAAGGCTGCCATGGGAGGCAGTGAGGTCTTCTTCCCTGGAGGTCTTCAAGCAGAAGCTGGACTACATCTGTCTGGGATGGGTTAGGAAATCCTGCACTGAGCAGGGGGTTGGACTCTATGATCCTAGGGGTCCCTTCCAACTCTATGATTCTATTATTCTAAGGGGTAAGCGGTGAGATAGCAAAGTTTGCTGACCATATCAAATCATTCATAGTAATGACAACTGAAAAAGATTGTGAAGAACTCTAGAAAGACTTCTCGACAAATGAGCTTCTGTGTTAGTAAGTGTAATGTTTATTGGTCCTAACATTCCTGTTCGTTGCTTCATAGAGTGTCCTGGTTCTAGTGCTGTACGATAAAGAAAATATTTTTTTTCTCTCTCTGCCATTTCCACACCATGATGAGTTTATATACTTCAGTCAGGTCAACTCCCAAATGCCATCTTTCAAGGGTGAAGAGGGCTGGACGTCAACTTTACCTAGATGTCAATTTTAACCTTTAATAACTCATGGACAATCTAACTTTCCTATTAGTGTTGTCATTCCTTGAATCTGACACCTTCATTTCCAGAAACCACTATCATATGCAAATTGAACTAAAGTAAACTGAGAAATTGATGCCTAGCAACCTCTGTTCCATCACTACCAACTCAGCCCTCTGAAGCATATTTCGATTCCCATGTGCAAGTGATGTTGAGGAGCAGATATATGGGTCGGAAAAAGAGGAGGAGGAGGAGGAGGAGTTGGCTTTTCTACCCCACTTTTCTCACCCATTTAAGGGAACTCAAAGCAGCTGACAAAACTTCTGTTCTTCTCCCCACCACAGACACCCTGTTATCGACATTTATATTTGCAAATACGGATCGAAAATTTGCAGATTCAAATGTATTTTAATAGAATGTGAGTACATTCAAATTTCAAACATTCAAATTGAATCAAATCCCAAAAATTGGTTTTAGGGTGGGATATAAATATAAATAATAAATAAATAAATAATGAATTATAAATTGAATGCCAAAAACCCCATTTGTGGTCATCCCTAGTTGGGAGACATTGCACAAGTGGCAGTTGTGAAGAAATAAGTTCAGCCCAGTATTACGTAGCCAATTTCAAGGTGGCATCTTTGGGGTGAAACTAAAACTTAATGGCTTCTAAAGATGTACAGATCTGGAGGTGTCGCATTGCTGGATCAATTATATCCATGTTATAAATATAGGGTAACATATATGGAGATTTATTTAAATGATATCAGTTGCTCAGATGCCTAATAATAAGTCAAGCAAAACTCTTGAATTAGTAGACAACTCCCCTGTTTGCACATTGAATCTCTTTTTGAAAAGTATAGATTCACATAGGCACGTTCTTCTATGTCTCACACACATACTCTGCACCAAGGAAGAAACATCACCAAAGGACTGGATGAGTCCAAGGGGCCAGACATTTACTACGTTCTGGAAAGATGCTTTCCAGCTGAAAGGAAGCCAAAATGGATTGTCTTACAGGAAAGATAACATTTATTGGCTTCTTTCTTAGGAAAGAAAAAGAGGACAAAAAGAAAGAAAACTATATTAAGAGCTAAAAGCATTATTGAAATTCTAAAGAAGGAATCTGTGGGAACGTGAAGGTTTGGGCTTGTTATCAGGTACCTACATTCGGGCACCCTGACACTCCGTAATTGAAATTCATTGCTCGACCTTTGGGCTATAAAAATGTTGCCCTTGTCTTGAGCACTGACTGCTTCCACTATTCTCTTGTCACTCCTTGGCCAGCTTAAACCATCTCAAATGAAATAGCCTTTTCATGTCAGGCCCCTGCATTTGCCACTACTAAAGCCGTGCGCAAGAGCCGCATTTAGCCGCGTGCCGTGAAATGATAAAATGGCTTGGAAGAAATTGAGGGGAAGAGTTGCTCTCTCTTCCTGTCTCTCTCATGAAATAAATAAACTTTGTAATCAAGTTTACACTGCATATGAAAAATCCCATTTCATTGCTGGAATTCAGCTTGATAATTGGACTTCAGCTCTCATTTGTCTTGTCAGCTGAAATTGAGTAGGGGCAGACGTAGATGCTGGGCAAACGGGTAAAGCAAATGGAAGAATGTCGAGAGAGAGAGAGGGAGACTTCCTAAATATAATATAGGGAACAAAATGGAGTTGGCTTACAAACACAAAAGGTTGTAGAGATGGGTGGAAGGTCTAATTTATAGGGAAATACCTTGAAAAATATGATAGAGGTTTCAAGTATATTTTATCCTCCGTTTGCCTTGATTTTCAGGTGACAGAATCATAGGTGCCTTGAGACTCAGGACACAATCAAGGCCTTTAACTCTGTCTGCCATTTCCTTTAACTCTCGTTACTCTTTCAAATAACCAGAAGCCAGCTAAGTGTCCAACCCACTCCCCTACATTTTGGGGGTACACTTGGCTCACTTCCAGGGATTGCAAGAGTAATGATAATGAAAAGAGCCAGAAAACAGAGGTGAACAATCAAGAACCATCACTATTGTGGTTAGGGTTGGGTGTGGCGTTCCCAATATATTTTGAGTGAATTCTTTGTACATATGTGATTTCATTCTCCCTGCACTGTTTCTGTCATTGTTTAAAATGTGTCACTATTGTGAGAGAAATCAAATAATTAAATCTATAGCATTTTTAAAAAAATCTGTTCAGTGTTAACCCTAAATATATTATTCAATAAAACTTGTGGGGTATGATGACAAAGATGTTGAAGGATGATAGCTGTAATATATGCATGGAAATATTATGCCAAACAGACTCTGCCAAGCTCCATGTTGCTTGTAAAAATGAAAAATATGATCAGACATGATATGATTTCCTGCCAGATCCTGTAAGGTTTCATATCACGCATCAGATTTGCTCTGTCAGTTTTAGAGAAGATATCGTTTTCCAGCCAGGTTCCTTTCAAGAAAAATGAAAGGTGCCATAAGTAATCCTTGATCACACCAACTAGGCCTTTCCCATGTCAATGATATGCAGTTTTCTTTCTATTTTAGAGAATTTTGGTTGGAGACCAAATCATAATTTGTGATGGCCTTAAGCAACTACAGGCCTTTGATCTGTTTCTGTAATTAATTCCACCAGGAACGGGTCCCAAACTTTCCAAAGGCAACAATGAGAATCAAAGCACTTGTCCAACCCAAAGTGACAGTTTGGTTCGCAGCAGCAAGAAAGTTCAGTAGAGGCTTCTGTTTGATTGATCTGTTAGAATCATTCCACAAATGGAGAAATGTCTATTCTGGCGAACGTTGGACTGATTCATTCAGAACATTATTAGTAATCTTATTCACTTCAGTCCAAAATGAACTAACAACTTTACAACTCCACCTCATATGTATAAAATGCCCGACACAGCAGCTGTCATACCAACATAAATGAGGAATCTGAGGGCTCAGAATGTTGGCATTACTCAAGAAAGGAGACAAATGAGAAGTTTGTGGTTTAGACAAAATAGATATGGAGATATTTTCCTTTCCACAAATACTCGAAGCCCTGAACAGAGTTGAATCCTGAAAGACTTGAGGCAGGTAAAAGTGTTTTATACAATACAATGCACAGTTAAAGTCTGGAATTCACTACCACCAGATATGATCACCAGCTCAGATTAGAAATGTGTATGATTTTTAAAAAATTCATTCTAATTGAATTGAATGCAAGAAAATTCATATTTATTCATTCGAATAGACCCCCTTCAAATGTAGTAGGATTCAAATTTTATGGAAAGGTTCAATACAAATTCACATACAAATGCATGCATATCCCATATGAAGCTTCATACAAAACGTATCAAAACGTTCAATTCAAACTCGAATGTCAATCTTCATATGTGCCAATAGTCAATTTAAATTAAAATGTCTGAATTTGGCCAAATTCATACGAATTTCAAATGTTATGAATATTCATGCACTTCCCTAACACCATTACTTAAATTTTGGAAATCAATTGTTGATGCTTCAATTCCACACTATGGGCACAAGGAACAGATGTGTAGAGCAGGAATTACTACAACTCATGATTGCAAAAACTATTTAAACTCTCCTGTTTAAGCAACATTGGCACCATCTTAGCTCAATATTTCAAAAAAAGCAAAAGCTCCATGATGGTGAAGAATATTCCTGCCCTACATTGTTGAAGACAAGTGCAGCCCAGAGGAGAGAGAAATGTCTCAAAATCTTTCTGTCAACGAATATTGTTTTCTGTCATCACAATTGCACCATGAAATATGAAAGTTCAATTTCCTCTTCATTTCCTTTTAATAAAACTTCTGTTCATCTCATTTTTGAAAGGAGATTGGATCTAAATTACTTTGACTTCTTTAGGCCTAACTTTTGTGAATGCTATTGAAAAGAGTCTGAGACCCTCTAAAACTCCACATGGTGGATATGAAGGACTCCATTCTGATGCTCAGCCCTTCTGTGCTGTAGGCTTTATATCTTTTTCTGCCCAGATTGTTAGATTTCTGGAGGTTGGTATTGATTGCATGGAAAGGAAGTAGCTTGTTATACCATTATTGTGCTCCTTTGCTAATTCCTTCTACAAACATTCCCAGTATCCTAGGGAATTTCCTTTGGAACTTTGCACGGAAGTGATCAATACGGAAATGCCTCCTCTTCCTCCTCCTCTCCGTTTACCCTTTCAACAGGGCTCCATTATTCAAAAATACATTAGGCTATATTTTCACTACTATTTTTTTTCCAGACTGATTGATACATAATATTAGAGATTGACATGAATGGTTTTTTTTCTTTTTTGCATTCAATTCATATTGAATCAAATGTAAGAAAATTCATATTTTCTTACCCGCCTAGAGACCTTCGGGTATGGGGTGGGATAGAAATGGAAATAAATAAATAAATATTTGTTTGAATAGATCCCCTTCGAATGTGGTAGGATTCTGTTCAATACAAATGTACTCATATGAATTTGTACATACATTGCAGCACATATCTGGCAGAGGCTGGACCTACATCTATCTGGGATGGTTTAGGAAATCCTGCATTGAGAAGGGGGTTGGACTGGATGAGCCTTGAGGTCCCCTCCAACTCTTTGATTCTATGACTCCATGACGAGTGTTCTCAGCCTATTCTCATCTTATCTACCATTCACCTAATCCATGCACAAATTGAGGCCCAACTTTTCAAAATTAGTGATGTGAGGAAAGACTTTGAATGTCAGACAGATATTCATTGTAGGTGCTGTTTACTCTCTGTATGAAATAATTTGTGCTGTTCTAGACCCTGCAAACTTGTTAAAGAAAGTTACTGCAAGGTTGTTATTATGGTGCGGTTATCCCTACCTGCGGTTCTGTTGTGAGTGAGAAAGAAACAATATCCCACATCTAATTTCTAAGGTATAGTTGAGAATTGTGCTCATCATTTTCTTTCATTTCTTTTTGGCAGAATCTTACAGAAGCCTTTGTCAGACTTGTTTATTTTTTTAAATGAAACTTATGACCTCAATTTCATTTCTTATAATAAATCAATTTCAAGCTCATTTGTGTTTAATCTCCATTAGAATTTTACTTTACCCAATCAGAAGTGAAGACGTCCCACCTGGTGGACACCAGGGACATATAAAAATTTAAGTACAAATCCACATACTAGATCAGCAAAAGGATTTTTGAATATATGAGATAATTAAGTTCATCTAATTTCTATTTTTTAAAAAAGAAAAAAACCTATTATGTTTCAGGGATAAAAGAAGAAAAAGAAAACTTGCAGATGAAACGTCCCTGAGAGACACTATATAAAATAGACTTGAAAACATTAAACTATTGGAAAGTTCTAACAGTAGATAATCTGGTGCTTGTGAATCCGATAAATTGAATGTTTGTAAACATGTATTGGCATTAGCTGAACCAGGGTAACCACTAGAACATGACCTGGTTAATACTGGTAGGTTGTTTATCAAACCAATCTTTAATTTCACTAGTTTACAAGCCTCTTAGAATGGCTCAGTAGAACGTCAGTCCCAGACCTCAGAATTGCAATCTAAAACTCTCAGCACAGAAGGAGGGAAAAGTCTAAAGGAAGGAAGAGAATCCTGAGGCAGTATTTTTAAAAAATTATTGATTTATTGTAATTGCCATCTGCAGTAGAAAAGATTCAAAGGCAAAACCAGTCGAATGTAAAAATGCAGAAGCTCTTGAAACTGTTACTATGCTCAGAACTAAAACGATAATTTTTAAATAGTGGTCAAAGCAAAATAATTTAGAAGTAAAGAACGTAGATAGCCAGCAGGAAGGGGGGGGGGCTTTCCAGGGTCTTGCATCGAGTGCCATATGTAGGACTATCCACCTGCTGAGCAGAAGTCATGGGAGTCCGCTTAGTGTCATGAGCTCCTGGATTAGGAATGTGCACGGCTTTTTGTGAGTGTTCAATTCATTTGAATCATATGCAAGAAAATTCATATTCCTTTCAATAGATTGAATGTGGTAGGATTTGAATTTGATATAAATGTTTGATATAAATTTGGCTCAAATCCCCGCTATGAATTGCCTATGTATCCCTATGAATCCTCCATGTATCCCCTAAGTATCAGCTCTGAGCACACAGCCCTATCCTGGATCTCAGGGAACGCATTTCTTCTCCTGGAGTCAAGGTAGCAGACCTGGAGAAGCAGAGAGAGAGGGGCCTGAGGATGGAGCCTTCAGGGATGTGTCTGGAGCATCCCATTTGGTGACATGCAGCTAAGAAAGAAGAACAAGTTCCCTTCGCTGGGACCCCTTCCTCAGAGGATGAGACTGCATCATCTTGAATATCCCTCCATGGGTAGCGGGAGAGGGGCTTCTTGCAGTGGGGGGTCCAGTGATGAGAAGTAGAGCGAGGACGTGGTGGTGTGGAGGCAGCAGCTGTGCTGGTCAAATCTTCAGGTAACTGGGCGCAGTTGGGGGAAATGTGAAGCTGAGGATGGACAGATCCAGCCTTTGTTGAAGCTTCACAAAGCTTCAGCAATTCATAGGTGAAGTATTTGCCTGTGAACTGTCGAATTTGAATTAATTCAAACGAATTAGCAAGCATAACAAATATTTTTCGTCCACCCCTATTGCAGTTGTATGTCTTGCATACAGTCCAGTGGCTAATAATAATAATTAACCAGATGTGTTTCGACCAGCTCTTAAGTGTTCTCTGTACAGAATATGCAACAATGTAACGCCACGTTCAGTCATATTCCTATCCCTGATATTGACTAGGATGTATGTTATTCCTGCCTTCTTCCTTGCCAGTTCCCATCTCACACCTTCAGCTGCTCAAAGCCAGCTGTACGCTTTACATTTTTGTTATTTCTATTAAATATTTGCTATGAAATCTGCGAGCCTTTTCAATGCTTGAGACACAGATACCTCAGACATAAGTAATTGCTGCAGCAAACTTAATCCAATACTCAGTGACTGTTGCATTTCATTTATATAAGGACAAGATATCAATGCAGAATGAAACTAGCTGTTTGCTCATTCGTATTAGGATACTGCATTGAATTTTCCCCTCCCCCAAAAAAGAAAGAAAATAAGGGTTTCTATTCAGATTTTGAAGGCTTCCTCACTGTCTGGGCAAAGCAAATCCTTGTAGTACCTTTGTTTCTTTTATGTAGTTACCATATCCTAACTTTTCCAGTGAATATCTCTTCCTCTCCTGCTTTCTAATTCCCCAATGCATCCTGCACAAAGGAACAGATGTCTCAGTGATTTGGAATATGAGCGGCGGCGCTGAAGAGGATATATTTGTTTTAGGAAAATCTGTTCATGTCTGTGATACTTATCAGTTGCATTAACAGGACCCAGTACGGGTACACCGTGTGTGTGAACGCTATAGAATATCTTCTTTAATTACCATTTGACTTTCCTGCAGATCAGCAGAAACCCAAGAGATGAGGGAAACGAGGAAGCACAAATTAAGGAGTTGTTTTCTTTTCTTTTGATCTCAGCATTTTCTGAAGCCTACCAGCTCTTCTGTTTTATAAGAAGGGGTAGAACCAAAATCAGATCCACATTTTATGCCCATTCGTATTTATACAGTAGGGACCGATCTGAGGAGGTCCCACGCGTCCCCACATGCGTGGGGAGGACGGATCGGGCCGGCCGGATCCTCTGGGTGCTGTGCGGAGGCCGCAGCACCCATTCCAAAGGGGATATGGCCTCCCGCACCACCGACGCTACCCCTGGAGCTGCGGGACTGGAGCATGCAGCTGCCAGTCACCACACGTTTCCGGTGGCACATGGCGCACAGGGGAAGGGCAGAAGGAGGCAGCTCCTCATTCTCAAGCAACAATAGCAAGCCATGTGCTGTAATTTCAGGATAATACTTCTTGCACATAATGACATCAGCCAGAGACGGCTGAAGCTAGCGACTTAGAAAACGGTTAGTTTCGCTTTTCTTTCTCTAAACACTCTTGACAATTCCTAACTCCTCTCTCCAGAATTGGCCTAAGCAAAGTTATTTATGTGTCCACTTAGACCCCATGGCCTTAGAATATAGAGCAAAACATGAGGCACACTCCCCCTGCATCAAGCCTGGCCTGTAAAAACAGATTAAAGAACTCTTAATGTATTGCCTCTTAGGAAGAGCACCTTGAGTCTTCAGAAGCAATTATAGCCATGATAACTTCAGATGAAATGAAGTGAAATGTGCAGAATTTATCTTCATGTTCAGTTTTCTGCATAATAAAATGGCCTCAATTTATCTTAGTTCACATTCTGTTTGGCTGATTAGTTAACTGGCTTCAAAAGCAGAATATGAACCAGCTGACAAATTGTTCCTTTTGACTCCTGGGCTGTCCAAGTGTTAATATCACATCTCTCCGTTAATCATGTAAACAAGTGATGTGCATTACAGATAACTACATGGAATGAGGGCCGTGTTTATTTGGATGCATTCTGGCCTAACTTGTTTTTTATTCCTGCTAAGTAGATAAATGCATAGGCAGTTTAGTCCTGTCACTTCAAATATGAATGCTTCAGACATACAGCTCTTTAAATTTTGTTCCTTGAAGCTTGCTTTGAGGTTGATTTTGGATATTTGGATGCATGTTCTTGAGGCCCTCTTCATGCACTACAAAGGCCTTCTTGGGACTGTATTGGTGGCCTCTTCATAAATGGTGCTACGCAATTGTATTCAAAGTAGGGACGTGCACGAATATTTGTAAGATTCAAAATTCGGCCAAATTCAGACATTCAAATTCAAATAGAATGTTTTGGTACCTTCGCATGAAGCTTCGCATGGGATCTGTATGGGATTTGTATGCATTTGTATATAGGATCCATATGCTATTTGTATGCATTTGTGTGGGATCCATTTGCTATCCATGGGTGTTTTTCCACTGTCACTAGAAGTACCCATTTAGTACGCATTAATGGGTACTTAATAGGTACTTCTAGTGACAGTGGAAAAACACCCCATATGCATTCATATATAGGATCCGTATGCTATTTGTATGTGTTTGTTTGGGATTCATACGGGATTGAACATTCGTATTGAATACAAATCCTACCACATTCAAAGGGGATCTATTCAAATGAATACAAATTTTCTTGCATTCAACTTGGTACGAATCAAATACAAAAAAGAACATTTGTACACATCCCTAATTCAGAGCACAAAAACTGCTTTGGTCAACATTATTAAAGCCTCAGAGACCCTGGTCACACCTATATGAGACAGGATGTCCAATTCATAATTCAACCTGAGGTCATACCAGTTCTGTTCACACCTAGATCATCATAGGTCATCCTCAGGCTGTCCTCCCTTTGGGCTGCGTTACCCACACCTTTCTCCACGATCAACCTAAGCCTCCTCCATGGAACTTGTGGCCCTCCACCTCTTTTGCTGCATCAAATCTACCTCCTTTCTTATTGGATGCTGTTGTATCACTCAAGGGAGGTGAGGGTGTGTGTTTGCGGTTCTTTTTTAAGTCTGCTCCCCCACCTCCACATCCCCCTTCCTTTTTTATGAGCTTTTCTTATCCATATGATTATTAAAAAATAATAATAAATTTGCAGAAAAACACTAGAAAGAATAATAATACACATAGACTGAGGAGAGAAGGGGAGTAGCCTCATGAACTCTGTGCGGGCCACCTTCCCCTAGACTGGCCCCACCCACCACAGCATGGTTCAGCCTCCTTTGGCCTGCCCCACACCCACTCACACTGAGGAAGTGAATATGGCCTGGAATGCCAGGACGGGTTGAGCCCTCTGGAAAAGAGGGCCCCTGTTAAAAGGATCTGTCAGGGATAAGATAGGTTGGAAGACAAACTGAATAAAAATAATGTGAGTAAAGCAACCAGAAGAAGACCGGAAGTCGTCCTAAACTAAAGGTGTGACCAGCATCATCCACAAAATGGCTCTTTCCATGCAAAAGCAATCCCCAGACTAAGTGCACCGTACATTGGCTTACTTTCCCCAGTGCCAGAGCTGGTAAGGCTCTGGCTGCACCATTTGCTATTGTTCTGGGTGCTGGAAGAGTCACCTGGCGCACTGTGTAAGCGCACTCATTCCGACGCTGGCAAAGAAGATGGCAGCACCCATACACCCGTTCACTCTTCAGGTAGGTATCTGGGTGTGTGGGGGGCAAATGCTTAGTGGGTCCATGGGCAAGAGGATGAATGGAAAGCAAAGTGTGAACCTCCCCCAGGTGACCTTCTTCAACTATTCAGGACAAACCAGACAGGTTTTCTCAGCTTTTTCTTAGAAAACAGAGACCAAACTAATTTACTAATGCCTTGTGAAATGAATAATTGAGGGAACAATTAGCCACTGATAGGTAAAGATATCTATTCAGTTTAAACTGATGATATGTATTTCTTTTTTCTTTTAGTATCAATCTTTTTTTCTGTTGAAAAATATGAATTTAAAAAGAGACCTTTGCTTGTCACATATGTGTGTTTACACACACACACACACACACATCCAAACCGTAATAATATAATATTGTTATAAATTAATCAGTGATGAAATATAATCAAAGAGTTTCTTTTCTTCCCCAAAGAATGGGGTTTTGGAAGCATAATGCATTTTTTATGGGATTTAATTCTCCACTATTTTCAGACACTGTAGGGAATACACAGCTAACGACAAACTCGGGAAGCTGAACACACACACTGTGGACTTAAATTACTAACACCTACTGAGCTTGGGTCAGAATTTCCAATTGTGCCTCACTTTAGATTATGTAAGCAGTATGGGCCTCTTTAAAAATCACCATGGATTTTAATTGGTATATTTAATTGGCACTCAGTTTAGAAAAACTATCTAGGTTTTTGCAAACCATCTAATTATACAGCTTTCAAAGTTAAGCTAACTAATAAGTTATTATTAAACAGGGGAAAAAATAAAAGTTGCTTAATTTTCCCCCCATTTGATTTGTTTCATACTGGTCTATTATTTCTGCTCTCTAGGGTCATTTTTGTTTGTTCTAATTTCTGAGAATAGATATAAACCTAAAGACATCTTGGTAAGAAACATGAAAAAATGAATACAGAATGGGAGGAATCAGGCTGAGTTAGTAGCCCAAGTGAAAAGGATCTGGGTGTCCTGGTTGATCACAGGATGACTATGAGTCAACAATGTGATGCAGCTGCAAAAAAGGCAAACACCATCCTAGAATGCATCAAGAGGCATATAGAGTCTAGATCACAAGAAGTGATTATTCCTCTTTACTCTATCCTGGTCAGACATCGTCTAGAGTCCTGTGTCCAGTTCTCGGCACCCCAATTCAAAAAAGACATCGACAAACTAGATGAGTCCTAATGAGGGCTACCAAAATGGCGAGTGGTCTGGAAAGCATGTCCTACGAGGAAACGTTGGAGGATCTAGGAATTTCCTTGCCTCCCCTAAAACCAGCCTGTGTATCTGGTAGAACTCTTGCTAGATAAGGTAGCAATCTGTTTTGAATTATCCTTAACGTAACCTTATTAGCATGTGAGATAAGAGAGACAGTAGGGTAATTTGGAACACGCTCTATACTTTGACAAAAATGAACTTATCGTCGTACTTCTCATGCAGCCATTCTCGGGAGATTTCAGAATTCAGACACTTGCGCTGACCCAGTTAGCATTTATTCTGTCATAGAGCTCACGGGAGAATATGAATGGCTGGAGACACCAGAATTACATTCCTCTGCATAGTTACCTGTAAGTGTTGAGGCCAAAGCTACACTCGGTTCCCTGGATTTTTCCCTGGATTTTTTTCTTGCTGTATAAAAGGAGAGAGCCTTTGGCAGAACCTGAAAGCCAAAATGTTCTGAATTCCACCTGAGACTTTAGGGTGAAGCATGAGAGGCAAATGGAATGCCATGAATGTAGGGAGGGAGGGATAGGATAGGATAGGATAGGATAGGATAGGATAGGATAGGATAGGATAGGATACTAAGCCACGTGGCATGATTATGATCCTGTTCGGGATAATCTAGGAGTAAGTGTCTATGAGATGGTTGGCACAGACCGGAGGATGTGTTTATGAGGAATGGCGTCATTGTGCCCCTGCTCCCTCTGGCCAGTAGAAGCACTTTAACTAGGAACTAACTGCACTCTGGAGGCCAGGTAGGACAATGAACCAGTTTGGTCTTGTGCTTAGAGTGCCGGACTCATATCTTGTACTCAGCAAGTTTGATTCCACACTCCTCCGTGAAGCCAGCTGGGTGGCCTTGGGCTAGTCACAGCTCTCTTTTTGAGCTCTCGCCGCCCCACAAACCTCACAGGGTGTCTGTTGTGGGGAAGGGAACAGGCTTGTCAGTTGCTTTGATTCTCCTTAAAAGGGGGAGAAAAGCAGGTTAGAAAAGCCAATTCCTCCTCCACCACCACAAAGCCAGCTGGGTGACCCTTGGGCTGGTCACAGCTCTCTTTCTGAGCCCCTACAGCCCTTCCTACTGGGTTTCTGTTGTGGGAACAGAAGGGTATGAAAGCGAACTCTTCTTCCTCTTCTATGACTGTACAGTAGTCTCCAGTTAAGCATATGTGGGGCTGCAGATAGCGAGAAACCCAAGAGGGATGCTTAATACTTTTTCTCTTTTTGCACGCAATATGTTTATGAATAATTGCCAGTATGTTACTGCATTTTGTGACTTTGGTTTGTGGCTTGGAGCTTTGGGGATTTATTTATAGGAAAAGCAATTAAAAAAGAGAAAAGAGGGTAGGTGCTGCAGGTGTTCTCAAAAGAAACAGAGAATTTAGACCCACCTCAATCTGTGTTCAGCCCAAGTTTCAGGACAGAATCAGCTTCAGTTATCATGATGGATGACTTTCTGAGAGAGAGGGAGAGAGGGGGGCTGAAATTCTGCTGATTTTTCTTGATCTCTTAGTGGCCTTTGATATCATTTACCATGATATTCCTTGGAATCACCCCCAGGAGATGGGAGTTGGGTGCAAGATAAGTTCTTCCTACCTATGAAATAGTAGTTGGTAAGACCCCCTCTATACCATGGAGGCTGATTGTGGGGGAGGTAGGACGTTTGCCCATTCTTGATGGGGGTGTGCTCTTTAAGGAGGAACAAGTAGTAATTTGGGGGTTCTCTTGGAGACATCCCTGTTCATTGAGGCTCAAATGGCTAAGGAGTGCCTATTGCCAGGTTCAGCTGGTGTGCCGCCTATGCTCTCACCTGAGCAAAGGTACCCTAGCCACTGTTGCCCATTCCGTGGCAGCTTCTTGTTTAGACTCCCGTAGTGCAGTCACAATCCAGCCTGTCCCTAAACCCTCTCATGAGTATTTGCCTACAAAAGGTGAATTAGAGATGGTATGAGAACGTGTGACCAACCACATGCCATCAGCTCTAAGGTGTGAGAAAATCTGACCACATGCCATCAGCTCTAAGGTGTGAGAACATGTGACCGTATGCCATCAGCTCTAAGGTATGAGAACATGTGACCGCATGCCATCAGCTCTAAGGTGTGAGAACATGTGACCGCATGCCATCAGCCCTAAGGTGCTTTTTGGACACTTGTTTTGCCCCATGAGCAGACACATCCCTGCTGCCTCCTAGAGGCACATCGCTGCTTCACACAAAAATACACCCAACGTGAGCAACATCCAGACAAAGCTAATGTCCCCATTTTAACATGTATCTAGGACATCTACTAACGCTGTATCTGAGAGGGAGAAGGCAGGGAAAGACTCATAGGCATCTGAAAATCAGGAACGAGTTTGTGAGCAAAAATCATTTCAGGATAGCCTTGAATGAAGAGCAGCTTCAAATGGAGAGCAGAATTAGAATCATCTTTCTTTGCTTGATATTTCCTGACCTAAATTTGTCTGTGACACAAAATTAAGGAAGAGGGATAAAGCAAATACAAAGGAGTTGAGCAAATATGCCCAAAACGATCAGGATACATTCAGCTTAGAGGCTGCTAAGTAGCTTATTCAGTTTAGCCACATAAAAGTCTAAAGTAATTAGATTAAGAGAGAAAAATATTCAGCAAGGATATAACCAAACACATCCACACACACACAGGCCAGGCAGAAGCTGCCAGAAAGAGCAAGTGAGTGATGGGATAATAGGCAAGTTCTACAAGAATGAAGGGGGGGGGAATGGGGCGATAAAGGTCCTTTTCCAGTCATTGTGAGACATTTTAGATCCAAACTTTGCAATTCTGTTTGGCAAAAGAACCAATCCGAAGGGCCCTGCAGAAATCCCACCAACCCATTTCCAGTCACTGACAGAGGAACCAGTTGTACCCTGAATCAGTTCGTTGCTGGAAACGGCACCGTCATGCTGACAAGGCAGAGGGGCAGGTGCGTTCTCCACTTGCCTTATGGAGTCACGTCATGTGGTTAGGAGGTAAGAGGAGACTCGGACTAAAATAGGTAGATGGATGCAAGCATTTCCTATCCTTGTTTGTATTTAGGACTACGAATTCAGGAAATTCCTTAGATTCTTGGAAGAAAGAGGAACAAAGGTGAACCAACAAGCTCTGTCTCAGTGCATCTCTTTCCCTTAAGGATGTGCACAAATATTCATAGCATTAGATATTCGTACAAATTTGTATGAATTCGAACATTCGTATATGAATCGAATGTTACGACATTGATATATTGACATTTCTGAAATGGGGAGGTGGGAAAAGAGTTGCCCCAGTCACCTCTGCAATGGACCCAGAGTGCATCTGACAGGGACTGAAGGCAGATTCAAAGTGGATTCAGGGAGGATTTGACGCTTCCAGAGCAGATATGTTACAGGATACATGTCAGATATGTATCAGATACATATGCAACTGGTATATAGGAAAAACTGTAGCTCAGTTATAAATTACCAGCATTCCAAGCCAAAGTCCTAGGCCTAGTTCACAGGCTGTCAAGGAAAGAAGCAATGGCAAACTGCTAATGATGTATCACTGGTAAGAAAATAGCATGGATCTGTCCGAGCCATCACAAGGAATCTTGACTTATCTAGATGTATGATTAGGGTTTATCCTGATGGCCGTCCACCTTTTTATTGAATGACTCGTGTGCCCATCTGTCATGAGCAATTGTTTCAGCTCCTAAACGGTACGTTTTCATGAAGTATGAGTGCATCTAAAACAAATATGCCTAGTGTTTTCTTGAAAATGCACACACAGTTTTGTCCTTGAAATTCCACTTTTTTCCGAGCAACATGTAACCCAATTCCATCACATCTGGTTGTCTGTGGGGATAAATAATGATGCATTTGTTTTTTGAATGCAAGTCAGGGATATGGAATATACAGGCAAACCTATTCATTGCCTCAAGACATGGGGTAGGAAATTGCTATTTTGATATTCTTCTGTTGAAAACTGGTATGTCCTAGGGATGTGCACAAATATTCATAACATTCAACATTTGGATGAATTCAGACAAATTCAGATATTTGTATACAAATTGAATGATACAAGAGTCATACAAATGCTTCGGAACATTCATGAACCAGCGGCTGCACCAGTCAACATCTGCAACAGATCCAGAGTGCATTCAACATGGACTGAGAGCAGATTCAAAGTGGATTTGGGGCAGATTTGATGCTTTCAGAGGAGATACGTTACGGGATACGTATCATATATGTTTCAGAGAGTTTTGTATCAAATAGGACCCTGCCACATTCAAAGGGGATCTATTTGAATGAATATGAATTTTCTTACTTTCAGTTCAATATCAAATGCAAAAGGAAACTGTGTACATCCTTAGCATGTCTCTAATTAATAAGGCAGATCCAGACCGTGAGACGGCAGACCTTGAACCAATGGCAGGGAAAAGCAAAGTATTAAGCAGAAACCCCACAATACTCCTCAGTGAGCTGCTGGCAGACACACTTAATGGGTCTTACGGCAATCAAATGTTAAATAACAACTGGGTGTGTTATTGCAAAGGACTTGGATCCAGCAAAAATGATTCAGCAATTTGCAGCTTGAATAATGACTCTCTAAAGCATCTGCAAGATTTATTATCTATTAAAATGTATCAATAGCCTTTTCATACCCTCAATAATAATGGATGCTTTTTTTATTCAGATAAATATATCCATCCCTTTAAATATTGGTTTAAATATTAAAGGGCAGTAGCAAAACATGGTGGAGTCTATAGATCATGCTAACTTTCTATGTGAGGATTTGCACTATTAAAGAAATTGTACCAAGAAAAAAATTACAGAATAGCTCCTTAAATGTATTTGTCCATAATACTGGTAAGATGATTTAGAACATGATGTCAACATGAGATAATATAGTGTAACACAGAGAGAAAAAGAACATTTGCTGGTGTTTTGTGCTGTCAGTTGAAGGCGTATTGGATTTTTGCTGAGCAAATTCAAATCAAAATGTTGAAATTAAAAGTGATAAAGCAGAAACAGTGAGATCAAAATCCCTCCCCAAATTAGATTCACGCCTCCTTGGGGCCATAAAAACCTTATTATCTTGACATGACTTGATCAATCATTGCAAGACAATTACTTTAACAAGTTAAGCGAACTACATTTTGTCTTGATGTAGAGAAAGTTAAACCATATTTTCTCCTCTAGCTGATATGAAAATGGAGAGAATGAGAAGGAAGAAAGAAATGACTCTGCCCTAAGTTGCATGGTAACAAACAAACCATAAATTCTGTATGCAAAATAGATTATTCTTCCTGAAACAGATTTCAGGTTTCTTACTGTGTAGCTCAATTACTATGAGCTAGAAACATCTTTCTCTTTTTCACTTTTATCATTTCCTAATATTGTATTGTTCTTTTGGGCAACACTGTTGACAACATAAGACAAAATTATTTTCTGAAGCTATAAAAACACCTTATTAAATGTCCCGATAGCTTGGTAAATGATGCAGCTCATTTTGGACAGAGTAAACCTGAGGCCTTTTCGCACTACAGCTAAGATAGCTGTAGAGTCCTTCAGCCGGAAGGCATGAAGGACAATTTCCCATTCGCATTGGCAGGTAAGGGAAGTGTTCCCAAAGTGTCCTTTACCTGCCTAGGTAAGAATGGAAAACTGTCCTCCATGCGTTCCGGACAAAAAGGCCGGCCCAGGGGCAGGGCACCTCTCCCAGCCCTGTCTGGATTGGGTCCTGCTGGACCCTAAATTGGAGAAGTTTCTGTTGTACAGTTGTTCATTAATTCATCTTATTCCAAAATGTACCTATATGCAGTGAGGTTTCTCCTTTGTGCGACAGGCATATGCCAAATTCTTCTCTTCCATTATTATCTGTCTTTCTCTGCAGCTTCTCAATATCCATGCTAGTTGTCCCAAAACAGAACCCTGGGACACTGAGACAACCCCTGTCAGACATATCTCTAAAATGTAACCAGTCAACCACACTGGCTTTCAAATGCAAATATTGCATTGCATTAGACTAGAAAGATTTCCTTAATCAGTTAAAAGAGTAATTAGAAAGAAAAAGGCAACCCTAGTCGGCCAGAAAGGTTAATTCATAGATTCTCCCCTCTCACCCATTAACTTTCCATAGTTAATTAAGACTGTGTGCCCACATCTCTAGAACTTTTGATCCAAATATAAATCCGCTTTCTAAAGGAGCAAAGAATAGTCTTAAATTATAATGGGCCGCACTGCCCTAAGTCAGGAAAGGCAATTGCTGTATGCCGTATCCTAATTGCTTTCAAATGCTGATTGGGAGAAAATGAAAACGTTTCAATTACAGATCAAACCTCACAGCTTGAGGAAGAAGGAGGGGAGCAATGAACAATTTATGCAGATTTCATTTCAAAATGATTTCCAAGTTGGGGAGTTTTTAGATTTACCTTCAGCATATTCCCTATCGCTGTGTTGTAAATTCCTGAAAATGTTCTTTTGTTAAAAAGGATTGCTATCACTGGCAGCATTAGGCTTTGCATTGAGAGGCATGGCCTCCTATCTACAAAGTTACTAGGTAGCTATTTATATAAATCCAGCATTTATGCAGCTAGAATTCTCATACTCCCCCAACTTTTTATTAGCTGATGTACCAGGTGATAATTATAATAAACAGATGCTGTCATTAAAAATCAGCTGAAGGTTGATGAGATTAACGGCAATGCAATATTTCTTCTTTGCTTACAGGTTCAGTATAATAAATTATCTCTAGGCTTAGGAATGAGGTGGTGCCCAGCCAAACAAAGGGGATACGTTTTACCATGCATTACATCAGATTCATCTGTGAGCAAAGTATTGTGTGCCAAATGTGCAGTATTTTCAAATGAATTGTGGGGGGGGGGGGTGAGTGGAGAATCTAGGAGTGTGTACAAATGTTTTTTGTGTGCATTTGATTTGTATTTAATCGAATGCAAGAAAATTTGTATTCATTTGAATAGATCCCCTTCAAATGTAGCAGAATTTGAATTCAATACAAATGTTCAATCTCATATGAATGCAAACAAATCCCATACAAAACACATATGAAGCTTCATTGGAATGTATCAAAACATTCAATTCATATTCAGCATTTGATCTGAATACGAATTTCCGATTTTGGCCAAATTTGTATGCATTTTTAATGTTCCGAATATCCATGCACATGCCCAGCAAAATCCTTTTCCCCGGCTTCTTTCAGCACAGATCCCTCCTTCGGCGGGTCTGTACCGCAGCTTTACAGATGCTGTATTCCAGGGGAAGGTGAAAGCATTGCTTCAGTTACTGTCCCTGTGGAGGCAATCAATCATTTCTTGCATCACAGGTACTCTGGCCCTTCAGAGGTCTGTGAGAAAGCAGCCTGTGCACAAAGCATTGGTTTGGAAAAGCTGGTGTGAAGAATTAGATCACCAGGATTGCTCCTGCAGTTATACAGTCTGCTGAAGAAAGGGGGGTAGCAAAAGACAGCCGCTGAAATATATAGTTTCAGCCAGTCAGAAGCTTTTACCACTGCAGAGCTCTTTAGTTAATTATGTTTTCTTCTTCTTCTTCTTGCAGGGAAGCACTTCTGCAGGCTGGAGGATGAGGCGTGACCCCTCTGAGCAGTGCACCAGGAAGTGCTGCTAGAAATGGTGCCAAAATTGGTGCACAACCACAAAGGTTCCCACCTGGGGACTGGGCAGCAGGAACGTGCTCAAGTATCTGTAACTTCCAAAATTCGGATGAATTCGGACATTCAAAGATTGACATTCAAATTTGAATAGAATGTTTTGATGAATTCATACGAAGCTTCATGACGGATTCCTATGGAGTTCGTTTCTAACATTCCTATCAAATTCAAATCCTACCACATTCAAAGGGATTTATTTGAACGAATGTGGATTTTCTTGCATTCAATTCAACGCAATTCGAATAAAACCCCCATTTGTGCACATTCCTGGCCTTTAATGTTTCCACTGCTGTATAGCCTCTGTAGGCTTTTCACTTCAGAGGCTCTGAGCAGGGCTGGGATACAGCAGGCCTTTTGAGCTCAGACCTCCCCCCCCCCCCCCCACCGTGGAGAAGGTGACAGGTGGCCTGCTCCAGCAAGGCCTGGGTGACCAGAATATCCTGCATAGTGTATCCCATCTACAATACGCCACTAATCCATCTCCGTTATGTTCTGGAAATGCTTTTTATGGTTTTTAATGCACATTAGCAACAGCATGGACAGAGGGTGCCTCCGGACAGGCCTGCGTTTCCTGGGGAGGGTGAAATCTTGTGAGGTTTCACAAACTCTCACCCAACTCCAGGAAGACGGGAAATCTGGAGCCAAAGCTGGGTAAGTTGCAATTCTTAAATACATAGCATCAGGCTTTAATTCGCAGGGACTCCGGGGCTTTCGAGAAGCCATGTGGCTCTTTGAAGCAGCTCCGAACCCCTTGCAAAGTATGTGTCCCATCTGGACGCAACCTGAGTGATGGTTCCTACACATTCATATGAAGCTTCATTACATTCCTGAATGTGGGAGGTTGGAAAAGAATCAAAAGTGGATTCAGAGTAGATTCAAAGTGGCTTGAGGGTGGATTTGATGCATTCACAGCTGATACTTAAGGGATACATTGATGATTCGTAGTGGGGTTCAAATCAGATTCATACTGAATTTGAATCCTACCACATATAAGACCATAAGAACATAAGAGAAGCCGTGCTGGATCAGGCCACAGCCCATCTAGTCCAGCATCCTGTCGCACACAATGGCCCACCAAATGCTCATGGGCATCTCAAGCAGAGACAAGGACAAACCTTCTCCTGCTCTCGAGTCCCAGCAGATGGCCTTAGAAGGGGATCTATTTGAACAAATACAAATATTCTTGCTTTTGATTTGATACAAATCAAACATGAGAAAAACATTAATGCACGTCCCTGCCAAATACCTATCTCATTGGTATCCCGGGACCAACTGTAATTAAAAGTCAAATATCAAGACAGATTCGCGTTACAGAGGATGCCAGGATGGAGGTCCAAACCATAAGCAGCATGAAATGGGACAACCTAGTAGAGGAATGTGCAGAATTATTATAGCCACATTTAATCAATGGCAGAAAGGAAGAGCAGTCGTTTTGCTGGACATTCATGAAATTAAAATTCCCTTGCAGAGTCTGATGGACACATTCAGTGTCCCTGTCAAGGCAAAAAAACCTAGAAGTAGTGAGCGAGGTGAAAAACAAAGGGTGAATTCACCAGAACGCTTTCATTTGACTAACCCTCCCTCTGGACAGGCTCCCTCTTGAATGGTGACCTGGGGGGAATGTCTGATGCTTTTTAAAGTGGATATGTTACAGGATACGTACTGGATACGTATCCAATATGTATGCATTCATGTTGGATACGTTTGGGATGCATATGCTTTCGTATCAGATATTCATACGAATTCATGTGGATACATTTATATCAAATAGAATCCTACCACATTCAAAGTGCACCTATGCAAAAGAATATGAAATTTCTAACATTTTATTCATTGCAAATCAAATGCCAAAAAAAAAAAAACCCAGGTAAAGATGCTGCCCTGAGCATACAGGGCATGTGGCAAAGCCATGGTATGTTGGGCCTACAGCTTCTTTGTGTCTGCAATGCAGCGAAAATAAATCAAGTGCAAGAAAAATGCTAAATGTCCGGGCTCTCCAATGGAATAGTGGGACATAAATAGCTTTGATAAATAAATAAATAAACAGTGCCAGTGGCTTGTCAGATACCCATTACCTTTACAAATATGGTAATCGCTTTCTCGCAAGACCTTCTTTGAGCAGTTTATTGCTTATGCTACCTTTGTTAGCCTAGGAGGCAAAATGTCTGTCAGCGATATATGGAAATAAATGTGTCTGGTTGACATTGATTCTGCATGGTGTGTGTGGAGGAGAGGGAAGATGATTTACCCTCTAGCCTTCCCATGCTTCCATAATGAAGATGAATGTGCCCCTAGTTTTCCTTTGTTTATTGATTTTTCCTCCCCCCCATTGGCGTTCAAAACTTTGCTCCGTTTCAAAATGCTTGTCTACGCAGGGACCCTTTAACACGCACAAGCATCTAGAGCTCATTAGCTGTCTGTCTGTCTATCTGTCCATCCACAATTAGGAACACCTGTTCACAGAGGTCTAAATCTCTCCTAACTGTGTCCATTCATGGTTAATTTCTACCTCTTGTTTTCCCCAGAAACCAAGGAAAGAAAGTACTGCACAGCTTTTTCATTTGACTTTCTGGGTTTCATGAAAGGTGAAATCAACCACAACAGAACAGTAGCAAAAGAAAGCCAAAGGTCCGGCAATTCATGTGGAAGCTGATTTGGGCCCTGGAGGTTGCAGGTGATAACTTCATCTGTACACAGGAAAGAGGAGGAAGTTCTGCCCCACTATTCTGACCCATTTAAGGGCATTCAAAGCAGCTGACAAACCTTCTTCTCCCCACAATAGAACACCCTGTAAGGTAAGTGGGGTTATGATTGCTCCGAAGAGAGCTGTGACCAGCCGAAGGTCACCCAGCTGGCTTCATGGGGGACTGCAGAATCAAACCCAGTATTCCCAGATAAAAGACTGGCTCCCTAACCACTTGACCAAGCTCAAAAATAGTTTAGTGTCAAGATCACCATTCACAAGCCAGAAGAAGGAGACTTACCTTCTAGCCAGTGTTCATTGATAATAGATCCATAGCAGTAAAAGAGTACCAGCAAGCCAAGGGTGCATCCTGACAGCCATAAACTCAGGAATATCCTGGCACCATACCGAGATTATCTCACTTATCTGTGAAAAGATTACAAAGTACATTTTAGAAAAATAAATGAAAAATATGATAATACGAGAAGGCAACTCAGCAGACCCACCAACTCAATACAAATTATATTGTAGATATATATTTCCCTTAACCCCGATCTCTGAGAGTCCCGTGCAACCAAAGGCAAGGCAATACCGAGGCTGCAGGTCACAATACTGAACTTTATAATTGGCCTATAAGTTGTAAATACTGAGAGGAAAGACCAGGAAATCTGAGATCTTTGTCTCTGACCCGATGCCTCGAGTGTTCTCAGAAAGTGGCCTGGAGGCAAACAGTGAGAAGGAAAATACCTATAGCTAGCACCAGCACAGCACAGCAAAAACGGCATAGAATGACATGTATCTCCTGTCCGGGCCAGAAATGTATGAAATGACTTGACCTATATTCTGAGCAAAAAATTCCTATGCCTTCCCTGCTTTGCATTCACTTATTCTGCCCTTGCTGTCCAGGTGCTGAGCTAGGAAGGGAGACCACTGCTGTATTTAAGCATGGGGGAGGGTGGAATCAAACCCGTGTTCCCAGATAAGAGTCCGGCTCCTTAACCGCTAGGCCAGAGTGGCTCACTGGTCTTCCAGGTGATTCAGAAACCTGGGGCCTATTCGCACTGGGCCTTTTTCTGGAGTATATCTCAGGATAGGGGTCAGTGGTCCTCATGCTAATGCAGACTCTGGCAGACCTCACGTTGGTCTTGCTGAAGCCTGCGCCAGCATATCGACAGCAAGTCCCTATTCCAGGATATATTCCAGAATAAAGCCAAGTGCGAATAGGCTTCTGCTTGTGCACGATCCGTTCCAAGTTCAGTGAAATAATATGGAAGCCAAACTGCTAAACCTCGATAACAGAAATAATATGAAGGAGAAATCTAATGGTTTCTGCTCAGATGTGCGGTGCTTGTAGACACACGGCGTTTGACTTCTCCTTCCTTCACACACTGATGGGTTAAAGTGTTCAAAGCCAAAGAACATTCATGCACTTCTTGGCTTTGTGTGATAATCACTCATCAAGGATCTTTTTTTTTCTTTTCTTTTTTTGTCAGGTTCAGGAACATTTTCAGTTTCCTTCCCTAGATGAAAGATTTCATGCCCTTTAAGCCTGCCTCCCACATTCCCAGTCTGAAAGATGGGAGGGAGAAACAGGAAGCGGCTCTAAATCTGTGAAAGCTGTTAAATAGATGTAATTTTAATGAGCGGGTGAGCAGATGGTGCACCTCTGCATTTTACACCTCCTCACTGCTCTGCATCATACAGAGATTCTTCTCCTCCACATGAAGAGCTTCTTCTGCAGCTTCTCGGGGGATGAGGGAGAGATCAGACAAAACGCCCCATTTGGCTGTGCACTGTCCCCATTCACGGCCAGCCTGATGCTCCTGGGAAGGGAACAAGGCTGATACGATGACAGTCACATGCGCCAGAAGCAAGCTGGCTCTGAAGACCGAGGGCCTTTGCACACCAGCACCACTAGGGAGCTCCAGGGGTGCCCCAGCATGGAGCGTCCGCACTGCCTGGAGATGCTTCCGATCTAGAAGCGGCTTCATGCCCGTCAGGTATCCCACCCATATAAAGGTCTTCCAGTGAACGGAGCCGGGGGCAGGGCAGGAGCAGCTGTGCGCCACAGCAACATTACCGGGGATGCCTGTGTTGCCATTGGTACTCTGACACAGTTGCCTCTTGCAGAGAGTCAAACACCACAATTCGCACCTTAAGGGGCGGGATAGACTTGACATCCCAAAATGTGGAATCCTAATCTATGCTCCATCCTGGGATGCTGTTCCAAGGAAGTGAAGGTGAGAAAAGGCTCTGCGTATAGGGACCAAAGCTTGTAGCCACAGTTAGTGTTTTCTTTTATCAACCTGTCTCACTATTAAGGCCTGCTAGAATGGATGTCCAAGGACCTCCTCCAGGCTGGAAGGCAGGCAGGCAGCCCCCAAAGACCATTTGCAGGGACATGAGAACTGGCAAAGGTTTTGCATGTGTCATCAGCATTTGATGTTTTTGATATATTCAAGTCCTAACTGACTTGCCACACGCTGTACTCTTGCTCTTGCCATAGTCGACCACTACATCTTGCATCAGGCAATAATGAAATCTTCCATCATACTGTTACCTCTTCTGGTCCATTGCCTGCTACTCCCTGTGTGTGTGTTTGTACCCTCAGTAGCTAAGGACGCGGATGCCTACATAGTTTGAGATGGACTCTAGTCCGTGTACGCTTGTGGCATTATGAAAAGTGTTACTTAGTTCTTCTGGTGCTTTGAGTCTTTTCTTCAAATGGACCATACAGGTATTGTTCTATTTTTCCTCGTATGTTTAATATTGGTCTGTTTAATTATCTTGTCACTTCTGCACTCATGCCTAGTAAGTCCCAAAATAGGCAATCTTCCCATCTCCACAATGGATTATTTCCATGCAGAGACAGATGATTATATTGGTCCCAAGCCTTTGCCATGTCACGTCATATATGAAATACTGTTACATGATTACAGTTTGGCAAAGAAGCATGGAAGCTGATAAATCCTCCACTTAACAGGAGCCAGATGAACCTCCTTCTGCAGGAAGGGTTTATTCGTACAAATACATTCGTATCATAGAATCCTACCACCTTTGAATAAATATGAATTTGCTAACATTCGATTTGTTACAAACGGAATGCCAAAAACCCCATGGGTGCACTTTGCTACACCCCATCTTGACAGCAAACACACCAGCGCCTTTGTTAACAGAGGATTCAACTGATTTTGGCAAGCAGGACCATTGTTTGCTGCAGCTGAATGTTTGGATGTTCAAAACCCTGGATTTTCAAGAAAAGCGCAATCAGATTTTCAAATCCAGATTTCACTTTGCCCATCCCTCGTTCGTCTTCCCTTCAAGAGGGAGACACCAAGGTTGCCTCTTTCCTTGGCTTCCCTGAGCCACTTTTAATCAGAAGTGGAGACGTGGCTTGTCCTCAGAATGAGCCCATCCATCAGAAGGACAATCTTTTCTGCTCTTTTATCTTGAGCTAATTCTGCCTTTTCGCTCGAAGTGCCAGAGAACAGGGATCGGCGTCACCATGATGCTCTTCTGGTACCTGGGTTAATCTCGTCTGCGTTTGACAAGCGACACTGCTTGCATGGGAATAGCACCGCTGCACAGAGAAAGAATGCCCATTGGTACATTTCTGACTATAAGATAAACAAAATTATATTTGACTAAGGGCCTGACATCTGCTGCTTGTTACAGAGGTATTTTAAATGCATGCATGTGAGCTGCTGCTTATGGAAACCTCTTTCTATAAGTAGTATGCCTCATTTAATTTCCTGATAGGAGATATTGGACACATTTGAGGAATAAATAAGATGGAGCTGGTAAATGAGCACTCATAGAAGTTTAAGATTGCCTGCATTCCTCTTCCTCAAAACCAGCAAGATGTTCTACTACAACGCCGTACAGAATGTATCTTGAAGCAGACAAAATTATTTAGAAGGGAGCAAAACACAATGGAGGCTAATAATTATTATTTGCTTCTAATGAAAAGCATTTGACAGCTCAGTAGCCTTCCATATGTTTTAATATATTAATCAATTCAGCCATCACCTCACATGTAGAAATGTCTGCTAGTATGACTGGTGATTTTATAGGTAAAAATGACCTCTAAATTCCAGTGCTATCATGACTTGAGCACAGAAAAGAAGACTATTCTATATGTGCGATAATGTCAAAAAGTTGTAATCAAGAGGGTTTAGGAGGACCTTGCAGACTATCCAATAGAAATGCAAAATGATGGGTACGTGAGGAGATGAATCATAGACTCATAGAGCTGGAAGGGACCTCCAGGGTCATCACGTCCAACCCCTTCTCAATGCAGGATTTCCTAAACCATCCCAGACAGATGTCTGTCTTATTAAGTATAACGAAGGCTTTTCTTCCACACAGCTTAGCTTGTCTATGCCTGTGATAGAGCATTTCACTCCATGTATCTGATGAAGTATGCTTGGTCTATGAAAGCTCATGCTACCAACTTTTTTCTCTTTGATAAAGTTGCACAGGAGGCCCAGTGGGACAGCAGTCGAATGCTCTCACACAGAGCATCTGCCCTGCAGAGAGCCACTTCTATACCAGAAGTGTCTCTATGCTTGCCAGATTGTCCCCTGGGGTGTATTCTAGCTGCTGGGTAATTTAGCCAGGGATGCTCTATTCACACCTCTTCTGGGCAAATGGAGTGTGAAGCAGGCATGATTGTACACCATGCCACCCAGTGCCCGGGCCCACTGCCACAGTGATGTGACTGTCTCTAGTACAGAGGCGATCACTGTTGGCCGGCATTTGGGGAAACACCAGCTAAGGTTGGAATGGACTGGGCATCACAAAATGTGAGTGCCCGATCCATCCCAGAAGCTAGCTGGCCAGTTGCACCTAAGAAAGAAAATTGGTCCTTAGACTCCAAAGTGCTACTAGACCCCATTGATTACTGAATTTATACAACTTTTTCTTAAAGTCATCCTGGCTGGTTGCAGACACCATCTCTTCTGGTTTATTTATGCATTATTATTTGTATTTCTCTCCCACCCTATGCCCGAAGGTCTAAGGGCAAGTTACAACATTTAAAATCAAATGGCAACAGTGTCTGTAAAGTGGCGAGAGACAGTATGTTCCCATTAAACCAAAGGCCAGGGCAAAGAGGTGCGTCTTCACCTTAAACATATACAGTGAAGAGGCCTGATGCACCTCAAGGGGGAGTCTATTTCATGGCCTGGGGCCATCACTGAGAAGGCCCTCTCCTGGGTGCCCACCCCTTTTGCTGCTGAGGGCGGTTGGACAACCAGGAGGGCCTCCCCTCTACATATCTTTCCATGAAGGGCTGAAAGTTAATTTCTCATATTTATATTCTAGCTACAGAGTGCTCATGGTCCAAAAATAAAAATAAATACTGAAAAGTTCTGCCTTTTTCACAGGAAGTGCTGACAGGAATAAATTTTTGAATGCTTCTTTATCCTGTTACCTGCACCTCATTACATCTGCAGAATATGCTCTCCTATGGCCACTTACACATTACTATCAATCACTTTTGAATTCTGCTGTCAATGTAGAACTATAGCATATATATTGTAATGCACTCGTTCTTGCCTAAAAAGCTAAGTTGGCTTATTCAGATTATTAATTTTTTGTCTCCCAGTGGTTAGTGCAATTAGTTTCCTCTGAAATCATAATCAAGGGAGACTTCCATAATCACAATCCAAAGAGCCCCGTACCGTATGACAAAGTTTAATAGATTTCTGCTCTGCATAGCAGAGAAATTTAACTGATAAAGGGTCCTTTCTCTGTAAACAAACAAACTAGATTGTATGGACTGTTCATTTTTCTTAGTCACCTGTGAACAAATAGAGAATGATACAGTACTACAAAACCTGATCTAGGCCTTCTGCAGTTGGCTTGCGTAATCCATATTAGCAAGATCCAAATTAGCTGCACCCAGGGGCGATTCCACACTTCCCTTCCCAGCCACTGGATGGGAAAGGAGCGCAATGAACCAACGTTGGCCAGCACTCACACTTGGAGTGCTAGTCAGTGTTACTCATCCCCCCCCCAAAAAAAAAAATTGAATACTTACCTTGATTCAGTTGCAGGGCCAGTCTTCTTCAGGGCGCTGCCATTTTGGCTATGGTACCCTGCATGGCTGTGCATGCACCAGTGCTGTTGCCATGGTGACGCTGATGCTCTATGCACACACAGTCACATCTGTGGTATCTGAGGTACCGGCACACTTATATGGCACCTCAGATGACCCCGAAGCACCAGAAGACGTGTGAATGGCCACTGCCTGGATGTGCCAGGTAAGTAATTGGGTAAGGTTAGTAAAGATGTGGAGCACGTTTTTTGGAACTTCTGGGAAGGCAGGGAGCGCCTGGAGGCTGTAACAGTCTCCTCTAGGCTCTTCCCCAGAAGTTGCCTAACCATGCACTATGGGATGTAGTGTGAATAGGCCTCAGGTTAGCTAGATCTGGATCAACATCTACACTGCAAAGGCCAGGTGGAAGTGAATGAGTGCCATGGTTGTGGCTGCGAAGTAGGTGTGAAGGCGTCTTCTCAGCCACGTTGGAACTTCGCATGTCACTCGAACCACGCCCAGTTTCTTTCTAGGTCCATTCTATGTGCTAATGCTCCTTCCTTGATCCAGATCAGAGAGTGCTAGCACTGATATAGATCACATGGAATCTGGGTTAGTGAGCCCTAAGCATAGCTCTGCGCCAGATCTATGCTAGTCCTGTGCAGGCAATGTGTCTTAAGAAACTCCTTGATCTGGATTGCCAGGCAGACCATATGTTCTTAGCTGCTTCTTGATCTGGATTAATATGCAAGTACAGAACGGGCCCTTGACTCAGTCTTTTTAACATATAATTATTCTGAAGCCATGAATAAAGGAAGCACCTTACTTCAGACATCCCCTGGGATGTGTTTACTCAATGAGCTTTAACATTTTGCTCCCCACCCCCCATGTAAATGGGATAGAAATAGAATAGAAATTCTTTTCTCCAAACAGAATTCTATTCCTCCTGCTAAAAAAAAAATCTAAAAAAACTAAACACTTTGTGAACCAAGACAAGGATTTCTGCACAGATCTTTGGAATGAGAAACTGAAGGATCATCCTTCCCCTTCTAAGAGAAAACTTTTATAGGCTCCTTCTAAGAGTTCCTTCTTAGATTGCCAAAAAAAAGGGGGGGCTGGGTTTTTAATTAGCATTTCCTCTGGTGAACTAAACCTACTGAGATTACTACACTTAGTAAAATTTAATTAACTTGACAAAAGATCCTAATTGTTTTCTTGCCACTGGTCCTTTTGTGAGACTAAAAATAATATTCTCCCAATTAGGCAGCTTCAACCACTGTCTTCTGATTTTTATTTTATTTTATTTTATTTTGCCCTAGTTCAAGAAAGGAGGAGGAGGAGGAGGTGGTTAACCTTCTGTTTCTATGAAAAGATTCTGTTTTTATTGTCTGAAGGTTTTTCTTCCACCCAAAGCAAAAGAATAGTAATAAAAGTCTGCTATCCCTCTATCCCTCCCTCCTTTCCTTCCTTCCTTCCTCTCTTCCTTCCTGATCTTTCCTTCCTTCCTTTTCTTTGCAGCTTCATGAAATAATAAAAAATGCCACCCCCTCCCAGTTTAGTGTAAACTTTCCTCAGGACATATTGAAGACTGACTACCACACATGATTTCTCTGATTTCTGTGTTGGAGATTATGTTCCATATGTGGATAGAGAGCGAGTGGACTGAATCATTCTGGGATACTGAGGTGATATCCTGAAGCATTCTAATTATAGGAAATCCAGGGACAAAGCTGTGTCATCTGTAATAGTGTTTGCGTACCTCCATCTAGAGGCTCCTTGAGATGCTGTATCTATGCCAAAGACCCAGAGGTAGCTAAATGCCACTAAGTACCCATTAAGTACTTCTAGTGACAGTGAAAAAATACCTCATATGAAGCTTCATATGAAACCTTAGGTGTGACCACAGCCAAGGTTTCATCCAGCTTTAGTCCACATTCAGAGTGAGAGAACACAGCAGCAAAGTAACAAGCTGCTTTCACCTTTGGGATAGAAAATGTGGAAATAAAATTACTGGTCACTTTGCTGAGGTGTTCTCTTGCTCTGAAGGTGGGCTGAAGCTGGATTCAGCCTTAGATAAGACCACAGCCAAGGTTTGATCCAGCTTCACTGCACTTTCAGAGTTTGAGAGCCCATCAGCAAAGAAACAAGCTGCTTTCTTTCCAAAAATTCACCTCTGGGATAGATAATTGAATTCGAACCCCACTACATTTGAAGGGGATCTATTCAAACAAATACAAAATTTCTTGCATTCAACTCAATACAAATAAAAAAACCCGTATACATCACTAAAAGATTCCTTATACTTTTAGAAGTTTCCCACTTGTGCTTCTTGGTGCACAGAAGGCAACCTGCTTCCATTATGAAGATCTCTCTTGATATCCAAGTGGTTATAAATAATGCAATATATGTGTATAGAGAGGGGGGAGGGGGAGAGAGAGCGAGTGTTATTCAAGTGCATTAGTTACTTGGATTAGAAGCCTATAGAGTGTGCATTTTACATATAGGAAATAAATGTGCCTTTCAGAATATTACAGGGATCAATACCTTAAAGGTCAATGAAACGGCTGATGTGTTCAAATTTCAGTATATTGTCTGTCTGTGGCTAATGAAAAATGACTGGGATCATTTGTCATATGTACTATGGGACATCCCACAATTCCTGAACATAGTTTTAGAATTACATAGCAAGAATATATTTTTCTGTATGTATTTGATTTTTTTTTAAAAAAAATGCTTTCCCTGGTTTTTTTCTTTCTTTAAAAAAATCCCTGCTATTTTTGCTGTTGTTTTGCATGTTATTATAATACTGAAATGACAGTAATAGAAAAAGAATAAAATGACTCTTTTAAAAATTGATAGGAGAAAAAAGATTAGATTTTAAAAAGTAAAACAAAAACAGAAAAGATAAAACTACCGTCTTGTCCCAGGCAGGCGAGGGCAGTGAGGCAGACACAAGTGCCCACTTACGGTGGTCCTTTGGGGGCTCAGAGGTCACCAGCGTCAGTCCAGGCCAAGGTCAGGGTTCCAGAAGTTCAGCAACTCACAAGAGGGTCCAAGAGTCTGAATAGAGGATGGCAGGTGCTGCATCAGAGTTGTCTGCCACACCTGCTCAGTGTGTGCTGCTCAATTAAGCAGGGGAGCCATCACCACGCCCTTGCTGCGCAGCTGAGCCAAATGCTGCAATCAGCATCTCACCTGTTTCTGCTGCTCTTGGCCTTGACTGGCTGAGCTCTTGTCCCCAGGGCTAACTGTGTGCTCCCCCAAACTGGCCTCAGACCCTCAATGTCTGCAGCGCTGCGCCTCGATTGCTGCGCAGGCCGTTGCACCATTGCAACCACGAGGGGACTAGAGAGGCAGGGCGAGGCGTGTCAAATATATAGGACAAAGGAAAACAAAGGTTTTTAAAAAAATTATTTAAAGCCATATAAAGTGTGTATGTATCTAAGCCTCCCACAAAGTAAGTGAACTAAAATCTTTATTTCAGTCTTAGATCTGCAAATAAAGAAAGATAAATATACAAAGAAGAAGAAGGCACGGCGCTGAGGTGATTGGCAAACTGCCTCATCTGTGCTGGTTACGGGATGAAAACAGGATGCATACAGGATGAAAACAGGATGTGTATGGATGTGTACGAGATTCATATCACTGGATACGTATCAGATATTCATATGAATAGATACATATGTATTCATATTGGTTTGAACGTGCAGACATTCATTTTTCTCTATTTGTACGAATATGGATTTTGGATATTCGATTGGTTCCGAATCAGATGTTGAAAATTGCATTTCTGCACACCCCTATCCAGCTCAAACCAGCAGTGACACCTCATGCTTGGCCATAGCATTTAAATACAGTTCTGAACTGTGGCTGAACCAGTGGTATGGTTTCCCACAGTATCTTAACTATTTACATGGTGACACCATTAGGCTTTAGACAATTTCCTTCCTAAATGTAGCAATTACTCATGTTTGCAAAAAGATTTCAAATGAAAGTGCATGTGTGCCATGTACATTGACACACTATGTACATTGGAAAGTGGTATCTTGCACTGGTCCCTGTAGTCCACTGTATACACTATGGAACCTACAACCCACAAGCATTGCGTTTCCCTATTCCGTCTACTGTACATTAGTTAGGTGGCAATGGTCAAGCTATGGCCGGGCACGCTTGACCCTCCTCCCAATGAGAAGACATCTTTTATCCGGTTCCCTGTACTGGTTCCCATTAAAATCTTGCTCTTGAGTTCTTAGAGCGTTAAATCTGTATCCCTGTTTCAAATAAGGGCTTTGGATATCTTCTGTTAGACTTTTCCAACCTTTTAACACTGGGAATAAATTTGAAAAGCCAAGGAAAACCTTTTGAGTTAAAAATCATGCCAGTTTTGTCTTGTGGTTAGAGAGCTGGACTATTATCTGGGAATAGCAGCTTTGAGTCCACACTCCTCCATGAAACCAGCTGGGTGACCACAGCTGTTCTTCTGAGCTCTCGCAGGCCCACCTACCTACTGGGTGTTTTTTGTGAGGAAAAGGATAGAAGGTATATCAGCTGCGTTGAGTCCCCTTAAATGGGTGAGAAAGGGGGGGTAGAAAAGCCAACTCCTCCTTCTTCCTACTACTACTACCTTACAGGGTGTCTGTTGTGGGGAGAAGAACAGGTTTGTAAGCTGCTTTGAGGCCCCTTAAATGGGTGAGGAAAGTGGGGTGGAAAAGCCAACTCCTCCTCCTTCTATTAATTTACAGTTCCCTACTCTTCCTCCTTTCCAAAGAGAGAGAGAGAGAGAGAGAACCATAAGGAAAAGGTATCAAAATACCAATTCCTAGCATTTCCCTAATGACCTTCCCCATGGTTCAACTCTGTTCTATTGTTTAGTTCTATAATAGAGAGGCGAGTGCTCAGTACAATAATTCAGTATTCTGACATGGCATTTTCATCATCTCTGGAGCTTAACATTATGACGTAGTAATCAATTCATTTTGTAAAGCAAGTCTTAATTGGAAAATGTAAGGTCTTAATTGTAATCATGGCACCATTACAAGTCATAGCACAGATTCCTGTTAACCAGGGCTGATTTCACACTTCCCTTCCCATCCCATGGATGGGAAAGGTGCTCAATGAACCAAAATTGACTAGCGCTTGCACTTGGACTTTAGCTGTCCACTACACCCCCTCCCCCGATGATCGAATACTTACCGGATTTGATCCTGGGGCCAGTCCTTTTCTGGGCACCACCATTTTGGCTGTGACACCCTCCAGAACTGCATGTGCATCAGCGCCATTGCCATGATGATGATGATGCGCTGTGCATGTGCAGTCATGTCTACGGTCAATCCGAGGTACCAGCACACTTGCACAGCACCTCAGATATCCCCAGAGCACTGGAATAGGTGTGGATGGCCACTGCTCAGGTGCTCCAGGTAAGGTATTGGTCAACATTGGTTAATAATTAGTGAACTTCTGGTGAGACAGGGTATGCTTGGGGGCTGTAGCAGCCTCCTCAAAGTGTAGATGC
The DNA here is from genome assembly GCA_023333525.1 of Aspidoscelis tigris stejnegeri. Classification (NCBI taxonomy): domain Eukaryota; kingdom Metazoa; phylum Chordata; class Lepidosauria; order Squamata; family Teiidae; genus Aspidoscelis; species Aspidoscelis tigris. The sequence goes on along the minus strand of JALMGA010000013.1, from coordinate 718,735 downwards.
TGTTCACCAGAAGTTCACTTATCATGCACTACTGACTGTAGTGCAAATGGGGCTCAAGGTAGCATTTCCTGCAGTACTTCTCAGTAGCCATGTTGTTTAATTGCCCCATTGAAATCGGCTGCATAGAAGGTGAGTGAGTTCATCTTTTTAGATCAGTTCATGCAACCTAACCACTGCATGTGCTCTTTTCTAGAAAGAAAGAAACTTCTGGAAAACTTAAATCACTTTTTAAAATATCCATAAACCCAGGATGTATGACAGTATCAATTATATGGCATTTGTCTTAAGAGTGCGGAAGCTACCTGCTTCTCCTTATTATCTCCATGTGAGTCCTGATAGTCCGGCTGGATCCGGTCCTAGTTATCATGCATTATTTCCCTACCCCTTTGCTTATTCATATCTAACCATTTTCAGAAATGAGGTATTTTGAATTGAGCATATTTCATTTTAAAATTGCACATAATTTATAAAGAATTTTAAGGGTAGGACTCTGCTATCAAGAATCCATAATGGCTTCATAATGTTCTTCTTTTGAGCAGACATCCCATAAAAGAGAAAGAAGAATGAATCCATTCCAGGTTGGAAATGAAATTGAATTACTTCTTAGATTTAGTGAAGCTACTCCATTTAATCATTGTCTGCTAGCGTTACAGCCACTCATGTAAGGATCTCTAGGCTTCTGTTGTCATATATGGAATGGGGGTGATAAAACTCTGGCATCCCAGGCTGCCTCCAACAGCAGCCTGATAAACTGGCATGGGGGCGTTGGCCCTTTCCAATGATTGCTTCCTATCTAGACAGCTCTGGCCACACTGCTGAGTTTCACGTTTGGGTAATACGCAGTCCAGACAACCATCTGCCCATGATCAAATTCTTAGATGTACACAGCACCATCTTTGGGGTTGGCTGTCCAGCCTCCTTCCATGAACGCTGGATGGCGCTACGATTGCTGCTCCATCCAGAAAGGTTGGTGGCCCTCTAAAAAGCCACCACAGCTACGAAGCCAACCAGCAGCACTGGGTTTTCCAGCAACAGTTTAAAGCACTTTTCAGAAGTGAAAAAGCCCCATGAGACAACCGGCAAGCCCAGCACAGCAGTACTGTAACTGTTCCATATTTGTCTCTAGAGGTCCTTTGACTAAGTTTCGCCTCATCTTTAACTGCTGTCCATGGTGGCTGAAGCTGTAGTGAAAAGGAGTCAGGAAACTAAAGGATTCTGGGACAAGTCAATACCTCTCTATCTTATATTAGCAGATAAAAACTGCTTCTGACCTTTCCATTCTTGATGTTGTTGCTCATATATTCCAATGAATTAGGACATATTCCCATGAAATTGCTAACAATGCAAGGCCAAGCTGAGTACACATACTATGGAGATACCCTATTCCTAAATAAGGAGTTTTGGGCTCACACAAACCTTCCACAGACAACAGAGTTAAGAAATGTATGTTAAAATGGGAAGTGCCTTTGGTTTTCCTGCAACTTTGTGGTTAGCTAGGTCCTTCTTTCTTGTGAACAAGTGTAGAATGATGGTTGTTTGTCACTCTCTATTCCAGCAGTTCTCAACCTTCCTAATGCCGCGACCCCTTAATGAAGTTCCTCATGTTGTGGAGACCCCCAACCACGGGGGTAGAGCAGCTTCGGAAGTGGGAGGGAAGGGAGGTGGGAGACTTGTCGCGACCCCCCCTGAAAGGGTAGTTTGACCCCCAAAGGGGTCCCGACCCCCAGCTTAAGAACCACTGCTCTATACAAATGCCATTTTCATGGTACCTGTGAAGAGACAGAGTCACCTGCCTCTCTGCTCCTCCTTTGCACGCAAAGAATAAATCTGATCTCCAATCGTCCAGAACACCCGATTGTCCAGAATTTTGCTTTCACAGTAGGGCGTTGGGTGCCAAGAGTACCCTGAGGGGAACAGTGGAACTTTATTCAGGTGAACTCTATTTCTACCATTGCTACTTAAGACTCCAAATGCTACCACTGAGACATGTGGTTGTTTGTTTGTTTTCCAGTTCAGCAACATGGACATTGTCATTTCCTTCTTTTGGGATGAGCTCAACAATTGCTCATTTATGGCAGCTTCATAGCTTTCAACGTGACGCGTACATAATTAATGGTAATAGGTCACATGCTGCAAGTCACCACGTCTTCCTTCGATTCTCTGTGCTTATAGCTTTGTGCATGCACACACACGCTCCACATAGACATAACATGCCTTTAGATTTTGGCAGTGGCTTCAGGGTCAGCATGGAAAGCTCTGGAGTGTCCGTCTCTGCAGAAGCAAGCTCCTCAGTGTGCCTCATTTCCCACGTCCAGCTGCGGCTGAGGCCCTTTCACTGTGCCTCTTCATCCGGCACTTCAGGCAGCCATTGTGTTTCCCAGCAAGCATCCTTTGCCATGTAAAATGGAGGCACAGCGCCTGTGATGGTCCACAGAGTGTCTCCCCAAGTAATTAGAGGCATGGCCTTTGTTGTCAAACTCATAATTACACGGTGGCCTGATGCCAACATTTGTTGGGAATAAAAAACTGGCACGTTGCTGAGCCTGTGAAAGTCCCAAGAGATCGGGAAGGGAGAGGGTAGCCTAAGTGGACTTGGCTGAAAGCAGCAACACAGAAAAAGGAAACAGGAATTGGAAAAGACGGAAGAGGGCAAGAGACGAATGGGCAACGTGATACTCAAAGTGAAGCTGCCAATGTTTTAGCACCTTTATATTTGACCACACCTAGAATACACTGTAAACTCTTTGGGTCAGAGCAGTTCAAGATGTTCAAAGAGAGCAAGTAAATGTTAGTTTGCAATGTTTGGGGCTTTTTAAGGTCATGACTCCACTTCCTGATGAAGGCCCTTGGAAAAAACAACTTCATCGCTTGAAGAAAAGACTGAAGTGCATAAAAAATTGTGTGGTGTGGACAGAAAGCAGGAGAGGTTCTTCTCCCTTTCTTGATATACTAGAACTAGCGAAGTTGAAACCAGGAGGAACTGAGAAAGAAAAGCTTTCTCCTTCCTCCTTCCTTCCTTCTCTCTCTATTTTCATTCATTCATTCATTCTTCTTTCTTTTTCTATTACATATATGTTCAGATTAGTTTGTATATTATATAATTTATCACCAGGTTACAATACATTGTTGATGTTTTTATAAATTGGACTTGTTGGTTTGCTATATTTTGCTTCTGTTGTGAACCACCTTGATTCCCAGCCAGGATCTCCTGCTTTAGTCTCCTCAAGGTCATTGATATGGAGCATTGGTTCCTTCCCAGTACTATCCACCAGTGTATATTGACCAAGACCTCATTAGTCTGGCTCCGTCTGCATGAGATGGAGCCAGGTCTGCATTAAGAGCCCCTTAATCCAGATCTGTTGTAGGTCAGACTAAGGGCTGTAATCCAAACCATGGAGTCCAGTAAATCCTGATCTACCAGTCTAGACTTGAAGCTAGTAAGTGCAGAAACGGCCTGAGATAGGCAACTCTGGACATCACATGGTTTTCCTGAAATCTTCTATTCATAGAAAATGTTTAATAAAGAAGATGCAGACACAAGATGGCCTCTTTAATTTATTCATCAATGATCTAGAAGAAGGGGTGCATTGTGAAATAGCAAAGTTTGCTGATACTAAATTATTTAGGTTAGTAAAAACTGAAAGAGATGGCTTTAAGGAAGGGTTAGACAAATTTATGTATGACAGATGTTTCAGTGGGTAGTAGAATGGATGTCTAAGTACATCTTTCAGGTTGGGGGGCAAGCAGGAGGCCTCTAAAGCCATTTGCTGGGATTCGAGAGGAGAAGGTTTTGCCCTTGTCTCTGCTTAAGATGCCCATGGGCAATTGGTGGGCCACCGTGTGCAACAAGATGCTGGACTAGATGGGCTGTGGCCAGATCCACCAGGGCTCCTCTTGAGTCCTTACGTTTTAAGAAGGCTGACAGAAACTTTCTCCCTTTGACCCTAAGGATAAGCTCCTAAAAGCCCTGGACCACAGAACAGATCTGCTAAATGCTATGAAATGTATAAGCAAATTATATATGTCTTTGAGCTATTGCTAGCAGACCTGTTTCAGAGCAGTTAATGAGTGTGAAAGGAAACTTGGGACCCCAAGACTTAACTAATCTAAAGGGTAAAGTTGCACTGACAAGAGGAAGTCTCCAATTTACCGCAAATGATTAATTCTCTCTAGGCAGGTTGATTACAAAATATTTCAGTTTTTTTTTATCTTGAAAAGCCAAAAGAGGCAGATTTTTGTACAAATTCAGCCTGAATGTGAATCCCCCATGGCACCAATTTTCTTCCCCTTAAATGCTGCTCCGTTCTGATTTTTCCAGCCACAAGCACTTTCTTAAAAGCCTGGATGCACAGAGAACTCAGACTAATAGCAAAGAAAGGAGATGAATATCCATGCAAAAATGGCTGGAGAATTCACCACTGCTGCAACTACAGCACCAGCAACCACAGTAAAGGCGGAGGTGAGGATGAAGGTGTTTGATGCTGAAGCGGTTGAAGGAAGGCGAAAAGAAAAGAAAAGAAAAAGCTAAATGAAGTCCGCTGGTGGAGACCTGGCTCATATTCTGGACGATACCTGCTGATCAATACGAACCAGTGCTGTTAACAGCTTCTCCACTGAAAACAAACGGTATTAAAAAAGGCCCTAGAAGGAGGAAAGAGCTTTGCAAGGCTGCTACCTTTGGATTTAGGCTGTGGTCACACTGAATGTTTAATCCAGCTTCAGTCCGCTTTCAGAGGGGGGAACACATCAGCAAAGTGACAAGCTGTTTTCTTTCAGGGTTAAATAACTCATAAAATTCACCTTTGGAATAGATAATGTGGAAAGAAAATTATTAGTCACTTTGCTTTTGTGTTCTCTCACTTTGAAAGTGGACTGAAGCCAGATTAAACCTCAAGTGGGACCACAAAGACCCATTGGCAAAGTGACAAGCTGTTTTTTTTTTTTTCAGTGTTAAATAACTCAGGAAATTCACCTTGAAGATAGATAACGTGGAAATCAAATTACTGGTCACTTTGCTGAGGTGTTCTCTCGCTCTGAAGTGGACTGAAGCTGGATTAGACCTTAGGCGGAGTCTGTGTAAAACGAAGCAGTCTTAACTTTTTTGGGGGGGGGTCTCAGGAGCAAAGTGGGGCCCTTTGGGGATTTAATTGGGTGCCTGTCATTGTGAGAATGGTCATGTTGTTTTCTTTGCTGGGTCAGCTACCCCTAGCTTGGCCTCTGAGTGGAATTCTAACAGATTCTTGAGCTAAAACAGCAACTGCTGTGCAGCATCAAAAGCAACATGGAAGAAAATGCTGTGCTTCTCCTCTTTGGCTGACACCAGAAGAGGGAATTGCGTAAGGACCCTGGAAGCTGACTTGACTACTGTTGCTTCTGAAACACAAAATAATCAACAGAGGGGAATCTATTTTTCAGCCTGATTTTTGCCTGTTTTTTATTTTGCACGCAGTCTGCCTTGAAACCTGTGGTTGTAAAAACAAGGCGTAAATTCTGTGTAAGCGTAGAGTGCGATTGATCTCCACACCTTCGATTCTACATTTATTTTTCCAGAAGTATTTTCTTAACCCATCTTTCCTTTCTTTGCATGCTTAACTGTGTATCCTGACCTTGAACCGTGTCTAAGCTGCATGATGTAATTTGTTCACGCTGAGGCAGATATTCCTATTCAACCTTTCCTGGGACAGAAGAAAGCAATTTATAGCCTACCAGAGTTTATTGAACATGGGTTCCCATTGGTCTGGCAAGTGGACCCAATGGGGAGGAATAATGGGAACATCTCCAATATCTGGGCTGCTACAGAACCCCCATCCCTGCTTTAAAACGCGATAGGTATTTGCTTCTGAAATCAATTGGTTTAAGCATTACAAAGATAGCTAAAATTTGCTCTATCTGACAGGCTTATTGGAACTCATCTGCATCCCTGACACAGGTGAATGTAAGATGATATGATTTATTATGTAGCACTAAATCAAAGAAGCTTTCAGACAGGAAGAAGGTCTTGATTTATTTATCCTCTGTAAATGGTTTCCTGGAAACAGATTTATGTGTGCATGAGAGCAAAATATTTGAACAAGAGCTTGGAATTCTAGCTGTTGTCTTCCTTCCAGCTGCTTCTTGCCAAAAGGGCCATTTTCAAAAGGCCTGAGGTTAGCTACAGCGTTCATCACCACAGGATGCTGTCATGGCCAAGAATCGCAGGGAACACATATGGAAGATAGTAAGCAAATCATAGCTAAATGTCCCGTCTCCAGTTTGTGAGACAGCACACCACTGGCTACAGACGAAGAGGATTAGCAGCAGGGAAAAGATAACTCCAAGTTAGGCAAATAACCAGGCTGGATGAGAACACTGACCACTATATTCTTACCATTTTCCATTGGAACGGCTATTGTTGAAAGAGAAAGAGGGAGGGAGGGAGGGAAGGAAGGAAGGAAGAAGAGAGGAAGGAAGGCCTCTGAGACCCACCAACCTCACAGGGTCTCTGTGGTGGGCCTTATTGCGATTTATATCTTGGAACAGGAGCTTGCCATCCACATGCTATCCTGGGACATAATCTGGAATAAGACACAGTGCAGTACGGGCAAAAGAGCAAGCTCTGTAGTTTGTTAGCTACTTCAGCCTTCCATTGAAGGCCAGAGAGAGAATGGATGGAAATCTAGACAGAACGTGGCATTCCATTTTGTATTACAGTTTTGTTATTTTGTATTACAGTTTTGTTGTTAGTGCTACCACCACCATCACTAACAACAATGATAATACAATAACAACTCTTGTAGAATTCCATAACAATAACAAATGATATTTAGATTTTCATGCTAGCCTGTATCAGAATCCCAGGGTGGCTAATAGGAAAAAGGAATGATGTAAAAGACCAACCTATTTAAAAGGCGAAGGTGCCTACTAAACACCCCCCCCCCAAAAAAAGACAGAACTAGAGCCCAAAGTTTCGTCTGATGGCGCCACTTCAGACATTATTCTAAACGGTGATTCCACCAGACACAGACTTTTGTGTTGTTAAGGAGAAATGCACTGGGCCAGTGGTTTGGGGGAAAAGGTTCTCCCAGGCTCCATCTCTGCAAGATTTTTGGACTCCAGGCTTTAAAATGGTCCATTCACCAGTAAAGCCACAAGCACTCGGCAAGAGATACTTCAGAACAAAAGACTCATCAATGAAAACAGTGTCCATAAATGGCTCCACACCCAATTGGAGGACTGTCCCATGTACATTGCTGGGTTCAGTGCTGTACAAAATATTTGTAAATGATCTGGATGAGGGAGTCAAAGGGACGCTGATCAGATCTGCAGTTGATGCAAAGCTAGGAGCGGTTGCTAACACCAGGGAGGAGAAGGGGAGGATTTCAAAAGAAATCTAGACAAGCCCGAACAATGGGCTGAAATTACGAGAATGATATTTAACAGGGAGAAATGCAAAGTCCTACAGCTGGGTAAGAAGCATGGGGGGAAACCAGACCAATACTCCCCGGTATAAACTGAAATGAAATCCCATGTTTCCATCTCCAGGCTTTTTTCTGCAACATAAATGTTTAATTCTCAATCTAGCCATCAGTCAGGTTGCCTGATCTATAGAAAGTTACTTCACCACAGAAAATCTTCCTGTTCCTCCATGGAGTGCTATACAGAAGGTTTCTACGGGGGTTATATCAGAACAGGCCTGTTGATTAATGGGCCCCTAGGCTATTCTGACACTTTGGTATGGATCGGAAAGATAAGAGGCAGCGGGAGCCTGCCAGAGCGCATTGCTTTAGAGTGGGGAGCCAAAAGGTTAGAAGCATTGTAGAATTCCAGGGAGAAACATTAGACGTGGAGTTTCCTCTGGGGCAGAATAATGGGCAGCAAAGGCTAGTGATGGAGTGAAAGATCATTTTGTAGTACTCAAGCAAAGAGCAGAGACAAGGCAGGCGACGGCAGAGGGGAGAGTGCAGACAAGGCTAAAGCATCCTCAGAGATACGGAACTTAACAGATGGCACAAGTGGTTGTTATCTTCCACAGGTCTCTGGAAAGTCGCCCTTCGTATCAGATGGAGTACAAGAAAATTCATATTCATTCGAATAAATGTGGTGGGATTCAAATTTCATACAAATGTTCCATACGAATTCAATATGAAAGTTAGATACGAATCGTGCACAAATCCCGTACAAATCCCAAATGAAGCTTCATACAAGTGTATCAAAACATTCCATTTGAATTCGAATGTCAGTCTTCGAACGTGCCAACGCTCAATTTGAATTTGAATGTCCGAATTCAGCTGAATTCATATGAATTTTGAATGTTACAAATATTTGTGACATCCCTAGTCTGAATTAAGGTTATCCTGGTTTAATCTGTTCCTTTTATCTGTTGTAATCGCCCCGAGACATTTGGCTATAGGGCGGGATAAAAATTTGAATGAATGAATGAATGATGGCTACTTTCCCCATTTGCTGCATGGCAACAGAAGTTGAAGTCTCTGCTTCCCAGAATCCCTCACTTTTGAGTGCCATGCCAAGACAAGGCAGGGCTCTATCTAGACTGGATCTGAAGTTCAGATTGGAATATTAGTACTGGCATCAAGGCTGGACAACAGAGGTATGATCTTGAAATATGAGGTTTTGTACCAGGCCACACCTTGACTTCCTTCTCATCTTTTTGTTCTGGTATCTTTGGAGATACTGGAGATCTAAAAATAACTCACGCAGACCAGTATTTGACATTTTTATATACTGAATGCCTCTCTGTTTTCCTAGCATATTGGAATAGGACAATCAACATATACAGTCCCAGTGACTGTGTTTCTTCCACTCTTTTATGGATTTAGAATAGTTTATTGTACATTTTATGTTTGCAGGAGATGGTATCCTGGGATTTGCTCTTAAGGCCCTGGATTTTGCTTTTTGCATTTGTGGGATGCTGTTGTTTTCTTTGCTAGTCTTTATTAAGTTCCCTTTTGAAGTCTCCCTGACCCCATGCGTGCCCATTAAGTGGCCTTGATTCTGATTTTCAAACTTTGAGGGTATGATAACGTTCTTCCTCAGCAATGAATGTGGGGAGAATATGGGGCTGGTGCTACTCTGAAAAGGGATTTTCAATAACTGTAACTGGTCATGCAGCTATGAGGAACACAAACTGGTAAAGAGGCGCACTGAGCAATCTGAGCCACTTCAGCTTAAAGATGCTTTAAAGAGATACAGAATATCTTGAACTGTTTTGAATTTCCCGTACAAGATCAAAACGCCTGCTAAATATGCTTGTTCTTGATTAATGTCCATATGTCTCCTATTCAAAGAGCTGTAAATGAGAAATGGAGGCGAGGAGACTGATTGAACTATGGTTAATAGAGAAACTGATTGTGAGGAACTGATAGAACCGATTAGAAGGAAAATTGACTTTGGAAACGGCAGAGATCTTCTGGGAAGAATCTAAGGAACACTGTGTTATCAAGAGGAGCTCCAAGTTAAGGGCCATCACTGATATGTGGTCCAATAAGAGCTTCATACAGAAAACATTTATTTATGCTGGATAAAACAGAATAAAGCATGTCCAGACACAGTTTATCCAGGATTATCCATGTTTTATTCCGGATTATCCAAATAATGGGGAATAAGGAATTGATGTCTGGATAAAGCTGTTGATAGCAACAGACTTGCTTAATCTGTATTATTTGGATAATCAAGAGTAAAGCATATCCAGGTGCATTTTTTTCTAGGGTGTTTCTGCACTGAACTCAAAGATCTGGATCTTGAAGATCCGGAACTTTGAGATGGGGTCTTCCCTGACAACCGGATCTTGAAGATCCAGATCTTCAGGAGAACCTCCTGCATCTGCACAGGTCCTCTAGCACCCAACTGGAATGGGTGCTGAGAAGGGAACCATGCGGATTGCACCATGCCTCCTGAGGCCACAGGAGGACATGCTGCTGCCACCTCAGCCCCTTGGGGGCATTGTGACGGCAGTGCCGCCACCTCCACCACCACCCTGAGGTGACAATCGCTCTGCTGTCACCTAAAGCAGCGGAAGCAGGGGGGGAGATGGCGATCTGCATAACCATCCCCCCCAAGCTAGCTGCGATGGGGCAAGCGGAGGCGGTTGCAAGCCTCCCCAGCCCTGATGGCCCACCAAATCAGCTGTAATCGAGGGGGCGTTGCACCATTGCTGTGATCACCACCTCCGCCATGCCCACTGTCCTGATGATGGCTGAGGGCCATCAATGGCAGGCTGCGGTGGAGGCTATACCCCATCACGGGCTGCCATCGATGCCTCATTGCTGGAGAGGAGCAGCCACGTGGTTGCTCCAGCAAAGGGGCTTGGATGGCATGCGGGGGTGGAGGCAGGAATAGATGGCTAGTCACAGCTCTCTTCTGAGCTCTCACAGCCCCACCTGCTTCACAGGGGAGAAGAACAGAAAGCTTTGTCAGCTACTTTGAGTCCCCTTAAAAGGGTGAGAAAAGCAGGATAGAAAAGCCAACTATTATTATTATTATTATTATTATTATTATTATTATTATTATTATTATTATTATTATTATTATTATTATTATTATTATTATTATTATTATTATTATTATTATTCTATATCTATATTAATAGTTCTTTCAAGTAATTCAGTGCTGGCAGATACGCATGCAAATTGCTGCCAGTTTACTACCATCTCAAACATTGTAGAGTTTTTAAATTGCCAGTTCCTGGACTGAACTAACAAATGGAATCTTTTGATTACAGCATCTAGCAATCAAATCAAATATTTCCTGTTGTTGGTTTCTCTGTAATTTTTAAAAATTATTTTATCCTTTTCTCCCCAGAACACTTCTGATAAGACCTGATCGGCCACCATTTGGATGTAGTCAGCATGTACTTGAAGTGGTGAGCAAAGAGCTCACAACCAATCATGCATTTGATTAAGGCAGCTTCAGTTTCTGCTCAGCTCCATGATGAGCAACGCGCAGGAGAGAGAGGCAGCCAGGACAGTGGCAGGAGGAAGCTCTGAGGTCTTACCTCCACCTGCATCGCATACGGATCCATACGCAAGGATGCGTATGAGCTTTGTATCATCAGATACATTTCAAATATTCATAAGAACAGATATGAATGTATTCGTATCTGTTTGAATGTCCAGGCGTTCATTTTTCTTTATTCATACAAATTTGGATATCTGAATATTTGATTCAAATCAAATTGAATGTTGAAAATTGCCTTTGTGCACATCCTTAGACTGAAATAGCTCGAGATAATCAGCTCCATCCAAGAACTGCAGCTATACAGCAACCACTTTCTTCATAACCAAGACGAATACCAGGAAGGGGGTATTTGCAACTAGGTGGTCGTCAATATACATTTCTGGTCACAGGGCTTTCAAGGAGTTTCTCTGAAGATCACTGCCACTCTCTGCTGACCTTTCCAAAGCTAGTGTGGCTTTTGCCCTCCAAATAAGACTTCTCACTCTTCCTCTGTAGCTCTTCACCTGAACTGGTTCCTGGATAGCAGATTAATTTGTAATCCAAAGTCATATTTCAGTGATTCTCAGCAATTCAATCTCCATTTCAAGGATTTTTCAGGTATTGGCACTTTTTTCTTTTCTTTTTGTCCTACATCCATAGAAAACAGCAAGAATAGAAGCACGTGCTTTGGAAGTATATTGACAACTAAATTTAAAAAAGACAAAATTAGAAGGGAAAGTAAATTTATTTTCAACTTTGTAAGAGAGGATGAGAGAGAAAGAACCAGAAACAACCCTCCCAAGTATTTAAATTATAAAAGTAGTTGACAATATATTTTTATTTTAAAATTAAACATAAACATGTTTTTAAAAAAAAGTTTAAAAAATTGTCTAACAATGCAGTAAAAAACACATCAAGTAGTGAAAATTATTTTAATTAAGTGAATGATAAAGTGGCAATGACAAGAACATTTTAACTTTTCTTCTACATGTTAATATAAATTGCTAATTCCCAAAATTTCAATTCATATTGGAGAAATGTGCAAATCTAGCAAAATAGTCTTTGGATTATAAAAATAGGAAAAAAATAACAATAACTAAATAAATTTAACTAACAAGTATATAAGTATACAGAACACCTACTGTTCTTGCTATATAATATTGAGATAGGCCATGGTATGGAAGCCACGTGTTTCCTCTTATTTGACTATATTGGGGAACAACCACTGAACTTTAGGGCTATATAACCAAATGCAACTATACAAAATTAATAATTTTTGATTAACGTATGGTTCTTCAAAGAAAGGCTAAGAGAGCGCAGATATAAAATGTTTGAATTCAACACTTTTAACTGCAAATTAATACAGCTTTTCCCACTCTCCAGTCTCTTATGAGACATTAAAAAAATTAGTTTTACTGCCAATACTGAGAGTTTCTATATTACATTTGCAGACCTCTGACCTTCTCCTACTGACTACATTAAAGTGAGCATGTTTACATATGTGCCCAGATGCTAAGCAAGTAGATGAGCGTAATTTGTTCTGGGTCTACACTAATCCATATCTAATATACAGACCCTTCATTTAAAAGGCAGTTAAAATAATAGCGAGGAAAACAAAGAAGCCATTTTGTTCCCCTTCCCCTGCATTTAAATTTTTTAAACCTAGTCCAGCAGCCCAAACTACTGTAAACTACTTTTTAAACAGCCTTAATGCACTTAAAAGGTCATAGAAGGGCAGAAACCTTTAGGAGAAATGGGATCATAAAATAGGACCAAATTCAGATTTAAGTTTCATGCAGCCCATAATGCTAAAACTGACAGTCGGCTTGATAAAGACCGAAGCACAGTTGATGCCAGTACATGTATAGTAATTTGTGGGATTGTCAAAAGAAGAGATATATGCTATCAACTGGCAAGAATTAGAAGAATAAACCAAAACGAATCCGGAGCAGATTCTTTTTGCATTTAAGGTGCTACTGCATGGCTGAAACAGTCACCAGCTTTACCAATAATAATTCCTCTTTCAAAAAGAACAACTTGTAATTAATTTTAAATGATCACTTTACAAGATAACCTTGGCTACAAATGAGCAATATATAGGGCTGACTGCCCTAGGTCAAAGTCGGTAGTTAGAAGTATAAACAAATTACATGTGAAAATGGAAACAAACCTTTCCCTTTAAATGTTTAATAAACAAAGCAAGAAGTAAAAAAAGTTTTTTTATTTCAAAGTCTGCTTCGTATATTGAAGCACATATTAAAGCAACAGTACAATGTTCATAAAATATAAGTGTGATGTAACATTTCTTACATGTCAGAATACTGATATTTTTATGCATACTAAAAATAAGACCTTTAAAATTGTACAAATAGATACATTTAAAAATGACATAGAAATTGGGCGCCTTCCACCGCAACAAGACAGAGTTTATATCTGGCACGTATTAGATTAAGATGAAAGTAGAAGCAAAAAGATTTACAAGAGTCAGCAGAAACAAATCGGATGCCCAAGAGACAATATAGTTGTACGTTGTTCTGTACATACATCATATGTGTTTAAGCTGGCTGAATATTATACGTTTCAAGTTTAAAAATGCACTACACAGGGAGTGTCCGTAGTTTTAAGGCGAAATTACAGCTCAGAACTGTGATCCCTTCTAATTTCTGGAAGCTTCTTTGACATAAAGGTTTCTTTTGTTCATCATACATACAAAGATTTTTGTTGCCCAACCGTAAGGTGGTTTTTGAGAATTTCCCTTTGCTTAAATATTTTGTATTTCTCAAGTTTTTAAAACCGTGTCCTACCTTTGCCTTTTATACGAAAAAGGTTCTTCACAGTATTTTACCACTTTGTCTGTCTGTGTTAACAAAAGGACTTCCTTCACCATCGAACGTTAACTGTTTTATACGAGCCTTTATGCGTTTTATTTTTTAAAAAATACCTGCTTACATTTCCTCTGAACTTTTCAGAACATCAGACACAGTCCTTAAGGCCAAATTTGTAATATTATTGTTAAGAATCGTCTTCGAAAGTGTCTTTGGAGCCATATAAATCAGCTAGCTTCTTAAAACGAGGTCCCCAGTTTTGTAGATAATCGTAGTCCAGATCGGAATCTGTTGTCGCCGATTCTAAGGAGCTGAGTGAACCGGCCACGGAGCCCCTCCCTTCGTAGCCGTAGATCTGAATAGAGTCATACGGAGGCGCCGTCGGGTCGTTGTCCGCCTCTTGTATCCGTGTGTTGATAAAGTCATCTACGTCAACGCTGTTGGGAGCCGGTCGCAGGCCTGGCCTCGGCATGTACTGGTACTCCGGCTTAATGTCTTTGCGGGGAATAAACCCATTGATGCCGTCAGGGTTCTGTAAAGTCGCAATGTCAAAAGCCTCTGTGTCCTCCTCCCCACCACCTTCGTCATCGTAAGTGATAATGTTCTCGCGCACGTCTTCTTCCTCAAACACAATGAGAGGTTCTTTCTTTTGACGTTTTAGCGTTACGAACAACACAACAATCACTGATGGAAGATATTAGAAGGAAATATTGGTTAGGATCATGTTTGGTGTCACATTGTATTTCTGTCAACAATAACAAATGGCTGCCATATCTCTTGCCTCTCATCCCAGCGGTTGATCCAAACAGGCCTCGTGCTCATGACTCCAGAATATGATTGATCCTTCAATCTGCCAATACAAACTGGCAGAGAAAAATGTCACTTGACGCTTCTCCTCTCCCTCCTGGGCAGGTATTCCCTTCCTCACGTGAATAAAGGTTCAGATGCCTGCCCATCTTTCCAGCCATCTTTCCATCTTTCTGAATAATGGGCAGCCTGATGTCATTCTCTGACCAGAGGACAGCATGGAGGCATCAGCCCTTGCAAAAGCAAAAGGAACTCAACTGCTCATCAGCACACGGTTATTGTCGCTGCTGATGAACGGTGTTTCTATTTCTGGATGGCGCTTTTAGAACTTGCCAAGTCACCAAAAATAGTGGCATCTAAATCTGGCAAAAAAGAGAGCAAGAGGGAGAAACACTCACTCTGGACCTGCAGTTTAAACACTGGTATCCGGTTCTATTTCGGCAGAATTCGCCTGTATGCCAAACTGCACAGATCTGGAGAGGGAATTGGTCCCTAGGTGACTTTCCCTGGCTAGCAAAGAATTTGCCCCCATGAGTATTTATGAAACCAAGCAATCTCTTCATTCTGTTTCTTCCTAAGGTTTACGCAAAAGAAAGAGGAAAAAAAATATCTTTGGGGAGGGTAAGTGGGGACGCTGCCTACAGAAACACTGTGCTGAAGCCGCAACAACAGTAATAAGACTCCAAATATATGTACATAAACGTATGACTCTGAGGTGGTCGTGGGACAAAAGGGAGACCAGGAGCAGACACAGATAGAAGAAAAGGAAAGAGAGAGAGACAGAGGTAGATAGATATAGAGATGAATATGGTGATAGATATGGATATTAAAATTAAAATGGGTGCCTGGTGGTGGCAGATTCCATCTCACGTTTCTTTTTAAAACTGGCTTAAGTCCCTCCATTATCCCCGCAGCCCGATGCAGAAGCAGCCCTGGAGAAAATCTGTCGAAGACACCCGTTCCGCCTACTTGGCCTGGTTGCCACATGAAGCTGTTTGCACAGAGGGAAGCCAAGCGGCGTGACCGTGGAGTCCTCCTTACCTAGCAAGATCACGATGCAGGCGAGAATTGCGATCAAAGCTCCGGTGCTGAGTCCCGCGTTGAGGATGTAGGCCTCGGGATTGCAGGAGATCATGACGCCGTTCCCGTCGCAGCCACAGACCCGGATGGTGAGCATGTTGGTACTGCTCTGTGGAGGGCTCCCGCCATCACTGATCACGATCGGCAGGAAATACAAGTCCTGAGCCTGCCGGTTGAAGCTTGTGCGCTTGGCATAAACACTGGCTGTATTATCTGTTTGAAAGAAGATACTGATGAGCTGACTGTCCATAGCAACCATTTTCTGTCTAAAAAGCAGAACTTCAGCATTGTATCTTTCGCACACTTTGCGTAGGGGTGAGATGTGGCTTTTGAAAGAGCCACAGGCAAGCTGAACTTGCTCTGTTTTCATGGATCAAAGCTAATAACCTCTGTTGGAAGACATCTCTTCTCCTCCCATCCCACCACGTGTGCTCTGTGGGCCACTGCTGATTTTAGGAACAGGCTCCCCACCTTAGTGTAACCATTTTTCTCCACAACCAATCTCAGCTCTCCATAGACATTCGGCCTGTTTACACTAAGGACAGCCCTACACACTCCGGGAGAGAGTATAGGTACCCCACGGTACCGTTTCTACCACAGGTCAGAGCCGTCCTGATGATCAATAGCTGTGGAGTAGGCGCAGGAGCTGCGTCCACACTTGAATGGAACTCAGAGAAGTCCCAGTGAGGGTCGGGATGGGTTGGCCTGAGCGCTGGCCGTGGAGTTTAATTGTGAGCTCCCTGCTCTGAGCAATCTCCCTACATTTTCTCCTTCAGTGAAAGACAGCAGCCAAGGAAAAGGCCATTATGGGACATTTTGAAAACTCAATTCAGATCTGTGTTGATCTGAATTCTATCGCATCCATTTTTGGGTTCAGCCATAGTTGCAGTTCCTACTGAATAAAATGTTCATGTCCCTTCCAGAGTAATGAACCTCATCTGTCATTCAATCAGTTTGTTCACTTCAGGCTTTCTCCTCAAATAATGTTTGGCACAAACCTACCCATAACCTACGATCTGCCCCATGAACGGCCTTTCCTCCGCACCCAGGACAGGAAGCAAAGGGCAAAAATGTGTACTTAGCAGCTGGATTGACAAGTGCAAGGGACCTAAGAGGGCCTTCTATAGAACAGGCAAGACAATTTCTCCCATTTTACTGCACAGGAATTTCAAGCTGAGCCATTATTTTCCATGTACCCTATAAGACCACATACTTCATGGGTCATAAAATCTTTTGGGTTATGAATAGGGTTGTGCATGAATATGCATGACATTTAATATTCGTACGAATTTGGTTTAATATTCCATGAATTTAATATTCAATTCAAACAAATGAATTGAATGTTACGACATTCATACACTGACATTCATATTCGTACGAATTCTTGGGAACATTTGTGAACTGGGGAGGAAGGAAAGCAGCTGTGTCAGTCCCATCTACAATGGATCCAGACTGCATTTGACATGGATTGAGAGCAGATTCAAAGTGAATTTAGAGCAGATATATTATGGGATATGTATAGGATGCATATGGATGTACACTGGATACGTATGGGAAACATATGCATTTAGATCAGATATCTCTACATGTTTGTACGAATACACTCATATTGAATAGAATCCCACCACATTTGAAGGGGATCTACTCAAACAAATACAAATTTTCTTACATTTGGTTTGATATGAATGCAAAACAACCATTACTACACATCCCTAGTCATGAATTTAAACAGAATCATTCTTTGTTATCAGCAGTCAAAATACCAATGACATATAGGCTGTGGCCAAGTGGAGCTAAATGCTTATTTAAATGTAGCTGTCAAAATAAATATTTATTTTTCCTTTATAGGTTTTTTTTCCAAGTGTCTTGCCTTTGGAAGACAATATAATTTTTAAGCACTTGAAAGAAATGGCATTTATTCAGTCATAATGCCACTGGGCATCTTTCCAATGAAGCCAGCCGGGTCTTGGAACTAAAATTGGCTCAACATAGATGTTAATTCCTAATGCTATCATTTCCTCAGACTTTATTTACTGTTCGTAAAAAGTGGAAGCAAGCCAAAAAACTGGTATATTTTTTCTCCCTCCCTGGATCTGTTATTAGTATCAGATGTGCTTTGAATCGCTCTGAGGTCACTCTCTAGCAATCTGATAAAACAGTAAGTTTAGCTGGCAATGCTGCGTGCATGGAATGCTAAAATCAATCAACAAAAGCTTGTTTAGCTGGCACTCCTAATACACTCATATGAACATATTCCCCTGAATTTAACAGGATTTCTTTCTGGGTTAACACACTGAGAACAGCGAGGCAAATCTCTCATATTTCTTGTAGACACAGAATAGTTCATGTGGGACCCATCTCCATGGAAGAAGCCATGTGATCTGCTGCAGTTGTTAGGAACCATAGAGTTGGGGGCTCCTACTCGGACTGCGGCCACGATTTGTCACCAGCTACCTCTGGGAAGATGTCAACATCCTCTCCTTCGCATGCTCTACTGGATCAGAAAACAAAACCCTAAACCAAGAGTACTTTGTCTACTCAATGACCGCTTTACACTAGATATTCCTGTGGAACTTGATTATTGGTTGATCTCTCACATATACCCCAAAAGGGCACAAAAAAGCCAATACTGGAGGAGCAATGCAAAACTGCATTTCCTCTTCATCATCATGTTTGCAGAAAGACATATTGGCTGCATGAATCAACAAAATGTTTTGATACACACAGGGTCTTATATTAATTTTTGCTCCAAAAGGTGCATTAGGGCTTATATTCAGGAAATGTCTTATTTTTCCATGAACAACAAACTATATTTATTCTTCAACAAAAAATCAACATTTTTTCCAGTCTAGTCATGTCATCACATTCTGGAACATCATCATAATTCTCCTAGACACTAATAAATTCAACTATTAAAAACAACTGCTACGAAGCCATTTGGCGTCATTTGGCCCATCCTTCTCTCGTAGGTTTCTTACACTTTTCCTGTTTCCCTCTCCTCTTCCCCAAATCATCATGGGAGCAGAATTGATTCCAAATGCACACAGAGAGAGAATGTGAGGGCAGGAGCCTGTTGTCCATTAGCATGATACTCTGCAGGTAAACACTCCGTGTGAGGCCATTGCAGGCTTTATCGCAGCATGAAATTACCCATTATCTCATGCTTGCTATAGAAGCAAGCTGAGCGGGAAAAGCCAGTAACACCAGTGACTATTAACAGCATGTAAAATGTGACTTTTTATTATTTCAATATGCAATTACTTATAGGAGATGGGTAGAAACTCCTTTAAATGATCATTATAGGAAGGTATTCACTTTAAAATTCTGGCAGAAGCCTAAAATTGGAGTTTTCATTAACTGGATTCGGCAGTTAATAAAGCTATTTTTCTTTTAAACTGGCACATTCCTTAAGAGTGTGGGGGCATGATAAGATGATTACTCTAATTCACAAACGAGGGAGGGAGGGAGGTGCTTTTTAAAAGTTATTTGAATTGCAAATTGCAAGATTTTATGTCACAGGGGGGGGAAAGGCAACTTGCTAGAAGCCTTTAGGAAATGCCTGCTGTTCACTGAGACTCTTTGGCTTAACCTTTTGTCAACGCATGCACAGGAATCCATGCGCACGCACACAGAAATTCACCGGGCTGTTGGTTTCCCATAGGTATACGAAGAAAGTTATGACATGGATGAAGCAGGGGAAGGAAGGGGCTGCACTGGTCTCTCCCAAAGGTAAATGTTTCTGGACACACTGAGATGAAAAGAGAAAAGACCGAAGGGAATCTGCCAAATTAGTGCTGTTGTTTTAGACGGCTGCTAAATTTTTGTCTGTAATTAGGGATGAGTACAATTTTTTGTATTTCTTTCCTACTGAATCAAACGCAAGAAAATTTGTATTCGTTTGAATAGATCCCTTCGGATGTGGTAGGATCCAAATCCGATACGAATGTTCAATACAATTTGGTTTGAATGCTAGATATGTATCCCACACCCATCCATAATGAATTTGAATGTCAAATGCGCCAACATTTGATTTGAACTGGTATGTCCAAATTCAGCTGAATTCATACAAATTTTGAATGTTACAACCATCCCTAATCGAAAATATATCCTGTTGGTCAAGAATTGCTTCAAAATGGGAGGATTTGAAATCTTACTTGTACAGAAACCCAGAAAAGAAAGATCCGAACGCACTGGTTGCATATAGATCGGTTCATATTCTATGTGCTGAAGACGGAGGTTTTTTGCACTTTGTTTAGTAGTGGTAGAAACCGGGAGAGCTCCCAGGCTGGCCGTCCACACCATGCAGAGCCTTTTCCTCACTACAAATCCCCCCCCCCTAAATGCAGAAGAGAGACAGGGATGGGGGAACCATGCACCAACAGCAAATATTCAGCAAATACCCTATATAGGTAAAAAACAAAACAACAAAAACAAAACCATTGCCTTCTTCTGAAGCCATCTAGTGGCTCAATAGGCTGGTGCACCTCTTAACATCTATTACATGTGCACCAGTCCACGAGTTCTAATCCCCATATGGGAACGGAGCCGAAAAATACAGGCTGTGGGCACCTGATGAGCTGCAAACACAGCAAACCGGTCGTGTCCTGCCTGGGCCGGTGGTGGTCATATACTGGAGCAAATATTCACTTTTGTTCCTGCTTGAATATACTGCTTGGAAATGCAGAGGCCACAGACACTGGAAGCAGCAGCAACAAAGGGAGCTGAAGACAGGGAGCAAAGAGGAAGGCAAGCATATATGGAAGTCTTCCACAAGCGTTGGATGGAGAACAGGAGGAAAACCTTCATTCTGCCATCCCAGGAGAGTTCGTGTGCCACCTCCAAGAGTCCTCTGGCATGCTCACGCCCTGAAAATGTGGCTGGACAATGGAACTGAAACAGTCTGAGAAGGCCTGTTCGTGCTGACCACCTAGCGGGCTCCAGTCCACTTGTTGGTGAAGTGTATCCATGCCAGGAAGCCATGGTAACTAACCAGAGGTTGCCACAGACCTCCCTGGGGCCATCCAGTAATGGACTGCTCCACGGCTAACTTGCTCCTGACCACCAAACAACATGGTGAGCGGTTGTGGTGGCACAACATCAAAGCGCATGCTGGATGTGACCTCTGGCCTTGCCATGGCCATCCACAGTTCAACTGCTGCTGGCCCGGCACGAGGCTTTCCCAGCGCTCACGGTGCAAATGGCTGCCACTGTGCCTGGTCTTCAGCAGCCTAGGGTGGGTGCCTGTCATCCTACCAAACAAACCCCCCAAATTAATATAATCTGATTAGTGGGTCTGTCATGTTTCAGGGAAATGGCTCAGATAAGTATTGGAAGACCATTTTAAGTTGCGAACCCTGAGCAAAAGAGAATTTCTCAGGCCACCCCAATTTCTTCCGACCTCAGGCATGACTGCCGCTAATGAGTCTTCATGATGAAAATTATGGAGCTGTTCAGGCTAGGAATGTGCACAAATGTTGTTGTTGTTGTTGTTGTTGATTTGCATTTAAATCATATCGAATCAAATTCAAGAAAATCCGTATTTGTTCAAATAGATCACCTTTGAATGTGGTAGGATTCGATTTCATACAAATGTTCAATACCACTGTTTGATACGAATCACACATAAATCCCCTATGTATCTGATGCATGTCCCCAATGTATCTGCCCTGAAAACATCAAATCCACCCTGAATCCACTTTGAATCTGCTCTCAATCCACTTTGGATCCACTCTGGATCCATTGCAGATGTGACTGGCACAGCCTCTTTCCCACCTCACCAGGTTCACAAATGTAATAAAAGCATCTGATTTGAATCTGAACGTCAATCTTCGAATGTCCCCACATTTGACTTGAGCATGAATGTCTGCCCTCACTGCTAAGCCAGTTCCTCTGTCTCACAGATTTCATATTGCATCTACTTATCAGGATGGATGCAGGTGATGGTGCAGCTCAGGTGCTCAGGGGGAAGCTCTAATAATGAGAGGCATTTTCTGCTTCTCTGAAAAGCCCCCGGCTCCCCAAAGCCAGTCGCGGGGAATGAAAAGTCTGTTGTGATAAGAACAATTAATTCACTTCCATACGGAGCAGCGAAGCTCTTTTACAAACCTCGGTTGTCTCGGAGAGTAAAATTAGGCTTCTGGATCATTTCCGGTGGCAAAGTGAAGATAAATCTTGGGCCATTGGCAGCATCGTCCTTGTCCTCTGCGTTAATTGTGACTAATGGCTGCAGGAGAAAGGCATCCGTAAGCACATTGCACGCTGGGAAAATCTTTCCCTCCCTTGGAAGCTGAACTGTGTGTTAAAGCTGCATTGCCATCCTCCGTGAGCCTCATCCAGAGCCCTGCTCATCACGCTGCAAGAATACAGGAAGCTCCTGGCCCCGTCAGGTATTTTTAGTCTTGCACTGTGTTTAATGCAGCACCCTGAGTTCCTCCTGAGACAAAGGGGCTTCTTGCTGTGATTTTCCCAAGCACTTCTGAGCTCAGAGAAGTGCAAAGCGATAATGACGAGTAGCCATTAGTAATCTCATTTTCCGCGACTTTGTCTGAGACGCTTTTTCAAAACAACCTTGAAGCACCTTGAAAACCTATTACGCTGTGAAAATATGAGAAAAGCTTGCTGCGAGGGAACCTTCAGTAATCATCAGGTGTGAACAGCCTTTGGGCCTTTCCACACCTACCTTTAAAATGGAAGAGTGTGAGTCCCGCCCCACGTCTGGGCCTGGGCCTTTCTCTCCTGCACTCCTGGGTGGACCAGGGAAACCAATGCCCACCCCACCCCACTGGAATGCTATCTCTGCACTGGACGCAGGAAAGTCCTTCTGGGTTGCCTAGACAGGAATACTGGTAGGGCTCTTTTAAAAGGTCTCCTGGCCGCCCAGGGGACACTAGGCTGGCTCAGGGAGTGTGCGGAAGGGCACATACCTCTGTGGGCCAGTTTAGCATACCAAATTGTGCTGCTGAAATGGGTCTCCTTAGGGTGCCAGGCTGGGCAATTTTGCTCCTGGAAGTCAGAGCCCTTGCAGCAGGTTCTGAAGTTTGCATGTTTGGAGGCTGCAGCAACCTCCATGATGTGTGTATGCTCTTCCCCAGGAGTTCACTAATTATGCACTAGAGGCCGTAGTGCGAATAAGGCACAAGGTGGAATTTTCAGTTATTTCAGCAGACATGCCTTAGTTGAAGGACCCATTCCTTAGATCCGGATCATCTCAGATCTGGATTAAGGGAGGTCAGTGGAAAAAAAACCCTAGAGATCTCCTTTGGGACACCTTTTAAAGTGTGTGGATGCAACCTGAGTTTTTCCACAGCACAATCACAGCTTCACTGTTTATTGCCTGTGTTGTTTCCTTCCAAGAATAACTCAAAGTCCAGCTGACACTTAGGCTAAACCAAAATACCTTCCCTTGTCCTGAATGCCAGCCCAGACATGTGGCAGCAGTTACCTCAAAGGTCTGTGGCTTTTCACACATCAGAGCTTCATAGGAAGCCGCGAACTTCGGAGGGTTGTCGTTTACATCGAGGACCTTAATTGCCACTGGAACTTTGGCTTCCTGGTGTCGGTTATCTGCAACGTTTATGGGAAACACACCAACGGTAGATTAAAAGGGAAGGAACACGCGTGTGCACCACCACAGAAATACATGGCCCTTTAAAATTCTTCAGATCACTTAATGCAGTGGTTCTCAACCTGGGGGTCGGGACCCCTTTGGGGGTCGGATTACCCTTTCAGAGGGGTCGTGACGAGCCTCCCACCGCCCTTCCCTCCCACCTCCCAGCTGCTTCGCCCCTGTGGTTGGGGGCTCCACAACATGAGGAACTCCATTAAGGGGCTGCGGCATTAGGAAGGTTGTGAGCCACTATTTAATGATTTTCCTTGCTCTTATGGAATAGCACTCATTCTTACTGTTGTGACTTAGGTATAGGTTGGGCTATAAGTGCAAATAGTAAACAAATATAGAAAGAATAAAAACAAGCCAAAGATTGCCTTGGGAATGTTTACTTAGTAAGTGTTGCTGTGGTCACATCACAACTAGGGATGTGCACGAATATTCAAAATATTTGTTACTTTGGACATTCGTATGTGTACAGATACATATGCATCACATATGTATCCGAACACATCTGTACGGATACATCGGAATGAAAACGAGATGCATACAGGTTATGTATGGATGCAAACGGATGTGCAAGAGATTAGTATCACTGCATATGTATCGAATATTCATAAGAATAGATACAAATGTATTTGGATTGGATTGAATGTCCAGACGTTCATTTTTCTTTAGTAGTATGAATTCAGATATTCAAATATTCAATTCGAATTGAACTGAATATCGAAAATTCCATTCGTGCACACCCCTAATGGAAACCCACTTTTTCCTGCAAGAATACTGATACAAGGGGTAGCACATCTTCACTATTTCTCTTTCGAACATGTGTTCCTCAAGGCTCCAAAATTAATTGTATTCAGACTTGTTGGGAGGAGGAGGAGGCAAAATGGTGGCCATTATATTAAAAGGGTAGCAGAATAGTCGGGGCGGGGAATTCCGAAAAGTGACTTTTTGATAAAAAAAGGAGGGAGACTTACGGATCTCAGACGCAAGTACTGAGATATTATGCCAGGCCATTTCTTCCCTGTCCAGGTTTTTTGTGGTCATAATTGAACCATCTTCTGGGCTAATGCTGAAATATCTGTCAAGGTCAGTGTGCCGATCAATTGAATATCTAAAAGGGGATGCAAATGAAGTAATTAGGGAATTATTCAATGGCCTCACTTCATTGACTGTCTCCCAGACACTGTATGGCATATTACTTTAAAATACAGTTTTGAGGCAGCATGCTTAGAAAGATAAAATCATTAATTACACTTAGCAAATGCTTCCATTTAAAATGGAGTTCCATCTCCTACTAATGCCTAGATACTGATGCACGACCATCACTGTTTCATACCAAGTAAGAAGCATTTATTAGAACAGAATGATGCACCAGCAATGCTTCTGTACTACAATCGGATTTTGGTTATATAATAGCTATCGGGTGGCAGAAGAGAAGAGATTACTTGTTGCTTCAGCTGTTGAGGAAAAATTTGAAGGAGGGAGTCATAAGAACATAAGAGAAGCCCTGAAGATGAGGCCAAAGCCCATCTTGTCCAGCATCCTGTCTCACACAGTGGCCCATCAGATGATTCTGGGCAAAATCTTCACCTGTTCTCGATTCTCCACAAATGCCCTTTAAGGACATCCGGCCTGTCTCTCCAACCTGGAGACAGTATTTAGGCATCAATTCTACTAACCACTGGCATACCTGACCTCCATGAATTATGAGGAGCCCTCCTAGATCAGGCCACAGCCCATCTAGTCTAGCGTCCTGTCTCACACAATGGCCTACCAATCGCTTCTGGGCATGTTCAAGCAGAAGACAAGGCCAAAACCATCACCTGCTCTCTATTCTTGGTTCTGATCCTGCTCTGAACTTGGCAGGGACTTTCTAGGCAGCATCACAGAAGGTTGAATCCAGGCCATTCTGTGGTAAACCACAGTGAGAGAATGGCCAAAGTGTGAAAGGGCTAAAGTTATGTTCACAAATAACAAAAAGTGGCTCAAAAAACTCCTTAAAGATGGTCCTGTGTAGGCCTCTTGTTTTCATCTTATCTTTAATTCACCTTTGTAGCCAAAAATGAACATGGCAGGATGGAGGGAAGCCTGACATATGAACCATCACATCTGTAAACCATCTCTCAGTTGCCTTTTAATTATAGTGAGCCAGTTTGATCTAGTGGTTAAGCTCTTCTTAAATCACATGAAGCGCATTAGGTTATACACCATTGTCATGGTATAACTTCTTCTTCTTCTTCTTGAGCCAGTTTGGTGTAGTGGTTAGGGAGCTGGACTCTCATGTGGGAATCACTAGGTTTGATTCTGCAGTCCTCCATGAAGTCATCTGAGTGACCTTGGACTAGTCACAGCTCTCTTTCTGAGCCCTCATAGCCCCACCTACCTCAGAGGGTGTCTATTGTGGGATGAAGAATGATGCAGCTGACAAATAGGTTTGTCAGCTGCTTTGAGTCCCCTTTAAGGTGAGAAAAGAAGGGTATAAAATCCAACTCTTCTTCTTCCATTGTGAATTCACCCTAAAGTATAGAGAATTTACTGGTTCTTAATCATGATTTGAGAGACTGAAACATACCTTATAGGGCTGTTTTTTGCATCAGGATCTTTGGCATGTACCCTTCCAACTGCAGCACCTGGACCTGCATTCTCTTCCACTTCAAGGATATAAGATGGTGCCAAAAATATTGGTGGCTCATCAGCATCTTCCACATTGATTTTCACAGTTACAGTGTCTTTGAATGGTCCATTGCTGATGAACTTTGGGTCTATATGTACATTGGCTGCCTCTACTTTCAGGCTGTAAGTCCGTTTGGTTTCATAATCAAGATGCTGAAAGACATGGGAGTGTCTTCTGTTATTCAAAATCAGCCCTGCATCTGCTTGTGAAATATCTTTCCATTTGCACACATAGCCCTGGGCACAATTAAGGCGCTTTATGTATACTGTTTCGCTGTGCACATTCATATTGAAATTTGATCAAATTCGTTTGAATTTTGACATTTGAATTCATATCAAATATCTATAAATTTGAATTTAAATATTTGAATGAAGTTTGAATTTTTGAATCGTTCGTATGAATTATTCGGAGATTCATATGTGTGCGGATACATACATGACGCGTACTTGCCTGTACACATCTTTCCTCCATCCATACACATTTGTACAGATCCGTACAGAACAAAAACGGGATGCATATGGGATGCATATGGGATGTGTACAGGCACACACAAATGTTGTCTACATTTGGATTTACAAATACGGATTGAAAATTTGCATGAGTAGATTTGAACGTATTCAAACTGAATTGAATATGAATACATTTGAATTTTAAACATCTGAATCAATCTGAATTTTCAAATATTCAATTTGAATCGAACTGAATCCCAAAAACTGCATTTGTGCACACCCTTCCATTAAGAGACGCTCTTCAGATATTGCCTCTTTCATTTTTCTTAGTGATTTCAATTACACTTTGAAATAGCTTTATCATTCCATTACTGTAACATTTGACTTTTAAATGAATAAATAAGTAAATAATCTGAATATTTTTTTAAAAAAAGAAGAAACTTGTTTGTACAAAAACTATAGCAACAGAATCTTACAATATTATTTTTCCAAACTCCATCCGTACTGTGGGTTCTCCCTCAAATTCTTTTACAGGGAAAAAAATTAGATTAGTATCTCGTTAAGCTAAAAGTCATAAATAATTTATATCATACGATAACTTCATATTCTCCATGGCAACACTCTTTCATATTTGGGGGGGGGGGGGTTTGATGATCTAGCGTGTTCCCACTGAAACGCTGTTAAGTTTAGAAACTGGTTGTTAGGATAATTACTAGTCCAAGTAAAATATATAGGTGATGCAATCCACTTAGAGTGCTGGTCAAAAACACTAATATTAGCAGTATAAAATTTATTTTTCCATCTGGCATGTTTTATACTTTTGTGAGGGCCAACAGCACCAGGGCTATAGTCCCTTCGACCCCAGCAGGCCCCCCCCCTCCCTTCTCCTTCGGCTGCATTCAGAAGGAATTCTGACAGCCGGAATTAGGTTTTCATAAGAAGAGCAGGAACAAAAAGAAATCCCTTGTAATTTCAGTATTATCCAAAAATTTACGCTGCACTGTCAGCTTGGAAATGAATGCTTGCTTATAAACCAAAGCAATACCATCGTTTATTTCCAAGTTAATACTCCGCATGCTTTGAAGAGCAAAGGATGTTGATTTCTCAAGTGGAAGATCAGTAAAAGAATAATGTACTTTCTTCATTTTAAAGAGGTGTTAAGGAGCTGCTATGCATCAATGCTTTCTTTCATAATCTCCTTCCTTCCATTCTGGCTCCAGGCATTAGCAGATAAGAGTAAAATGGGATGCTGGAAGTTAATCTTAGTTTCATAAACAAATTATCCCAAACTGCATTTGCTATGATTTTCTTACCATGCACAACAATCTATGGCTATTATATTTTCTGCAAGGCATGGGAAGAAAATGAAGTATATTATCCATTAACAGGAACGAAAGCGTCTCATCACTTACCTTCTTAAGCTTCACAACTCCTTCCTGAGTCTCATAATCGGTCGTAATTTCAAACATCTCTATACCGTCTCCATCAATTATATTGTAAGTTACTAAGCCATTTTCCCCAATGTCAGGATCTTTGGCCTTCACCCTTCCAGCCTCCTCCCCCGGGACTGATGCTTCTGATATTGACATCTGATAAACACCTGAGCAAGAATAAGATATTGGATCCATTAGAAGTTCATGCGTTTCATGCTCATCAGTTAATGCCTCCATGGGAAAGGTTAGAGCACTGGTTCTACTGGCAGAAGATTCCAGCTTCAATCTTTATCATCTCCTATAAGAGAACAGTGCAAACCATTTCTGTTTTGGGGTCAAGAGAACTCTGTGGACGCTTCCTAGACTGTGGTCACACTTAAGGGTTTAATCCAGCTTCAGTCCACTTTGACAGAACACATCAGCAAAGTGACAAGCTGTTTTCTTCCAGTGTTAACTCAGAAAATCCACCTTTGGGACAGATAACGTGGAAAGAATATCACTGGCCACTTTGCAGATGTGTCCTCCCACTCTGAAAGTGGACTGAAGCTGGAGTAAACTTTAACTGTGACCACAGCCCTAGTTCCATTGAAAATGAGGGTAAGCCATGCCCCCTCTACTCAATGGAAAGCATAGCCAATGACCTCCTTTAGGATGTGGGATTCCTGTAGATAGCACCCAAGGCATGCTTGTAATTGCCCAGGGGAAGAGCCTCAAAGCACCCAGAGACCAGAGCATAAAAACACAACTGCACCCTACAGACCCTGAGCCGCCGCAACCCTCAACTGAAGTGATCCACCTGTAGGGCCCTTTAAAATACTCTCAATGACGCTTCCGTTGGAGGCAGTTACTTCTTACCATGTGGATGTAGAAAAAGGTGTCTCAACAGATGAAAACCTGTTCAACAATGTGGCCTAGAGACTGTGCTTGGGGCTCGTGGGAGCTGAATTACTGAAAGGTGTTTTGTTTGAAGTTTTGCTTTATTGTTAAGATGGCCACAGTTTTGCCCTCTAT
Organism: Aspidoscelis tigris stejnegeri; assembly: GCA_023333525.1. Lineage (NCBI taxonomy): Eukaryota > Metazoa > Chordata > Lepidosauria > Squamata > Teiidae > Aspidoscelis > Aspidoscelis tigris. Next base: position 689,912 of record JALMGA010000013.1, on the reverse strand, counting down.
TGTCCATGCAGGCAGGAATTTTCCAGAAGGTTCACATATGCACCACATGGACATGTGCCATGAACACACGGCACACGTGACCCTCTGTACTGAATCATGAACACAAAAATATGAACCTAAAGCTATTTCTGTAAAACAGCTAAATCCACTGAAAAGCGACTGTTGACATTTTTATAATTGTTGTAGAAAACTGGGACAAGGGTTTTCTTTTTAAATGCTTTGTTTAAAGACTGCTTTTAAGACCAGAATCCTTGTCAACTTCACAGTGTGCACAATTTCCAAAATACCATACCTAGAAGAAGGGGCATTTCATTTATTGGACCTCATTGGTTACAATGCACGCATTTTCTCTCTGAAGTGTATTTTTATTGCTTTCATCTGTTTTAGTCCCAACTGTCTCAGTTAACTACCCTACACAAAAAGTCTAGACCGCAGCCCATTGATCTCAGCAGGGGGCTGTTTCCAAAACATTATTCCTGAGCGTGTCTCCAAAAAAAGATTGAAAACTCAAAACTTCCTTGTATGTTTTAATCCTTCCCCTCGAAATGGTTTATGGTGAATCAAAAGGAAATGGTTTAACTCTTTTATGGATTGGGTTCTCCTAGTTTCTGGAGAGTGTTTTCAATAATAATAATAGTAAATTAAAAAAAGAAAAAAAAGAAGAGACAAATCTTCTGTTCTTCTCCCCACAACAGAGTGGGGCTGTGAGAGCTCAGAAATGAGCTGTGACTAGCCCAAGGTCACCCAGCTGGCTTCATGGAGGAGCTCGGAATCAAACCCAGTATTCCCAGATAAGAGTCCAGCTCCCTAGCCACTAGACCAAACTGGCTCAAGAAGAAGAAGAAGAAGTTATACCATGACGATGGTGTATAACCTAATGCGCTTCATGGGATTTAAGAATAGCTTATGAAAAGCTTAGGCTGAATCCATGTACAGCCTAAAAAAGGCAAGATCCAGAGCAGAGGATGTGGGAGTCATCATGTGAGCAACTGAAGTGGCAATCAAATGCCATTTGTCTCATCACAACTTCCACTCACAGTAGTGCGGATGCTCTAAGAACTTCCTTTAATGGACCAGTTATGGTCCTAACATTTGGCCATTTTCAGTTTTCCTTTCAGTGTTTCCAGGTGAGACCCTCACCTATTCAGTCATCTCCTTATTCCTCCATACAATTTCCACCAAAGTGCCCCAAGAGTAGTTCAAAGGGGTTTGCTGGGAGGTTCCTTCAGTGTGGGTGCGGTAGTTTGGGAGCTAGTAGACAGTAAGTGTGCTTGGATGTCCCCATTTCTGAGCACCAGCTGTGACGAGTGCATGGCCACCCAGCTGGCTTCACGCAGGCGTGTGGAATCAAACCTGGTATTCACAGAGAAGAGTCCGGCTCCCTAACCACTAGGCCAAACTGGCTCACTAGACCAAACTGGTAGCTGAAGGCACCCATGTAACTGCAGTCTTAGCTTGCACCTAAGACAACAAAGTTAGTCAGGCATTAGGTCCTACTGAACTTTATGGAATTTTCATCTGTGTCAACCTATCTACTGTATGTTTGGCCCTGAGTTATGAAGATTTAAAATAGCTCCATTTGGCAGGTATATCATGAGTAGTTTGGAGATGCCTCTAACAATCCAACTCGTTCTTCTCTTTCCAGGATGGCACACCCAGTGTGGCATGTATTTTTAAATGAGATTTTACAATTTTATAAGAAAGATAAAAATATAAGAAATTAATCTGGTAATGTGTCTCACCATTCACTGAGACACGCACATTCCTCTTCCTCATTGCAATAAAAACAAGGGTTAATTAGGAAGTTAACCTAATTAGGTTCTGTCCAAGTTAACAGCAGTTTGTGGACCTTGAGTCTCTCTTCTGAGACAGAATGGCCAAAATACGTAGCTGACATTCCACGAATACTGTGAAACTAAAGTGAGTCAGTCAGAGATTTCAGAAGTTTCAAGACTGTTTGCATTCTGATAGGAGCAGAGAACTGGGAGTATTTTGGGGGGAAAGGCTCTTCTAAAAGCAAGAACTTTTAGACTACGGGCTTTAAAAATGGGCAATTAACCTGGGCGAACCTTGTAAAAACAGGCAGAGAAAAGATTAAGTGAAAAACAGAGTTCCCAGTAAAAAAGCTCATGTCCACATCTCATGCATTTTGGAATACCCCCTCTGAACCACATCTGAATGTTCTTTTGACGATGAGAAAGATGCTGTTCTGTTCGGACTTGACCAGGGGATTTATCAGGCTTTCCAAACCACAGTGTAAATGACCCTAGTTTCAGTCTCTTCTCAGATTTGTAACTTACTCTGTGGAAACTTTGGTGGGTTGTCATTGACGTCAGTAAGCGTAATGGTCACTTTGGTGGTCCCTGAGAGTCCTCCCATGTGGCCTCCCATGTCTTTTGCTTGGATGACAACGTGATATTCCTCCTTGGCTTCTCTGTCCATATTGGGGAGGGCAGTTCTAATAATGCCTTCAACAGACAGGGTGGGTAGGCAGAGGGAGGGAGAAAGAGACACAGCACATTCCTTAAGCATATCTTTGAACACAGGGGACTTGCCAAAGGTTTCTATGCATTCTGCTGTACTAGTGTTCTAAATTTGAAATAGCAAGGACCAGAGGCCAATTCACACTTTGGCCAGTTAGTGAACTTCTAGGGAACAGCATCTGCTCTTGGAGGAGGCTGCCACAGCCTCCAAGCATGCTCTGCCTCCCCAGAAGTTCACTAATGGTTGATTAGGTGTGGGCTGCACCTTTACCAAAATTAACTAAAAGCTTAGATGGAGTGGCCAGGCAGTGGCCATTCGCCCTGTCTGGTTGGTGGGCGGGGAATGTGTCATCCACTCAGGTAGCATTGTGGTGGTAGCCATGATTGATTGCTGACCTCTGACTTGACCGAACCCCGGCCATGGTGGGAGTGGCATCCAATCACAGAGTCATGAGAGGGGTGTCAATCAACTATGGAGTAGAGCGTTCGATTATGGCTGCTGATATGATTGGCTGCAATATGTCTCTGTGCTCGAATATGCCCCTCTGCAACAGTATCTGAGCATGTCACATCTTGTGATGCTGCAGCAGGCTGGTAAACGGAAGGTCCATTCACACTTCTGGCCAGAAATGGACATTTTGGGGAAGCTTTCCTCGTGGTGAATGCACATGGTTCTCCTTCACCAGAAGTTTACCAGCCCTAGTTCACAGCAAATTAAGACGGTAAGTGCAAAAAGGCCTCTGGTCAGATAAGACACAAAAATGATTTTCCTTCCCCATTTAAACTACATAACGTTATCAAGGATATGATCTTTTTGGTATAAATTGTTGTCTAGGCCCTAGGTCAGTGAGCCCATCGCCATGGTTACCAGTGATGTTTAGTTCTTCTGGGTATTCCTGCCATCTCTTGACTCTTCTGCTTTTGTTTGGTCCCTACTATTTTTGGCTTTTATCATGCCCATTTGAAACATGCCCTTGATCTTTCCAGTTTTCTTCACGTGATTTCTTGTCTTTCTCATTCTATTGTTTTCTTCTATTTCTCTGCATAGCTTACCTTAGGGGGTTGCTTGAAACATATGCGTATATCAAAATACTTTGCTTTTTCTTTTATATACATGCAACCCAAGGTGGACGTTAAAGTCGTTGAAACGTGTAGATAAAACACAGCATTGCTTTCAGAAAAGGTAAGCTTTGAGAAGGCCTGGTGGTCGCCCTCCTCTCTCTCTCTCCCACTTCCATCCCAGCATCTTTCTAGGAGACTCATGTCAGAGCACAGCCAGGTTTAGAGACCCCAACTGGCTGACTTTGCCCCCAAGTCAGTCTGCCCTCTCCTTAACAGCAGCGAAACTTTCTGTGATAGTTTTAACAACAGGCACCAAATGCAAAAAAGCTAAGAGTCCAATGGAGCCTCACTAGGAATATTTGCAGGAATATTTGAAATATTCATTATTTGTATGGTTTTTTATTAATTTGGACATTCATATATGACTCAAATGTCTGGACATTCAGATTCCCAAATCTGAACAAATACGAATATCTCAAGTTATTCGTATGAAGAATTTGAACGTTCGTATTGGTATGGGCACATACATATCTCGTACGTCCCCCTATGCAACTTGTACGCATCCAGGATGCGTACGGATTGCGTACAGGTAGGTACGAGATGTGTAAGTACCTATACAGATTTGAATGTCCAAATTATCCGTACAAATACATGCAAATGTATTCAAACTGAATAATGTCCAGACATTTGTTTTTCATTATTTGGACACATTCGAATTTTCAAATATTCAATTTGTTACAAATCGAATTTGAAAACTGCACTTGTGTGCACCCCTCAGCCTCACACTTTTAAGGCAGGTGTGTCAACGGAGTGCCAACTGCTGGCTGGAAGGATTAAGCTTGGACCCTTTGTGGCCCTCTGGACGTCGGACGTGGCGTCACAAAAGATATCAGGAAGACAACAATTGACTTCTTGATTCTGCTTTATCCTCAGATCCTTGCAACGGGATTGTGCCTGGATTTCTGAGGAGGATAATCAATGGCTTTGCAGTCAGAAGTCACGGTACCTGTTTGGGCTTCCACAGAAAAGTACGGTTGGCCTTCAAGAATACTGTACACCAGTTTGGCACTATTTCCATATGTAGGATCATCAGCGTCTGAGGCGGTCACCTGAATAACAGATGTACCTAAACAGAGATAGGGCACACGTTTCTGTGTTTAAGTCCTAATGGAATATCACAAAAGTCTAATTCAAGCATATGAAATGCTGTACAAACACACACAAAAAAAGAAAGAGAATTTGTCATTAGCAATTAGTCATGGATAAACCCAAATTTCATTTCTTTATAAGATTTCATGCAGGGACACTCCCACTGAATCATGAGCGGTTACCAACCAAGTGTTCCACAGTCTATGAGACATGAGCAGGGGGTTGGACTCTATGGCCCTAGAGGTCCCTGCGAACTCTATGATGCTCTGATCTCTGATCTTGGAGCAAGTTGTTCAGTAAATGCAATTCCACAAAATACCTTTTGTCTTACAGGAAAGTATTTAACATTATTATTATTTATACTTATTATATACTTCAACCTGAAAATATAACTCCTTTCCCAATATTTGCAAACTGTATTCATAGTAAATCCCAGTTGAAGTTTGTGCATGTGAGCACGCAGGGGAGAATGGGAGGAGGGGAAATTAAAGAATTAAGATAACTGAGCTCCAGAAGCTTTATCACAAACCTATCAAAAATAGAGCTGAAATACAAATTAAAGTTTACAATTTCCAGCAATTTGTTAAAACTATGCCCCCTTGCGACATGATGTTAAAGGCAATGGAATGCCATAGGAAGGACACTGAGCTCTTGCATTCTCCCAGCAAATTCTCTTTAGGTATGGAATACTTTACTTGAAGCAGTTGAGTTAAAATGTTTGTTTCTTTGTTCGCACTTTTATCCCACCCAATAGCTGCAGGTCGCTGGGTGGGTAACAGCATTTAAAACCAAACATATTAAAACAATAACAATATATATTAAAACAATGTCATCTGCAAGTGGGAAGGGAAAACGTATCCCCATTTAACCCAAGGCCAGGGCAAGGAGGTGTGTCTTCAGCACCTTCCTAAGCATGTACAGTGAAGGTGATAGATGCACCCCAAAGGGGAGACTATTCCATGGCTTAGGAACTATCACTGAGAAGGCACTTTTCCCAGGTGTCCACTCCTTTTGCAGCTGAGAGTGATGGGACAACCAGAGGGGCCTCCCCTCCAGATCTTAAGGCACGGGCAGGTCGATATAGGAGGTATTCCTTCAAATATTTGGGGCCCAAGTCACTGAGGGCCTTATAAGTTAAAGTTAACTTCTTGAATTGGGTTTGGTAGCAAATTGCCAGCCAGTGCAACTCTTTTAAGGCCAGTGTAATGGTGCATCAGGCCAGCTGTCCTGGTCAGCAGTCTAGCAGCTAGATTCTGCACTAGCTGCAGCTTCTGAACCATCTTCAAGGGCAGCCCCACATACAGCACATTACAATAATCCAATCTGGAGGTCACCAGAGCATGGGTAACTGTGGCCAAGTCACCTCTGTCCAAAAAGGGCTTCAAGTGATGCAGCAACCATAGCTGGGAATGGGCATTCTTGGCCATGGCCTCCACCTGAGCTCCTTCTCCATGCCATCTTTTGTGAAATGCAAGTTTTGATTAACATTATTTATTCTTCATTGACTAACAGGGGAAAAGCACTCTGTGGCTATGAAAACGTAAGTGAACCTCTGTGCTCCTTACCTACATTAGACCTCTCTGGTACATTGGCGTGGTAATTTTCATGCAGGAATTCAGGGGGGTTGTCGTTGATATCTTGAACTTTCACGATGAACTCTGAGGGAGGCTCCAGCGGCCGATTGGTATTCCTGTCCACAGCTTGGGCTGTTAATGTGTACTGAGCTCTTTCTTCACGGTCCAGCGTCTTCGTTGCATGGATATTCCCTGATTTGTCATCAATGACAAAGATGATTCCTGCTCCTTCACCTGAGAGAATGTACTTGATGTTCCCATCTCCAGAATCAATATCTGAATGAAGCTGTGAAATACAAAATATATAGCTCCTTGTTTTCAACATCACTGTATATTGATAGGGGGACTCAAGAGGATCAGCGTAGTTGAACAGCTTGTTCTCAAAGTAGCAGAAGTTGATGATGAAAAGTTTACCAAGGAGACATTGGTAAGACTAGAGGTGGACACTCTTTCCAAACGGGCCACAACTGCGGCCCACAGGCAGCCCTGGGCTTCTTTGTTTGGCACATTAGGGCCACATCCCTTGTAATTAGTAGGATAAATCTTTGTCATACTGCGACCTACATCCAGCATCATTCAGTGAGCAGGGAAGAAATGGGACCAGAGGTCAAACCCGGAACTTCTCCTGGTGCACACATCAGATCATATGCTTATTTAACCAACCCTGAACAACTTGAAGTTATTTTGCCCATACAGGCCAGCTGGCTCAGCAGTATTGCTCAATCCATCTTGGCAGCTCCCTGTTTTCAGTTTTTCACAGGTGTTAATAAATTTATGTATTTTTCTGTTGATGAATTATTTATTATCACTTGACCATATCAAATCACAACACACAAGGTTAAATGTATGTATTTTAGGGCAAATAAGGATGAAGCAACTGTAAAAATCTGAACATTTTCAAAATACAATACACAGCCTGTCTAATCCAGCATCCTGTCTCACACAGTGGCCCACCAATTGCTTATGGGCATATAAGAACCTAAGAGGAGCCGTGCTGGATCAGGCCACAGTCCATCTAGTACAGAACCTGTTGCACACAGTGGCCCACCAATTGCCCATGGGAATCTCAAGCAGAGACAAAGGCAAACCTTCTCAGGTTCTCAAATCCCAGCAAATGGCCCTAGAGGCACCCTGCTTGTCTAACCCCATAAGAACACCAGAGAAGCCCTGTTGGATCAGGCCACAGCCCATCTAGTCCAGCATCCTGTCCCACACAGTAGTCCATCAATTGCCCATGGGCATCTCAAGCAGAGACAAAGGCAAACCTTCTCAGGTTCTCAAATCCCAGCAAATGGCCCTAGAGGCACCCTGCTTATCCTGCCCCCCAGCCTGAAACATGTACTTAGGCATCCATTCTAGTAGCCATTGACACATCTGTCATCCATACATTTGTCTAACTCTAATCTCTACTGGGGTTACCATCCAAATAAGATGATGCTCCTGTCACTTTAAAAGCTATATAGCAGACAACATGCAAGCAGGTGTTACAACAGCTGCTCACATTTCTTCTTCCAGTTATGCTCTGCAACTGATATCTATGCACACACGTCTTCTGATTCTAAGTGGATTAGTTGCCATTTATAGCTTAATCCACCATGGTTATAAAGCACATTCAAACTTTTGTTCATCATCAGCAGATCTGAAATAGACTAATGCATTTCCAGGCCCTTTCAGGTTGCTCCCTTATGTTCAATAAGACTGAAAGCTTCCCGAAGGAAGGAAAAAAACACCCAAGATTTTAATTCACTGTCCTGAATAATGTTCATCCCCTACCTTGACAGAAAATAGCTGTATAATAGGCTTTTAAAGTGGGTGTACAAGATACAACGTAAAAATGAATTGAATTACAGAACGAAATACAAAATATAAAATACAGAGTAAGACAGGATAAAAAATATTTTTAAAAAAGATATAAAATACAGGTAGAATGTGGAAAGTGATCCTTTATAATATCTCTGTGCAATTCTAAAATGGATATAATGAAGTCAGAGTATTTGGAGAGAAAATTGATAAAGCATACTGAAGATTAGTTTAAAATGCACTTTCCACTTTTCCACAAAATATGGAAAGTAAAGTTAATAGATTATGAGATTAAAAAGCAGATATACAATATCTTCTAGGAAAAGCTGACTTTGACTGGTTTCTTTTTTTACAAAATACCCAGAAAAAATTAAGACCTGTGAATTATGAAGTCCTGACTAAGGAATCCCTCACTGGCTTCCAGCTTATTTCAAGTATCTTATGTACTTAATGTCCTTTGTATTATTTTAATGAATAACAAAAAGCAATTAATGTATGTAATGAAATCAGACTCTAGGCTTTGGCCCATGAAATGATATGAATATGTACTGTACACAAATGGAATAATCTTTGCTTTCTCCCCTTTAATCCTATTTAGTTTAAGTTCAGCTCTGAGGAATTATGGTTCAATGTTAATTCATTTGTTTGTTCGTTTCTTTTGTATTCTGACCTTCACCTGACCTTCACAAGGCTAGCAATGTGCATGGATATTTGAAATAATTGTGATTCATATGAATTCATACGTATTGAATATTTGTACAAATATATACGAATGTATTAATATTTGTTCGATGTCCTGAAATTCATTTTTCTTTACCTGTACTAATTCAGATTTTTGAATATTCGATTTGTTATTAATTGAATGTCGAAAATTGCATTAATGCACACCCCTACCCAGGGCAGACCACAACATATGATAAAAATAAAAACACTGAAACACATTAAAATATGGCCTTCCCCCTCTCTCCCCCTCCCTCCTGGTAGGAGTACGTTTTGGAGAAAACTATCCATTCAAAGCCTGGCCAGAGAGGCGTGTTTTAACCAGCTACTGAAAACCATATAAAGCCGGGGCTGCCACAGAACAGGCCCTCTCACATGTCACAGCCCCTTGTAACTCTGAGGGTAGCAGAACTAAATGATCTAGAAGCAGGGGAAAGTAATGAGACAGCAAAGTTTGCTAATGAGACTAAATTGTTCAGGGTACTAAAAACTGAAAGTGATTGTAAAGAGCTCCATGGGGATCTCCTGATGTTTGGTGAGTGGAAAACGAAGAGACAAATGCATCTCACTCTTAGCAACTGCAGAGCAACGCACGTTGGGGCAAAGATCCCAAATTATACTTGTGAACTAATGGCGGCTGAACTTTCTGTGACATACCAGGAAAGAACTCCCTGGATATCTGGTGGACAGCTCAACGAAGATGTCAACCCAATGTGCAACAGCAGGTTTTGTTTTGTTTTCTTTTAACTAAGTGTTCAAGGTAATTAGGATGGAAATGGAAAATAAGTCCCAGGGCCTCTTTATAAATCTATGGTGAAGCCACATTTGGAATATTACGTGTATTTTTGGCCACCACACATCAGAAAGGATGTTGTGCAACTAGAAAAGGTGCAGAAAAGGCAACCAAAATGATCAAGCACTGGAACACCTTTCTCACAAAATCAGGCTACAAACTCTAGACGACATTTAAGAGGTGGGAAAAGTGGCTAGAGAAAATGCCCACAGAATACAGCCAGGAAAAGACCAATGACTTATCAACATCTCAAACAAAGGAAGAACTGCCAAACAAACAGAAGACATCTATAAGAAGGGAAACAAGATCTAGTAAGACTCCAGTCACCCTTGACTCATCCAAGAGCAAAATCCTCTGAAGATGGGTATCACAGCTATATCTGAATGCTTAGGTTCACAGAAGAAGAAACCTGGAACATGAAGTAAAAGCCCCAAAACTGCTACAAATGAGACTGAATTCAACCGTGAAAGACTACATATGACCATGGATAGAGGAAAATCCATATAACACTAGAACTAGGCAACACTCTTTGAAGCTGGACAGGAGAGTCAGGAGTAACAAGAGACATAATTTTGCATCCAGAGGGTCATCATTCTGGATGTAAAAATTTACTACCAGAAGAAATAGTGAAAGCAACTAGCCTGTATGACTTTAAAAAAAAAAAAGGATTACATCAACTCATGGAGGACAGGTACATCAATGGCTACTGGAATGGAAAGTTGAAGGTCCAGGCAGGTAGCCTCCTAAGACCATTTTCATGGTCTTGAGAGCAGATATTTTTCTTTGTCTTTTTCTCAAAGCCCCAAAGCTTTTTGTTGGCCTCTGTGTGAGACAGGATGCTGGACTAGATACGCTATGGCCTAATCCAGCAGAGCTCCTCTTATGGCCATATTAGATCGAGTGTATTCACAACAAAGAAGTTGACCCAAAATCTCCTGACCTTTTATCAAGAAAACATGACAAAGAAGATCTTTCCCATGGCAATAAACTGCTGATAGATTTTTAAGGGAAACTTGTATTCAGAAGTTAGAACTTGGACCATGAAGTTGTTACCAGTCAAGTCTTTGACCATGAGAGAACTCAGTTTCTAGGTAAGTCTTCTGGGAGCCTGGAATCCATCAAGGCAGCACTAGACTACTGCATCCTTTAACTTAATGGGATGAAACTGTGCACTAGCGTATGTTTCTGGCCCTTGCCTCTCTTTATGAACACCATAAAAAGAACATTACTTTTTTTCACCAGCTTGTGTTATTCCTTAACCCAAATAATCAGAAACCAAAATGAATTGCCAAAGAGGAACAGGACATGTAGGGTCTGGAAGCAGTTTAAATCATGTTGACTTTTTAAAAATAATGAAAATTTTATTAGTTCATTAGGCACATGTGAGGGGGCTTCCTTGAACTTCGGCAAATGTTTTCCTTCTTGTGCTTATTAAAAAATTCCAAAGAGATGCCATCACACAAGAATTTCTGTCTGTTCTCCACCATCCCCTCTGCTCTGAACAAGGCACAAGATGACCTTCACAGGAACGTCCTAGCCAAACATCTTTCCGTTTTGTTTTGCTTTTCTGCCTGGAACAGCCTTGCCCGACCCTCTTACCCTTGTTTATCCCAACCTACTTGTTCCTGCCAGAAGGCCCAGTGAGTGGATGTGTGCGGGTCCACTTCCCACAAACACTTTAAACACAACTGGTAAGTTCATATAGAGCAGATTCAGCACACCACTAGTGAACAGGATACCAACCACAATCCCTTTCTGCACCTCTGCTTCAATGCTACAATCCCTCAGCCCCAGTCAGATTGATAAGGCAACTGAGGACAGCCATAGATGCTTTACAGACTGTGGTGGCTCCCCTATCCCTCTTGAGTCCTTCCAAGTCTCCCAGCGCAGCCTGTACTCAAGTCTGGATAAATGATGACTTCATAGAGCTCATTACAGTCTAGTGGAGCTTCATTTAAAGATGGATGCATGGATAAGCGAGCTTCCAAGGGCTGCTATACACCATTCTCCATAGTCAGTTGTGAACTGTGGACCATTACTAACAGGTTTTATTGATTTATTTATTATCTGAATTTGTATCCCGCCCTATAGCCAAAGGTCTCAGGGCAAGTAACAACATTTAAAATCAGACATATATTAAAACAACAACAGTATATATTAGGAACGAAAGAGGATCTACCGGCCTCTTTTAAGGGAGCCCCTTCCACTCCTAGCATGCTCCAAATGCACAGGATGGAGCGTACACTGGGACAGCATGCCCCAAATGGCGTCAGGCTCCAGTGCACAAGTAGACCGTGATGTTTCCACTGCTAAATCTTATGCCTCATTTTCAGTCCTTTGAATTTCTGTACCTGTTTTATTTTTCTCTCCATGCTTCTTATCTTTTCCAGTAACTTTTTCCGACATCAAGTCCATTTTACTTCCTAACTTAAACAGTGGGTCATTTCCAAATGGTTCCTTTTGGAGAGATGCATTATTCTTTCCACCCGTTGTTGCGACATTCCCTCCCCATTTTTCCATTTTCCTTCTCTTCCCTTTTCCATTACACAGCTGCACATTTTATGTTTCTAATTATTGTAAAATATATTTTTAAAAGAACAGTAAAGAAAGAGGAAAACTTACCCTGCCCACTAAAACAGGATCCGGACCTGTATACTCCTCTATCACGAAGAACTGGTTCCACACCCACCCTCTTTTGGAGCGATGAAGAACTTGCCCTTCTTTCCCTATTTCATGGTGAGCGTGAAGTGACGGCCTGGAGCGGTTCAGTTTATTGGTCACTGTGGCAAGGCTGTAGCAGATCATCCCCAGGCAGAGAAGAGCAGCATGTAAACAGATGTCCTCCTTCATTTTTGGTTAATATATAGGCACCAGAATATCGCCACTTTCCCCCTTTCTGTTCACTGGGTCAGTGCAAAAGCAATCTGGAAGAATATAATCCTCTGGAGATGTCACTTGTAATTTGCCATAACCAGACAGTTCTAACTTCTCAAAGGCATCACTTTAATTCTGTATCGATTTCCAAATTATTTCCTAGAGGGAAAAAAAATGAGAGAAGGAATAAGAAAGGATACATGAACCTGCCATGCCAACTCTAAAGACCAAGTGGAACAAGCAGCAGTGTTAACAGAAAGGCTTGAGGTTATTCTGTTTTTGTAAATGTCAAGGCAGGAGGGACCTGCAAAGGAAAGAATCAAACTGAATACTGCAGGGCAGGAGATGGAAGGGAATAGGGACACGGATGAATATTCGTCACATTTGTAATTCGTATGAATTTGTCCAAATTCTGACATTCAAATCCGAATAGAATGTTGGCACATTTGAAGATTGGCACTCAAATGCGAACGGAATGTTTCTATACATTCGTACGAACCTTCTTGACATTCGTGAACCTGGGGAGGTGGGAAAGCATCTGCCCCAGTAATATCTGCAATGGACCCAAAGTGGATTCAAAGCAGATTCAGAGGAGACTGAGAGTGGATTTGATGCATTCAGATCAGATATGTAAGGGATACTTAGGGGATACATAGGGATATGGAGGGGATACCTATGCGATTCATATTGAAAATTTGAATCCTATTGAACTCAAATCCTACTGTATCAGAAGGGGATCTATCCAAACAAATATGAATTTTCATTGAACTGTCCACCAAAACAGTTTTGGCTGTCACTGGAAGAATTAGCCTTCAGCATCTGAGGGTCTTCCTGGAAGACAACTTAGCATAAAGCTGATAGCGAAAGGAAACTGTGCCTCACCCAAAGGGCACCTGAGGTAAAACTGTACAAAGTGCTCAGAACAATATCCCCAAAGTGACCCAAGACATACAGCGACTCTTTGTGAGAAAGACGTGTCCACAAATCCCACAAGACTGAACTCTTACAGGACCTCTGCAAACACAGAAAAGACAAGGCCCATTTCTTGGCTTTCTTTCTTTGGATTAGAATGGGCTGAAGACAACAAATGAAATGTACAAGCAAATCTTCTCCTAGACATCCACAGACCATTAATTTTAAATGATGCTATCAACAATAGGTGCGAGAAAACCATCAACTACTTCCCAGAATACCCAAAACATACTACAACTTTATTATTGGGATTACTATGTAATTACCAGAAAAATCTTTAAAATAATAGAAAAATGTGTAAATATATTTAAAATGTTTTTTATTGGCTGTTCAGGCATGAGGAATGAAATGCAAAACATTAACCACATATCTAAGCCATTATCCTTAATTTACTAATTAGGGCTTAATGTGATAATTGCCTGAAATCCCTTTATTTCTTAAATGTCTCTGAGTAGAGTACAGAATCGGCTCATACATTTCCAAGTCCTATTGTATTAGGGCTTGTTGACATAACAACAGGCATCTAGAACTTCTTGCCTAAAACACAGCACGGGGCCATCCTAAACTGCACAGCAGACCAACAATGACTTGCACTTTCAATATGAACTGGATTTAAAAAAAACATCTGAGCACATCCCTAGCTATGAACATGTTCCTCATCACGGGGAACAATGAAGGAAAGCAAAGGGAAGTATTCATGAAGAGTCTTCCGAAGTGTTAGGGAACTCATTACCTAATGTGCAAAGAGAGTTGCATCGGATCTGGACTCATGGCAAGACCTTTATTTCGAGGTCTAGGCTGGTTGCTGCTACCACCTCTTCTGGCAGCAAATTCAAAAGTTTACACACTAATAGTAAGTTCTGATGCAACAGAATCTGCCTTAGTTCTACTACTCGGATATGATCTTCCTTCCTGTCAAAAGTTATCTTGGAACATCGGTGTTGTAGGGTTATTCGAAGGGCTGGGTTGAATCAGTCCATCCATGGATCTGTCTGCATGGACTGAATAAAGTGTTCTGAGTCTGCCGTGTGAAGTCAGTGTATACAGGGGTCTGTATGTTTGTGCAGAAGGAAAAAGGGAGAGTAAATTAGCATAGCAAAAATGTTGCCGGAGTGTGATTTATCTTACAAGAAGTAGAATCTGGTAGGAATACTAATCAAACGCTTAGTGCGAGAATATATAACCGGAACAAATGCATTTTCTTTCTTTTGATCTTGAAAGCTCAGGATGGTTTTTCAAAGCTAAACATACGGAAGGGGGTGGGACGTAACTTACAGAATGTTGAGGTTAAATATTTTTAAAGTCCTAACAAAGTATTTCTCTGATCCCTTTTTCTTGCATAAATATTATTTTCCTTTTTTTTTTTAACCTTATTAACTTCCATCTTAAATTTCCCTAGTGAGGGGGGAAATGATAACAAATAAATCACAGACAAAACCCGAGAAGCCAGGAGGAAATATTATTTTATGAGAAGTCTAGGAGGCCGCATCCAGGCCATGGCATTCAAGCAAAGAGAATCCCGGAAGGCAGAAATAATTTTACAGCGAATGCTTTTATTTCAGGCGCTGTGCACCGATCCTCAATAGACTAAACAACTTCTTAGATTTGTCTAAGCAGCTCGTGGGCACTCAGGATGCATTAAAATAGCTGCTTTTCCACTGGGGTGGCTGTTTAAGAAGACAGAAGCCTGAGATGCGTAATGTTATGGCGTAATGATGGATGATATAATTCAGATTGCAATTCATGGAAATAAAGGAAGTAGAATTTGTAGGGGGAATGCAGAGGACAAATAATTCAGCCTTCTCAGAAGTAAGGTATATAACTGAATGGGCAGTTCTCCGGTTCTGAAGTTGGAACTGGTGCAGAAAGCGGCAGCTTGACTACTGACAGAGTCTCCGGCCAGACGCACATCACGCCGGTCTTAAAGGATCTGCACTGGTTACCTGTTTGCTACCAAGCCCAATTCAAGGTGTTGACACTAACATATAAAGCCCTAAATGGCTTGGGCCCTGGGGATCCACCTGCACAGCACGGAGATCTCCAGGAGAGGCCCTTCTTGTAGTTCCTTCTCTTGCAGAGGTATGAAGTATAGGGACTTGCAGGACGGCCTTTTCTGTGGTGGCCCCTAGACTCTGGAGCAGCCTCCCTCTCGAGGTTCACCAGGCACCTACGCTGTATAGTTTGTGGTGCTGCTGAAAACTTATCTTTTCACCCAGGCTTTTCATGTTTAAATAGCTTTGTCAGGGTTCTGTCCTGGTGGGGGTGGGAGGGAGGGGGCTATATTTTACATTATGGTTTACTATTTAGTATGTTTTATTCTCATTGTAACCTGCCCTGGGACCATTTGGTAAAGGATGGGATATAAATTTCCTGAATGAACCAATGAATGAGCAAACACAGACTGCCAGGGATGCTCCTGACACCTGCTCAAAAACAAAACAACAAAAGGCAGTAGGCGAAAGAAACCAGCTCTGGCGACTGGCAGCTGTCCACACTGCAGAACCTCTGCAAAATGACCCGGGGTGGTCAGCAAGCCCTTCAGCTTTCCTTCCGCTGCTCAGAAAGTGATCTCAGCCAGACTTCATGCAAACAGTACTGAGCAACAGGCCAGTCGAACAACATGGAATTAAAGATGGAAGAAGAAATAAGGCTGATAATGGGAAGATAAACTAGTGGATTAAATGAAGATGGAAAGGAAATAGATTGGATTGAGTCCATGACCCAGAATTATTGTTTCAACATACATTTCCATAATGTACCTTATGCTATAACGACAGGGATAGGTTGAAAATAAAAGCATACGGGCTGAATTTGGAATTTGTTGGATTTGAAAGTTTTCTTATTATGAGCGCCTTCTGTTTTCTTTAAAGCCTCAAGCTTTGAAAAACCATTTTGTGCAAGTTTATGAGTGGAAATCTTAAGTCTATGCATTTATCTCTTCTAGTTTGATATTGAATAAGCATTTAAACCTCGCAATCAGCAGCTATTTCCAAAAATAGCTTTTCACAGTGATTTCTTCCTTGTGCTTGGTTAGATACATGTGAGTGACAGAATAAGAGCTCCTTCCAAAGAAGAGAAAATACTGATGGGTCTGCACCTAGGAGCTTGGCTGATGAAGAATCTTTAGTCGATTAATGACTACCTTTTAAGTGGTTGTTTGGATTCCTGATTAAATATAAGCAAATTTGCAAATCATTAAACCTTCAATTTGTGTTTTTCATAAATGCCAGATAACATAATTCAGTAACTAAAAAATGCTGCCTCTATTGTTATATCTTAATCATTGTATAACCGAAAACAACCTTCAACCTTTAATGTATGCACACTTACATTCGTACTGATTTCTATATGCTCTTGACTTCCATTAATCAGTTCTGAATCAGTGTTAATCAATACAGTAGGGCCCAGATGAAGTGTTAACTCCGATGGTCTCATACAACTAACCATGTTGGATAAAATTAGTAGGGGCTGCAGAGGCATTGTTGAATGTATAAAATACTAGAGAAAGGGGTGTGAGCGAGGGATAGAAATTAAGGAAAATAAAATAACTATGTGGGAAATAGGGGGTAGAAGGGGAGATGTACGCTTATATAGAATATGTGTTCCTAAATCCACAGAATGCAACACATGGAAAATATTTATTCTAAATTCTTGTACATTTTATTTCCAGATTTGTATCTTCAGCAAAGCTTAGCATATGCAAATCATATTCCCTCTTTTCAGGGATGCAAATATACTTTTCTGGCAATTAGTCAGAGGCAGGAATGTGCACAAATATTTGCAACATTTGTTATTGTAAAATGAATCGATGTGTTATAATATTCACATACTGCCATCCATATGGATGCAAATGTTTCCGGACATTCGTATGAATAGTTCAGACATTGGTTAGATTGGGTGTGTGGAAAAACAGAGCGTCAGTCACATCCACTATGGATCCAGCTTGCACTCAACATGGATCGGCAGTGGATTAAAAGTGGATTCAGCTTGGATTTGTATTGGATATGTATCCATTATGTATTCATTTATATCAGATATATATTTGTTCATATCAGATACGTACGTTCATATCGGATATGTATTGATTCATATCAGATATGTTTTTGTTCGTATCAGATACATATTTGTTTGTATCGGATACGTATTCATTTGTATCCAAAATGTATCAAATATTCGTACATGATCTATTCATACAAATATGATTTGTTACTAATAGAATGTCAAAAATGCATCTGTGCACACCCTTAGCCAGAGGTCGCCCATTGAGATGGTCTTAGATCCCATGGAGACACACGCATAAGAAATCTGAATAGTTTTGTACAGATGGATAAAGCTGAACAACGTTTTTACTGAGTATTCAAAGATATTCTGTTTCCTGCAAATTTCATTTTGATACATAAGACAGGTGTCGTATTTAACATAAGCACTGCTTCGCAAGATAAAGCAAGAAATAAAGTTTCCAAACTGAATTACATTGAAATAATCTTGGAACTAAAAGGTTTTGAAATGAAAAATCGTTGAAAACAGAGTTTTGCACCCCTTTGCCACCCTCAGGTGATACACTTGACATAAATGTGACACAAACTGTCTATTTTTAAGCACACATTCTTCAGGCATAGAAAAATAACTGACATAAAGTAATCTTACTTAAAGATTGATAGTATCAATTGAAGAGTTTATTTTAAATAATTGTTGTATACCCGTGTAGCTTGGAGCTAGGTGGAAAATTCATAATACACTGTGCACAGAAAAACCAATATGAATATTCTTCTAGCTGTGGTTGGGGCCCTGAGGGAGAAGGAACCAAGGATACAGAACTGCCAATTATTTTCTGTTGTGCTCACATTTTAGGCTTTTCACTGCAAAAAAGTCACAACTGAGGAGGCCTAAAGTGGGCAACCATGCTTTAGATCTTAGGATAAGTAGAATGAGTGCAGACTTTGACCATCTTTAAAAGGCTTTTTTTTAATTTCAAAATATTAATGGATAGTAAGGAAGATGCTGAGCAAAAACTAAGGCATAAATAGGAGAACATATGTTACATTTTGCTAATTATGGGTGACATCTGGGCAGCCATTCACATTAACAGGAAGCTTTG
This sequence comes from Aspidoscelis tigris stejnegeri, assembly GCA_023333525.1. Taxonomy (NCBI): domain Eukaryota; kingdom Metazoa; phylum Chordata; class Lepidosauria; order Squamata; family Teiidae; genus Aspidoscelis; species Aspidoscelis tigris. The sequence goes on along the minus strand of JALMGA010000013.1, from coordinate 671,387 downwards.
GGGAGGGTTAAGTATGAGCTGAGCATGTGGGCCATTTTGAACTTTGCAGAGTGAAAAGGCCCTTAGTTTATGATCATACATAGACCCATAAGCCAGTATGTGTATAATTTGTCTTGCTCTATAGTACAAGGGAGTGGCCATAGCTCAGTGGTCAAGCATCTCCACGGAGAACAGGTGTCCAAAGGTTTCACCCTTGGCATCTCCTTGGAAGATGCTAACATGAACTAAAGCAGCGGTTCTCAACCTTCCTAATGCCGCGACCCCTTAATGGAGTTCCTCATGTTGTGGAGACCCCCAACCACAGGGGTAGAGCAGCTGGGAGGTGGGAAGGAAGGGCGGCGGGACACTTCTCGCGACCCCTCTGAAAGGGTAGTTCGACCCCCAAAGGGGTCCCGACCCCAGGGTTGAGAACCACTGGACTAAAGCATGGAGTCACCAGAAGTTGACTTGATGGCAACACACAAGGATCCCCATCATCCAGCCATTTTGAGTGAAGATTTCAGATATGGAAGAGCTCCATGGAGGTGATTTCATGATGTGAAACATTATTCCTACAGTCATTCTCATACAAAGGAGACAGTGCAAAGATTGCTAAAGTAAATTCACACATGAAATGTTTACCTATTAAATGGGGATTAATTAAGCTCTGCAAGAATTAATTGGTTCTCTACAGTTAGGTTAGGCAACCTTTTAAAGATCACACAGCTCACACACTTTGCATTCCGAAGAAGCAGCTCTCCTTATCAGACAAAAGCAAAGACATTCCAAACATGGAGAAAGTTAATTCTGAACTGGAATGGAAGGAAGCCCACTGGCAAAGCAGGAAAAAAGACCTTTCCTTTTCTCTGGGTAACAGCAGTAAGTGAGCGCCATGGGAGCAATGGGTCTCTTTTCCTTCCTTCCTTCCTTCCTTCCTTCCTTCCTTCCTTCCTTCCTTCCTTCCTTCCTTCCTTCCTTCCTTCCTTCCTTCCTTCCTTACTTACTTACTTACTTACTTACTTACTTACTTAACTGATTCATGAAAACTATGAGCAATTTCATCTTCCAGCCTCCTCCATTAAATTAATCATTTACTTCTAGTTTACTGGTCTATAGGCGATATGTGCCTATACACCAGTAAACTAGAGTCAATGTGGACAAGAGAGTCAGTGTGCTGGGAAGAGGTCAGTGACTCCAGCTGTGGGAACATCTGCATGTGAAAGACCGTGGCCCAGAGAAAGCTTTCTGGGCTAGCAATACAGGGCTCGTGGAGCGTTCTGGTGGCTGTCCACTTAATGGGCACCTTTCCCACCCTAGTCTTCAGGCCATGAAATGCTTCCCCACAGGAGCAGCAGGAACTGGGAGTCTGCCTGGCCTATGGAGAAGCAATGGTCAAATGACCTTTCGCTAGAGTGTTCTCAAGTGCAGGAGCTGTGTGGCCAAAAGAGAATGTTCCTCAGCCCACACCTAACATTGGTCCTTTCTGCACCTATTCCCTAATCTGGATCAAGGAGCCACCAAGAACGCATCATTTACAAGGGAGTGGAGTAGATCTGGATAAGAACTTGCTAACTCAGAATAGTGGCAGACCAAATAAATGTGCTCTACACCCATGCTAGCGCTCTTTAGCACACATCTGCTGAATTTTTTATTTGAATCTGCACATACGAATGTCAACAACATTCACACATGCACGAACACATATGTACACACCTTTACATGTCCGTAAATATCCCATAGTTATCCTGTATGCAACGGATTCATACATATTCATACGGATGCGGGAAAGATACGTATCTTCAAGTATGCATCGTGTACGAACCTATACACATATGAATGTCTGGATTATTCAAATAAATAGATCCAAAGTTCAAAATTCGATCCAAATGCTTACATTTGATTTTGGGACATTTTATTTGCGTTCAATGTCGAAATTCAGCACATTCAATTGGATTTCAAATGCTTACAAATATTCATGCACATCAATTGCCTTTTGTAAGTGCACAGAAAAATTGAAAAATTTAGAAAAGTCGGAGCAGTCAGCTTGCCAAAACAAAAGGAGGGCCATCATGTTTCACCAGTGTATCTTCATAGATCCTGGTTGATCTGCCCAACTTTTCAATCCCTTGTGAAACTTCTGACCATGACTTGAGAGGTTAGCCTGATGCAACATTTTCCAAGGCAAGAGAATATTATGCAATGGCATCGCGTAAGGATATTGAAAACTATTTCACCTTTGTGGACTGTTTGTTCTCAGGGGGAGTTTCCTTCGGTGAAATTATTCTTGGGGTTAGAAGCTAGAAGGATGCTGGTTGTTCGAACATGGCAAGATCAATTTTAAAAAAGAAACAGAGTTTCTCCGTACATTAAGAACACTCACCCCTGGTCAGAAAGCAAAGAGAGTGAAATTGATTACTCCATGGAGAGTTTCCAAATTGGAAGGCGTGGAGAACTGAACAAAAACAGCTCTGTGATTGGAGTCTACTGCCAACTAGTTAACCAAGGGAGCAGGCAGATGAAGCTTTTAAAATAAAGCATTGCAGCACCTCAGAAAGAGCAAGGGATGCTAAGAAAGCTGAGCCAGAGCACAGGCCATTTCTGCACTTACCTGCCTGGAACCATCCAGCAGGACTAGGCCAGGCTGGAGCAGATCCAGCAGCAGGAATTGCTCTACTGCCCTGGATCAAGCCTTCCACACTCAGAACGGCCCATGCACCATCTTCAGGCTCAGCATCTACAAACCTGGGCTGTTCCTGCATGGTAGATCCATGCCATCTGCACAGACGACACCAGTCAGGATCTCCCCACGCCCACGGCTCCAAAATTCACAGGGCACAAGCTTCACAGACACCACCACCACCCATTCCCTGCTTCTAGAAACGGCAGCTCCTAGCTGGGAGGTGTGGGGGACGAGGTGGGCCACACTCAAAATCACTTGTGGGAAATCCAGATCATGGAACCGTCCCCCCTGCACCACTCCACAATCTGGGCAAGAATCAGTTCTCCATAAAGCAGCAACGCCTTTGGGAGTTATGCCTCCCAATATGCAATTGGCTGGCACTTAGCATTTTGCAAGGCCTCTACATGGCTTCTGTTTGGGAAGGAATTCCCATCAGGCACCTGCACCTTCCCATCATAAGAACATAAGGAGCCTTGCTGGATCAGGCCACAGCCCACCTAGTCCAGCATCCCGTTGCACACAGTGGCCCACCAATTGCCCATGGGCATCTCAAGCAGAGACAAGGGATTCTCCTGCTCTTGAATTCCCAGCAAATGGCCTTAGAGGCCTCCTGCTTGTCCCCACAGCCTGAAAGACGTAGTTGGACATCCATTCTAGTGGCCATTGATACATGTGTCATCCATAAATTTCTCTAACCCTTCCTTAAAACCAACTAGGCTGGTTGCTCTTACCACCACTTCTGGCAGCAAATTCCATAGACCGATGTCCCACTGGGTGAAGAAATCCTTCCCCTTGTCTGTTCCAACTCTCCTACCCATCGGTTTCCTAGATTCCCCTCTGGTTCTAGTGTTGTGTGATAGAGAAAATAATTTTTTTTCTATCCACCATCACGTGCTTGTTATACTTAATCCGCATCAGTTGTTTACATTTAGTTTGCCTCTACTGTTGAATGCGGAGACCAGCGGTGGGAAAATACGTTAAGATATTCATAGTATTAAATAAACACATTATCTCTCAGTGATGCAGTCATTAGTTTGCAGCCTTCCCCCTTCAGAGCACGGAACCTAATAAGCACGCAGCGGGCCGACTCTGCTGCCTCCCTTTGCATCTTAATCTGTTCCAGTCACACCACGACACTTTCCCTCTGCAATCGAAGACACCGAGCCCTTTTGATATGCACAGAAGCATATAATTCAGAAATTACTACCAGATCCCAGAATCACTATTATTCCTGAATAGAAATTCATCTATGCAATCCTGCAAATTGTCTAAATAATTAGTAAATTAATAGAGGGCTTCTGTGCCCTCTATTATATTCACACATAATACGGCTCATCAAGGGAAATCGGCAACACCAGTCTCAGGGTTTGCGTGCACTTTCCCTTCAACTGTTTGCCACCTGCGCCGATGCTGCCCGGTCTCTGACTCCAGACAGGAATCAAGGCTCAGGAATCAGGCAGCTAGAAAATTCTGCTTGCAATGGCGATTTTGGCATTCAATTTGTAATGGATCTAATGCTAGAAAATCTGCATTCGTTTGAATAGATCCCCTTCGAATGTGGTATGATTCTATTTGCTACGAACGTATTTGTACAAATTTATACGAATATCCAATACGAATGCATACAGATCCTGCATACGGATCCTATACAAACGCATACATGTCAGATACAAATCCTATACCAACACAGGCCCTGTCCCCAAGCAGTTTAAAGTATGCTAAAAATCTTCTTTTGCCTCTGAGCCCCCCTTTTTCCTCCTTTTTCCTCCTTTTGTAGAGCTTTCAGCGCTACAAAAGGAGGAAAACCTGCAACAAAAAAAGTGCACTTTAAAGAAGAGTTTCAGTGCTCTTTTTGGAAGTTGTGGGTTTTCCTCACAGCATTTACCTTGGGGACACTCTGTGGCAAAAGGGGCGGGATTGCCGCCTGAACACACAGCAATAACACATTCAAACATCTCCCAGAACTGCAGCAACTTCCCTTCCCTTCTCTTTCTAAAGCTCAGAACTTTCAAATAACCAGAATATTTTGCAATTGCAATTGCTGTCAGGTGTGAAGTTAGTGGATTATTGCTACAGTGTAACGGCTGCTGTACGGGGTGGATTTTGACAGTCAGAGGGAATGTGTTGAGAGTGAAGTCTTGAGGTAGGTGGGGTTGTGAGAGCTCAGAAAGAGAGCCATGACTAGCCCAAGGTCACCCAGCTGGCTTCATGGAGGAGGCCCTCTCCCGGGTGCCCACCCCTTTTACTATTGAGGCTGGTGGGACAACCGGGAGGGCCTCCCCTCTAGATCTTTAGGCAATGCTATTCATACTGCAACATCATAAAAGGAGCAAATGATATCATTTCCAACCTCGGCTTGTTTGCTTTTGATTGTGCTATCAAGATGACACTTCATGCGCAGAAGTGTCAGGCAATGGAGAGACAAGAAATCAAGTGGTGCGCATGCACTTTAGAAATAGCCCATCACGTTATGACAGCAGAAATCTACCTAGCAGCGTCTTCTTTGTCATTCCGTATATTCCAATTTACTCCTCCTAAATTGCTTTCACATTCTAATTAAGACAGACTCGCGGTTACTTAGAATACTAATCAGAGAGCACTTATTTTGATTCACTAAATACATGCAATCAGGAATGTAAACTCCATGTCTCTGAGAAACTCTAATGACAGTCTCTTCATGGTAAGGATAAATGCGCAAGTCCCCCACTCTTTATGACAGTTGGGTTCTGCCAAATGATATGGACTCTAAACTCCTCAAGAAAAGGAATTACAGAGCATTGTTTTTACAGCCGCCTTTAGAGATTTGCATGAACTCTAAAATGGTAGTTTGGTCGGCTTCAAATTGATCCGCGTGGTGTTCAGTTCAAATTCCAATGGGGCCCAACAGGCTCAGGACAGTTCATTAACCAAAATTACCAAACAAAAATTAAAAATCAGTCAGGAAAAGCATTTTTAAAGGCAATTACAGCCCTTCATTTTGGTGGGCAATTAATCTGAAACAATAGGGATGTGCAGGAATGGTGGTTTTTTGTTTTGTATTACATTTGTATTGAATTGAATGCAAGGAAATTCATCTCTGTTTGAACAGATCCCCTTCGAATGTGGTAGGATCTGTATTCAGTACGAATGTTCAATCCCATACGGATCCCATGCAAATCCCATACGAAGTTTCATTTAAATGTATCGAAACATTTGAAACAAGACACATCCTGGGAGGTGGGTGGGGCCGTGAGAGCTCAGAAGAGACCTGTGACTAGCCCAAGGCCACCCACCTGGCTTCATGGGGGAATGTGGAATCAAACCCGGTACTCCCTGATAACATCTCCTTAACTACTAGATCGAACTGGAATCACCTAAGTAGATCAAATGCCCAAGACAACATCTGCATTATAGGTCCATACATTCATAGATGGGCTCTTTCTGCATGTCCCTCAGTTAATCCATATTTGCTAGATCCGGATCAACCACAAGTGCAGAAACCTCTGCATTTTGGAACAGCAAGTGTGTGCTGGAGAGCGCTAGCAAGGATCTAGACCACATTTAGCTGGTTTACCACTAACCGGGATTAGTGTTCTGCTCTGGATCTAGCCTACTCCCATGTTCTTAGAAGTTCCCTGATCTGGACTAAGGGCAAAAAGGGCCATAAATGGATGCATACATACAGAAATTGTCAAGTTGCCATGGTAAATCTATTAGTCCCCATGTAGGAAGGAATAAAGCCTAAATGTCTACATATCTGTGAGTTAACACTTGCACAAAAAGACCTTTTGTCTTGCATTTCATAAGAACCTAAGAACCTAAGAGGAACCCTGCTGGATCAGGCCACAGGCCATCTAGTCCAGCATCCTGTCTCACACAGTGGACCAACAGTTGCCCATGGGCATCTCAAGAGACAATCTCTCAAATCCCAGCAAATGGCCTTACAGGCATCCTGTCTGTCTCCCCAGCCTGAAACATGTACTCAGGCATCCATTCTAGTTGCCATTGATACACCTGTCGCCCATAAATTTGCCTAACCTTCCTTAAAGCCATCTAGATTGGTAGCTGTCACCACCTCGTCTGGCAGCAAATGCAGGCGGAGCCAGATGTGCCTGTTGCTTTGGTCTTATTAAAACGTACGGATGGGCTCAAGCTGAAAAATCCTAGTCTCGAATAGATGACCTCTGGATAGACATGATCAACCAGCTAGTTCCATTTATTCTTCCCTCCTGCTCTTCCCTGAAGGCCCCTTTGCCTCTCCCCCCTCCAAGCCTCAACACTCCGCACTGGAATATTTCACCTTTGGCTGCTCTTTGATGATTCAGATACTGAAACAGGAAATTTACATGCCTGAGTGAGCACAGCAGAAATGAAATTATTTCAAGGGGAAAAAGTAATAATGCAAAGTGAAACAGAGAATGTAAGTGCCATGTGGCCGGCCAGGTTTACATGACAACCTACAGTGGTGGAGCTTGTAGGCTTTTCTTTGCAGGAAGAGAATTGACGTTCTTGAAAGAGTGGACACCGGATTTCTCGCAGGAGGGAGTCTTACCACAAAAATCACTGCAGGCATATTAATTTCCTCCGGCTTTCAAATTCAAAGCACCCAAGAAGATCAACTGGATCCCCCCCCCCCCGAACTAGATACTGCTTTACTCACACACAACTTCTGGCTACCCCCCCCCCCCCCGCCCTTCACACCACCTCTGCCGAGGGGAGGAAGAGACCGTTCACCACCAAGGCACAAAGGTGGATCTTTCGATGCCACTTCGCCCTCAAGAATCAACCACCTTTTGCTTCTGGATCAAGAACCCATGAATTTGGCAAAATAAATGCTCAGCAAGACTGCTGACAACTATGGCTGCTTTCAGAGTAGGGCCGGTTCTGAAAGGGCTGGTTTAAACCTAGCCTAATTTCACTTAGGCTGCGTCCAGGCACCTTTATACTGGGTGGTGGAATGTGCAGTCCTGACTGAGGCGTCACACACGGCGATCAATGGATTGTCACGGTGTCGCATTATACAATCGGGACTGCGCACTTACGTTAATGCTGGATCAAGGACACTCGAATGTTGCTGGACATCCGTACAAATAGTTCGGACATTTGTTCAATTGCAGTGTGGAAAAACGGAGAACCAGTCACATCCGCAATGGATCCAGATTACATTCACCATGGATCGACAGTGGATTAAAAGTGGATTCAAGTCAGAATTGACATTTTCAGAGCGCGGATGTGTTACAGATGCGTATCCGATATGTATTTGTTCGTATCAGATATGTATTTGTTCGTATCGGATATGCATCCCTTACATATTAAATGGGTGAGAAAAGCAGGGTAGAAAAGGCAACCCTTCTTCTTCTAGTGTAGGAAAACCTACTATCAGCATTGGGTTTTCCAGCAAGAGCTTTTGGCACTTTTTAGTCCCATAATGGCACTATTTTTGTCCCATCTGGATGTACCCCAAATTTAAATAACAAAAAACAAATTTAAAAAAAACAACCATACACGTACAAATGTCCAAATTATTCATGCGAATAACCCAAAAGATTCGTATTCATATGATACAATAATACTAATATCTGGACATTCGATTCATATACAAAAGTCTAAATTCATCCAAATTCACCCGAATAAGAAATATTGTGAATATTCATGAACATCCCTATCATTTTCATTGGCGCTTCAGTACAAAGCTGTTGGCGGTCCCAGTCCTTGGTGTTTCATCACTAGGCCCTATTCTCCCTGCTTCACCTTCAAGCCCTCTTTAGCTTACTATCCATCCTTGGGTGAGAATTCTGGGGAGTAAAGAAACTCGTCTGCTCACTGAGGGCGTTTTCCTTTCTCTCTTTTGAATGTCAATTCTGGTGAAGGATCCGATTTCACAGTGAACATCCAGGCACCCACTGGGAACCCGATTATTCGCTCAGATACTGACCCTTCAAGTTTGAGGTCAAGCGGCATTTGTCTCCCTTGCCGTCTCAAATGAATTTGCACTCAAAGCCAGCCCTGGGGAGGGCAAAACTTAGGGGCCGGACCAAAGACACTGTTCTCCCCATCTATTTATATACTTTTCAAAGGCAGCCAACTGAATGTCATTCCTATGACTTTTCTGCTGATATGACAACATATGGTCCTTGATGCATTACGTTCCCTGGAGAAATAGACATTCCTATTAGCCCCCTGGAATTAGTTTTATCATATTACCGTGTCCCAGACTCCGTGCTCTATTTGACTAAGCAAGAAGTAGGAGAGAGTTTAACTCCACAAGGGAAACATTTTTAGAAATCTGACTACTGCACTTGAGGGCTGATTGAGGTCATGGCTATATTTCCAGCTCTGCCCCTATTTGGCCAAGCACCCAATTGCTGCCAAAGAAATTCCTCTTCCAGACAATGAGAGCACCTGTGATTGGCATGTGGAGACACAGCCTGATCACTGTCACCCAGAAGGTTGGAGGCCCAGGGCTTACCAGCTCCTGCTTCAAACACCAACGGTGGTGCATTTCACCCCGGTGTGGGGCTGCATCTTTTCGAAAAGGTCAACACTGGGCCATCACTTCCTTGGAGGCAGCAAGGAGCTAGGTGGGGGACAGTTAACTGAAACTGAGTTCAGACAAGACAGAAGTGTTTTGTGTAATAGGAGGCCCACTGGCACTACAGCCAGTAGTGCATGATTAGGGAACTTCTGGGAAAGAACATCCGCACCTTGAGGAGGCTGCGTTCCTAGAAGTTCCCTAATCGTGCACTAGGTGTGGAGCACCAACCTTCACCTAAATCATACCTGGTCTATCCAGGCAGTGGCCATTTGCACCTTTTCCAGTGCTCCGGAGCTGTCTGAGGTGCTGCACAAGCATGCTGGCACCTCAGATGACCATAGTCACGTCTGCACAAGCACAGAGCTTCAGTGTCGTCACGGCGATGGTGACGATGAACGCACAGGGTACCACAGCCAAAATGGCGGTACCCTGAAGAGGACTGGCCCCGCAACTGAATCAGGATAAATATTCAATTGCGGGAGGAGGAGAATGGCTGACGTGGACCAGCACTCCAAGTCTGAGCACTAGTCAACATTGGTTCATCATGCTCCTTTCCAGTCCAGCAGCCGGGAAGGGAAGTGTGAAATCGTCCAGGGACTCATGACCGTGGAGAACGGAGGCATCCTGTTCTTAACAGGGTTTCTCTGTACTGGAAGGCTATTGCCATGCGTGTTCCTCAGAACAGTGTTGTGCCAACAAAGGCAAGGACCTGCCAAGCCACAGGCTTCCCTAGGACACCTATGGGGCCTTTGTAATTGGTCAGAAATGCAGCCACAGGGAACTGTAGCATTGGTAGACTTCCCCTGGCACTTCTAACCCAGCTGGAGCGATGGAGGCCTTTCCTTGAAGCTCCATGGCTTGCCTCCACCCCCTTTGCCTCATGATGAAGTCTCCAAACTCTAGTTTAGACAGTGTCCTCCTGAAGATGTTGCAAAGGCATTTGCAGGTATCAGTTTTATCCACTCTTGATGCTAATTGCTGCGATCCACCTTAACTGGCAACTGAATGTCAAATATGTTCTCCTGTGCATTTTTTTAATAAGTCACAATGCCTAGGCCATTTAGCTGCCAGAAATGAAATAATCAACACTCAAGGACATTTTGAGCAGGAATGAAGCAGCTGTCAAGCAGAACGTGGCTCCTTCCGCTGCAAAACAATATGAATGTGTCAGGTAAGCAATAAGCTAAAGTGCCACAAGTCTGAATGCTACATCATAAGTATTGTTGTTGGAGTTCAAGTGGAAACACAAAATCAAATCTCATGAAAAGACTATTGTTAGCATGAGATCTCCTTCACTCAGTTAAGAAAGGAAAAGGCAGCACCTCTTTTAATGCAAAAGTTCTTATGATTCAAATGCTTACAGACTCAGTGTGAGAAAGCGGTATGGGAACGTCCATCAAATCTCCACACTCTGGGGCAGCAAATGGAGCTACCTGGACATGCTGCCTTCACTTTGCCAAGGACACTTTGTGCAACGCCATTGATGATGATGCACAGTGAGAATGCAAGCTGACTCCTTTGCCTTTAGTGCTGCAATACTTCCCGTTCCTCAAGGAATTCCAATATGCAACTGAACCGAACAATCATGAGTCAGGAAGGAAGGAAAGAAGGAAAGAAGGAAAGAAGCTGCAAAGCAGGACTTATTGAATATAAGAACCATTTTGCACTTAATTGCTGTGGGCCAAAGGGCCAGCACCACTTCCACTCCATCCTATGACCATGGTCTAAGTGTCAGTTCTGAAATTTAATCCAGGTATGGTTGTGAAATGAGAGGTATTTCCATTTGGCATCTGAAAGATGTGAAACCTGAAGCCAGGGAAGCTCCACTGGTAGTTCCACAACTGGGGAGTCACTGTTCAGAAGGTACAGGGGGAGGAGGAGGAGGAGGAGAAACCTGGTAGCAATCTTCAAGAACTGTACATATCATAGAATAAGCCTGACCACCGTCCTGATGGGTCTCCAACCCCCTTACAGCAGCAAGGCCAGATATGTTAGCAGGAAACAACAGTAACAGTGTAAAGGTTCAGACTCTGCCAGGAATGCACCAATAGTCTCTATATCAGATGATACAGAAGTGAGATGGTTACACACCACTTTGCATTCTAGTCCAGCTATGTTATGTATCTTCTTGCACAACAGAACCCTGTCTCAGTGCATGAATGAATGAAGAAAGCCATGTCGCCATTCTCCTGCTCTGCTTACCCAAAGGCTCTAATCCGTGGACCGCCACAGGTACACAGGAGCCATGTGTGAAAATGCTGCTCTTCCCAGGCCACGGACCCTTCCTTCTAGCACTGGAACTATGGCCACAGTCCTTCATAAACTGGTTACTCAACTTCTGACTCAGAGCTCTGTTTGCCTGCCCAGCTATTAGAAATAGGTTGGTGTGACCTGACCAGGTAGAGAAGGCAAAACAAGGGAAGCCATCCAGCAAAGGGACGAAGAGGCAAAGAGGAAGGACGGTCCCTGCTTAAATGATGAACAGTAGTAGTTTGGTTTCTTACCTTCACCCACTGGAAGCATCTTGCCGGTTGAAGTTGCATATTCCACCCATGGGAATCCACGGTTTAGGCTCTGGGCTGCTCTAAATCTGATGCTCCAATTCTTCCTGGGAAAGTCAAGAGGGAATGGAATAAACTAAAATAAAGCTGGAATCCAGAGTGACAATACATATGCACTAAAATAAGAAATTAATTGAAGCAAGACTTGAAAATTTCTCCCCCAAACACTGGGGAGACAAAAGAGAAATAAAAAGTCAGAACTGAAAAGTATCTAATCCTGGCATATTATTGGGCTAGGGAAGTGTTCCCATAATTAAAGTGCTGGAGGCCATGTCAATATTCCACATGCTTCTCTCTCCACTTTCAAAGCAAAACAGACTCTCGTGAAATAAAACAGTGTCTGGAAACATTACCGTGAGCAAGGGAGGGACTTTGCAGCAAAAATAACCATTGGGTTCCCATCCAATTAGGAAGCTCTACTTAGCTCAGGCTTTAAAGCACAGGAAGGCAAATAAGGCGGTAGCAGCAACAGGACGGGAAAAGTTTACGTGACGTGAGTTCTTGTGGGTTAGTCCTACACTCCTTAGCTGTTTCTTTCTTAAGTGCAAGCTGGACGTCGCCTTAGGAACTGGTTAAACACTCTATGTACAAACGAGATGTTGGATTTTCTGTTTGCCACAACAGCAAAAAATGCTGTTATCCTCTGCCACCGTTCGATGATTTATTTATTTATTTATTTATTCACTTATCATGGGGCAAGATCCTCTCAGATTTAGACCTTAGGGAGGCATATAGCCACATTTGCATAATGGAGGGCAATGGATGGAAGGCCATTTTAGCGCCCCTTGTGGAGCTTATGGATACCGTGCAATGCCCGTGGGTTTTGATATAAAGGGGAAGCTGTGTACTTAGATGATGTCCTGTTGTATTTCCAAAATTTGAAAGAGCGGAGAGAAGAGAGAGGTGGGAACCTCCAAGGTCCAGTATTAGGACCTGTGCGTTAAACTTTACTCATAAATGATTTAGAAGCAGAATGATGTAAAAGATTGCTAATGATACTTAATCAGTGCCACATCCACCCAGGGTTTCACAGTAGTAGTAGTAGTAGTAGTAGTAGGAGGAGGAGGAGGAGGAGGAGGAGAGTTGGTTTTTCTAGTCCGCTTTTCTCACCCATTTAAGGGTACTCAAAGTGGCCAACAAACCTTCTGTTCTTCTCACAACAGAATACCCTGTGGGGTGGGTGGGGCTGTGATAGCTCAGAAGAGAGCTGTGACTAGCCCAAGGTCACCCAGCTGGCCTCTTGGAGGAGTGCCCCACTCCCTAACCACCAGACCAGAAGTCTCCTTCTGAAGCCAGTTATCTCTTCTTCACAGTGACAGTAGATGCAGCCTCACCCCCTAATTATGTTTCATTTTCACTACAAAGTCAAAGAGACGGCCAACTCCCAAGAATTCCACAGGTGCTTTCAGTACGATGACCATTATCAGAAGATAAATGAGTGGGTAGACATTCAAGGTGTTTGAGCACCTAGATCGGCCAAAGACTTCCATTCCCAACACCCAAGAAGACCAAGTCCACTTTTGGATGGAGGATACATATGTTGGCGGTGGAGGGATGTCGAGCTTACCTGCCATGGCTTGACCATTGATCAAGGACACCAATGTATTGTTTTTGTGTTTATAGTTATGGGATTCACATATTGTAATGTGCTATAATGTACTATAATTAGGATGTGCATGAATATTGGTCACATTCAAAATTTGTACAAATTCATCTGAATTTGAACATTTGAATTTGAATAGAATGTTGGTACATTCGAAGACTGAGACCTGAATATGAATTGAATGTTTCTATACTTTTGTACGGAGCTTCGTTGCATTTGTGAACCTGGGGAGGTGGGAAAGCAGCTGCCCCAGTCACAAGTGGATTCATAGCAGATTGAGGTTGGGTTAAAAGTGGATTGAGACTGGATTTGACGCATTCAGAGTGGATACGTAAGGGATTCATAGGGGATACATAGGGATTTGTAGGCAATTCTTAGCGGGGATTTGAATCGGATTCGTATCGTATTTGGATCCTACCACATTCAAAGGGGATTTATTCGAACAAATACTAATTTTTTTCATTTGATTCAACACTGGTGCACATCCCTCATTGTGATGTTTGGCTTGGTATACTGCCTTTCATTGTATGCATTATATACATTCTCTCTGGACCTTTGCTTTGAAATATCTCTTGTCTCTCATGGAGAGATCTGGTGGGCCAACTGAGGGGAAACTGTTGCATTTAGGTGGCAAGGAGAGGGGCTGAAGAAAGCCCAATGCGCCTCCCTGTACATAGCTAAGATGTGGCGGGAACGACTCCCGCTGGTTCAGCTGCAGTTCCAAACGGTATTTAAGTGTGGAGCCCGACTAGCAGACATGCCCTTGCCAAGCGTAAGACGTCTCTGTTGTGTGAGTTGAATAAAATCACTGTTTCACCGTTCATCGCGCGAGCTAAATTCACTGCTGTCAGACTGCAGGCATCACAACAATACTTTGAAAATATAAACAGTAATTGCTTTGATATTGCTTAACGCAAAGCGCTGAACGATTTCCAAAGGTGCCTGAAATCCACCTCTAGAATACCACGGCCCTCTAGCCGAGCTCCTCTCAGTTCCTATTTTTTTGCATTTGTCAACATCTTCCTGCAGAGACGCGAGCATAATTGTCCTCCACGCGATGGAGCTAAAAGTGACACGCCTTGTGCACATGAATATATCTGCCTCAGATTGTGGTAATAACTGTGGATCTGAGGAAGGGAAAGGGAAAGGGGCCTCATATTCAAATGCTCATCATTTCTCCTCCGCCCTCCATTTGCATTCACAAATATACCACAAAGCTGTGAATATTTGTTTAATTTCCCCCATTAGAGTTTTTCTAATAGGGATTTATTTGTGGACAATGAAAGACATTTGTAAATTAATCAGATAAGCTGCTTGGCAGACAAAGGATGTTTTGTCTAACACAAGAATTCTATTGTCCATGCCTTCAGTTGTCAAGCGCTGTGGGGGCTGAGGATTTATGAGCATGGCACAATGGTCCTTTCACTGGGAGGCCTAAGAAACTCTGCGATCCCCTTGCTGTCCTTTGAGCGCCTAATCTCTTTACCATGGGAGAACAATGCAGGATTCAGCTGGTCCTTTGGACCCAGGACTGTCCATTTAACATCACATTCTGAGAAATGACGACTGTGTAGACAATCGTCTTCAAAAAACAACAACATACCAATCTACCAACAATTTCAGTGCTGAGCTTGCCAGTTTGTAGAAACGAACTCTTTCACACCTAAGGCTTCATCCAGCTTCAGTCCACCTTCAGAGCAAGAAAACATCTCAGCAAAGTGACCAGTAATTTTCCTTCCACATTATCCATCCCAAAGGTGAATTTTGGGAGTTATTTAACACTAAAAGAAAACAGCTTGTCGCTTTGCTGATGTGTTCTCTCGCTCTGGAAGTGGAGTGAAGCTGAATTAAAGTATTGATGTGCACAGATATTCAAAAATTATAAAATCCAATTCAAATCCGACAAATGTTGACATTCGAATTTGAATCAGATTACTTAACATTCTAATTTAGACATTCAAATGGATTTTGGATGTTCCAAAACATTTGTTGGAATGACTCAAAACATTCAAATGTACAGATATGGATGAGTGGGGGCCCAGGGGGTGTGGGGTCCTGCACCCCACCAAGGCCGAAGACCGGCCAGACCCCAGCTGCCTGCCAGTGGGTCAATCCTGCCCAATGGCAGCAGCAGAGGGTGGGACCTCCGGCCCACACGTCAGCCTTTTCAGGTTAGGACACATGGGGACAGATCCTCATTCACACCTAGGCAGGTAAGGGTCGCATGGGAAAGCACAGTGCGAAAAGGCCTCAGGTTTCCTGTTAATAACACCTCCTTACAATCTCTTCTCTGCTGGCTTCTTTTGTAATTGTTCTCTTGCAAATACCTGGATGTCACCAATAACCAAACGGGCAAAAACAGAAACAAAAAGAAAAGGGAAGTGAGTGGGAGCTTGGCTGATATACAGATATTTGCAAGAGGAACAATCCTGAAAGGAACCAGTGGCCCATGATGGTCTTCTGGTGGGAGTGTCAAGAGGCAACCATGGGGTCCCCCTGCTGACTCCTGCTGTCTGTTGACACCCTGAAGCTCATAAGCACTGATGTTAATATCTTCATGTGAACAAGATGTTCATTACTCATTCTGCTCTCTTTGGATATTCTGGGACAGACATGTTTTACTCTGGAATATCCTATTATAGGGGAATCAGTAACTGACATCAGAGGCCAATTCGCATTACCGCCCATAGTGCACCATTAGGGAACTTCTGGGGAAGGGCCTCCACATCTTGAGGAGGCTGTTACAGCCTCCAGGGGCCCCCTGCCTGCCCAGAGGTTTCTTACTCATGAACTACCCGTGGACCACGAAATTGTGCTCCACACCTTTACCAACCTTAATCTAAAGCTCACCTGGCGCATTCAGCAGCAAGCACCCACACCTTTTCCAGTGCTCTGGGGTTGTCTGAGGTGCCATGGAAGCCTGCTGGCACCTTGGACAACCATAGACATGACTGCGTGTGCATAGAGCATCAGCACCATCATGGCAATTTTGCTGATGTGCTCACAGTTGCACAGGGCGCCACAGCCAAAACGGTGGCACCGTGAAGAGGACAGGCCCTGCAATCGAATCAAGGTGGGGGCACAGTGACTAGCACTCCAGGTGCGAGGACTAGTCAACGTCGGCTCATTGTGCTCCTTTCCCATCCAGCAAACATGAAGCTAATATGAGGACTGCAGAGAAAGATGATTTCCAGCTTGCAACATTTCTTAGCTCCTGTGTGCAAAGTACACAGTACCCGGCCCCTCCCAGTAGTTCAGAGTGTGAGTCCATCCTCCGTTTCATTTCCAGGCCTGTTCCACTCCAGGGCTTGGTTAATGTGTCCATAGAGCCCTGAAGTCAACAACGGGGTCAGTTTTCATACAGGTTTGAACAGAATCACCGACTTAACAATCTGTTGCTGCTCTGATTAATTGTTCAATAAACACCCAAAAGTAAACAGCTCTAGTAAAATGAAATGGAACAATAAAGCAATAAAGCAAAATAACTTTTCAGACCTATATATTAGAAGCAGAAATGTTACACAATCTAGAAAAAATTCAGTAGCTTGAGGTGTAGTCAAAACACCTTGTTCTTTACCAGAAACAAACAACACTAAGGGTACCTTCACACACAGGGGAGAAAAAGACGTCTCTACGGCCAGGTTCCCACTGGGCAATTTAACCGGATTCTAAGCGGGTCGGGTGTTTTGTGTTTCCACTGTCAGCTTATAATGCAGATTTATGGGGGGAAGCCCCTCCCCTCAGCAGAACCTCCTCCCTGTGCAGTCAGCAATTGGGCACCATCGAATGCCACCCTCTATATAAACCTTCCCCAATCAGATCACGGATCAAAAGAGTTTTCAGCTTTTTTTCACCGCTTGTCCCTCTCTCCATCTTGTTTCCACCATAGCAGAACCTCTTTCTCCTGTTAGCAAGGCAGTGGAACATTAAACATCACTTTCCCTTTTTCCTTATAATGGCAGGGGGTGGTCACAGTGGGGAAGGGAGAGAGGAGGGGTGAAGGAGTCAGGCTTTTAAGAGCCCCCAGCTCTGTGCAGTATTGACACAGCAGATCAGCGCAAAATGGCAGGCATCGAGACCAAAGGCTTTCTGCTTGCTGCCTCTTTAAGTAAAATCAGACACTTTTGACTCACTCCCTGCTATGGTCTGATCTCTCGTTGCATTGTAAGCTACTGAAGGCTGTGCTTACTTTTCCCTTTCAGGCAAGCCCGATATCCTTAGCACATAATGGCGAGAGCCCAGGGAAAAGGGAAGGAAAGCTTATCATTAGATCAGGGGAAAGTGAGGAGAATGCTCCTAAAGCATGGTTCACTCCCCCCCCCCAAAAAAACTTGTGCTCCCATTGCTAAATAGTGAGGATTATTTCTAAATCCAGCAGTGAGACCTCTTTTGATTCAGATATGAATAATCCACATTTCAGGACCTTTAATCCTCAGAAACTGTGGATTCTCTTAAAACTTTGTTAACGCTCTTTAAAACTTGAATGGGAATACACCCTAAGGCATCACCTGCCAGTGCCTCTCCCCAACACCATGAACATTCTGGGCCAGAGATGATGGATCAGGGGTGTAACTGGGACATGAGGGCCACTGACTACCGTCCCTGAGTTGCTTCACCCTGTCTCCTCCGCTGAAGAGGTGAAGGCATCCAGAAAAGCGAGTTCTGTTTCAATGTCCCCTTGCATCAAGACAAAAAGCACCTCCTGGTAACTGCACGACCTCATTTCTGGGGCACCATTTTTGCAGAGCATCACATGAGACACGGAGATTAACCACCTCACCATTCTCAGCTGCAGTCTTTTTGGGCTTCCTTAGTGATGGGAGCCTAGATGATCTGTGGTATTTTAGGAATTGGTGGACTTACAGCCTGTTTCTGCACGGCCCCCGTAGACCCCTTCAAAGTGGTCTGCGATCTTCTCCTATGCCTGGAAGACCACAATGCAGGTAGAACTTCCTGCACAGGCCTATTTGGGGCTTTAGGATGGCTGCTACGGCATCATTCCTGTTTAGCCATCAGGTGCTCTACACCCTTTGTGGATATACGAAGTCTGCGTTTAGATCTGGAACTGCAAGGAACAGATTCCCTAAGGACCGGATTCTGAAGATCCGGGTCTACTTAATCCAGATTAGCTACGATAAGTGTGGAAATGGCCCTAGACTTCATCTGTTCCTAGCATTGCCTCCTCTGAACGGCCCCCCTCTCCACCCCCTGGGCCACACCGAGTGCCGGCTGTTTCTTTTACTGCAAATCAAGCACATCTGCACACTTCCTCTTTCTCTCTCTTTCGCCTCGTCCTTCCCTCCCTCTCCAAGGCTCCCGTCTTGTTCTATTCCGACAGCTTTCAGGCTTTGTGGTGACAGACTAGTTACATGTCCTTGGCTAACCTGGAGGGGGGGGAAGGAACAGAATTCGAGGAAAGATCCATCAGATGATAATTAATGAGGCAGATCTTCCAAGATTCTGATCAGCTAAAACTGACAGCCTGCGAGATGGAGATAAATTCTGCTGCAATCAAAATGCATCAGGATTAACTTCACAGCCTTGTGCTGCGCGAGCTCAGCCGAAGTCACAGATGGCAGCCGGTGGGCCTGTGTTCATTCCCTGGTAAAAACCAGCAGTAATGAGGAGTGATGGGGCTCTCCGTTGATCTGCAACTCACTTTGTTTTTATTTTATCCTCCCCTCAGACTAAATTCTCTTCTCTTTTCACGCCACGGAGATAAGCCAACAGGTGAAGGAGAGCCCAACAGGCTTTGCGGAAACAGAAGAAGACGAAAAGTGAAGTGGGGGGGGGACCTTTCCTGTGGGCGAGTTAGGAGAATCAGTATTGGGGCCGCTGCTTCCTCCCAAAGAAGACCGAAGTTTTAATTCAGCTCCAGTCCACTTTCAGAACGGGAGAACACATCAGTAAAATAACAAGCTGGTATCTTTTGGCATTAATGTTACTCAGAAAACCCACCTTAGGGTTAGATAATGTGGAAAGACAGTGGCCGTTTCCGCACTTATATCCTTAAATTTGGATTAAGGTGATCCGGAACTTCAGGATCCGGTCCTCGCCGAACCGGGTCCGTAGAGTTCCAGATTGCCATGGAGACTCATGTGCGGGTGTTCAGCACCTGATGGTAATGGGCTCTAAACAGGACCTCCATGCAGACCTGGCAGAGGGTCTCCTGAGGCCCAAATTTGGCCCTAGGTGGAAGTTCCACCCCAGTGGCATGCCGCAACTGGCCCATGTATGCGTCACTCAGGGGCTGCTTCTGCTAGACCCGCCCCTGGACCACATCCAGTCGGCAGGCATGTGGAATCACACTTTGTGATCCAGTCTTCATGGGGCAAGGCCAGACTGAAGACATCATTAAAAGGGTCCTCCAGTCATCTGGAGCTAAGAGCCTGAAGACCCCATTAGGAACGGAATCAGGAGGCACTCGTGTGGACAGCATGTTGCTCATGGGGTCCTCATACAGTCTTCCGTGCCGGAGGTAAGTGGCATTTCTGTTCCTTCAGGGCCTGTGTGGAAATGGCCAATGACCAGTCAGTTTGCTGTTGTGCTCTCTCATTCTGAAGGTGGTGTGAAAGAGGATTATCAGTGTCATCAGGGTGACGGCGCTGATGCACGCACAGTTGTGGAGGGCACCACAGCCAAAATGGCGGTGCACAGAGGAGGACCGGCCCCAGGATCAAATCAGGTAAGTATTCGATCCCCAGGGGAGGGAACAGCCAAAGTTGACAAGCACTCTAAGTGCGAACCCTGGTCAATCTTGGTTAATCACACTCCTTTCTCATCCAGGAGACAGGAAGGGAAATGCCAAAAAGCCCCAGGACAGTTGGAACACTCCAGGCCAGGCAAGAGAAACCCGCAGCAAAAGACAGACATTTCAGGACTATTTGGAACTTTCTAAAAAGGACTTTTCATATAGGGTTGCATTCTGGAACAGTAGGGGATTTACAGAGTCACTATATGCTTTCCTCTAAGAAAACCATCCACTCCTTCCTTCCTTCCTTCCTTCCTTCCCTTCTGGGAAATGTCTAAGTGCAGAATCCAGCTAACGGGACTTAACCAGTGTTAAATCCTACTAATTTTAAATACAAGGAATTTGCTTACTGAAATATTTTTTATTGTTTTTGAGATTATTTGGTTGGCCCTGAGTGCCAGCCATTCTGAAGAGGCAAGTGAAAACTAATAATGCATCCCTGAAGAGTTCACAGCCTTAACGCAAAGTGGATACATATGGAAAACAAACCGTGTTGTTAACTGCTACCATGCTGCAGAAGAAGCAGAAATAGCTGAGACCAAATCAAATAATTTGCTGAACCTTCAGTGGAAACAGCAGCAAAGAACTGAAGTCAGCAGATGATAAGACTCTCCTCTAAAGTGGATAAAGCAGTCTGGTTGCTCACAAATTAAAAATAACCCTTAAATTCCCCAAGAATTCCATAGGGGATGTTAGTCATACACTTGTCATTGGTTTTAATTTAAGTTCCCGAGAAGTTCAGTAAAGCTGGCTTCTCCAGTGATCCTTTTTCGAACAAACACTTGGCAGTTTAATAAGTCATGATTCCTAAATCACACTCTTACACAACTTATCTTTAATTATGACTCAGGGCAAGAAGTGGCAAAGCAGAGAAATAAAGGAGGAAACGCGGCTGAGATATTCTGTCTGATTAATAAGAGCTGCGGCTTTAATGTGCATTTCGTGATTATGAGTAGGAGAGGGCATGCAGTTTATGTTATATTATAATTAGGAATCAAAATGACTTGGGCCCCAAATATCTGAAGGAACGCCGCCTCCCATATCGACCTGCCATGCCTTCAGATCTGGAGGTGAGGTCCTCCTGGCTGCCCCACCACCCTCAGCAGCACAGGGGGTGGGCACCTGGGAGAGGGCTTCTCCGCGATGGATTTTTGTACATGTTCTGATTATCAATAATACACATATGAGTGGTTTCTTCTATGTACAATATTCACTCCACCCATGTCTCTACACCCATCCAGCACCCCCTACTCCCTTCGTGAGCTCCAAAATTTAATTAATCATGTAGTATTTCCAATCCATTTCATTAGAAAACCTCGTTCTGGTAGTGCTGAGTTCGTTGTTGTTAACATTTCATCAGTACGTATTGTCCATGTGTGTAGAGTCTTGTTAGCATTCAGATTTCTCCAACAGCCTCGTCTTTGATCACTCATTATCTCATTTAGCATTATATACCATAATTCCTATATTTAAATTATCTGCATACTTCCAACAATTCTGTGGTGGGCAGCAAAAATTAACCAGTGTAATACTGAACGTAGATGTTGTGGAACATTAATGTCCTCAAATGAGTGCAGTATAAAAATTTCTGGCTGGAGAGGAATTACTTTATTAAGCATTATATTTATTCTCATACTGACCTCCTGACAGAACTGTCTAATTGGAGGCCAGTCCCAGATTAGATGGAAATAGGCAGGATCTTGTCCACAATTGGGTTTGGTAGTGAATCAGCTGCCAATACAACTCTTTTAAGACCAGAGTGATGTGTGTCCAGCCAACTCTTCTGGTCAGCAGTCTACCAGCCACAGCTTTTCAGCCATCTTCAGGGGCAGTCCCATGTAGAGTGCATTACAGTAGTCCAGTCTGGAAGTTACCAGAGCATGGATAACTGTGGCCAAATCATCTCTGTTCAGAAGGGGCCTTAGCTGTGGAACCAGCTGTAGTTGGGAACAGGCACTCTTGGCCATGGCCTCCACCTGAGCTTCAGGCCTCAGTGCAGAGTCCAAGAGCACCCCCAGATTTTGCACCTGTCCCTTCCAGGGCGTTACAAGCCCGTGCAGAACTTCACAGACATGAGAACCACACAGCACCTCCATCTTGCCTGGGTTCAGCTTCAAGTTATTGGCCCTCATCCAGCCCATGACTGTCTCCAGACACCTGTCAAGCACTACTGTCACTGTGACCAGCCAACAAGATGTTCACCAGCAGTACAGTATATGAGAACGTGTGAACTGCTGGCTAACCGCATGCAACCATTTTTTCTTCTATGTTTACCCACTGGTAATAATAAGCTTAAAAGCTGGTTTGTTACACCAGTTTCATTGGTCTCGTAATATTAAGCCAACACTCCACACCTACCAAGAGAAAAGTACCCCGATGATCTCTCTCTCCAATAGCTGTGGAATCCACACAGACAAGGAGAACACCGTTGGTAAGAAACTTATGCCACTGCAGCGTTTCATGAATACAGTGGGGGGAAAGTCAATGCAGTCAGTAAAACGAAGGGAATAAAACTCAGGTGTAGCAACTGGTGTTCTGGCCTCTACCTGCCTCTGAACAAAGTAAGCTGTGTTGTTGTCCATTGTGGGATCAAAGACAACTTGAGAAGATGAAAGAAGAAAGCCTATTGATCTCCCAACCCTCTCCTTGGACCCTCTTTATAGTTTCCTGGTGATTGCAGCTTTCACAGGGTAAATGCTGCCTGCCACTGTTCCTCTCTCTTTGGAAGCAAAGCAGCATATTCGTGGGTAAGGTGCTGCCCTTTCTTGGTTTGAAAAGGTTTCCTCTACTCATATATCCATCGTAAGGCTCAGAAAAACAACAAACAGCTCTGGGACCACAATGGCTGTTGCTCCACTATTCATTGCGTATGACCCAGCCTTTTTCTGAATGTATCCTCTATTTTTACCTGTACAACTTATTCAGTACAGTCAGGTACATTTCAAGAGGTGACCTCTGGGTGAATTTGAGTTTGCAATGGCAAACATGTTTTTACCTGCATTGGACTTACTCAGAAAAGTCACCTCTTCAACATTCGGGATTTCATATCCTTAAAAGTGTCTCTTTCTTTAAGCTGACTTGGGCAGGAAGCTACACAAGCGAAGAGGAAGGCGTATCCCACTGAGCGGAAGGTATTTTGCGTGTCTGGGAACTTGACACTTTGTCTTAAAGAGACAACTGAAAAAGCACCGTCCGACTGCCAGGAAAGGGAGTGTGTGATCAGCATCCTTCTCTCTAGGGATGCACGAATATTCATAACATTCAAAATGTGTATGAATTTGTCCAACTTTGGACATTTGTATTCAAGTCAAGTATTGACACATCGGAAAAATGACATTCATATTCAAATTGAAAGCTTCTGAACATTCGCATGACACTTTGTTACATTCATGAATCTGGGGAGGTGGGAAAGCTGCTGCATCAGTCACATCTGCAACGGATCCAGAGTCCGGCGTGGTGGTCATGCAGCCAGCCAGGGCAATGTGTCGTTCCATGTGCAGGCTCATGAGACAATAGACCAGCCCCATGCATGGGGTCAATCTACCATCACATGCAACTGTGTGCACAGTGGCACATCGCCCTGGCCGGCTGCGTGACCACCACGTGGACCAGAGGGTCCAAAAAGGTAAGTAATCGCATGGCTGAGGGGAGGGCGCGACCCCCCTGGGTGCCGGTGAGCACCTAGGGGGTTCTTGGCAGCTGGCGCGGCCCATCTTGGGCCACGCCAGCTTCCAACATGCTGGGGTGAGACCGGACAGTCAGGTCTTCAGCCTCCTTGGTCCACTCCCCACCCAAGACCACACACCTCCTCACTCAGACACGCGAGAGCAACTTACTTGCTTGCCACTGTAGATCAGACTGGCAAGCCTGGGGGCCAGGCTTGTTGGTCCAGTCTGCAGCGTTCTGCACAGGTGCACACAGCTGACCAATCACAGTCGCCTGGGTCAACTGCAACCCAATGGCAGCAGCAGAGGGCAGGCACTCCGGCCTACGTGTCTGCCTTTTCAGGCTAGGAAACACGAGGGCGGAATTCCCATTCACACCTAAGCAGGTAAGGACGTGTTCCCACGCATCCCTTACCTGCCTAGGTGTGAATGGGGAATCCATCCCCATGTGTCCTAGCCTTCCTGCACTACAGCCATTTGGCTGTAGTGTGAAAAGTTCTTCGGTTTGCTCAAAGCCTCCAATTGCTTCCTCCAGTGGTATTTGCCTGCACATAATGGTGCTCTTTCAGCTCTACTGAACTCAGAGGTCCATGCGATTCCCTTCCCTTCTATCACAAACTCTCCTGAAGATAATAAGCAGCAGGCACTTCAGGACACAATAGAATTTCAACCAGATGGAAATGAGCCACAGGCAACAAATCTCCCCACTAAAGTAGTTCTTTATTTGATAAGTCATAAGCGCTCGCAGTACAATGGCTTAATTTGAAACCAGTAAATACTGTTCCTATCAATGTTTATAGAAGTGTCTATTACTTGACATTTTCTAAAGGAGATGAAATGGCTAACGTTCTAGTTCCAGAGAACAAGAAAGTAGGGATGAGCATGAATGTTTTTTTATTTGATTCATATCAAAGAAAATTCTTATTCGTTCTAATAAATTTCTTTGAATGAGATAGGGTTCAAATTCAATACCAACGTTCCATACGAATTCAGTATGAATGTTAGATATGAGTCACATACAAATCCTATATGGATCCCATATGAATCTGTAACAAAGCTTCGTACAAATGTATCGAAATATTTGATTTGAATGTCACTTCTCAGATGTGGCAACAGTCAGTTTGAATGTCCAAATTTGGCCGAATTCATACAAATTTTGAATGTTCCGAATATCCATTCACATCTCCATAAGAAAGGTATAGGGAACTTTTTTTCTTTTACATAGTGGGAGGGGAGGAATTCTGTAGATGTTACCACAGCCAAAGAAACTGAATCTCCAGGTTTCCTAGCACTGCCTGGAAACTAATGGGAATATTGTCCCAGCATAAGAGCGGATGTGGCTTGCGGATGGAGGGCCTACTGACTTGGCTTCGCCCTCGTTGGCCGTCCCCACATCGAGAAGAGGCGTCAGGCGGTGGCTGCCTGTTTCATGTCTTGTTATGAAACCCAAGTCTGGGAGGCCGATGGGAATGAACAGCAGGATCATGGAAAGTTCACTGAATAGTTATCTCTTGCAGTTAAGCAGCACTGAAATGGGAAGGCTTCACACTACTGAGTGTGGCTTATCATCAATAAACAAACATGTTACTCACTGAGTAAAGGTATACATATACATATACTACACAAAGCTGCTTCTAGAACAGTCATTGTTCCAGGAAGTTCAGATGCTGCTTCCTGCAGTAAATATGTTTTCTGGCTTTAAGGGAGTGTTAGACAAGTTTATGGACAGATGTATCACTGGCTACTAGAATGGACGCCTAAGTACATCTTTCAGGCTGTGGGGACAGGCAGGATGCCTCTAAGGCCATTTGCTGGGATTTGAGAGCAGGAGAAGGTTTGTCCTTGTCTCCGCTTGAGGTGCCCATGAGCATTTGGTGG
The DNA here is from genome assembly GCA_023333525.1 of Aspidoscelis tigris stejnegeri. Lineage (NCBI taxonomy): Eukaryota > Metazoa > Chordata > Lepidosauria > Squamata > Teiidae > Aspidoscelis > Aspidoscelis tigris. Next base: position 645,756 of record JALMGA010000013.1, on the reverse strand, counting down.
GCCACTGTGTACGACAGATGCTGGACTAGATGGGCTGTGGCTTGATCCAGCAGGGCTCCTCTTATGTTCTTATGAAGATCAGAGTGGGACATTTGGAAGTGCATTTCAGATGCCTTTTCGCACTACAGCTGGCCAATCAGATCCAGTGGGGTGGGCAGGCACACAGTGCTGCCAGCCAGGCTCGCCACTTCGGAACCTGATGGTGATGAGGTAAGTGCCTCACGCTCGTGTGTGTCCCCATGCAGGACCATGCCCAGGGGGTGCCCAGGTAGTTCCTGTGGGCTGTAGGGGTCCAGTCCCCTAGAACCTGCAGGAACCCAGGGAAGGAATACAACAGGCCTGCCTAATAGGGGCAGCTGGAGGCAGGGCCTGCAGCTGTCAGGGAGGGAGCATGCGAATGCCCTGGAACAGACTGGGGCGGTTCCAAATGGAACGACCAGCCCAGCAGAGGGAATGCTCCATCCCAGGACATCCTACACATGTTCCTCAGGCCCTCTGGTCTTCAGAGTGGATTAGAAGCACAAGCAATTGGACGCTACCACTCTAAACTGCTTTTGTGCCATTTCCCCTCACGTTGTGTTCACACAGCCCTCACTGCATCTCATTTTCACCTGGGTCTTTTTCGTGAGCGCAATTTACATCCCTAGTTCAGTTATTGAAATCAGTGAGGCTTGAAATCTTGATTAACTTTGATAGGGTCAGGGCTTATTGGAGGAGGATACAAACAGATAAATGAGTCTAAAACAGCACCATTTGATTCATATTTACAAACAAAACAAAATCATTACCTTTTAACTCTCTGCTCCCTATGGGACCTTCTTCTCCTGTTGCTCATTAAATCCTACAGCTCTGAAATGGAAAGCTTTGATCTCCTACCAGATAATGAATCAGTATAAACTACAGGTGTTCCTTTCTTTTGCTTTGATAACTCTTTCTTTCATACAATTATTTACTGTAATTGCAACAGCATCCATGGTTTGTTCAAAACCTGAAGATCAAGCTTATGTTTCATGCAAAATTGCATTCATGCTCCCAGCAAGGGTAAATCAGATTGTATTTGTTTGAATGTTACGGTTGGGTAAGAATTTTCTGAAATAATCCATATGATAACTGATTTTTCAACAGATGCTTCCAGTTTTAGGATTTTTTTTTAATTCTTCCTTCTCCCCAGATTTTGATATAAAGCATATGCTGATGGAAACATGTGAGGAGTCTTATAAGAGAGTAGACAGTATGATGGCTCTGTAGACCTTGATCTGTGTACTTTTCCTTAGGTGTTTGCTACTCCAGGCTTCTTTTATGTAGTCTTCTGAATGCACTACCTGCCTTTGCTAATCTGTTGTCTATTTCTTTGTTGATCTTAGCATCCGAGGAGATGATGCTCCCCAGGTAGCTGAACTGCTGGACACTCTTAAGCTCTGGTTCTCCTATGGTAATAAAGCAGCTTTCTATTCTCCTCACAGCAGAACTCCCAGTGAGGTAGGTGGGTTTGTGACAGCTCAGAAGAGAGCTGTGACTAGCCCAAGGTCACCCAGCTGGCTTCATGGAGGAGTGCGGAATCATACCTGGTATCCCCAGATAAGAGACCTGCTCCCTAACCACTAGACCAAAGTGGAGGAGGAGTTACTTCTGAAGGGGGTAAGAAGATAGGACAAGGAGTGATGGAACTCCTCTTCTAGCAAAGGAGAGAACCCACAGCCAGCCAAGAGCTGCCCAGCAGCAGCAACAACCAGCACAATTCACAGTTCCGAAGCAATAAGCAAGGAAGGAGCAAGCTGCCACCCTGCTTCCACTGAGAAGCTGAGAAAAGGTGCTGCTCAGCCTCAGTCCTTTTATGCAGCCCCTTTGACTCCCCCCTCCCATCCTGAAAGATTCTGAGAGGTCCAAGACAGCGACTAGAGCGCCTGTTTCCCTGGCACCAAGGCATGAGCCATAATAAACAAGGCAACCGGCAAGCTATGCAAGCTGTCACTCAAAGTCCAGTCACCGATCACGGAATGGAAGGCAAAAACCAGTAAGAAACTACAAGACATAGAGGCTGCACAATGCAAAGAGTACAGGTCCTGCTAACACTGCAAACAGTCAGCAAACGCAACGCTGCCATCCGCATCTCATCCGAAGCATGAATGCAAAGGTTCACATCTGCAGACGTAGCAGCAAAACATTCCAAGTTTGCATGCACTGTGGACTAAATGAACCTGTTCAACATGTTTCGGACCTCAGTCCTTCCTGTAGGTCAAATGCAATACTTAGCCATAGTGATTTGGCCTTAGTAGGATTGAGCCTGGGCTTTTTTCTAACCATCCAGTGCTTTCGCCCTTCTAGACTTTGGGTCAGCACATTGGAGCATCACTGGAATAGCAGATACATAACCGGATATCATCAGCATATTGATGATACTTTAACTCACACTGGTGGATGACATCTTCCGGTGGTTTTATGTAGATGTTAAAAAGTATTGGAGGGATGAGCCCTGATTAGCCTCACACGTGAGTTCCCTGAGTTTAGATCTCTCCTTATCCACATATTCTGATTGGAACCATCCACACTAAGCACGGATCAACACAACCGTAAAACAGTAGTACTGAAAGCCATTGAGAGGTCCACCAAGACCTGAAGGGAAGACTGACCAAAATCCCAGTCCCACAGAAGATCATCAACCAACACGACCAATGTTATCTATACCCTTTAAAGTTCTACTCTATGCAAAGTTCCAGGAAACCCAGGTCCTTCTGTAGCTGTCATCCAAAGCCCTCCTTAGAAAGGGTACATTGGAGATCGGGTGGAGATTTTATGGAAGGTGAATTTACTTTGGACATACAGTATATTTTCACGCATCAAGAGAAACACAGGTTTTGTGAGCTTGCCAAGACACACAAATACTGTGGGGAGGGAGGGAGGGAAATGTCAGCTTAAGCTGTAGTAATTGCGTAGCACATAATGGAAGATGTTGGAAAGGTTTTTTTTTTCCTTGATCATTCAGCTATAGGCATTATTCTGACATGTCCTCGGGTTTAATACCTCTTTAATATTCCAGCATAAATAATTCAGATCTTCTTCATTAACCTTTCTGGCAGCTGCCACAGTCAAGTTCCTCAAGATGCTGTGAGAACTTATCTTCTTCAGAAGATGAAGGCATTGGACTGAGGCTGTTATTTTGTGGGGTAAGAGGCTGTTTACAAATAGAAACGCTGTGAGGCATTTAGGAAGGAAGGAAGGAAGGAAGGAAGGAAGGAAGGAAGGAAGGAAGGAAGGAAGGAAGGATAGGCCTTCAGATCACCTCAATACACCCCATCCTCTCTCCATTGCAGGCTGGAGGGGGGGGAGAAGGGAAACGTGCAAGTTCTGTCTCAAAACAAAAACAAACCCCTATAACTCAAAATGTTAGAAACTAGTACCTTTCATGTACTTAAGGCTCTTAAGTCTTAAGAGACTTAAGACTCTTTCCACACAGGTCAGTATCCTGGCCCACAAAGGGTCAATTTGTTCCACCCATGAGCACAGAACAGGAAAGTCCTCACCCCTGCCCCCAAGTGTTCCATCTGCATTGGATGGGGCAGCAGAGCGCCCTATCCTGGGCTGTACAAGTGTGCTGATGGAGGACCCTTCTAAATATGGAGGACCCTTTCCAACAGCACACCAGGAAGTGCTGCCTATTTCACGCTCCACACCTAATCAACAGCTAGTGAGCTTCTGGTATGGCAGGGCAGCCCCACACGGAGCACATTACAGTAGTCTAATCTTGCTCATCTTAGAAGTCAGGAGAAGTACAGAAATCACGCGGCAAGCAGGACATGCCTCTATTTAGTTGTGTTCTTGCTCTGATTTCTGCCGGAGTTCCCCACTGACTCGCAGTGACTCCTTTATCTGATCTCCAGCAACCACGGCAACCTAATCCGGCCATCATACTTGGTCGTCCTGAGCAGTGCTGTCGCCGGCAAGGACCTTCCTTTGTTCTTCCCTTCCCCTTGTCTGCTTTTGAAGTGCAGCAGCATCGCAAACCGGCAGGGCACAAATTGCACAACCCTGCAGCCACTGATGCGCAGAGCATCCGAGAGATCTTGTACGCCCAGGGTCATGGCAGTAAAAATAATCATAAAACCGCCAAAGCTTGTGTTGTTCGCTGCCGCCGCTTTTGTTTGCTCAGAGAACATAAAACACCCCAGCCGTCTACGCTGCCACACGGAAAGGACGGAGCATCCCCAGTTCGCCTGTAGCCATTTATATGGAATCTAATTGTGCTGAGAGCTGCTGTGCATGAATCGTCTTACAGAGATCCAGAGTGTTCCATTTAGTTACGTGACATTTCATTTTTCCCTTTCAAGACAAGGCCCTGCCGGCCGTCGCCTCTTCATCCTCCCCTGATTTAAAGGCAGCAGCTCCTTGAAATCCTATTAAATGTTCGAGATTGGTGAGTTCCCTGAATTGAGAAAGGAGACAGGCAGAAACAATGGATTCCTCAGGAGCCTATTTAGCCTTTCTGGCCTGCAAGTTTCCTTTGGAATGGAAAGCTAATCTGAAGGAGGAATTGAGACTTTCCCCGTTGATTTATTTTCACTCCTAGTTCAGCCATTTTCTTCTATGTTACTTACCTGGTTTAAATACAAATAAGCAAACAAGAATTTTCCCAATCGCTGCATAGATTTTTGATTTAAAAAAAAATCAAAGAAAAGACTTGCATACTTATTATTATGCCTATTCCCTGCCCCCTCCCCAAAGAGCTTCTGAGAGCACATTTGAATGCATCTCCGCTCTCATTTTACCTTCACAGCACAGGGCCTTTTCACAGTTGGCTCCGTGGGACAGCCTGTGGAGCCACTTCCATTCCAGCGTGCAGCCAGTGCAGCCCACCCCTCTTCTGGGCAAAGGGCTTTTGGGGCGGGGCAGCACAGCCACAGTTGCAGTCCGTCAGCAGGACCATTGCTGTGGTGAGGCAAATGTTCTACACCCAGCATAAACTTACATGTTGGGTAAGTCTGGGGCATGCCGGGAGCCCCAGAGCGCAGACATCTGATGCATCCCAGTTGGGCGCTAGTTTTCATGCCTAACGTGGGTGCAAAAACGCCCACAGCCCTTGAGCAAAGTTAGAGCAAGCCTGTCTGCTTCAATCCTGCCTGCATCGCCCTGGCTGCTCCATGGACTGGTGCTCCTCCTGTCGCTCTTTCCCTTCAGGGAACCCAAAGCGACGAACGGAAATGGGAAATAGGGAGGACAAAACACACTTCATATCAATTCACAGGGGACACGGAAATCACGGTCCTTCTGGGGCTCTTTGGACTTGCTGCATATTTGCCATATGTATTTGCTTGGCATTTCCTCTGCCTTTGTAAATAAAAGCCATTTATATTCTGGAACAATACCTATGTGCTTTAGAATAGGGATACACACAATTTTTGTTTTCTTTGATTCATATTCAATCAAATGCAAGAAAATCTGTATTCGTTCGAACAGATTCCCCTTGAATGTAGTGGGATTCGAATGTGATACGAATATTCAGTCCTACATAAAATCCCATACAAATGCATATGAATCCCATATATGTCCCATACGAATCCCATACAAAGCTTCATATAGATGTATTGAAACATTCGATTTGAATTTGAATATCAATCTTCGAATGTGCCCGCTTTCTATTCGAATACGAATGTCTGAATTTGGCCAAATTTGTACGAATTGTGAATGTTGTGAAGTGTGTACCCCTAGTTTTGAGTGCATTCCCTTTGACCCCTATACCACCTCTTGAACCCTCATCAGTCAACCACTTCCATAAACGCACCTCTTCTATTAAAGAACCCTATGCGGACCTGGGAAGACCTTTTCTCCCAAGGCTGGGAGTCCCAGTTCACCCTGTCGCAAATGATGGACGTACTTTAATCTGCTTGACTCTGAGGGGAACATTTCAGCTGAGAGGGGCTCACAATTTTGGAATTCGGTTTGGAGGCAGTTTTGATCAAATCCAGGAAGTACTTGGAAGCAAGAGAGATTTACAAAAAAAAATCCAAAAGAGGCCAATTTAATATCCTGGTTTAGGGATCTGGGGAAACCAAGAAGAGCTTTTCCATAGATATGAAGAATATTTCTCAGGAATTCAGCTAGGCATTTGGATTTCTGTCCCTAATCCTATAGAGATCAGGCAGGCAGGAGACCTGAACTGCAGACCTTCAGGATCAGCTTAAGGAATTAAAGTTTCAGGAGGGTAGAGAACATCTCAAGAATGCCTTCAAGCAGAACTTCAGAAGTGTAGGAAGGAGAAGGTCAGCCTGGAAGAAGAAAACCTTAAAGTAGAACTTCATAGGGAAAGGAAGGATAAAGAAAATCTTAGGCCCCAAGGGCATGTCCCATACAAGAAAAAAATCCATATCTAGTCAGTTTTTGAAATTGTTCATTCCCATTTAAATTTTTATTCCTGGACTTTATGCAGACTAAATCGCTAAAACCCACAGGAAAAAAACCTAAAAAAACAGGTCTCAGTACCCTTTTGCCAACTCGCCAACTCCTTCCCCCTTGGGAATGATACAGGAGTATTCAGGGGGAAGATATGCCTTTTGGGCTGCCCCCCCCCCATATCTTTCTGGCCAATGCCTGCCAACGTTGTGAGGGCACCATTAAATGGGTGGTGTTTCACACGTGGGAAGGTGCGCCCCCTGCCCTTGCCATCCCTGCCATGCTAGTGTTCCCCTCATCTTTTCTGTATAGAGATCAAAAAAGTGTTGGATCTTTGAACACAGATTTCCCACTGTAATTATGAGAGATGCATTACATTGTAACAGCAGGCAGACTCTGACAATCGGCAGAGGGAATGTTTTTTTAGCCTGGCTCCATCTCGAGCAGCTCATTCAAAGCTGAAAGGCAGACTTGAAAGGGAGAGGGATCCTTTTGCCCTGGATGTCTGATTCTGTGCAAAGCTGCTGCTTTCCCAATAACACTGTCTCCTCAGTGGAGCTGCCTTGCTGGATTTGCTCCCTCCCCTGCAGCTACAGCTATGAAGCAGGGGCAGGCTTACAGGGCTTGGTTCCTGACCCATAAAGTCAGGGTATGATGCAAAAGAGGGGGGAGGGGTTTCCCCCCTGTAAATTCACATAAAAATCTATAAATAGGAAAAGGGAAAAACAGAGCTCAGTGCTGATTAAATTAATCTGGATTTAAAACCAGATTTTTTTTTCTTGAATGGGGACACAGCCCACATGGAGTAATTCTGACTTCTCCCCCCCCCCACCCCCTTCAGCTGAAAACGTGTAGCTGGTAGAAGCTTAATGGGAAGGTTTCTCTCTCCAAATGAAACTGACCGTGACCACGAGGGACCAGAGTTAAATACTCTGACTGTGGAAAGGACTTTCTGGGCGAGTTCCCATTTAAGGAATAAAAAGGAATATACATCAAGATTTGCATCGATATGTAAAGTGTGTTAAAAGGAAGCAAACAGCATCTGGCAATTGGATTCAACCCTGATTTTCTGTCCCCACTCTAAACACTTAAAACGCTTCCAAAAAAGGATTGGGGAAAGTAATTCTTTCCCCTCCTCTCCTCATTGCCCAGGGCATATGGCAGCAGTGGCAACTCAAGCCCCACTCGCCCGCTCACCTCCACAGACACCATTCCCAGTCAGGGTTCCCTCCACAAAAAAGCACCCTGGCTCTGCTGTCGCCTGCACACACAGCCTTAAACATTCACACATCTCCCAGAACCTGCAGCAGCTTTCCATCCTTTCCCTTTCTAAAGGTCAGAACTTTTAAAGAGCCAGAATTGCAACATTGTTATCAGGTGTGAAGTGGGTGGATTGCTACATTGAAACTGCTGCTGTATAGGGTGGATTTTTACACTGAAACCAGCTGCTGTACCTTTTAACTGAAAGGGCTGACCTGCAGGGTGAAACCCCAATCCATTTCATGACTTTTTGCCCAAATACTGCTCTAGTGTTCCCACTACAGTAAAGAATAAATGTTTTAAAAGCCAAACCCGGAAAAAACACCTGAAAAATCATGTGTTTATTCTGTTTTAAAGCCAAATAATCCTCAAAATACCCCTGAAACTGATTGCCAATGGGGATGACGAGGATCCAAACCATTTTTAAACCATTTTTAAACAGTTTAAAGTGATAATGGGAACACAGCCACAATATTCTCAAGAAAACAGGAAGCCTGAATCTGAAACACCCTGTCTGGGTGCAACCTTATGAGTGCATGAATATCAGGCTAAAAGAGGTTAGTCTCCTTGACCATTAGATGGTCAAGGGGAAATCTACCAGCCCTTCTAGTTAGGCCTGCAAAACTATCCAAAGTCCGACAGCAGCTGTATGTAGAAGTTTAGAGCATGTAGTGGCTCTGCTAGGTGTGGTGGTGAAAGGACAAGGCAGACCTGGCCCCTTCCTGCAGTTGGCCTTATTCTGGAATATCTTGGGATAGGAGTCTGTGGTCCACATGCTAATGCAGGCCCCTATTCTGGGATGCAACACAGAATAAGGCCAAGTGCAGAAAGACCCCCGGTTGCCTTTTCGAAACCCTAGTTTTTGATGCTTGAACATCCAGACTTTTGATTCGATGCAAATATCCACAAATGTAGAACGTTCAGTCGGATTTGCCAATGCTGACAACATAATCACCACTCCTTTCAGTCTGTGCTTCTGAAAAAGACGAGAGAGCAGGCTGAGCGCTGCTGGGTGGCCGAGGGCCATGCTCTTTTGCAGTCCCATAAGTTATGACTGTCACTCGCTAAATCTTTAAACATCTGTACGTGCTCTGGGTTGTTGGAAAACATTCACTGTTGGGGGATAAATAGAGCAGCTTCGGGCTAACGGTATATTACCATAGAGTGCTTTGTGCTACAAAATAAACAGCCTGTGGAAAATAGATTTTTCTAACATCCTTCAGTTATATTAATCAATAGCAACAGTAAGTACACCACTCTCAGATATAATCATTTTCAAGATGACAGCATCCCTTTAAGTCAACGGCCCTTGCTTAAAAGAGGGAACCAGGCATATCTGAACCTGGAAGCCATCTGCACACAAGGCAGTTGTGAAATATTTATCAGGCCATCCTCCTCGGATCTCTAGAACAATTCCCTGGCAGGATCCTGCCCTTTGAGCCATTTCATTTCTCAGTTATGCCCTCAGAATAAACGATCAGTCTCCTCATCCACAGGAATGTAGAGGCTGAAGGAGCTTTCATTATTCCAACTCACCGTGTGAGGGGCGGCTGTCTAGGTGAGGGGGCGTATTCCCTGGTCCACACAGTAGGTGAAACTGCCGTGGAGATGAGCTGCAGCAGGCTAGATTTGAACTGAAGATCAGGGGCTTTTCTGCACTTGGCCTTATTTTGGAATATATCCCAGGATAGGCACCTGCTATCTGCCTTCTAGTGCAGACTACAGAAGGCCCCAAGTGAGCCCTTTCACAGTCTGCATTTCAGTGCAACATTCAAAATGGCGGCACCCTGAAGAGGACTGGCCCAGCAATCCAACAGAGGTAAGCAATTGGGGGGGGGGAGGAGGCTAATGTTGCCTAGTGCTCCCAAGTGTGAGCGCTAGTCAATGTTAGTTCATTGAGCTCCTTTCCCGTCCAGCGGACAGGAAGGGAAGGGAGAAACCATCCCGGTTTCCTAACCACTAAACCAAAGGTGGATTAGAGAAGGGTTGGAAGTAGGAACGTGCATGGATATTCGTAGGCATTCGAAATCCGCTTGCATGTGCTGAATTTCAACATTTGAGCTCAAATAGAATGTCCCGAAATTCGAATGTAAACATTCAAATCGAATTCCAAACTTTGGATCTGTTAGTTAGGATTATCCAAACATTCATATGTAACAAGGACAAAATGATCCCTTCCTATTTGTCTATGATGTAGATTTACAAGACCCTGGGAAAAGTTAAGGGATCTGGAAAATCTCACATTTACACTATTTTTATATATTATTTTACAGTGTCAGTTTTCCTTTCTGTTTTGTCAACTGTCCTATGTCTAGAAATAGTCCAAATAATTTAAAAGCAAAAATAAAAAAACCTGCAGCTGATGTGTGCAATATTTAAATAAGGCAACAATCTCCTCCACAAAATCAAAGAAAGGATTACTCTATAAAAAGGGCTGTTCATTTACCAAGGATGCTTAAGGCCAAAGGAGTTATAATTAAGTTATGATGGATTTTTTTAAAAAAAAATGCAAATAACAGCTGTTCAAAAGGAGGAGTAATTATAATGAATGATGATCAGGATCACTACAGGCAGAGAAGAGGGAAAAGAACTCTTTATTCACCCACTGTGATCCTTGTGAGAAGAAGAGTTGGGTTTTCTATCCCGCTTTTCTCACCCATTTAAGAAGACCCAAAGCAGCTGGCAAACCTTCTGTTCTTCTCCCTATACCAAACACCCAGTGAGATAGATGGGGGTGAGAGAGGGAGCTGTGACTAGCCCAAGGTCACCCAGCTGGCTTGATGGCGGAGAGCAGAACCAAATCCGTTATTCCCAGATAAGATTCCGGCTCCCTGACCACTAGACCAAACTGGCTAGTTGACAGTTTGATCTTGGAGACAAAGAGAGCTTTGATTAGACTGGATATCTTATATTTTAAAAAGTGCAGGGAACTTTTAGCAAATTTGATTGGTTTCTTTAATATCTATATGAGCTGGACTGGAAGCAACCTAAAGGGAAAACCAGAAGAAACTCAGTCCTTGTGATCTTGGCCTTGTCTCATGACTCTAGTGTCAGTGGAAGAGGAGAGTGGACAGAGGCAAAATCTGACTGCATATTAAATTCAGTTCTGTTCACTTCTGCCTGTTGAGGAACTGCAGTGGGCTGCGTTTCTTCCCTCAGCTAGTGGATCTATATTTAAGAGGCCTGCAAAAGGAGCAAACACTTTTCCTATTAAGAAAAAGAAGCAGAAGAGAGTTTTTTTTTTATTTTCTGAAAGGAATTATTTATTCACGACACCCTTCCCCATTCTGCAGAGGATCACGCTGAAGCATTCTCATCTGTCTAAATTGAAGAAATAAGAAACAAACAAGCCCCCAAAATGGAACATGCACAGCAGAACAAATCTTGCTTCTATCCACTGAATTATATTTGAAAAACTGACTGTAGTTCTCATCCTTTCCTTTCATACCCCATTACGCTGTCAAGAAACATAAATGCCTGCATCTAAGTGCACCAAATATTTGTGACAGCAAGATGCCCAGGAGGGATTTCAATTATTTCAACCCAAAGAAGGCTGATTGAGCAAAAAAATACAAATCTTGTAAGTGTCATTGGGAAACAATTCGAAGATGGGGGGAAACGGCCAATTCCCACTCGCTCGGTGTTAGCCTGTACTGGGCATGTCCTTTAACGTACAGGAACGGGGCTTTGAAATATTTTTCTCACTTTCAGCCAATCACCTTGGACGGTGCCAGAGTCACAGAGGTTGCTCTGGGACAATCGTCTATTCAAAGCAAGCACCGTTATTTTCAAAGGGGCTTAATTCTAAGTATACACTTTCAGGACCACCACTTGAAAAATACCAGCACTAATATATTTAAAGGCAGAAACATTTGTTTCCTTAAAATTGTTGACTAGGGATGCGCACAAATGTTGTTGTTGTTGTTGTTGTTTGGCGTTCCAATCGTAACAAATTGAGTGTTAGAAAATTTGGTTTCATTTGAAGAGACTCCCTTTGAATGTGGTAGGATTCTATTTGATATGAACGCAGTGGTACGAACTCATATGGATATCTGATACAAATGCAAGTGTATCACGCATACGGATCCTACATACAGATCCTATACAAATGCATACATATCAGATACGTATCCTATACTGACACATATGTATTGGATACACATCATATATGAACGCATATGTATCCATACGTATCCCCATTTTAACAAATGTACGAACTATTTGTACGAATGTTCTGAAACATTTGCATTCATATGAACGTTAATGTACGAATGTCGTAACATTTGATTTGTGTACGAATGCACAAATTCATACAAATTTGTATGAATGAGAAATGTTATGAATATCCATGCACATCCCTATTGATGGCAATATGGGGAAATATTTTACAAAGTCTTCATGTAAGTGCCAGCAAAATCTACATTTAAGAGTCTTGGAATCAAGGCAACTATAGACCAGAGCCTATTTGCAAGAGGGACCCCGGAACGCAAGCAGGACACCCTGGGCCGGAGCATTTGCTCCGCTGGGCCAGCAGTTCCTTTTGGAGCCACTCCAGCCTGTCCCAGGGCACCTACTTGCATTCTGGGTGTAGAGCACAAAATCGGGCTCTACACCCATTCCCGGCCATCCGGGGCCATCCCACAGCTGTATGGGAAGGAGAGAATTTACACCCTCTCTCCCAAACAGCTGTGGGACCCACCCCCCACTGCTGCTATTGGGCCAAAAACAACTCAATAGCTGGCAGGCCCATGCAATTAACTTACCTTTCTGGGTCCAGGGTGCTCCTCACACAGCCTTGAGCGTGATCTGCTGCTCTCTGTGCAGGCATGCACTCCAGTAGACCTACCCCACACTGACAAGTCAGGTGAGCGTGGGGGCGAGCTACTGAGAGCGTGCACACATGCACAGACTGTGGCATATTGCTCCCCAGGCCGTGCAAGGAGCACCCTGGGACCGATGAGGTAAGTCGTCACATGGGGGGGTGGCTCGAACCCCTGGGTGTGGTCGACGGGACACTGGGGCATCCTCAGTTCAGTCACCCCCTGCCCCTTTCGAGGGTGAGACTAGACTGGTGACGTCTTCGCCTGGGGCAATGCGCTGAATAGATCCCCCTTGAATGTGGTAGGATTCGATTTGATACAAATGTTTGATACGAATCCAATTCAATTCTCCATACGTATCCTGAACACATCAAATCCACTCTGAATCCACTTTGATTGCACTCTGGATCTGTTGCAGGTGTGCCTAGGCAGCCGCTTTCCCACATCCCCAGGTTCACAAATGTAACAAAGCTTCATACAGATGTACCAAAACACTTGATTCATATTCGAATGTCAATTTTCAAATGTACCAACATTTGATTTGAATTCAAATGTCCACATTCAGATAAATTCGGACAAACTTTGAAAGTGATGAATATTTGTGCAGATCCATACTAAATACTCATGTTTTGCATTATAAATTCAGGAAACACACACTGTAGTCCAGTTTCTGAATCCTGCTGTGTGTAGAACTCTACCAGGCATGTCCAACTTGTAGCATGCCAGATACTTTAGAATCAGTGACTTGAGCTTGCCATCACAATGATAGTCTAAATCCAGAAATAGTTAAAAAAAAATGTTTTGTGCTCCTGTGAACAACTGTGAACAACTATTGCACCTCTCTTCAGGATCAGGGGTCCAGAGAGTCATTCTTGCGCAGCCTTTCATAACTACAATGTGGATTCAGCCCCTGTTGGCATTAATGGGCCTTGAAGGAAAGCACTGGGCTGTCTAAAACTGTATTCACTGGTAGTTTTTTTAAAAGAAGGGAAAAATCCTGAAGTGGCTTAGGTTGTGATCAGAAACAGCAAAAAGGTGGATTAGCACATAGGTAATTAGAAAAGGCGGACTAGGGAAGGCATTTTTGAACCTTCGCTTCTCTGAACTGCGCATGCGAAAAGGGCCTCAGGCACAACCAAAGATGGAGACTTTATAGAAAGCTTAAAAAGAGGAGAAGGAGAACAATTCATGCATCTCAATAGTAATTTACTTATCTATTTTATTTTAAAATTCCTTCCTAAGCAAGCAAAGCACGCACAGTATATTGACACAAAGCCATTGAAATACTCTCAAGTAAATAAATTAAGCAAAAACTAAGAAATAAGACTGAAGAATTAATGTGGTTCAAAACACGGATATAAAGACAGTTTGGAAGGCTATGAAAGCTAAATAAGGGACAAATGTATAGCAAAGGCTTCTAAACTAAAGAAGGATTATGATACAAAGGACAGGTTAGAAAAAGATGAAACACAAACATAAGAGAATAACATCCCAAAGAAACTTTGAATGTATAGATGAAGTGAGTAGAAAATTAAAAGCAGTAGATACAAGTAACTATGTAAAAGCACAATTATATACAAAACATAAATAGAGAAAATACAGGAACAAAAAAACTAGACTTTTAACAAATATGTTACAATGAAAGAAAGTACATAAAGGAATCAGAAACTGTAGAAGGTATTAAAAATTTAGTGACAGAAAAAATATGACTATAATGAAATCATTTGCTGAGAATATTTACAATCAGTGTGTGGGAAATTATGAAGAAACCAAAGAAAATCTAAATAACATATTTAAAAGGGATCAACAAAACATACTTAATCCACTTGTAGCACATCAAAGAACTGAATCACAGATAAACACAATAAAAGCCAATAAAGACATGGCCCTGATGGATTCACTGCCTCCTTTCACAGAACATTTAAACAAGATCTGATTCCATACCTGGCAAAATTGTTCAAAAACATCTTAGAGGGTAACCAAATCCCAGCTTCATGGAAACAAGCTATAATCATCCCTCTATTAAAGTCAAAGAAAGATGTGGTGTATCCAGAATTGTATAGACCAATAGCACTCATTTACCAAGCTTGCAAAATATTTACAGCAATACTGGCCAAGAGACTCCGTAAAGTAATACATGCAGTAATCATCAATGATCATTATGAATTCATGCTGGGTAAGTATATCTAGCAACACATAAAGATAGTGCCACACACTTTATATAACAGAAAAACACATGATAAACCTCTAGCTATATTAAGTTTAGATTTCTACAAGGCCGTTGATACAGTGGAACACAGCTTCCTTTTCAAAGTGTTGAAGAGGTTTCAAATGAGGTTAGGGTTGAAATAACTGAGATTATATTGGCTCATTCAGACTTTCTAAGGGCACAAGGCAGGGGTGCCCATTATCAAAAATTCTGTTCAATGTGGTAATTGAAATGTTGGGCACTGAGTTAAAAGAACAAGATATTAAACCATATGACATTGAAGGAAAGCAAACAAAAATAAATAAATAAATATGCAGAAAATCCTAGTCAAGACAGAAAAAAAAATAGCAAGAGCAAGAGAGTTTCATAGCACCTCTGGTTTTAAAATAAACATGAAAAAATAGAAATAATGTTTAAACGTGACCCACCAAACAGGGTTTTTACTACTCTACAGCTATCACAGCTGAGGACATTTGCACAGAAGATGAAGAAGAAGGTTGACTGGCCCTGTTTCACTAAGCACAAGCAGCTGACCACTTCTGGGGCCACTTTCTTTCTTTCTTTCTTTCTTTCTTTCTTTCTTTCTTTCTTTCTTCCTCCCTTCCTCCCTTCCTTCCTGACTGGAAACATTGCAGCCAAGGGACAGACCTTCCACACACAAGAGAGCAGCTATGAGAGCGATGCCACAATACAGAAGACCTCTGCAGCCATCATGCAGAATCTGCCAACAAGACAGATTCAGTGCACATAAATTCAATGCTTACATGTTCTTGTCTTTGGGATGGTCTCTAAAAGCACACTCGTTTCCAGTATTTCTAGACTGGGGTCATTATTTCTGGACTGAATAGACAAGGACAAGATGACCGCCACAACTGTAAACATAGGTTGGTCATCTTGGTCATTCTTCAGCAAGCCAGCAGATATCATGGGACCACAGGAGTGGAACAGGGCTGGCTTTGGAAACCTTGCTTCTGTCTTATGAAATGGCATATTGACTCCCTGTTCAGTATCATAGCAAGCAGTATAACCAAACCCTGGGGTGCCTGTGAGGAAGCAATATACAAACTCACACTAAGAACAACCATGTTCCAAATCATGAAATATCTGCTTTCCAAAGGCTACTGGTTTGACACCTGCCCTGATCCCTAAATAGTAGTAATAGTAGTAGTACTATTATTTCTATCCCGCCCCATAACTGAAGGTCTCAGGGCAGGCAACAACATTTAAAATCAGACATATATTAAAACAATAATAGTGTCTGTAAAGTGGGAAGAGCCAGTATATTCCCATTTAGCCAAAGGCTAAGGCAAAGAGGTGCGTCTTCACTGCCCTCCTAAACATTTACAATGAAGGGGCCTGACACACCTCAAGGAATACTGTTCCATAGCCTGGGGGGCAACACTGAGAAGACCCTCTCCTGGGTGCCCACCCCTTTTACTACTGAGGGTGGAACAACCAAAAGGGCCTCCCCTCTAGATCTTATGGCACGGGCTGGTTAATATGAAAGGAGGTGTTCCTTTAGATATTTGGGGCCCAAGTCATTTACTGAAGACCAACAGAAGCGGAGGGTCACAGACCTGATTCCCAGCATTTCATCAAAAGAGGGCCAAAGGGATACCCCTCCGACATGTGCATGGTTGTGCAAAGGTCATCCACACACAGTGGCACCAAACAACAACAACGCTGTATTAGATTAGGCAGATGAAGGAGCTGTTCACACTAACTGCCCTAACAACCCCATACCAGGGCAGCAAGGATCCATCACAGTAGTGGCCATTCACACTACAGGCGCTAAACTAAACCCATACAGGGCTGCTCAGACGGTGAAGCACCATTCAGTGAGAAGCCAGCCGACGCCACAGCGATCTGGCCGGCACAGTAATGCACGCACGCCCACTTGCCCCGTGGCACTTGGAAGAGGATCTGAACCTCCCTCTCCGGATGCCCTCCTGGATCACTCCAGAGAGGGGTCACCCCATTCCAGTGCAGCTGTGTCTGCAAAGCAACGCAGATCTTCCTGACCAGCAAGCAGAGAGAGAACCATTTCAGCCCCGGTGCTGATTCAGTGGAGCCTTTCTTACCATCTAATTCCAGATACTTTGAAAACAAAATGTGGCAGAAATGCACTTGCAACATCTAGACCCAAACTGTATTTTCTTCGCCTGTTAAACTGCACTGAAGCCATTGAAGAGCAGAGCGGGGAAACACTATTCCGGCCTGTCCTCCTCCGTTATATCCTAATGGAGGTGCTTTGTCCTTCCACAGAGAATGGCCTCCGTGAGGACGCGCGCTCTCTCGCTCGCTCTCGACAGGGAAAGGATTAAGCGCGCTCACAGTGCGGCCGCCGCCGCCTCCATTCATCAGGCTGGGTGGGCTCACAGAATTCCAGAAGTTTGCAGAGAACGCCAAGGTAACACTAGAAAGACCGACTAGAAAGATGTTAATCCTGACAAACTGCCAGAGCGTTCGCCTGAACCACAGAGAGATTGAATTCGGTCTCCCCTGAGAGGGCAGGCGATGCCGGTGGTAACAGAACAGCTTTCCAGAGCGGCCCAAAAACGCAGACGGGGGCAGGCATGGCTAGGCCGTTCCACAGTGCACCAGCGCCCTCTAGCGCGCACGGGCATCGCTCGGCTCCCAGAGAAATCCTTTGCTAAATTTAGCCACGGCTAATAGAGCCTAAAGGCAAGAGAGGTCTGGCAAGGCCTTCCAAAACACACAAGCCCATTATGTTGTCCATAAACGCTGCAGGAGAAGCAGAAAAGGCAGCCGCTGTGTGCTTAAGGGGCTCCTGACCCTTCACGTCTGGGCAGCCCAGAGCCAAAGGCACCTGGCGGCCGTTCCTGCCCATCCGCCCTTCGCTCGACTGTCGAAGAGCAACGGTTCCCAGTTCCCAGCCGTCCATTCCACTTCGGCCAAGTCTCTTCCAAGGGATTCCCACTGGGGTCCTTGAAGGTCGCTTCCAACGACGCAAACGCACGACGCTCCCAAGTGGACTGTTAGGCAACATCTCTAGGTTAAGGTTAAACAACTGATCCTTTGGGTTTTGTAGCCTGTGCCATGGGTGGGGTGGGGGGGTCACAAAGTTGGGGTGAATGAGCAATATGTGGCATTGATGAATTAAAAATTTTGTGGGAGGGTAAAAAAGTTGGAGGGGGCTTCCCCCCTCTGACACACACACACACACACACACATGGTTACAGGCCTGCTCAGAAGAAACGCTGTGGCCACACCTAAGGTTTAATCCAGATTCAGTCCGCTTTCAGAGTGAGACAACTTCTTTCAAGTGACAAGAAGCTGTTTTCTTTCAGTGTTAAATAACAGAAAATTCACCTTTGGGATAGATAATGTGGAAAGAAAATCACTGGTCACTTTACTGATGTGTCTCTCACTCTGAAGGTGGACTGAAGCTGGATTAAACCTTAGGTGTGACCACAATTTAAGTCTCGTTCCAAGCAAGTGAGTAAGACTGCCTCTCTCTCACACACACACACACTGCAAAAGTGCATAGGAACCTGTGAATTTTTGCTCCCTGATTTTGCTCCTCCTCCTCCTCCTCCTCCTCCTCCTGCCCAGGTAGTATTAATTTGGATACAGCAGCTGACAAGTTTACCACTTAATGCTGTTTTTGCTGAGTAAAAGCCCCGGCGTGATTGGATCCCTGAGGAAGCCACAGGCCTCTGCTTAAAATGCTCACTGATGTGGAGACGCCACCGAGGAAGACAAAAGAACCGTCTTTTCAAAGGTTGGCGGTGACCAGCAGAGGCGGCACAAGTGTGAAATGACAACAGCGAGGCATCTGCCTCACCTAACGGGGATTCGCTCTGTGATCAGGGAAGAGCAACACACAACGTGGACACGAAGGGCAGCCTCTGCTTCGTCACAAGGAGGACGCGTGGTCAGACGCTGCATCTCCAGGGCGCGGGGGGGGGGGGGCAATTGGCGTCTGCTTCTTCTCTCAGCAGGGGGATTTCTCTTTTATAGGTACAGGCTTTGCAAAAGAGACTTTGGCATCCTGAGTGTTTCAACCATATCCTTTCTGTTCGCATTGAAAAGATCCATATTAAGCAAGGGTTGACATTTTCGGCGCCCGGTTCACCCAGCGATTAAAGATCTGGCTGACGATGAATCTGAATCCCAGCAAAAGATTTTGATTCAAAGAGAAAAATCTGAGGAATGTGCCTTGTTCCAAGCAGCCGCGCTTTTCCATTATCATTAGCAAAATCATAATACAATGATAATAATAAATTTATAGCAATCATTATTTTATGTCCTTGTGTCAAGGAATTCCTAGTGTGTCTAATCAGAAGCAAGGAGATGGTGGTATTGTCCCAAGAGAACTACGCTCTTTGACCATCCAAAGACCTGTCCTATCTGACTTCAATATGTCCATTGGAATCTATAAGGCAAGATGACTTTTGAAAACAATAAGGATGGTCCCTAGAGTTGCTATAAATGGTCACCACAGACTTAACCCATATGACCTTACAGGACAGAATCTCCTGAGTTTTATTTCTACCACCTCTCTGTCCATCCGTCCGTCCGTCCGTCCATCCGTCCGTCCTTCCTTCCTTCCTTCCTTCCTTCCTTCCTTCCTTCCTTCCTTCCTACCTACTCAGAAGAGAACCCCAGAGCCCCTGAGAGCTGCTGCCTATTAAGGAATACTGTCTGCCAGCTACTGAGGTTGCTTATTCTCACAGCTTTTAGGTGAGGAAAGGTACAAACGCCGGCATTTCTACAGAATCAGAACCAGCGCTGGACTCTCTCTCTCTAACGCCTTCCTTTGCTTGCATTGGGTTTCAAAGAGAAAATTCCGTTGCACGCAGTTGCAAGCCCAGCCGTGGCCCATCCGACAGAGCCTGGGTGTTTTCTTGGAGTGGGAGGAGTCCTCCGTTTTGCTTTTCAACTTGCGCCCTTCAATCCCTCCTTTCGCAACTTCAACGTCCCTCCGCCAGCAGCCGCATCCCCGGCGTTCTGCCTCCTTCCCAGGGTTCGGCCCCAATGGGCTCAAACCGCTTCCTTCTCCTTGAAAGCAACGAGAATCTCCCGCTCGGGCTTCTGCAATGCATCCTTTGGAAAGGCTCCTCGGGAGAAAGAGCCGCGAGGACCGAGGGCGCCCGAGTCCAGCAGCGGCAGCGGCAGCCAAACTCGCCCTTCCCAAGCCAGCTGCCCTTCCCTTGGCGGGGAGGCCTCCGCTCTTCTCCCAACCTGGCTCCGGGCTGATGGTTTTCAGGGCCCATTGCAAAACTTACTGCTCCGGGAAATTGTCACCCAGTACAAGGAGAGGCTTCCCCGACACACAACCAGGCGAAACTAGTTTCCCGAAGGCTGAGAACGGAGCTTCTGGATCGACGGAGTGGCTGCGAACGCCCCCCAGCCCCTCACCCGCACCCCCTCCGGCGCTCGGGCAGGCCTACCTGGGTCTCTGGAGTCTGCTTAGTACATTATGACAGCATTAGCCTGATGCGATTTCTCAGTGGCGGATCAATGATCCCCGCGATGCCTATTGCGCCACCAAGAGAAGCCACAGGATGCGCCTCCTACCCACTGGGGCTCCAACCGAGTCACGGGAGGGGGGAGAGAAAGGCAGCGGAGGAGGAGGAGGAGGAGGAGGAGGAGGAGGAAGGCGCAGGGAGAGCAGCCCCGGCAGCGCCGACGCCTTCCCTCCCTCCCCGCCCGCCCGCCCGCCTCTCAGCGCAACCCAAAGGTCCCTGGCTGGCTGAGCGCCGCATCCATCACGCCGCATCTGCACCGTCCACTGGGAACCCCGAGACCAAAGCGAATCCCAAAGCGAGGGGAGGGGAGGGGAGCGGTCCCTCCCTGCCGGCTTGGCTGCCTCCGCTGGGGCGGCCCAGTAAGTCTCTCACGGCGCTGGGGGCCACGGGCCCCGTCGGAAGGCCGAGCGGTGGCCAGGCGGCCATTGGGTCCAGGGAGGAGGGGAAGGGGCTTCGGCTGGAAAGGCGACCCACACGGCGCGGAGGCAGCGGCAGCCTCGGAGCCGGAGTCCTTCGCCCTTCCCGGGGACGGAGCGCGACCCTGCGGAGCGGCAGCCCGGGAGCAGAAGGTTCCCCGGCGAGGGACCGCGGGGGGGGGGCGGGCGGGCGCCGGGCAGCCGCGGGCACGGAAGGCTCCCGAGCGCCGCGCGGCCCCCAAGGGCATCTCCGGCCGGGACCCAGCCAAGGGCGGCCTTCAAGGGCCGGACACTGGGGGAGGGGGAGGGGAGGGGAGGGGGAGCCCGTCGGGAGTCCCGGGGACGCGAGTCCTCGCGCGGCCAATGCGCCCTGGAAGCGTCCCGAGCAGTTCTCGCCCCGGCCCATCGGTGCCGAGTTGCAGCCGGGCGGGGGGGCGAGAGGGGGAGCCGTGCGGGGCCGCGCCGGCCGTTCGGGCGCCCAGGGGCCTTTCGGGGTCCCAGGATTCCTCGCCCCTTCCCCCTCCCCTCCCCTAAACTCCCCTCCCCTCCCCCTCCTTACCCCAGAGCGGCGGCGCTCCTCGGACCTCCATCCTCCGCGCTCGCGCTCGGGCTGCTGCCTGCAGGGCATCGGCTCCCCCGCCCCGTCCCTCCGTCCTCCCCCAGCCGGCGCTCCCCCGGGCGCCCTCCCGGCGAGGTCCCTGCTGCCGCTGCAACCTCCGCCCGGCCGGGCCCGGCGGGGAAAGGTTCCCCCCTCCTCCCTCCCCCTCACGCGTCCTCCGGAGTCGCCGCCGCCGCCGCCGCCGCTCGCGAGCGCCACTTGGCAAGCCAGGCGACCTTCTTCGCCCCCCCTCCCCTACCCCCTCCCCTCCCCCTCCTCCGCATCGCGCCCCCTCCCTCCCTCCCTCCCCCCCTCCCCGAGCAGCCGCCGGGCGCACCGATCCATCCGCGGCGCAGCAACCCCCTCCCCTCCCCCTCCCCCCACCCAGAGAAGGGGGGGCCGCCGGTGGGCACCGGGGCGAGGAGGGTCTCCTACCTGGCGCCCGCCGCTGCTGCCGCCTCCTCCCCGGCGGGTCACTGGGCGCGCAACAGCCGAGCGGTCCCGTTCGCGACTCGCGGCGGCGGCGGCTGAATGAGGCTCGAGGCAGACGGGGAGGAATTAGAAAGCGGGGGGAGGGGAGGGAGGGAGGGGGAGGAGGCGGGCAGGACGGAGGGAGGGAGGGAGGGAACGGAGGAGGCGAAGTGCGAGGGGAGGGGAGGGGGCTCCGCGGGCTTGGGCGCTTCGGCGGGGGGAGGCATCCGACGCCCCCCCCCCGAGAGAGGGAGGATAAAAGTCCGCGCCGCCTCCCCCCTCCTTCCCTCCCTCCGCAGCGGCGGCGGCGGCAGCAGCAGCACCGAGGGCGGCGCGGGCGGGAAGGGGCGAGAGGCGGACAGAGAGCGGCGGAGGCGGCCGCGGCCCGGAGCTGACCGAGCGGAGCCCCGAGCGAGCCAGCGAGCCAGCGGGCGCCGCCGTCACCGTCTGCCCGCCGTCGCCCTGGCACTCGGTGCGGAGCCGGGGGGGCCGCGAGGCGTCTGTGCGCCCGGGGGGAGGAGAGGAGGCGCGGACGCGGAGGGGAGCGGCGCCTCGCCCGCCGGAGCCCCCGAGGACGGCGCGGAGCCGGGGCGTCTCCCCCTGCGTCGGGGCGCAGGAGCCGCGGGGCAGAGGGCGGCGGGCGGGCGGGCGGGCGGCTGCGCGAGGCGGGTGCCACGGTCGGCCCGGGCCGCCTCCTCGCAGCCCCCGGGCGGCGCTGTCCCGAGGAGCTGTCCGCCAGCCGCGGGAGCTGTCCGCCTTCGGTGCCCGCCGGTGCCCGCCGCTCTGGTGCCGGGGCGCCCTGCCCTCGCCTGCCCTCGCCTGCCACCAGGTGTCATCTTCGAAAACGCCTCCTCCCGATGGGGAGACGGGCAGAAGGGAGAAGGAGACCCCTCTCCGCAGCGGGTTCCTCGCCAGGACTGGCACCGCCGTCCCCTGGCAGAGCGAAGCGCCCGCAAGGGAAGCGCAGGGCCGCCGGTTCAGTCCCCGGAAGGCAGAGAGAAGTGAGTCGCTTCTGAATCTCCCCCGAGGAAAACCGCCTTGACGTTCCTGCACGACCGCGGAGGCTCCATCGCAACCGGATAGCGCCCGGCAACATCTGGACGCCACAACTCCGGCTTCCAAGTGTGTGTGTGGGGGGGATAATCCGGTTTGAGTGCTCCTTCGACTCAAGCAAGAGTCTCTTCCAGTCCAAATCAGATCGGCAGGAAGAAGGCGAGCATTGAAATAGGCTGAGAAATGTTTTCCTTTTTAGAAAGGGGGGAAACATCCACACCCGTGATTTGTCCACCTGCGGTCGGATGCGCCAGAGTTTAGCCCTGGAGCAGGTGCGAGCGGGAGGCTGCCACGTCGCGTTGCCTGGCTGTCGTTGGCGCGTCCTCCTCAAAATTTAGTCTGAACTACAGCCGGTGCTCTAGAAGAGGCCGGAAAAAAAAACATTCAAATTTGTTCATTTATCAAATCGCACATCTGAAAATTTGGTTCGTCATCGAATTGCAAAACACAAAAAAACCCCAGATTTTCACATTCACATTTTCGCAAACTTTTTGCAATTTCCCCCCCATTTAAAAAGTTATTTTTATCACCTTAAACAGTGAAATACGAATATTTGATCAAAATGCTCATTTTAGCAAGCGAGAATGTTGTTCTCTTCCGTCAATTTCTGGATGTTCGAACAAGCGGCTTTTCGATTTCATGCAGATTGGAACATTTCAATAAAATGCGCGAGCCCAAATGTCATTCTGAACATCCCTAAAACCATCCGGGCATTGTGGCCCGCAGGCATCTGGCGCTGTCCAAAGTATTCCCCATGTGCCCCTCCCCTAACGTCTTGTGAAGAGATGGGATCTCTGGCCGTTCTCCTAAAATCTCCCTCACCTTTGGGTCAGTGCGTGGCCAGCGGCCTTCTTGACCAAGAACGAGAGAGGGCACTAAGGAGCCTTTCGGGGTCACATCCTGGGTCCTTGCTTATCCGAGGAAGTTGAAGCCGTGGGGTGAGTTTCCCAAGCTGCACTGGGAATTACTACTTTGGACAAGAAAGATGCCCTCTTCAGTGCCTGCGCCCTCTAAGTCAGTTTAGCCAACTTCTCCGCAAGCTGGGCCTTCTCCCGGAAGTCCTACTTTGCACAGGCCCACAACAATTCAGTGGGACACTTCCATATTCCCTCCACTTCCTCAGGAACAAGCCGTATTGCTTAGCCAAACACAGAAAGTGTACATTATTGTATTATAAGCCATGAGTTATAGTTTTTATACACTACACAGAGCTCATAATGCGTAGTTTACCCAGATTCTGTGGCTACAACATCTCTGCTATTCATAAAAAGTCTGCACACAGCTTCCCTTGACTGTTGAGGGTGTAATTAGAGAGAAGCAGAACACAGTGGATGAGTGGATGTCAACGGATATGGGAGGTCCAGATGCTGAGCCTTTAAATGAGAGGAGAATGTGTGGGGGAGTCCACTAGGGAAGGGAAGAATGTGTCTGAGAAGCAGGATTTTTTATGAATGTATTTATCTCCCTGCAAAGAATAAATAAATAAAGGAGCTGGCTAGTTTGAACTTCAGAAAACATACACAGACTTGGCTGAGTGGTTAAGGAGCCAGATTCTTATCTGGAAATACCGGGTGCGATTCTGCACTCCTCCACAAAGCCAGCCAGGTGACCCTGGGCACGTCACAGCTCTCTTCTGACCTCTCACAGCCCCACCTACTTCACTGGGCGTGTCTTGTGGGGAGAAGAACAAAAGGTTTGTCAGCCGCTTTGAGTCCCCTTAAATGGGTGAGGAAAATGGGGTAGAAAAGCCAACTTCTCAAGAAGAAAAGTCTGTTCACATCTAAAGACCTCCTGGATATCTGTCCCTGAGGGTACCTCCAAGAGGACAGTGAGAGGTCTTCTTTAGATCGCCTCTTCCCATCACTCCCAGATGAAAGGAGGTAACCCAGAACATCCTTGGGTGTGTCTGCCAGTTCTTCAGGATACTGTGGCTTTTCAAAAATCCCCAGGTGATAGCATCCCCCACCTGTACCTGCCGGAATCCAGGTATTCTGATCAGCTTAACTGGGATTATACTGGAAATGCCATATCAGGAGACGCCCTTACTGGAAACACATGATCTGGTGATGCCTCCAGGTAAATGTGAGAATGACTTCTCCAAGGCCTCTTTTGTGGGGGGGGGGGGGGGGCAAAATAGAAATAATAAAAACAACTAAAGGTCTGGTTTCAGGATACTTCTGTAGACTCCTTGCCAGTTTTTCCACGCCCCGGTACAGAGGAGTTTAACTAAACTGTGGAATTCTTCATCACATCAAAAGCTGATGACCAAACTGGACATCTTTACAAAGGCCTTAAATAACTCAGATGTATTAGTGGCTCAAATGATCAAAAGTGGCTCAAATGATCAAAAGCAGCAGTTCTACAGAGAACCATTTGCTAGGGCGCACAAATGGCCGAGTGCTCCTGTTGGTAGCCTTCCTGAGGTCATCTCTCTGGCCACCGTGAAAACCGAGGCGTGGTCACGATGCTCTTTTGGTAAACCTCAGCAGCATTCTTTCCTATCTTCTGTAGTTTATTTTAAAGTCTTCCAACGACCTTCATCTCCCAACTGGCTAATATCTAACTGTGAACACACAATCAACAATTAAAAATAAAAAATCCTGCAAGAGCCTGTGTGCTACAATCCAAGTAATGACAGCTTTTACTTCTACTGAATCCAAATTGGAGTTCCCCTTCGGTGATCCCTTACTTTTGGGTGTTGTTTATGTACCTGGAAAGAGGACCTTCAAGCTGTGTCTATTGATTCTGAAATGATTGTTTTGATTTTTCTTTTGTTTTCCCCTTGAATAACATCCCCCGGGTTGTATCGTCAAACTTATAACTTCTTTAGGAAGTGAAGTTGACAAGACAAATATAGCAGGGCTTAAATTCTCTCTCTTGAGATGCCACTGCAGAAAAGCAGAGCAAATTCTGACCAGCCACAAGCATGCAGTCAGACTTGGTTGCAGTCATCAAAGGGATTAATGACTCTTTGGCACAAATGTGTTAATCAACACTGTTTGGTGGGATGTGGGTGTGTGAAAAGCTCTGGAATTGCTTTCTCTCCTGTTACTTTCACAATACAACTCTAGTGAGGCTTACGCATAGGAAGCAACTACTATTTTTTTCTTCATTTTTTCCTCCATTTCATTTGTATTCCGCCTTTCCAAAAGGAAAGATTGTACAACGTGAATAGGATAAAAGGTTTCGGCTTCATTGTTGATCTCACATTCAATAAAGTGAACGAGACAAAACGCAGAGGAAGTTATTTGTGAAGAGGCGTCCCTAAGATTGTTCTCTTTCCTCCTTGAACATCATTTATCATCCTTATATTAAACAACAATTTTGAGATCTGCAAACTGCTAGGCAATGCCTCTTGGGGGAGGGAGGCACCACGGCCGTTCTAGCAGTTATTGTCACATCTAATTTAATGCAAAAAAGAAAAGGAAAACCTCACTTGAGCAACAATTGAAGACAAAACAATAGATCAAAAAACGATTCCACAACTGCAAAAAAACCCCACACTCCTCGGCATTAGACACATCATTTGAAGATGCCTCAATATCCCCAAAGCCTTGGTTCAAATCAGAATCAAGAGTGGCATCTGGGCCATGGGAAGGTGTTCCACGGTGGTTACGATCAGGGGTGGTGTCGTCCCTTCACACTGTGAGCCCCGTCCCATCCCAAACCTCCTTGGGTCTGAGTGAAGTGCGAGAATGGGGAAGCATTGGGGGCTGCCCTAGAAGAAGGAGGAGGAGGAGAAGGAGAAGGAGAAGAGTTGGCTTTTCTACCCCACTTTTCTCACCCATTTAAAGGGACTCAAAGTGGCTGACAAAGCTTTTCTATTCTTCTCCCCACAACAGAACACCATGTGAGGTAGGTGGGGCTGTGAGAGCTCAGAAGAGAGCTGTGACTAGCCCAAGGTCACCCATCTGGCTTTGTGGCGGAGGGCGGAATAAAACCCAGTGATTCCCAGATAAGAGTCCAGCTCCTTGACCACTAGACCGAGTCACTGGCACAGTAGTGGTGATCAGGACCGTGATCAGGGTGGTTCTCAGCCACTCTGGCATGGTGGTGGCACTGCAGGCTGTTCATGGCTCACCCCAGAGCATGCTGGGGCACCATGATTGCCTTAGTGGAAATAAGCCCATATTTAGAATAAAATGAAGAGAGGATGATTAGTTTATTCATAACTAATATAGGAGCAGGGGTAAGCAGTGGAAATAAAAAGTTTGGTGATGACATCAAACAATGCAGGTAGTGAAACCTGAGTGAGATTGTGAAGGATCTCCTTGATCTTTCTGCCACCTTTGGCACTTTTGGTCATCAGATTTTGTTGTCCAGGTTGGCCCCATTGGGATAACGGGGAACACTTTTTCCCAGTTCAAATCCTTTCTCTCTGGCCATTCATTCTCTGCTGTCTTTGGGGGATTTATGTCAAAGGTGTTCCGCATAATGGCTGGGCTTGCACAAGGGCCCATCCTGGCTCCTCTCCTTTTCTCTTCCCCTTCATTTTCTAATTTCAGAGCTGGGTTTTCAGCGCTGTATCTTTGCTGATGACATTCAGATTTTTCAGAGTTGCAAGTCCTTGGGCTCCCCTGTGTGGAATTCTGTGATGGATTGCCTGTCAAGTGTGTCCTGGTGAATGACCGACCATTGCCTAAAGCGGAATATGGACAAAACAGAGATCTTGCATGATCCTTGTTGTGTTCACAGGATTATTCAGTGGTCCCAAGGCTAATCTGCACTACAGCCCGTAGTGCATGATTAGGGAACTTCTGGAGAAGAGCATCTGCACCTTGAGGAGGCTGTTACGGTCTCCAGGTGTCTCCTGCCCGCCCAGAATCATGCACTAGGTGTGGAACACAAAATCATGTTCTACACCTTTACTAATGTTACCCAATTAGTTACCTGGCACATCCAGGCGGCAGCTGTTCACACCTTTTCCAGTGCTCCGGGGTCGCCAGGGATGCCACGCGAGTGTGCTGGCACCTTCGATGACCATAGATGTGACTGCATGTGCAAGGAGTGTCAGCACCGTCATGGTGACAGTGCTGATGCACGCACAGTCGGGAAGGGTGCCACAAGCGAAATGGCGGTGCCCTGAAGAGGACCGACCTAGGGGGGCTTAGTCTGTAGGTGACTCGTGCTCGCAAGTTTGAGTGCTAGTCGACCCTGGGTGATGGCACTCCTTTCCCATCCATCGAGCAACCGGCAGTTGATCCACCAGGGAAGGGGGAAATAACCCTCCAGCTTCTTAAACCGAATTTCATTTATTAAGAACGGCATTAAAACAATTAAAAAACAAAATAGGTTTAAAACAGTTTTAAACGGTGTGGGAAATCATCACAAGCTTCAACCAATTATTAAGGCGAAGTAAAATTTCTAGCAAAAATCTAAATTGTCTTAGTGAGAGGAGCCACAGCATAGCAGTATACAAAGAATACAAACCCTGCTTTCCTAAATCTTAGGCAAAGTAACTTACTTCCCATAATCAAGACTATTAGGAAAAGTTCCCAGAAAGAAAGCCAAGATAAATTCCCAAAGTTTCATATTGCCTATCCAGGAGAAAGTGGAAGAATGCAGTTAGAGTAGAAGTCTTCATTTTCTCTTCTCCTCTCTGACCCCACGCTATGCTAACGCCTGACCTTCTCTTTTTATATTCTAAAACTATCATTGTGTACATGTCTCCTCAGTCCAATCGTGACGTGACTGCTACATTTCCTCCAGAAACCAAATAAAAAGTGCTAATTAAAATTAAGCCTTTTGCTTAATATTTACAGTATATTCTGGCGTACAAGGCTACTTTTTAACCCAGGAAAATCTTCTCAAAAGTTGGGAGTCGTCTTATACACTGGGTGTCGACTTCTTATATGGCAAGTATGTCCCAAACTCTATATTTTAACTGGAAAAGATGGGGGTCGTCTTATACGGCCAGTCGTATTATATGCCGGAATATATGGGTACTTTAAAGATCTAGCAGTGAGGCCCTCCTGGCTGTCTCACCACCTTCAGTAGTGAGGCTGGTGGGCACCCAGGAGATATCCCTTTCGGTGATGGCCCCCAGACTATGGAATAGTCTCCCCCTAAACGTGTATCATGCCCCTTTCAGGAAGGTGGTGAAGACATACCTCTTCACACTGGCCTTTGGCTGAGATGGTTATATTTCCCCTCCCAGTACAGATACCATCATTTTAAACATGTTGTTTTAGATTTGTTGAATTTTTAAAGGGTTTTTAATGTATATTCTGTTTTAATCTGTTGTTACCCACCCAGAAACCTTCGGGTATAGGGTGGGATAGAAATGTAAATAATAAGCAAACAAACAAACATTTCACCTCAGAATCTTGAGAGATCTCTTGTCTTATTTAAAATCCAAATGGAAATCAACTTAAATCCATCAGATAAACAAACAGAAGGAAGCCACTCCAAGAGGCATCTTTACTTCATTACTTCGTAGGCTGTTGAGTTTTTATATCTGGGGTCCAAGGTCAAAGCCGTGGGTGTTCTTTTGCAATAGTCCCATAAACCTTTGCAGCGCCCATTTATACATTAGCTATGCAAATTTAATACAAATATAATCGGTAACTTCTATAACAGTGTATCTCAGCTCCATTTTGCGCTGCCTTTAGTTACATCTGAAATTTTAGACTGCAGACGGTTCCAAATGTGTGCAAAATAGATTTATGGGGGAAGGACAGAACAGCTAACCGCTTTGTGCCCCTGGGGGCCAGGCATACCTGCTTATCAGGCCCAAGATCTTTCTTCATTTAATACCCACAGTTTGAGACAGGCAATCATGCTCAGCGTGGACCTGAAGCGTTTCAGGTTTGGTTTCCATTATGATTATTTGTGATCCCTTTCTTTGTATTAACCCTCCTGCCATTTGCCGCCACTATGAGTCAATAGCTGCTTCTCCGGCAGTTCAAGGCCATAATCAGAGGTGCCGTTAGCCTTGTTGTACAGACAGCCATTTTGCACCCATCCCAGGGGTCACATCCTGTCCCTGTTGCAGTCACCTGCCTGCTTAGAAGTGATTGCAAATAGTAGTGCTGCTCTGTAAAGCAGAACTACAATGATAAAATTCCAAGTAAGGATGGGAACGCATCCTTACCTGCTAGGTGCAAATGGGGAATCTGCCCCCATGTGGCCTAGCCCAAAAAGGCTGGCGTGGGGGTGGGACACCCCCCCCCCAGTCCTCCTGCCATTGGGTCGGAATCGACTCTGGGGCGGACAGGCTGCTCCTGTCCCATCCCCGGGTTCCTGTGGGCTGTAGCCGACCGGATTGGGTCAGCTACAGCTTGCAGAGACCCCATCCTCCCCCCCCCAGGACTGCGTCCCTCCCCAGACATGCAGGTGCGAGCAACGTACCTGCTTGCCACTGGAGTCTGGACTGGGAAGCCCGGGGTCATGGCTTGGTTTGATCCCAGTCACACAGTTGCAGAGAGTGATGCAATCATGGCAGCACCCTGAAGAGGACCAGGACCAGGATCACTCACAGCTGAGTGACTGATCGTGCACAGTTTAGGTGGTAAGTGAGTCGTGCTCACAAGTGCAAGCGCTAGTCAGTGTTGCGTGATTGGACTCCTTTTCTGTCCAGTGGATGGGAAGGCAAGCGCAAAATTGCCCAAGGTCTATTAATCTTGCCACCAAGTTGCAAAATGCTAAAACGGGGCACACCCTGTCCACCCGGAAGCGGTGCAAATGGGGCATTCCAGGTTTGACTAGCCAGTGACTAGCACAGCTGTGGAGCAAGTTTTTGTGCTCCACCACTATCCCAGGGCCACGGTGGGGGAAGGCTCCAGCACACATGGCGATGCTTCAGGGGTGGCAGCATCTCTGTGTGGAGGCAGCGCTCCATCTTGGAGGATCCCCAGGCCTTCCCTTTTGACAAAGTGTGAAAAGGCCCAATGTTCCTTAGGGATATGCAGAGGAGGTGATGAATAGCATGGGATCCAATCTAGTACACAGAATGCACGAAGAACTGAGGCCAGAATATTTTGCAAGAGCTTCTCCTCCTTTTTGAACCAAGGTCTGAGTTTACTAATATGGATGCTGGTGAACAAAGATGGGTTCTGGTCTGCTACAGGGGTCTGGGCTGTTTCTAGTCCATTGCCTTATATTCCCATCCCAAATGTCAATTGCAAAGTCTAGTCTAGAAGTGTCCTTTGTACTTTTAGTGGCACAACATTCTCAAGGCACAGCATTCTGGGTAATAACTGCTTTCAAGTTATAAATTATTTTGACTATAAAATTATTTCTAATTAATTTTCTTGTCTCCCTTTTTGGTATCAGGATAAATGTGATTCACTTCACTGGGCAACTTATTTTATATTACTTATTTTTAAAATATTTCCATTCCACCTTTCAGTGTTATTCCCTCTAGAAGCACAGACATCAAAATAAAATATAAGATGGAAAAAAGTTGCAAAATGTCTAAAAGAAATCTGCAATAATGTTGCTTTTAACACTTTATTTTTTAATGTTGTTGAATACTCTTATTTATGATATTTTTATAGGTGTGTTTTGCTAAATTTAAAATACCAGTTATTTTCATGGAAACTGATGCCATCTGTCTTAAAAGCTTGCAGTTGAAAGAAAGCCTGCAGAAAGCTTAAATAAACCTGAGAACTGATCTGCGCTTAATGGCCATATTGGCCCTTATAGCCCAGGATTAGAAACCCTTGATAAGGAAGATGGCTGATTGCAGGGGGACAACCTGCCCCATGTCAGCCCCAAAGCCTGCATCGGTTTGGGGCCCAGTGCCTGGCGCCTTCAAGTGCTCTGAAGCTCCCAAAGGGGAGAGCAGTTTGGGCCATGGTCACACCTAAGGTTTAATCCAGCCTCAGTCCACCTTCAGAGCAAGAGTCTAACACATAAAAGTGGCCAGCAATTTCTTTTCCATATTATTTTCTGAGATATATAACACTGAAAGAAAATGGCTTGTCACTTTGCTGATGTATTCTTTCACTCTAAAAGTGGACTGAAGCCTCGATTAAGCCTTAAGTATGACCATAGCCTTGAAGGAGAAGAGAAGAGTTGGCTTTTATACCCCACTTTTCTCACCCATTTAAGAGGACTCAAAGTGGCTGACAAACTTCTCCTAACAGACACCTTGTGAGGTGGGTAGGGCTGTTAGAGCTCAGAAGAGAGCTGTGACCAACCCAAGGCCACCCAGCTGCCTTCATGGAGGAGTGCAGAATCAAACCTGGCATTCCCAGATAAGAGTCCAGCTCCCTAGCCGCGAGACCAGACTGGTTCACCCTTGGTGGCATGTTCTGTTCTGCTGACCCAATGGTCTCCTTATGCAGCCCTGATGTGCAGGTCTCTTGATAATTTTGGGCTCTCCCTTATTTAAATGGTCTATTAAATCACTTTCAATTTGTTTTCATATATATATACACATACATCTGTGTGTGTATATATGAAATTATATATGTAAATTAGAATTTGGCTTGTGAATATTTCATACTGATGTGAACTGGTTACTCTAAGTTACCATGGATATTAATAAATGAGATCAAGATCTCAGACGCAAGAGGATATTTGTGCAAGGTTAAACATGAACCTCAACAGAGACATCCCACGAGAACCACAGTTTTTCAATTTGCAAGATTTTACAGTGGTGGGGGAGTTGAATACATTTCAAGGGCTGTTTAAAAAATTTTTTTAAAACAAACCCTGTTTTAGGGATCTGAAACCTTGGCAGCCAAGGCTCAGAACGCACCGGTGAAATGAAAGGAAATCTAGGTGAAAGGTATAAGGAAGCCTGGCGTATCTCCTTCTCTGGCACAAGGTGTGTTTATGGCACATGGTGTAGCAGCTTCTGGCTTCATCCAGCACTTCAGCCCTTGCGTCACCACCAAACGTAAAAGCCGTAATCAGCATTTCTATGGTACTGTCGAGTTGATGTTCCCTGGGGGTTTCCGGAAGGGAAGCCAAAGAGGGAGTTGACAGGATATGGGACCAAATGGTTGCTCGGAAATCTGACCAGATCCAGTGCAGAAGAACAGAAACCCAAGGATGTGCTGAGTTTTTGGAGCTGAATCTTCTTTCTTCTTTCTGAAGACATTTTGCCGTCAGCAATGCAAATGTTTGTTCTTGATTGTTAGTGGGATATATAGCAGCTAGTCCCCTAAGTTCCTTCTGTGTGGTTAGTTAATGGTTTTTTCATTGTCTTCTCTGATAGAAAATTCCCCCTGTTCCCTTGGGTTCCCCTTCTTCAACAGTAGTGGCTCCTCTTTCACTAATGCGGCACTTTGCCCCCAGAGGGCTTCTGGCCTTACTTGCTGCCTTTGGAGTCTGTTCTTTGTCCTGCTGAAGGGCCCACCCTTCCTGGTCACTGGGCTGCAAAGTAGAGAGGTGGATGGATTCTTCTCTTTTTTCCCCTAGTGTCTGGTTCATATCGAATCAAATGCAAGAAAATTCATATTCATACGAATAGATCCCCTTTGAATGTAGTGGGATTCAAATTCAATATGAATGTTCGATCGAATACGAATCCCACACAAATCCCATATGAATCCCCTACAAAGCTTCATCTGAATGTATCAAAACATTTGATTTGCATTTGAATGTCGATCTTCCTATTCCTGGCAGTCACCACCACATGGGACTCAAATGACAGCCATGGATCCAGGAGAGCCGATGAGAGCGACTAAATATTTCTCATTTTCACACTTCTGCCGCTTTCTAAGCTATTGATTTACACCTATGGTCACTCCCACAATTAGCATATATTTACATAGAGAAAAGGATGCAAGGAGAGCCCTTGTAATATGTGAAACATGAATTAGCAAACACTTTCAGTGGTCCAAGACAAACGCAGTCTGTTCTGAAGTTCAAATTTTCAGCTTCTTCATCATGTGTCGCTGGTGATATTTGGAGATTGATGGGAGCAGTTAAGAGAACCTCCATTAGAGGCAGAACGATGCTGAAGAGGACAAGGTTACCATGCCATTATGCATTTTCCGCATGGAAGACCATGGAAGCTGCCTTGACCACCAAAATACAGTATCTGCAATCAGAGTCCTTGGGAGCAAAGTTGGAGGAAACTCAGGGTTTCTTCAATGAGGACACTAGATCAGAATGGTTGGTAGAAAAACGGAAAGTAAGAGCTATTTTACAAGGAGTTATTTAAAATTGCCAGTGGTTAGGGATGTGCATGGATTTTTTTTTTAATCAAATGCAAGAAAATTTGTATTCATTCCACTAGATCACCTTTGAATGTGGTAGGATTCTATTTGGATGGGTCTCCGGGGAATCCCAGTTGTGAGGGTGTCTGTGTCTCTGTTTCCTGCTAATGCGCAAAACAGTTTCTGAGCCCGAGGCCGAACTGTCACTCGCGGTAATTAACAGGACATTTTGTAGCCACTTCAGGTTCCATGTGCCTGATGCTTCGTTTACAGTCAGTGACAGTTGAATTTGAAAACGAGTCATGATTGAAGCAACAGACGACAATGAAGAAGTGAAATCAAATTGGATAGAGCATGTTCTGAAAAACAAGCTTATATTCAGAGATAACGGAAGGAAATTAGAAGGAGAAGCAGCACATTTCAGAGAAGCTTGTGCTATGTTCACTTCACTGATGTTTAGGATATCTCTCTGTTGATGTTAATAAATCTGCCCGCCGATACGATCAGCTATCTTTCTTCGAATATTGCACCAACATCAATTTATGGGTAAGGTCTACGTATGTACACGAACATTCATAACATTAGAAATTCATATGAATTTGGCAAATTCAGACATTCGTATTCAAATCAAATATTGGTAGATTCGAAGATTAACATTTGAATTCTAATTGAATGTTTTGATACATTTGTATGAAGCTTCGTGAGGGATTCGTATGGGATTCATATGCATTCCTATGAGATTCCTATGGGATCTGTATGGGCTTGAATATTCATGTCAAATTCGAATCCCACTACAAAGGGGATCTATTTGAGCAAATAGGCATTTTCCTGCATCCGATTCAATATGAGTCAAATAAAAAAAACCCACGTTCATGCACGTTCCTGGTAAGGACAACTGCAGACAACCGTGGAGCATTCGTGACTACTTTGAGCAGAGGATCTGTCGGCAACGATACAAAAGGAATTTCTTTTATTGGCGACTTGCGGTGGGGGTGACCTCTTTTGGTTCCCCAGAAGTTGCTCTCATATAATTTCTAACTGGAAGAAAATCACTTCCAATTATGTTATGTATTTTTCCCTTGATTTTTAAACGCAGCTTTGGCCCACGAAATGCACCGGAAGATGGGTCCTTAGCCATGCAAGTAGACATATGTTTGTGTCAAGACACATACAGGTTAAATGCAGACTTTTTGTACTAAGAGCATCACAGATTGGACTAATGACTGAGTACAGTAAAAGGGAGGATAAGAAAAGACAGAATTTGTCTGCTCAGTGGTTGCTAAGGCATGGTATAGCATTACAAGGGTTTCTGTCACCTTCAGCACAGATTTATCCTAAATATGAGTCATCTGAGAGTGATGACAATAGTTCAGCTGCATTCAGAGATGGGGACCAGGCCAAGATTCAGAACAAGTCACCCTTAGGCAATTGTCGTGCTCCCACTCACCTGTCACGGACAACCGCTGAGGCCAACTTTCAGCTTTTCTTCCTTTTCCTAGAGGTCTAATCATAATAGGGGGCTGAATCTCCGTGGGATGGCTTTCATTTTAATTCATCACAAGGTCTTCTAGAAAAACCTCATCAACAGAAACCACAGAAGACTAGACATGTGCAAATTCAAAATGGACACTTTTTTTTTCTTTTAATACCATGGCTTTCCAAAATGGTTTTCCAGGCACCCTCCTTTGGTCTTGTGGTTAGAGACCTGGACTGTTGTCTAGGAATACCAGGTTTGATTCTCCTCCACCAGCTGGGTGACCCTGGGCTTGTCACAGCTCTCTTCTGAGCTCTTCCTGCTCCATTGACTTCACAGGGCGTCTCTTGTGGGGAGAAGAAAGGAACGCTTTGTCAGCCACTTTGAGTTCCCTTAAATGGGTGAGAAAAGTGGGGTAGAAAAGCCAAGCGTTATTCTTCTTCTTCTATTTCGATGCTCCCTGTGTTTTCCTAAGTTTTTATGGAGTACTTGCCTCTTCCTTGGATCAAAGAGTTAGGCAATAACATGATGCACATGTACCTCACTGGAGCCTGTGGAACATATTTCAGAGCAGACAGGCGTAGATCAGCACTTTTGTTTCTCTGATTTTACTCTATCTGTACCGGTTGCTCAACAGCATATGCCCACTGGATGGTTCACTAAGGAAGGAAAAAATAAAAGCAATAATAAAATGCATTTAATAGAAAGCAGCATAGATTCTTTCCCCCCTGGTAAAGAAAGAAATTAACCAGTTGGCAGAACAGATGTACAATACATCACAAATCAAACACTGAGTATTACAGTTGTTTAATGCTATGATCTATTGTTATTTTTGGCTTCGTGGTTGTAAGCTATTTTGGGTTCATCTGTGACGCAGAAAAGCTGGATATAAATTACTTGAACAAACAAACAAAGCCAAAAATGTTTGCATCTCATCGTACGTTGAAAGGGGTAATGAAGGTGCCTTAAGACAGAGTGAACATCACTACAAGATGCAGAATTTTAGTTCCAGTGAGAAGAGACAAAAATACTTTGCACTCCAAGCTCTCCTCAAGCTAGAGGTTCAGAGTTCTGCTCTGTTCTCTTATTTCTCTGTTTAGCAGAGTATTTGGATTGGGAAGGGAAGGGAAAACACATTTACTCACTTGAACCGGGGCAGACGATTTTCAGTCCTACCACCATCCCACTTACTGGATGGGGGGGGGGGGAGGAAGAGGAGGAAGAAGAAGAAGAAGAAGAGTTGGCTTTTCTACCCTGCTTTTCTCACCCACTTAAGGGGACTCAAAGCGGGTGACAAAGCTTTCTATTCTTCTCCCCACAACAGACACCCTGTGAGGTAGGTGGGGCTGTGAGAGCTCAGAAGAGAGCTGTGACTACCCCAAGGTCACCCAGCTGGGTTCAAGGAGGAGAATCACACCTGGTATTCCCAGATAAGAGTCCGGCTCCCTAACCACTAGACCAAACTGGCTCACTTAAGTCAGGCCCCCATGGGATGCAGGAGGTTGGACTTTGAGGCCAGAGGACACATTTCCCCAGTGATGAAGTTTCCACCCAGGACCACTACAGAACCAGCCAGAGACAGCCTCAGAATTAGGCCATTTGAGGGATCTGGCAATGGCACCAGGCCCTTGGCCATCTGCCTCAGGGCCACAGGGGCAAGCCGGGCCCACAGTCCTTTCCAAAGCAGTGGCTTTTCCCGTGCCAGAAAAGCCGCATTGCCAGAAGCCAACTGTGCTCCAGGAACAAGTCAGGGGCCAGAAGGCATTGGATGCTGCAGCCTGAGAAGGCCATGTGGATCCTACGTGGGTTAACTCATGACCCAAATCCATCGACAGTTAGTGCTCCTATTATTCTATTTAACTTCCATTCTTGTCCTTGCTTTCTTTGCTTCTAATTCACTATTAGACACTTAAACCTGCTGAGATGCTGATATTTATGTTTACAGCCACCCAGAATGCTTCATAGAGGGACATTCCAACCCTTTTTGCCTATAAGACGTTGCTGTCCTTTTGTTCCAATATGTGGCTTCTCTGAGGGAGATGCCCACAACTAAAGCCAATGCAAACAAAATCAGAAAAAGCCGTAGATCTTCCTAGCCTTCTGGCAAAAATGAATATCTATAATAAAAATGTGGCTGTACACTAAATTATCATTGTCCTAATGCAACATCAAAGCCTAAAATTCCTACCATTGCCGTAAAGGAAGAGACATTTATCTTCCCGAAGTCTCCCCCCCCACACCTTATTCTTCCTGAGATGTTAGCCCAGCCTTAATCAGGAAAACAGATGTGTCGGACATGTGGAGACCAGTAGAGTGGCTTTAAGCTAACCACATGAAAGCTGCTCATTTTTCTGCTTGTCCAGCATTATATTCTATAATTTTCTGCAGGATGAATGGAAAGAAATGGAAGAACCGAAAATTGCGCACAGAGGATCCAAGGCTCCATTCTGGATGGGGGGGGAGGGAGGTTATGCTCCAGATTCAGTCCTACAAATGCTTCTTATTTCTCAAACCTTGTGTTGATCCTTTGATGGCCCTGAACAGGTGTTAGGAGGCAAGGAAGGTCAATCAAGTTATTTTCTTGTATCCTAGTGGGGGAGGGAGACATTTAGTTTCTGAAGAGAGCAGCACTGAAATGACTAACTGCACATTGCATTTGTGATCCTACCCATATTAAGGTTGCACGGCCACATGTCCATACATCCACACTCCCAGGAGCCCCAGAGTAAGCTCTCCAGATGTGTCCACCTAAGCCATACCAACTGCCTTGGCACTGCCCTTTCCTGCAAGATGGGAAATTTCTGCATCCGCTTTCTGTGGTTTGTTAAGGGGTGACTCCATGATGGGGGGGTGAGGTGGGGTGAGGGAGGAAACAAGAAACTCTTGTTTGTCCAGTCTGACAAAGCACAACAGAGGCATTGCCAGAAGAGGATTGGAGCTAAGGATGAGATCTTGCCTGATTCGCCAGTCAGTTTAGTCTAGTGGTCATGGAGCCGGACTCTTATCTGGGAATACTGGGTTTCATTCTGCCTTCCTCCGTGAAGCGACTTGGGCTAGTCACAGGTCTCTTCTGAGTTCTCACAGTCCCACCTATCTCAAAGTGTGTTCTGTTGTGGGAAGAAGAACAGAAGGTTTGTCAGCCCCTTTGAGTCCCCTTAAATGGGTGAGAAAAGCGGGGTACAAAAGCCAACCTTCTTCTTCTTCATACTAAGAGCCCTTGAATTCAGAGACTGGAAGGGGCATTTCCCACCTGTGTCGTGTCTGTGTGTTTTCCTTTTCAAACAGCAGCAACTGTATGCAAACCTGGTGCACGAGGGCTTTTGTACCCAAAGATATGTCAGAGGAAGATCAGTTCATGCTTGCGCATGGCTCCAATGAAGTCAGCAACTCACACAAATCCATATAACCTCCGGGATCAGCTGATAAGCCGGCGTGCCTCGGTCTTTTGAGAACCAAGGCCTATACTAGAGCTGCACTTCAGCCAGGGGTTGTAGCTGGTTTCACTCTGATTCCTTACAGTCATATTTTTACA
Source organism: Aspidoscelis tigris stejnegeri (assembly GCA_023333525.1). Lineage (NCBI taxonomy): Eukaryota > Metazoa > Chordata > Lepidosauria > Squamata > Teiidae > Aspidoscelis > Aspidoscelis tigris. The sequence continues at coordinate 606,930 of JALMGA010000013.1, read as the reverse complement.
GGATCTCGGAAACCTTTCAAGCAGTAAATCTTCCATTGTGCAATAAACTCTCGGTGGTCAGCAACCTTCCCATTTTGCACTTCTGCCAAACTGTATGATATTATTACACAGTGAGAGCTGCAGTGTGGAAGAAGGAGAGCTGCCCTGATCCTCATGAAGCCCCAGGTGCAATGTTCTCATAGTTGCACAGGCAAATGCTGCATGGAGGTGGGGCACGGCAAGAGGGCTGCAGCTGTGCAGTCATGTGCCACACCGCCACTCAAGGCAGCAACAGCTTGTCTGCACTTCACCCAGGCCAAGGTAGGTCTGGGTGACGTTTGTGAGGGGCCAGCGCTCTCAATAGATGAACGCCAGCCACCGGCCTTGATCTCACTGTCCCATGGTACTTAACTGTGCAAAGACCCTGTGACATGTTTTAGGGTCCATGCATAAGCAGCAGCACCCCAGGTTCTGTGCAAGATAATTATCATCAATGTGGATCTAGGCTGTTTCATATCCATATATTTTTGGGCTGTGAATCCCAAAAACTGTCTCTTTTGTGCAATGTAAACTGATGAGTGGGACAGCCACAGCAACATCAACGAAATGAGCATGGAACTCATAATTTGCCCAGGCTGCTCAGAAACCCAGGTCGGTCCTGAAGATAAGAGTACACCTGGGCACATGTAGACACAGAAAGATGAGTCAACGGTGCTTCCGTAAAGCTGGGATTTTTTTTTCTTGGTGTTAGAAGAAGAGTTGGCTTTTCAACCCCACTTTTCTTACCCATCTAAGCGGACTCAAAGCTGATGACAAACCTTCTGTGAGGTCAGTGAAGCTATGAGAGATCAGAAGAATGCTGTGACTAGCCCAAGGTCATCCAGCTGGCTTTGTGGAGGAGTGCAGAATCAAACCCGGTATTCCCTGATAAGAGTCCAGCTCCCTAATCACTAGACCAAACTGGCAAAATGGGCTTAAAACTATACTGTAACATCATCAGAAACCACAAACAAAACCTTTATTTCTAAGATTTCTTTCCTCTGCTCTCGGATACTAGAAAGGTTACGTCTCCTTTCTAGGTTTTTCGAAAGATTCTTATCATATAACAAAGCAAAAGCCATCAGTCGATGAGATTAGATACGTTTTCTAGGTCGCAAGCTAAGAGCCAGCTAATGCTCCTGGCGTTCCTTGTCTAGGAATGTTTGTTAATTTGAACTCCCCTCCCATGTTGCCTCCCTTTAATCTCCCCACCAGCTGTCTCCCATAAAAAGATATTTCTGTTTTTAGTTACAAATCTGTTTAGAGGCAAAAACTCCATCATAAATACACAACCAGGCGCTTGGTTTTTATTTTTCATTTTTTAAGAGACATTTGTAGCTTTTGTTTTGCTGACAATTAGCAATCAAGTCCTGATGGAAAATATATATATATTTGTTTGGTAGTGCAAACTGCATCATACTTAGCCTGAAGAAACGTGGGTTTTATCAGTCGTCTGCCTTCCCACCTCTGTTCCAACAGCAGTTCCTCAATCAGGCCAGGACTGACAGTGTTTAAAGCTGCATAGGCCACATCTCAAGTGAGAACATGATTTCAGCCCAGACAAGTGAGAAAGAACCTCACAGTAGGGATGGGCATGGATTTTTTTGTTTTGTTTTTGATTTGTATTGAATCGAATGCAAGAAAATTGATATTTGTTCAAATAGATCCCCTTCGGATTCAATACAAATGTTCAGTCCCATACGAATGCATGTGAATCCCATAGGAAGCTTCATATAAGTGTATCGAAACACGTGATTCAGATGTGAATGTCAGTCTTCAAATGTGCCAACATTCAATTCAAATACATACATCCAAATCTGGCCAAATCCGTACAAATATTGAATGCTACGAATATTTGTGCACATCCCTATTCACAGAAATTTCATCATTATTAACTGAATTATTCCTTGGGGGAGCCACTCGTGAGCCACAGAAAGCGCAAACTCAATGTACCACATAAGAACGCCGATAGCCCTGTTCAAGGGGCAAAGGGAAACGTTCACTTGATAGCCTAGGACCTTCCAAGTGGAGGAGGGCCCCAGTGGTCCGTTTTATTGTCCACGCTCTTCAACATTTATATGAAGTCACTGGCTGCCAGCAGAAGGTGTGGAAGGAGGTGTCTTCAGGACACTTTATTCCTTCTGAGTCAGGGCAGGTGGTTTGGGTGGCTGATCATTGCCAGGAGGTGGCAATGGGCTAGATCTAGACTAGATCCAATCAAGACAGACAGAGCTACTGGGTATCACAGGCTTTCAAACCCAGGAACCTGGAGCCACGCAGGTCTGGCTTGGTTTATTTTTCCCCCAAACTAGATACAAGGTTTTGGGGTACTTCTGGACTCACTGAAGTTGCTTGGGGCTCAGGCAGCAGCTTTGGCCACAGGTGTTTATCTCTGACTGCTTCACCAGTGTTAGGCCTCCTGGTGAGTGCAGAGGCATGGCGTGAAAGTGCCCTCTTGTCTGCACCTTAGCTTCCCCCACCATGTCTGTCCCCACCTCACCTGGAGCGGCTTCAGTGTTGCCTCCTCCTTCCGTGCTCCTGATCTGCTACAACCAATTCTAGCTCCATAGAACCATCTTGGACGCTTCCGTAGAGGCCGGCACAGCCTTAGAGGGATATGGCTGTGCTCTTCAAATACATGAAAAGGCCTTGAATAGGGATGTGCGCTGATATTCGTAATGTTCGAAATCCATGTGAATTTGGCTGAATTCGGACATTTGACTCCTAATAGAATGTTGGCACACCTGAAGACTGACATTCCAATTCAAATCAAATGTTTTGATACATTTGTATGAAGCTTCACATGGGATTTGCATGGGATTCATACAGGATCCTACCACATTCAAAGAGTATCTATTTCAATGAATAGGAATTTTCTTGCATGTAATTCAATACGAATTGAATTTTTTAAAAAATGTGCACATCCCGAGTGTTAAGGGAAAGAGCTTCGTGACCTCTTCATAATTCTAGAATGCAGGACAAAAAATTCATAACAAGGCAGATTACAACTACAAATTGGGGTGGGGGAGTGAAATACAATAACAGCAGTTCAGTAGGACAAGCGTTGACCTAAATAGAGGGTGGTGTCCCCCTTCGTGGGTATATTCAAGCCATCTGTGGGAGATAATTAGTCCTGCGTGAAGCAGAGAATGATGATGGCTTCAGTTCATATGTTAACTGCTACAAATTAGACATTGGAAAGATTTCCATAACACGGTTCTTGATTTGGAGCAGACGTATCTGATACTTTTCCTGTAACATATCCATTCTGAAAGCGTCAAATCTGCCCTGAATCCACTTTGAACCTGCCCTCAAACCATGTCGGATTCACTCTGGTTCCATCGCAGAACGTCAAATCTTATGAATATTCGCGCACCTCCCTACGCAGAGCCCTTCAAACAGAGTCCGCTGCAGGTGGGGTTCTATAGCCGCCCGGCGCCCCAAGGAGGTTTTCACGTTTCCAGGTGGAGCCACCAGCTGCAGTCCAAGTAGGCAAGAGCTCTTTACAATGCAACCAACACAACAAATTGCTCTGCAGTACAGCCACAGGCCAGCCATAATCAACCAGTCAAATTTCAATTACAGCTGGGTATTTTAAAATGCCTGGGTGAACAAACTAGTCGTAAGTAATCATCAAAAGTCATTAGAGTTGCCGCTTGCTTTGGTTCAGACGGGAGGCGACTCCTCGGCTTCATTCGGGGATTTGCAAACTGTGTGAGTTTCACTCCCATAAAAGGAGCCACGGGGAGTTCGGTTATTTTCTGCAGGCTTTATACAGAATGTATTTTACGCACGTTTCCAGCACGGAGGTGGCTGCCACAGCGTTCAAGGCAGAGGAAGGACTGGAGAAAGCAGGGATGCAGCATTTGACTCTGAGGGGCAGCAGCAATTTCCGTTCTTGGTGTTTGACTGTTTGGGGAAGGGTCCCCCGTGGCGGGGGAATTTGCCCTTTGCTTCCCAGTCTGCTCCGTCGCCCGGCGTTATCAATATTTCCCAAGCAAAGCTGTGCCGCACACCAGCGTGTCTGTGGAGAAGGAGGCCGAGGAAATCAAAGCAAAGGAATCACACGTCCCAGTGGTGTAATATTTCGCCTTGAAGAAAGGTGCAATTAAGTGAACATGAAAGATCTCTGGCAGAGACAATCTGCTCCATCTCGGACAGAGTGACTTAAGGGGCTTCCAACCACCACATCTGTCACAGGGGGGATGTCGTGGGTCAGTCTCTGTCAGGCACCATAGTTTTGCTACCTTTTAAGATTGCTAAACCACTAAACGCCTCTCAGGAGAACAGGCCTGTGACATCAGTCAAAATGAAAAAGGGAAGCTTGGAATCTTCTCAGAGTGAAACGGGACTTTCAAAGACCATGGAGACATACATCTTCACCCTGCCCTTTGCCTGATGCAGCGGCATTGCCTGTTTGGTCAAGTGGTTAGGGAGCCGGACTCTTATCTGGGAGTACCGGGTTTGATTCCACGCTCCCCCGTGAAACCTGCTGGGTGGCCTTGGGCTAGTCACAGCTCTCTTCATGAGCTCTCACAGCCCCACCTACTTCACAGGGTGTTCTGGTGCAGATTTGTCTGCAGCAGCAGAAGAACAGAGGATGTGTCAGTTGTTTTGAGTCCCCTTAAATGGGTGAGAAAAGCAGGGTAGAAAAGCCAACTCTTCTTCTTCAACAACTCTTTGCTATTTCCTCACCCTGCAGGTATTGAGTTTGGGGACCTGGATGAGCAATCACAAAGGCAGGAAAAGCAACTCGGGATGATCAGGCGTCCGCAAACGGAATTGGACAGACACAAATGCTTTTCACAGCATGCCAAGAGTTACAAGATCAGACGCCCGGCTAGTAAATTACCAGGCTCCGGTTTGTCAAAGAGGCATTTTATGTGCAGTTGGCAAATTAGGAGAAACAGTCCAGAAACTCCCCGGTAAAAAGACATGCTCCTCATCTCTGTTTTTGGCTTTATTTGTTCTTTCAGATGATATTGGAAGTTTTAAAAGGAGAGGAAAAGATTTTTGAAGGGCAGCTGGCTAAACTGCACTTGCGCACTAGGAAGCACCGCAAATGGATGGTCATCAGAGTTAACTCGCTGCAAGATACGTGGAGGCTCTTCTCAGAACAGCCCGCTGAAGAATTCTCACAGCAACAGAAGGACAGTGGAGACCTTCGCTTGGCAGCACTCTGAGAAGAGCCTTATCACTCAGTTAGGGTTCAGGAAAGTCCACAAATAAAATGGGTGGAAACGGAAAGGTGTGAGCAGTCAGGCCTGAAGGTGGATTGAAGAAGGATTGAAGGGAAGGTGTGGCCACGGTCCCCCCTTCAGATCCATCATGAACAAAGCTCTATCACAGCAAGATCAAGCAAGTTGACAACCCATCTGGCTGCTTTCCCTTTGGCCAGTTAAATCAAAGGACGAAGAGGAGAGATAATTAAGACGTGCCCACTGACACTGTTTGTCTTTCTGATTTTGCTATACACAATGCTCTTTTGTTGCCTCCAGTCCTTTGCAATCCTTTAGAACTAGTGTTAAAGCTCATCTGTTGCAGCTCAAAATGGAAATGATATCCCCCCCCTTTCCTTTCCCCAGTTCTGTATTGTACCAATAGCTCTTTCTTGTCCTGCTCCCTCCGAATGCATTTATACTCCAGGCAGCAAGGAGGAGACTTCCGCAGGTCATTGCTATTAAAGGATGTTACCTTCCCTCATTAGCTAAGAATCTCCAGGTCAGCTCCTACATTAAGGAATGCTAGTACCGCCAGGTGTTCTGACGCTGCAGTCATAAATAGGTCAAACAAAATGCCATGGATAGAAGAGAACAGAGAGAGGCAGCAATCATGCTAAAGTCATACAGGATAAAAGAAGGAGGTTGTTGCTAAAGACCACGCGGTGTTCAGCTGGTGAACGGATCATGGAATACAAAATGCATATGATGCTTAGGGATATACAAAATGTATTAAACCCACATGCACACTCCTGAATATTCTAGAAAGCATTTTTTTTCAATGTAAAGCGAAGGAGAGCCCATTCATGGGAGAGGAAAAGAAGGAAGGAAGGAAGGAAGGAAGGAAGGAAGGAAGGAAGGAAGGAAGGAAGGAAGGAAGGGGCAACTGATGTTTTTTTCCTTTCTTCCTCATTTTAAAATCAGTAGAGAAGGGAGAATGCCAGTTTTCTTTCTTACTAAGATCATGATTCAATCTTGCTACATTTAAATTCATATAATGCTCGAAATGTATGAAAAATGCCCTGTATTTCAAGTCACATTCCAATCATTTTAGTATAATGAAGCAACGTGCTTCTCTCTCTTTCTCTTTGAGTAGCCTATTCCATTCTGGAGCTGCCAAATATTAGGAGGAAATGAGCTGCTCATTATTATAGGATTAAGATCATTCTAAGAGTGTCAAAGATGTATTAGGATTTACACTGCAAACTTTATACCTTAATAACTTTTTAAAAAAACTGTCTAGCAAACACAAAGCACATAATAGCAATAACAATATTTAAAAAAACACAACCAAACATATATGAACCATAAGCACTAGATTTTCTACTTCCAATCCTCTTCTTAGGCATTGCGGATTGATTTAATATTCTGCTTCTCTTCTCTAGCCACTTGTTCCTCCTCCTGGTTTATTTCTGTCTTCAGTCCTCGAACCCCATAATTAAAAGTTCTTTGGGGTCCATTCCTGCCAGCCTCATCAGTTTTACGATCCAGTCCCCCACAGGTGGCATTATTGTCAACTTCCGTACTTCTGCATAATAAGGCTGTGCTCAGACATGGCAAAAGGCACACCTCAGAGGGTCAGTGGGGGCATCTCCAGGCACTTTTGGTCTGGTACCAAAATTGGGTTCAGCAAGGGGTGTCCCATGTGTGCCCATTCTGAGCCAAAGGCTTGTGTGGGGATGTGGCCAGTGTGTGTCCCTCATGTCCCCAAGCCTTCTCCAATCCACCTTTTCTAGCCCAGAATGTTCAGGAGAGGAGGAGGGGGCAGACTGGTGTGCGAACATTCCCACCTTGAAGCCTTCTCTAAGGGTGTGTTCAGATACAGCAAAACAGACACCTCAGAGGCACCTCAGAGAGGTAGTAGGTGACACTCATGTTCCCAATTCTTCTCTAATCCACCTTTTCTAGCCCAGAATGTTCAGGAGAGGAGGAGGAGCAGACTGATGGGTGAACAATCCCATCTCAAAGCCTTCTTTAAGCCTTCCAACATAACAAAGGGACACCTCAGAAGTGCCTTGTAGGTACAATGTGTGGCCTTTGTGTTCCCAACCCTTCCCTAATCCACCTTTTCTGAACTAGGTATCTAGCAAAGCTATGAATTCATATTGCTCAGCCTTTGAGTATGGCTGTGTTTTCTAGTGCAGCTGCAAACATTTTGATCTGTCCTCAAAGATTTTGGAATAAACATCACCCTGAGACATCCAAGTTATTAATCTGGCAATTGCAACAAGAACTACTTGAGAGAGATCACTTAACATTTTGCTCGTTCATCTACTATATTAAAGTGGCCCACTTCAAATGTTTGTGTTGAAACATCTCATTTCAGAAACTCAGAGCGCTATTGACATATAATCCCCACCCCAGGAAGCTTCACTTGGAATCAATAGAACTTTAGGTTTTAGAAAGAAAGCCATTCCCTCTTCTTCTTCTTCTTCTTCTTCTTCTTCTTCTTCTTCTTCTTTTCACTTCACTTTACAAGAACCCAAATGATGGGAGATGTCTGTTACAGGGCCACCAGCGCTCCAGTGGTAGGACGCTACACCCTTGCGTGCTGCTGCTCCAGGTTGCTGTGTCCCCAGGCAAGGACATGCAGTTGAACATGGGAAGCAGTCCTGGGAAGACGCTAGGGCTGGTCATGCTACTTTCATAAGTGCCAAATATGGTGAACCCACATGAGAGCTGCTAGGTGAAGGTGAGGAACATTTTTTGACCACCCCCGGGAGGGATGCGCACAAATGTTTTTCTCGTGTTTGAACTGTGTAGAATAGAATGTATGAAAATTGGTATTAATTCAAGTAGATCACCTTTGAATAGGGTAGGATTAAAATTCAATTTGTTCAATACAAACAAGAAAATAAGAGTAGCCCTGTTGGATCAGGCCACAGCCCATCTAGTCCAGCGTCCCATCACACACAGTGGCCCACCAAATGCTCATGGGCATCTCAAATAGAGACAAGGATTAAACTTTTCCTGCTCTTGAATCCCAGCAAATGGCATTAGAAGTGCCCTACTTCCCCACCACCAGCAGCCTGATAGATGTACCTAGGCATTCATTCTAGTAGCCATTGATACATCTGTCATCCATAAATTTGTCTAACCCTACCTTGAAGTGATCTAGACTGGTAGCTGTCACCACCTCTTCCGGCAGCACATTCCATAAACCGATGACCCTCTGGGTGAAGAAATACTTCCCCTTGTCGGATCCGACTCTCCTACCCATCAGCTTCATAGATGCCCCCTGGTTCTAGTGTTGTGCGATAGAGAAAATAAATTTTCTCTATCCACCTTTTCTATATCATGCACAATTTTATATACTTCAATCAGGTCCCCTCTTAAACACCGTCTCTCCAGACTGAAGAGGCCTAGACGTTGCAGCCTGGTTTCGTAAGGGAGGTGTTCCAGACCCTTAAACATTCTGGTTGCCCTTTTCTGTACCTTCTCTAGTTCCACAATACCCTTTTTGAGGTGTGGTGACCAGAATTGTACACAATATTCCAACTGTGGCCTCACCATAGATTTATAAAGAGGCAAAATGACACTTGCTGACTTATTTTCTATTCCTAATTATTCCCAGCATTGAATTAGCTTTTTTTGCTGCTGCCGCGCACTGGGTTGACACCTTCATTGAACTGTCCACCAAAACCCCGAGATCCCTTTCCTGGTGTGTTGCAGAAAGCTCAGACCCCATCAGTTTATAGACATAATTTGGATTTTTGGCCCCGGTGTGCATTATTTTGCACTTGTTAAGATTAAAGCACATTTGCCAGGGAATTTATGTTCCAGGGAATTTAAAAATTATGCAAAACACGTTCACCCAGTTTCTAATTTAGACTTACATTCCCACTAGTCATTCCTCAGCAGAAATATACAAACATGCAGGCTGGTTCCTTGAATGGAGTGTTGCTTCCATTTATAGTCTAGGACTTCATCTACCTGAGCCTTCACCAGGGAACGCGCATCTTCCTGCTCCCAGTCTGTGTGACTTCATTTTAGAAGTGAATACATCACACTCCATAAAGCATCTATAATGTGTTGCAATTTCCATCTGCAGCTCAATCAGTCTGGTCTACTAAGAAGTCAAAATGACCATTTTCCTCCATACTCTTCTGAAATGAAATGCTCAGCACATTTCACTTCTGAATGCCTTTTAGCAGAGTGGCACATTGGGCAATCAGAAACCCAAGCTTTAGAACTCGCTGGAGCAAAATGACCGCATATCACTGAATGGAAGGAGACATCGTGCCTAGAGAACACACGATAGAGAATCTGATGATATCTGGGTTCTGGAGGAAAACATTTCTTGTTTCACTTTTTTTTTTAAAAAAAATGTTTTGGTGACCAACTCACATGGTGCCAGGCTCCTTCCTATTAGGTTTGTCACGCCGAGTGCTGACTGAACTCAAGTTTTGGAGAGAAAACAGGGAAAGGTCTGAGAGAGAACTTGCAGCAAAGGTGCGGTGATAATTCAGGCATGAAGCTGATTGTCCCACCACAAGGAAGGGGAACCACTGTAGACATTATACATTCCATGAATTAAGCTGAATTTAGACATTTGTTAAACTAGGGAGGTGGGAAAGTGGCTGCACTACACACCTGCAACGCTTCCAGATCGCATTCAGGTCAGATTTGATGCTTTCAGAATGTGGATATGTTACAGGATACGTACTGGACACGTATTTGTTCATATCAGATTCATATTCATTTGTATCGGAAATGTATCAGACATGTGTGTGAACTTTTTACGAATACATTTGTATGGAATAGAATTCTACCACATTTGAAGGTATCTATTCAAATGAATACAGATTTTCTAACATTTGATTCATTACTAATCAAATGTCAAAAAAAAATTGTGCACATCGCTAAGGCTTTCAAATAGATCCCCTTCAAATGTGGTAGTGTTTGTATTCTATACGAACATTCAATCCCACACAAATTGCATAGGAATGCATACAAATAGCATACAAATCCCACGTGAATCCCATACAAAGATTCATACGAATCCTTGCAGCTACCTAGACCGGAAGTAGGGATGGGCACAAATATTCATATACAAATTAAATGTTACGACATTTGTGCCTTGACATTTGCATTCCTAACGAATATTTCGGAACATTCATAAAATGGGGAGCTGGAAAAGCAGCTGCGCCAGTCATATCTACAACAGATCCAGAGTGAATTTGACATGGTTTGAAAGCAGATTCAAACCAGAGTGGATTTGACCCTTTCAGAGCGGATATATTACAGGATACGTATCAGAGACGCATTCATACAAATTCGTACCAATACACTCCTCTAGAGTAGAATCCTCCCACATTCCGAGGGGATCTATTTGAACAAATATGAATTTTCTTTCATTCGATTGGATGTGAATCAAATGCAAAGGAAACCCATTTGTGCACATCCTTACCAGGAAGTGGTTAGCTTGGAAAAAACGCCGTCGCTCCTTCCGCCTAAAGTGCGTCTCCGCTGCACACTTATGGAGGAGCACATGGTAAGACAGACAGATGATCTGCTTTGCTCTATTCCTAAATGAAGCTTTAGAAGGTGATTATGAAAGTTGGAAGCAAAACCTTTTGGATGAAGACAGATTGGCTTTCGGAAGGGGCTGTGGGGAGAATCCCATCTCCTCAACAAGGAACTGGAGATCTATGTTCATAATAAGCCTGTCAAAAACGGGAAAAGAAACATATTGCAAAGAGATGGAGGAAGCTCTAGTGGGAAGCACCTTAGAGACATACATCTTTATTTTTAATGTATGAACCTGGGTAATCTGCAGCTTGCGTTTTCAGAAACATAAGGTGGTTCTATTGACTGGCAGCAAAGGAAGCTGGCTGGGAAATAGCTTAAAAGTAACTTCTCGCTGCTCAAATGGAAGACAAACAAAATAGCTATAACATGGTTTTCTCTTCTTTTCAAATACGAATGTCTGATTTTGGCCAAATTTGTGTGAAATTTGAATGTTATGAATATCTGTGCACATCCCTAATAGACAAGTAATCCACAAAGCCCCAGGGAATGCCATACACACATTGCAGAGTGGTTTGCTCGGGGGGGGGAGCAGTCCTCCTGAGGATGGGGAAAGCAGCACCTTCATGGACTCATCATTGGTGGGGAGTCCACTTTAATGGGAGAATGCCTTGAAGTGGTTCCCCCGGTGTTCCCTCATAGTGCAGCAATGCTTTCACTTATGTGTGGATGGCAGCACACACTGGTCCAGCCTACTGCTTGCAAGGAGCCCAGCACCGTTTCAACAGGTTCCAAGCAGTAACCCTAGAAGTGTGTTGCCTCCAGAAGCCATCTGGAAAAGGGCAGCCAGCAACTGTAGGGCCAAACTAGGGCTGGGCCGGGCCGCCATGATGGGAACAGCTCTTGTCCCATGCCACCGGCTGTCCCCCCCAGAGATGGTCTGGTCTGCTTAATCTGGCCCAAGATTGGTCCTGCCAAGTACATGCCGACGTGTGCTGCTCAGAAATAGCCTGTCCGCACAGGTCTCCTGCTTGTGGGCCTCCTGCAGTAAACCTATCAACTTTCTAATTCTCTTTGGACTAATTTGCTTTGTTATTTGTGGGGCTTCGTACAGCTGGAGCTCATGAGTGGATTTTATCCAACAGAAACTTCAATGCATTAGAGATTAATCAAAGTGAGAAATGTTGAGTCTCACGGCTTGCTAAATCTTTCAGTATTTCTGGGTGGCTCAAGGGTTCCCTGTTCCTGCCGGTCTTATGGTTCAAGAAGCAAAGGAAGAATCCCTATATCCTGAATTCTTGAGGGAAAAAATATTCTATATATCTCCTAAATGAATCTATCTTTGACTCTCCTTGGTGTTTACATTCCTTGGATGATTTGGCTTATTCCTTTAACTGGGATGGATAACATTTAGCCTTTATGGATTGCCTGCAAAGACAGAAGTATCTGTGCTATGGTAAGAGGCATCAATATGCTTGAAATGATGAGATAAACAAAATCAAAGGATTTAGATATATCTTAACCACGATTAGCTATTGAACTGAGACCTGAAAGATTAAGAAGCTCTTGCTTTTAATTACTTTTTCACAGCATTCGAGGAAAAAGAGTCCATTTTAAAATGTGCAGGTTTCTTGCTTTTTTCAGCCCTCCAAATTCCCACATGTTGAATCATCTCGAAATCAACAGGGAAACCTGGGCTTCCAGCACTTGAGAAGAATTGTACAAGTATTTGTGAACAACTATCGTTAGACATTTCTGTTGGCTATGAGAAAAACGCCGATTATGACAATGTAAAACAAATAACAGACAACTTTTATTCCTCAGCGGTCCTTTCCCCGGCTTGATGCTAACCTTCTCTGATAAAGAAGTTCTGTCTGCTTACTGATTTATTTCCAGGGATGGTCAGAGAATTGAAGAAGTTTTCCTTTTATGGTTGATATAACTTAGTCATTCGCCTTTTATCAAACGTACGTGACTAATCAACATTTAAATTGGATTGAAGTATGCCTCCTTGCTTGAAATATGGCATTAAGTGCAATGGATATGAGCTTGGGTGGAATGGGGGGCAGAGAATTAAGCCATAATCTAATAAATAAAAAATACTTCTGTTCTTTTTGGAAGGCAAGCTCCGCTGCCAGGGTTTGCCTCTCGGAGCCACTCGGATCTAGTGGTGAGGGAGCTGGAGTCTTATCTGGGAACACTGAGTTTGAATCCACACTCCTCCATGAAGTCAGCTGGGTGACCTTGGGCTAGTCACAGCTCTCTTTCTAAGCTCTCACAGCCCCACCTACCTCACAGGGAGTCTGTGGTGGGGAGAAGAAGGTTTGTCAGCAGCTATGAGTCCCGTTAAATGGGTGAGAAAAGTGGGTTAGAAAAGCCAACTCTTTTCCACCCCCTCCTCCTCCTGAGCAACTCAAAGGGAAGGCAGAACCCGAGGGGGTTCCCCGTTATTCCCAAAGGAGAAACCCTTAAAAATAATGAGAAATCAACCAACCGTCTCCTACATGTGCTGGGTGATAAGGCACTTCCCACTATTACCCACACAGACTGCCCAATTGATGTTTTTACTTTTTGTTGTTGTTACTGTTTGTCTGATTTGGTATTTTCCTTTTCATAAAAACGGCGACCGGCTCAGGACCAGCCTCCTTAATCAGTGCAAACAGCCCCTTTCTATCACCATCTGTCCTCGGATTTCCAGCTTACATAGAAAGTTCCCTAAAATCCCCAGTTATGATCCAGCTACAGTTTGGGGCCTCTGGACGCTTGCATTTCGTCCCAGGAGAAAACTCAACAGCAGGAAGGCGACGATAAAGAGCTGTGTGATGAGATGCAGATCAACTGGGCCTTTTTTTTTTTTTAGACAGGAGGAGTCTTGTTTTATGAACTTCAGAAGAAAACATTGCAAATTATTGCCTGAGGTTAAAACATATTTTAATGTAATTCCAAAGTGTTTCACGTTGCCGGCTTCATTTTGCAACCACAATAACACCCTAGTTAAGCTTAATGGGTCAGGAAAGCCACACTCAGACAAAAGAACCTTCGGACTTTCATTTGCGCCTGACGGGAGCCAAACGGAGAGGAGTTTATAAGCAATTTCAAGTAGGTACGTACATGAATATTTTAAAAAAATGCAAATAGTATTGAATGCAAGAAAAATCATATTGGTTCTAATACATCTCTTTGAATGTGGTAGGATTCCAATTCAGTACGAATGTTCCATATAAATTTGATACAAAGGTTAGATGCAAATCCTATACGAATCCCATACGAATCCATGACGGAGCTTCATATGAATGTATTGAAAGGTTCTATTTCAATTTGAATGTCCAAATTCAGCCGAATTTGTAGGAAAGTTATGGATATTCATGCCCTTCCCTCCTTTCAAGGCCAACCAGATACTTTGCCTTCTCTCGGAGAAGCTGATGGTCCATGTGCTCGTTCATGACCTTGTTCCATGGATGACCGCTTGAAAGAAAAGCAGCCTGAATTTTCTTCTAAAGAGCTTCAGGTCAGCTTCAGATTCTTTTCTGGCTCACAGCTGAAGAAACCCAGAGTCTTTGAAGAACACGAATAACAGGGCACCTTCTCTTCTGCCTTCTGTGGCCTTCATGAATCTGTTCTGTGAACTTTTGTGCCACAAAATGCGGCAACGTCAGACTCGGTATTGAAGGCAGAGAATTCTGAAGGGAAACTTCATTTCACCCCTTTGGAAAGCAAAGGCTGCTCTCTTGCTTCTCGGGTCAGCTGTTCTGTGGATTAGTGGGGAATTGGCTCTTAATCCATGGCAGCCTACAGATCAAGAACACCGGGGGGGGGGGGGCAAGATGAAGACAAAGGCTTGGTCTCCCCCCCACCAACGGTCCCAAACCATAGGAAGTGGCTGCCCTTAATTAACCCAGATTGAATTAATGCCTTTTGCCTCTATATGTTTATGGGTGTATTAAAGAAGAACATTCTTTCCATATCCCTTTCCCAGCTTTCCCTTCTATTATGCAAAAATAGCACTATTACAATGGAATGGAAAGAATACACGGGGGTGGGGGTGATGGAAAGGAGCAAGCAATTTAACACACGCTCACCCTCCTTGGAAACAAAAACAGACAAATTAAGGAGCATTTTTTAATGAATCATCCGGCTGTGCTAAACTAGGAGAAAACACAAAGCCCACTTCACCTGAGCTTCCAAACAGGCTTCATTTCCACATGGGAGACCCAGAATCTTGGGGGCAGGAGGAATCCTTGGCCCCACACCGGAAGCGAGGTCCACAGCAGCTGCTCACCACGTGTCTTGTTTAGGGATGGGCATGTTGTTCTGTGTGTGTGTTTGATTCGTATTGACACAAATGCAAGAAAAATGGTATTCATTTGAATAGATCCCCTTCGAATGTGGAAGGACTCAAGTTCAATACGAATGTTCAATCCTATACGAATCTCATATGAATCCATGCAAATCCCATACAAAGCTTCATATAAATGTATCAACACATTCCATTCAAATTTGAATGTCAATCTTTGAATATGCCAATATTCGATTTGAATACTAATGTCCAAATTCGGCCAAATTTCTAATGCTATGGATATTTGTGGACATCCCTAGTATTGTTCTCTTGCTGTCTTTGAAGCTAGAGAAGGATAGGTCCCCGGCTTTGAAGATGCTATTTGAGCATCTTTTTGTACAGCCAGAAGTGGAGCAACAAAAAAGGTGACCAATGATAGACCATTTGCATAGGCACCTGGATCCACACGGCAACGGCACGAGCATCGGATGGCGCAAACCGCCCTCAGAGTCTCCAGGGGCATTTACTGGCCTTCAGGGACCTCTGAAGGACCGCTGTAACCCTGGAGGTGACACTGATATTATTTTATTTATTGAAGAATAAATTTTATTTATTGAAGAATGGATATCCCATCTTTCTGGGGAGATCCCTCTGTTCAATTCCACAGTCGTCTACTTTCCAGGTAGTTTCTCCACCAGCACACAGCAGCCACTCCAGCAGAGAACCATGGACAGAAGCCATATGGAGTGAGACCATACAAAGATCTGCCTCCTGTCTCAGTATAACGCATGCTTCGTCCTGCGCCGCAGTGACTATTTGTGTGCCCCTAATCTAGGCCAGAGTCTCTCTGTAGCTAAAAATATCAAACAGAAAGTGCTTTAGTTTTCTTCCATGGATTTTCTTTCCTTCTGCTCCCAAACTCTCTTAAAAAATAACAAAACAGCTTTCTTAGTTGCTATGAAGATTAATACTTCCCTCCCCAGCTTCTGCGCTTCTTTTCTGACCGTTCCTCCTTCCCTCTCTCCACCCCTCCTTGCTTTCCTTTGATTTTCCTTTTTACTAAGAACTCATCATCTTTACATTTCTGGCGAAGATGAAGTCTCGATTGTTAAACATAGGCCATAAAATCCTACTAAAGCTTTAATGGAGATTCAAAGGCACAGATTCTACCCCAGGAAGCAGTGGATGCATAATGTGATGCCTTTGCCATGTTGAGAGCATGTGTGTGCCTGAGCCAGCAGCCCATCACCCTGCAGCCAGAAGGGAACCACCAGATAATGTAGCTGTGGATTTATTGTGTTCTTTTTTAAAAGAAAGGATCCTGACCTTTGCAGAATGGTGTGTGTGTGTGTGTGTGTTTGTAAGTTAAAAACAAATAATTTCAAATTGCCTATTTCCACGGAAATGCCTTAGACGATAGCATTTAGCAGCAAGGGGGAAATTGGAATTAGAATTTTGGATGCAAAATAATGCATGTATAAAATGCATTTCCCTCCCTCCCTGCCTCCCTCCCTCCTTCCCTTCCTTCCTTCCTTCCTTCCTTCCTTCCCTCCTTCCCTTTTCACCTCCCTTTCTTTCCTTTGTAGAAAATTTGGAATCAGATTCTGCTTTGTCCTTATTAATTGCTTCAGAAATATAAGTACAGTTGTGATAATAGCCTCCTTCCAATTTTTTATTGTGCCAAGGGGGAGACTGTGGCCTTTTAGACATGTTTGGAAATGAAATCCCATATTATAGATGGCATGTTCAGTGGTTAGAGCTAAATGTAGAAAGGCCCAAAGAAACCCTGGGATTTGTAGCCATACAGTGTTGGAAGGGCCATGCGAGACCTTATGCATGCATACATACACATAAGTGCCTACAGAACCAAAGAACCTGCCTGCAGATGTTCCCAGAAGCCCCATCCAATGCTGTGTGAGTGCAGGTCAAAGGAATTTGGCAACATTTCTGCAACATGTTCAGGAAAACTCATACGTTCCTTTTAAAAGCGGAAGTTTCCCTGAAGCATTTGGAGATTCTATGTGTCATACAGTCTATTGAGTTTTGAATTGTCTGCACTTAACAGCATCAACTCTCTAAGATCTCAGCCTGGAGTCTTTCCCTGAACTGCCTAGAAACAAGATTAAAATCTCCGTACCACTGTGCTATAGGCCACATGAGTAATAGGGGTTAAATGGGTCCTTTTTAAAACCAAGTTCCCTCCCTCCCTCCATTGACTGTGAGGACACAAAGAGGAGGAAGAGGAACAAACGTTCTCTCCACCACAGACACCCTGTGAGGTAGTGGGGCTGTGAGAACTCAGAAGAAAGCTGTGACTAGCCCAAAGTCACCCAGCTGGCTTCATGGAGGAGTGTATATTCCCAGATAAGAGTCCGGCTCCCTAACCACTAGACCAAACTGACTCACATTGCATTGCTTTAATAAACATTGGGTATAGGATTGGGCATGAATGTGGTATCAGTTCTTACTGAATCAAATTCAAGAAAATTTGTATTCATTTTAATAAATCCCCTTCAAATGTAGCAGGTTTTGAATTCAATACGAATGTTCAATCCTATACGAATCCCGTATGAATTCGTACGAATTCTGAACGTTACGAATATTCATGCACATTCATAATCAGGCATATCAGATGATTGATA
This sequence comes from Aspidoscelis tigris stejnegeri, assembly GCA_023333525.1. Taxonomy (NCBI): domain Eukaryota; kingdom Metazoa; phylum Chordata; class Lepidosauria; order Squamata; family Teiidae; genus Aspidoscelis; species Aspidoscelis tigris. The sequence continues at coordinate 589,306 of JALMGA010000013.1, read as the reverse complement.
AGAAACCACACAGAACAAAGGCATTTCCAATGAGTGAATATGACTAGACCTAACATAATTCCACCTTCACACTAGATCATCTATTACTGACACTCATTCACATCTCCTTGGGGACCTCTGGAAGACATTGACCCATCAAGGGACATTTCTGCTCTATCTTCCCCAACCATGTTTGAATGATCTATAGCAGCAGCAGCTGATGCTGATGCTGATGCCGTGCTGTCGCAGTCTAGCTCTGCAGTCTAAATCTGAAGGCTCCAGGAAGCAAGGGGAAGCAATGTCGCCATAAAAGCAGGAGAGCCGTGATGTGGCACTGTGGACTTTCTGTTGGATGGTTGGAGAGTCCATTGAAAGGTGTCATTCCATCCATATCTGCTCAAAGTATGAAGTCCTCCAAATGTCCTGGATTTCTTCCTGTAAGGGGCTGCACATATTTATTTACTACAAATAAAATCTGTACAATTGGCTTTCCTGTAATAGCAATATTTACCTTCATGTCTGTTGGCAGCTTCTGAAATGACCCTGCTTGATGCTCCTAAAAGCCAGGCAGACGAGCACATTTTAGAAGCTACTGACAGACATGAAGGAGGACCTTGTGATTACTTCTCCCATCTGGTGCAAAGCAGCAAGAGGCAATCACCATATCTTTTTAGAACCGTCGTTGCCTCTTGCTGTCTAGGTGCAGCCTCAGGGGATTTTGACATCATAAGCTATGGTATCATTCTGTAAAATCTGTAAGAATTTAGTACAAATTTCGCCAAATTTGAACATTGATATTTGCATTGAATGTTGACACATTCGAAGATTGACATTCAAATTCAAATAGAATGTTTTGATACATTCATATGAAGCTTCGTATGGGATTCATATGGGATTGAACATTCGTACTGAATTCCAATCCCACTACATTTGAAGGGGATCTATTCAAACAAATATGAACTAACTTTCATTCAATTCAATCAAATAAAAAAAAATCATTTGTGCACATCCCTAGTTCTGCCCAGTGGCATCCAGTTGATTGATGTGGATTTGGATTGTGCCCCAGTGTCTTTGCCATCCTTAGTAGAAATCCTGTTCTCTTTCCCCCAGGTCAACCTAAAAGCTAAACTCCTAAATTGTAAGAATTTGCAAAAGAATCCACAGTGCTCTTAGGAGGCTGAAAATCCTGGAGTGTTTTAGAAGCAGTTATGAAGTTTATTGAGGGATATAACGCCTACCTCTGAAATTCTGGCAACAGAAAATAAGAATCATTTTCATTTTCTTTTTGAATTTGTGAGAGTGTAGTATACAAAAGCAAGATTTACATACACTGAAGCCTTCTACCCTAGAAACTTCCATTCAGGGCCCTTGATTGCAGTGATGTTTTAGTAAAAAACGTAATAATACAGTTGAGGGACCAAGCAGTCTGGGGTTAAATTGAAAAGTATGATTGTAAAATGTTGCAGCCTGCAATTTAAATCCTGACTTTCCCCACAGGAAACTGCTGCACCTCCTTCAGAACACTGAGACAAAATAATTATCTGAATTTTTAAGTTGAGCTGTTTTCATTCTGCTTTTTATTTTCGTGCAAAAACCCTAAACAGAATTTTGATGACAAAGCTGCCGGGACCAGGAGAACGAAACCCTTTGAAATATCAATTATTTTACTTGTGGTTGTGCCGAAGTCCTTTGTAGGGTCTTGGCTGTGAAATTGTGCCCTAGAGCACGCCGTGCCAATCCCCCTGGGTCTAAATGCTGCTCAGAGGGCTGACAATTGAGGAATAAATTACTTCAAAGGGCATCATTAGTCCAAGTTGCTTTTTTCAGTTGCACAATTAGGTCTCACTGTTACAATAAACTCCTGTTGCTTGTCAAAGGTTGGAGTTTTTCTGTTTTGGTTTTGTTTTAAGGGAGCAAAAATAGTTCACACTTAACCCAGCAATGCCAAATAAAGACACTTCGCTGGCAAAGTGGAACTGTGTACGCTATTACAGTGGGTGCGATAAAGCGAGGAACCACCAAGCCAAACACACGGAAAGCTGCCAGGTGTTCCGGGAATGAAGAAATGCTGATGGAGCACTCTCTCTCCCCACGAAGCTAGCTGGGTGACCTTGGGCTAGTCACAGCATTCTTCTCACAGGAGGTCTGAGAAGAACAGAAGGTTTGTTCTGAGTCACCTTAAATGGATGGGGAAAGCCAGGTAGGAAAGCCAACTCTTCTTCCTCTCTTTTTTCCTGTCTGAAGATCCCACAGACTTTAGGACTGGCTTATTTTCTTTTGTTTAAAAACACTGTAATGCTGCTGTCATTGCAGCAAGATCCTGACGGGCCTCACAAGGCAATGTGACACCTCAATCAGGACTGCACATTCCACTGCCCAGTATAAAAAAGTCTGGACACAACCCAGTTCTCCAGTGGGATCTTTACAGTTAAGAGGTTTCAAAAATGGAGAATTAACTAGGGTGGCAAAAGCAAATGAAAAGGGGCATTAAAAGATTGAGGCTTCGTTGAAAATAGACCAAAAAAAAATATTAGAAACAAAATGAACAAGGTTCAAAAAGTGAGAAAAATAGTAACACGTCAAAGCATGTCAAAACAGCACATAGAGGCTCTAGAACAGGGAGCAAGGTTAGGTATTCCCTCAATAGGGGCCACTTGGCAGAAATCCTACTGCGCATGTACTAGACAGGGTGACTGAGTGCATGGCCGTCCCTGCTGCGACCCCATGTGGCCCTACCACAGCAGCCCTGTATGGGAGCCACAGCACATGGCAATCAATGTGTCCATGTCCCCCTCTCTGCTCAGGGGGCAGCACTCCGTGGTGTGTTGTGGGAATCCAGCACATGCTACAGGGCTGTCTGTTAACCCACCTTTCCTGATACACAGGAAATGCAACACCAACTGGATTACAAAAATGATGGATTTAGCTGAAATGGATAAACTGACTAGCTTATTAAGAGATAAGAGGACATCAAACTTTATTAAGAACTGGCAACCCTTTATTGACGGAGGAAAGATGATCAGCTACAGGCTTTGAAGAGTAAAAGAAAAGGCAGATGGCAGGAAGGAGAAATGATGAGAATGGGAAGCGAAAATTAGACACACCAAAAGTGCACCTGGAAAGAAGCTCCAAGTCAAATATGTAATAAGTAAAATGTATTCCTATGTTATGTGGATTTTGAGAATATTAGAAAGTAAGTTTTACTTATCTAAAATAATTTTTTTAAACGATTAAAGAAAAGAAATAAAATGAGCTCCTTGCTTCAAATTTTTGCAGCCAGAAAGAAATTTAAATCCAGGCATGAATCAACCAATTGCAAAAGTCAACACAGTATTCAATCATTGCAGCCCTAGAATAAAGGGAACATTTCGGGTATAGGGCGGTATAGAAACAGAAATAGAAATAAATTAATTAAGAGTGTCCCTGTTCCCTCCCACACCATTCAGGTGTTCAAAGTTCAATTTGAACTTCTTTGCGTTATTTGTGGTTCAGTTCAAATCTAACCAAACCAAGAAAGAAAAAGGGTTTATGCACAGCCATACACACGTCCTGCTGGTGAGCTTCGTTGTGCAGTTGGTTGGTCACCGTGAAAATGTAGATGTGCCACGGGTCTGCTGTTCCACTTACATTCTTACATTATCATCAGAAGAAGGCATACCCTAATGCTTATTGTTTTGCTTTGTTTTGCTTCATTTTAAATATACTTGGCAATTCTAAAATTGGAGGTGGCCAGACTTAATTGGCCCAAGTGCTGCAGTCACTCCCCTTCTTCTTCCTCCTCCTCCTCCTCCTCCTTTCACCTCCTCCTCCACCTTCTTCCCCCTGATTATTAAATAACAATTTGCTCCTTTATCCAGAGTTCAGCCTCAGCAGAGTTGGGTTATATTGGGTGGAAGGAGTCAGGCAGGTAATAGGAAGTGTGAATTTCTGCCACATTGGTATAAGTCCTTGCACTCTTTTGGCCTGGAAGCTGTATACCAGGTTGTCACCTCAGTAACCCGAGACTGTCCTGAGAATACTGCAGTTTTGTCCATCGATGCCAACATAGCGCAGGGAGCCCCACGGGCTTTAGCCACGTCTGGAGACACCCTTTCTTGGCCTCAAATTGCTTCCTTCCAGTTGGCTCTAGGCCTTCAGTGCCAGGTCTGCAGCTTCGCCCTTCCTTCCTGCCATCTGCCTTTTCTTTTACTCTGTAAGTGCCTAGTATGGATATGCACGAATATTTGTATTACTCATTATTCATAGAAATTTGGGCAAATTTGGACATTTGGACTCTAATCAAATGTTGGCACATTCAAAGATTGACATCTGGATTCAAACTGAATGCTTCGGACCATTCATATGAAGCTTTATTACATTGATGAACCTGGGAGGTAGGAGAGTGGTTGCCCCCATTGCATCTGCAACAGACCCAGAGTGGATTCAAAGTGGATTCAAAGTGGATTCAGGGCAGATTTGACACGTTCTGAGAAGATACATACAGGATATGTATGGGATTCGTATCTATAACATCCGTATAGAATTTGTATGGAACACTTGTATCAAATCGAATCCTACCTCATTCGAAGGTGATCTATTCAAACGAATATGAATCAAATGCAAACAAAAATCATGCCCATCGTAGTGCCTAGGAGTTGCTCTCTTTTCTTGGCACATCCCTTTCCCTGCTTTAGTCTTCTCTGACAGAAAGACTTTCAGGGAAGGGAGGGGTGAGGAGAGGCCCATTTAAAATTAACAAATGCAACTGGTTCCTTGGAAAAAAACACTTTTTTCATTGCTAAAAAATAAATAAGTAAAAATAAAAAGTGTTATTGCAGCCACGTAATTAGTTCTCTCTCCCCCTAGACATAGCTGAGCAGGCACAGTTCCCAGCACTCCGGACTAACTGAACGGGGTCTTCTTATTTAATAACGTTAGAGGGAATATGGAAATGGAGCTCTAATTACTTGCTGGCTGGTGTACAAACAAGGCAGAGAACAATATATTTTTTTTGCCTGATTTATCGCAATTCATGGAAAAGCTCCCCTGCTCCCAATAAATTGTCTTCCTTGACATCTTTTTATCTCTCATCATGGAAATACACTCCAACTATATTATACGGCATGAAGATTGAGTTTCTCGTTGGCAGGACCAGTAAATTCGAGGCACACGACGGAGGCGGTGAGTTATCCATAGGTTCCAAGAAATTTACAAAAGAGTTTGGCACCAAATAACTCCCAAGTGCCTTTCTCATCTTTTATTGATAAGGAATCTCTGCTTTCTCCTTCTTCTCCTTCTTCTCGTTCTTGGTTTCTGTGGCTATGCAGAACCATGTTTCCCTTTCAAGTGGAATGTATTAATCCCATAGAAATCCACACCGAAATTCAATGAATTGTGCTCAGACAGTTAAGAGGAGGAGGATAAGAAGAACTGAGTTTTATACCCCATTTTTCTCACTCTTCTAAGGGGACTCAAACCAGTTGACAAACCTGTTCTTCTCCCCACCACAGACACCCTATGTGAGGTCATTGGGGCTGTGAGAGCTCAGAAAGAGAGCTGTGACCAGCCCAAGTTCACCCAGCTGGCTCCGTGGAAGAGTGCGGAATTGAACTGGGAGTCCACCAGGTAAGTGTCTGACACGCTAACCACAAGACCAGCCAAGGAGCAGAGGGGTTGACTGAGAGCCGAGAGCTGAGATCCAAGAGCTGGAATGACAGGAGCTGGGCTGGAGCCACCAAGATCGAGTGAGGATCCTTCCCCCTGCCCAGCACATCCTTTCTGCTTCCTATGGGACCCTCCTCTTTCTCCTCCCTCTTCTCTCTACTTCCTTCAACACCTGTCTCCACTTTCATCCCCCTTCCCATCAGCCCACCTTCCTTCTCCCTTCTCTCCCTTAGTTCTCAGATGTTTGTCCGTAATAGTTAGTTATGGCTACCCATTATTGATACTGAATACTCTTACTTATTTTAATTTATGTTGTGTGTGTTTTAGGGATGTGTGCAAATGGGGTTTGGGGCATTCAATTAGCAATGAATCAGATGTTAGAAAATTTGTATTTGAATGTGGTTCGAATATCCGATACAAATGCATACGGATCCTGAATATGGATCTTGCATACAGATCCTGCAAATGGATCCTATACAAATGCATACATATCAGATATGCATTGGATACGTATCCTATACAAACACACACATATCACTACATATCTAATATGTATCCCCACTTTAACGAATGTATGAACTATTTGTACAAATGTTCCAAAACATTCGTATTTGTATGAATGTTAATGTACGAATGTCGCAACATTTTATTCATGTACGAATGTCCGAATTTGTATGAATAACAAATGTTGTTACAAATATTCGTTCACCTCTCTAGCGTGTTTCTCTCTTTCTGCCTCTCTCTGTGTTCCCACACGACAAAGAAGCTGTTGGTCTGACTGCAAAATGACTGAAAATAAAAGAAAGGGCCATAACTCCATCCCTCTTCAGTGAAGAGCCATGCTCCTGCCCCAAGAGCTGACTCCCAAAGGCTTTTTGCCAAACGTTTTGAAGTGTTTTCAAACGACAACATTTCTGCCATCTGCAAAGGCACCATGCGGTTCCCAAAGCAGAATGCCTGGTTTGATTAAGAATTTACTGATCAAGGATGGGGCGTTTAATGGGGGGAATGTTGGAATGGGCCTGAATTCTAATCTCCATCCCTTCATGCCAAGTTTTCCAAGGGACTCTAAAGATACAGTTCGAAGGGATCTATTCAAATGAATACAAATTTTCTTGAATATTTATATAAAGACATGCACATCTTTACTCCAATCCCCCAACCTTCTCATCTAAATTTTCCAGAAGAATTATCTCGATAGAACCTTTAGGTAAAATCAACTCAATATAAGTTTCCTTTATAAAATGTGTAATTGTGACTGTTTAAAGTTAGCCAGTTTGGAGATGTTAATCCCAGCTGGATTATTGGTCTGGGTTCCAGGGATCAAGGGATCTCACCCCATCCTTAGCAGAGGTGCCATCTGAAAGTCCTACCTTTAGCTGACACCCTGTTAAGATGCCACCACCAACAGACATGCCACAGTTTTCTCAGTGAGCGTGTCAGATGGTCACACAGGCAAGGGTGGGTGAAAGTGAGTGAGCGACAACCACCACCTAACTCCCAAAGGCCAGGAAGGAACAACCTGCCCCCAAAGTGCCAGCTCACCATGTAACAGTGAATGTTTTTTGATGTCCTGGCTCAGCCTACATCATTTTCCTTGTGGCAACATGTGCTGTTGAGGGCTTGTGCATGGCCTGCACTGGAGAACCCTTTGTTTGCCACCAGGTTCCAGGCAACTGACACGAACCTCAGGCAAAGTGGGGTCAACCCGTTAGGGGAAATCAAGTCGGGGTGAGCTTTGATTGTGAGGTTAAAGAGCAAAGAAGAGGGATGGTCCCTTGCATTTCTTGCAGGAAACCTAAGACACGAATGTAAGCTTAAGTATCCTCCTGCCCATCACTGGCTGTTTTAAAAGAAGAGGGGAATCGGTCAATAGATTTGCTTTCACTGGCTTCTGACTCAGTTTGATAATCTGGTTTTGCTCAATGTAGCATCTTCAGGTTTCAGCTCTGATAGCATGATCTTCATCTCTGAAAAATGGATCAGTTTGAAAACCTTTAGGAACATCATGCAAAATACTGCAAATAAATGAAATCATTGTAGCCTAGTTAACCCAACGCATGAACTTGCACATTATGAGATAAACCCATGTTCCTTCGGGTAGACATTAAATATCTAGAGTGCAAGAGACCTGTGTTGTGTGGTTAGAGTGCAGACCTGGGTGAGGAAGTCCTGGGTTCAGACTCTAATGGGCTTTAAAACATCCCAGCAGATGGAGAATCAAAAGGAGGAGGGGAACAGTTTGCATGATGCTGATGAGGAGGAAAGTTAACACAAAGGACCTCAATCAAGTGGGAGGTGGGAAACTTAGGTGTTTCCTCCCTTCTCCATTAAAGGTTTGACAAAGTAACTAAGGAGACATTTCTGGCCCTAGGCCTCCAGGTATTATTATGCTGGCATATAGCTCATAAAGTTAGAGCCTTGACCTCCATCCACTGCTATGAAAGAGAAGCACACTATTGAAATGGCGCCAGGGCAGCAAGGGAGTTGTGTTTCTGTGGGCAGCAGAACATGAGAAGAGATCTCCGTTCTGTAGAGATGAGTGATTGACAGCTGGTGTCAAGCTACGCACTAAAGCAAAGGACACCAGCCTGGATAGTTGTGGATAGAGGATTTGCGGGACTTTATTTGAACAGCCCTTCTTGAATGTGGGCCACTTCTACCAAATCAAGTCAAGCCAGAACACTATGTGACATTTCCAGCAGCTGAAAGGACTCCCTGCCTCCATACCCCGTGCCTCATCCTTTGTTATAGCGCTCCTGTTCTTCTAGGTCCGTTGAGTCAGCAGTGGCATTAGGGATTAAAGGTAGCGGCTAAATCCAGTTTTAGCACAAAGTCACAGGTCAAGACTCACTCAAAAGAGGAAAGGCATTCTAAGCATAAAAGGCTGACAAAAGAGACTAAACTGAAGAATTAATAGGTGCACCGGGGAATCCAAGAGTCTATTACCCAGCACGCTCAGTCAGATAAGTAGGACTTTACTCTTCAAGCAGGCCACATTTAGGCCCTATCTGCTTCCAAATCTTGGACAAGTGGATGTTATTTCAACTGATTCTTCTTGCTCTAAACTGGGGACTGACTTCATGCTCACAGCAGTTTTGTGACTGTAGAAAATATTACAGTATTCCCCTGACCAGCCAGATTTTTTTAATCATTTGGATTACAGCATTGGGAAGAAGGAGGAGGAGGAGGAGGAGGAGGAGGAGGAGAAAGAGAAATAGAAAGAGGAGGAGGAGGAGGAGGAGGAGGAGAAGAAGGAGAAGGAGAAGGAGAAAGAGGAGGAGGAGGAGGAGGAGAAGAAGAAAAAAAGAAGGAGAAGACTTGTCTTTTCTATCCCACTTTGCTCACACATTCAAGGGGACTCAAAGCAGCTGGCAAAGCTTCCTATTCTTCTCCCCAAAACACACTCCCTGTGAGCTGGGTGGGGCTGTGAGAGTTCAGGAAGAGAGCTGTGACTAGCTCAAGGCCACCCAGCCGGCTTCGTGGAGGACGGTGGAATGAACCCCAGTATTTCAGATAAGAGTCAGGCTCCCTAACCACTAGACCAAACTGGCTTACCAATTAAGGTGATCTAGCTGTGCTTTCCAAAGCTGATGGCTATCCAGAATACTAAGAAGTGCTAAATTGGTGGTGGCTGAATAGCCTAAAGATGGAATGAATCACACCCTGAAGAGGAAAGGTGTCAATGTTTAAAAGCCTTTAGGAAATGGGCAAGGGTGAGAAGTTCATAAAAATATGCATATTATGGGGGGAAAGCTGAGAACCGTAGTAGAATCAAAGTCATCTAATGAACCTACATAACAGAATATTCTGTACAGAGAAAATGAAGCTCTTTATCCAGCAAATAATTATATGATGGAGTTGTCTATCACAAGACGTAGCCATGGCCACGAGTTAAAAAGGGGCTGTATAAATGCAGGAAGGACAAGGCTATTAATAGCTAATTGACGGTTATACGTTACCACCAGCATCAGAGGAAATGTGCCTTTTTATATTGATTCTTGACAATCATGCGTGGAGAACCAAGGTTGTGTTCGTGGCTGTACTTACCTGTTCTTAGTTAGAATCAGAGTATCTGGATCAACCCTGATCCATACCAGCTGATGATGCAGCCTCAAAGCTCATGTGAGCTTTGCAGCCACATCACCACACCTCTGATGGCTAGGAACAAAATGTCCTAGCCTCAAGGCTTCCAGGGGGCACATTTTGGTGGTGCGCCATAACTCATTGTCACCAATCTGCCTCTCCTGGTATTTCATGCCTCCTGGGTTGTGAATCAGGTCCCCCAGCTCCCCTGGAAGACCAAATGAAATGGGTCTACCAGTAATTCTGAACAGAGGCTCACAGATTGGGATCATGCCCAACTAAAGCAGACAGCACAAACTTGGTGGGGGGAGCATGGCTCCTTAAATCTGCATTAGCATTTGAATCTATCAGACCTAGACCTTTACTGCTTGGGCCCTTATTTGGATGAAGAAGGGGCCTATGTTCTGCTTATGAACTGGCCAGAAAAATCCAGTTACTTTTTGAGGAAAAGTTAGACTAGATAGGCTCAGGATACTATATAGGCATAGTGTGACGGTTTCTGGGTACAGGCTGCAAACTGTTTTGCTTTCTGGCCTTGCAGGCTTCTAGCTAGCTGCAATAGCCAGCCTTTGTGCAAACAGCGTGTTGCAAGCCCTGGGTTTTGGGCTGCAAAAAGAGCGGGAAATCCTGTGCGGGCCCTGTTGCAATGATTGGTTGCAGCTGTTATTTGGAGGGAAAAGCTGTCCGGGGCTTTTCTGCACTTAATGGTGTTCCACATCAGTAAGAGCACCAAGGGCTTCCTTTCTGCCTGTTAGTGTGGAATGCAAGAGGCGCTACCCGCAGCAACCGTGCTCCCTATGCACAGGATGAAGCATGATTCAAATCGGAAGCCAGTGGAGATGTATCTGTAACACAGAAGGTGCACACCTCTGTGTCCTGGATTATTGGGGAGCCCATTTCAGCAGCTCAGCAAATGGCTCTGCTGACACGGACGCCCTGAGACCTCTGAAACGAGAGACGTTAGTTCCTGGCTGTTGGAGCCTTCAAAGACCACCACGCTTCCTGACTAAGGGCGTAGATTGGATTGCGTAACTGCCGATCAGCTGGAGAGGACCATCTAAGGTTAGGGCAGAAAGGCTCGTAATCTAAGCGATAAAAGTCCTGGACCCTCAGTTCTGCGGAAGGCTTCGGTTCCCTGGGTTTCTAACCTTGTCGTATATTTTGACTGCGCTTCTTAAACTGCCACTTGATAAAAAGGAAGCAGATGTTCAGCCCAGTATGCACTATGATGTTCATGCTGTGAGACTGCAGAAATGGGAATTATGTTTTATTGAAGAGGAGTTTGTTGTTAATATGCAGAATGTTGCTGGCACAGATTCCTCTTGTAAAATGCAGAGCTTTGGAGCACTTCTAACCATTCATTGTTAAGACAACTAAAGTTTGGGTGGAGGGAACGGTGGAGGATTAGCAAGAACAGAGAGCGCCTGAGAGCATGCTTAAATTGCAAAAGCGTCTGTCCCCTTGTCTTTCTTCTTTTTTAGGGAGCACAAGAAAAAGGGACAACAACATTAACAAAATCTACAAGGAGCTGATTGCTTCCAAACAAGAGAGAGAGAGAGCTGTATATTTTATCAGTGATTTGAAATTAAGAGCTTGCCTTTATTTTTACTAATAATGGTTGATGAGGCATTACTTACGACTGGTGTGTTACTCAGTGAAAGAAGTATAATTATTTAATAAGGTTTAGTAAATATTAAATATCAATTATCTTCCACGTGTAATAAAAAGCTTTAAAAGCGCGTTCCTCTGCCTTCTTTCTTTCTGTTTACACTGAGCGTTTTGGGGCACAAATGCACCGAGGAGCCTGCTGTGATGTCTGCATTCTTCAGCTGCCAGAGAAGCCGAAATGTCTCGCAACAGGTCTGCATTTCATCATGCCCCCCCCCCGAGCCCCATCCCCACACAAAACTCAGTGGAAGGGAGGCTGGCAAAGAAAGCAAAGGCCCCCAGATGAGGGAGGCCTGAGACCAAAAGCATGCACAGAATTCCATAGCAGTTCGAAATAAGGACTCAACCCAAGATTATCAGATAGAGAGATGAATATTTGTAACATGCAAAATTCGTACAAATTTGGCCAAAATCAGACATTTGTATTCAAATCAAATGTTGGCATGTTTGAAGATCGGCACTGGAATTTGAACTGAATGTTTTGATACATTCATATGAAGCTTCATATGGGATTCATGTGGAATTTATATGGGATATATATGGGATTGAACTAGGAATGTGTACGGATATTCAAAAATTTGAAAATCCTATTCAAATTGGATTTTCAAAAATCTGAATTTTCAAATTTGAACAGATTTTGGATTTTTGGAAATCCAATACAGATTTTTTAATAATTTGACTGAATAGAATGTCGTATATCGCATCTGAATATCGTGTTTATTTGTGCTTATAATACGGGATGCAAATGGAATGCAAATGGGATAAAACATGATAAAAATGGGATGTGCGCAACTTTAAAAATTGGATATGAATGTTCACGCGACTTGGCAGAGCGATCCGCCCCTCTGAGCACATGCGCGCACTCTAGTAGCTCAGCCCCACGCTGGCCTTATGTGATGAGCGTCAGGTCGGTGTGGGGCTGATATGCTGGAGTGCGCACCTGCACACAGAGCGGCACATTGCTCTGCGAGGCCACGCGAGGAGGACATTGGCCCCGAGGCTGGGCAAGGTAAGAGGTGCGTGCGGGTGAGCAGGGTGCCTAAGGGGTCCCTGCAAGCTGTAGCCGACCCAATTGGGTCAGCTACAGCTCGTGGTAGCCAAGGTTGGGCTGTCCCGATTTTACCCATCTCCTGAAAGGGGCTCTTGGCCAGAGAAGAAAGCAGCACAACGGTGGAATGGTTATCTTTGATAATCTGATGGCTATTTTTGTTTCATTACCCTCTTCAGGAGGGAAGAATCACCCCCTGATAAATGTCATCTGGTTGAAAGTCTCGGTTTCTTTAAAACTACAACAACAACAGGCTAATAGTCACCACGTACTATTATCTGGCCTCTGTAATTAAATACTGTTTTTTGCAACTAGTTCTACTGATGGCCGCCTATGTGCCTCCTAGTCAAATGAATTACCTGGATCAAATCCAATTGCTGGATGTCTTAATGGGGCCTTTTCTGCTTAGGTTTCAAAGTTTGGCTTTACTTTGGTCCTGGATATTTGAATTCATGATTGCTAGTCTGTGTAGAAAGTGTTCTTGTCTGCCCAGGATTTGAGCAACTAGTTCTTCCTTGGGTGCGCATTAAAGATGGTTTTTTTGGGGGAGGGGGTGTTTCGATTCATATTGAAACAAACCAAATGCAAGAAAATTCACATTCATTCAAATACATCCCCTTTGAATGTGGTAGGATTCAGATTTGATAATGTTCAATATGAATTCAGTTAAATCCCCACAACAAATTTCATACAAATCCCCTACGTATTGGTTCTGAATGCATCAAATCCACCATGAATACACTTTGAATCTGCTCTCAATCCACTTCGAATCCACTCTGTGACTGGTGCAGCTGCCTTCCCACCTACCCAGGTTCACAAATGTAATGAATATTCATACAAATGTATTGAAGCATTTGATTAGAATTTGAATGTCCGAATTCGTATTGTTTTTCTTCATTTTTATGTTGGTATTTGTGACGGTTTCTGGGTACAGGCTGCAAACTGTTTTGCTTTCTGTCTTTGCGGGCTTCCGGGGATCTGAGTGCTGGAGGGGCTAGAGCAGGAGTTCCCACCAATCAGGGGTGAGGGACAGGAGTTTCTCTTAGGACTCTCCAGCAGCATTTTATTCCAGTAGCTTTCCCTAGGAGGTGACAACCAATCAGGGCCAAGGGGAAAAAAGGTATAAAGGAACACAGAGTACAGCAGAGGGTGTCTTCATGCTGGGACAAGAGCTGAAAGGAGAAGAAGAGCTGAATCCTGAGGGAGCTGGACCAGTAGTTGACCAGGGGTCTTCATGCTGGGATAAGAGCTGAAGGGAACAGAAGAGAGCTGAACCTGAGGGAGCTGGACCAGTAGCTGACCATTGGTCTTGTGGCTGAGTGATTTCTGAAGGAGACAATCGTTTAGGATTGTGGCTCTGAGGGAGACTTCACTAGCAACTGACCAGGCTGGATGATCGGACAAGCAAGGACGGACTGGGCCTTGTGATCATCTAGGGCCATGTTCTGGTACACTGGCTTGGCTTGAGCTGTGGCAGAGCAAGCCAGAGGGGGAGGAACGTGGAGAGGTTTGTCTTTTAAAAAGGGAACTATTTTCCTTTAGAAGAAGGAGAGCTGATAGGCTGGGAAGCTGGTAACCTTAAGAGACTCATAGACATAAACCAACAACTACCTGAACCTTATTATCTTTCTAGTATTGCTTGTGTATAATAATAAACTTGTTTTAGTTTACTGTTGAAACGCTTGCTACCAGTGTTTTGTGTCCACACTGTAGTATTCACTCGGCCATTGCACGAACTCAGCATCCTAACGGGGCCAAGCTACTCCCAGAGAGGGCAGGCACTTACCGGATCGCTGGGCAACGTGACAGTATTTTACTGTTGTTCTTTTTGCCTGTGGAAGAACCTGGAATTTTGATGTCGGCTGATCTAAAAATCTGTTCGTCATCGTCTTTATCAGTGGATTCCATCTGCTTGTCTTTGCAAAGACGCAACGCCTCCTCAGCGTCACACCTGCTTTCAGCACTGTTCCTTTGCCAGGTGTCATTTTCATTTAACTGCTTTGCTCTCTGCCTCAACAGCTACAATGGGTATCAGATGCCACTAAAATGAGAGGAATCCATAACAAAGCAGAAATAAATAAAATAATTGAACATACACATATATATTCTCAACTCTACGTGTAATTCCGTTTATCTGGAGCGCCTCTTTACCCTGGCCTTCATCTGAGGGAACGGCAACCTTTCCGCATACAGGCATTGTTACTGTTTTACCTAATGTGTTTTCTCTCTTTCTTTCTTTTTTATTGTGACCCACTTTGAGACTAGGATAGAAAAACAGATATATGTAACAATGCAGTCACCATTTAAATGAATCAACCAGCAATATGAGCTAACATAACTAACATAATTCCAACTTCTGGCTCCTGGAAATCATGGAACTTTATGGCAAACTTTAAAAAATCTGTTCTGAATTTTAAGTGCGCCAGGTACGTGAAATGAATATTTCTGACATCTTCTGGGTTCAAATCCAAAGAAGCAAACAATAAAAGACAACTCAATCAATCACAAAAACACAGTGCGCCAATGCTTTGTGAGCCAGAATTCTGTCCAACTGAACGTCGTTCATTTCATTTCAAAGACCTAAAATCCACCTGTGAACAAGCAAGTCTAAGTTTCTGCTCTAATCCTAAATACAGCCTCCCTTCACTGAAGACTCCTCTGAACTCTTCTTCTCCATCTCCCATTACCCCATGGCTCATGACCCCCATGAGCCAGCATGGTCCTGTGGCTAGAGTGTTGGCCTCGTATCCCAGGTTTGATTCCACACTTCTCCACAAAGCCAGCTGGGTGACCTTGGGCTACTCACAGCTCTCTTCTGAGTTTTCACAGCCCCACCTGCTTCACAGGGTGTCTGTTGTGGGGAGAAGAACAGAAGGTTTGCAAGCTGCTTTGAGTCTCCTTAAGGATGAGAAAAGGGGATATAAAAGCCAACTCTCCTCCTCCTGCTCCTGCTCCTCTCACTGAGGCATGTAGCTCCTTCTACTTAGCAGAACCACTCTGGCAGAATGACCGAGGCTCTGCTCACATAGGTGGACAACTGCCCAGGAGTGGGACAAGAAGAGAGCTTCCTGCCCAGGTGCAGATGTAAATATGGACGACCAACACAGGCTGACTGCACAGACCACACTGTCACACACACTGCTCTTGGCCTGCACATCGGATGTGCCATGAGAGGAGACAGTTGTGTGAATGTATCTTCATGTTGCATTTGTGCAGATTCTTTCTGGTGGTGGAGACACAATTATCTATATGAAAATAATCCTATGTGCCAAGAGGGCCTGGGAAATTGCTCTGCATAGGGGGAACATTTTCATACCCTGATACCATGCAAAATTGGTCCAAAATGGACCTCCCTGCCCATTTTATAAATGTTGTTCCAAAACCACAAACCCACAATCCTGAAGAAAACATTACAGCACTTAAAACCATGCTGTCTGCATGTATTCATTTCCACAGCAGACAAGACAGTCACCAGAAGAGGTTTGGAGGATCAGCCCTGCAGATGTGTCTACAAGATTAAGCCACAATAGACCATCTTTAACGATTGTTATCACACATTGAAGTTCTGCCCCTTTGATGTAGATGAAGGCCTTCTGGGCAAATGTTTCCAGACCACAAAAGATAATTTAACATAAACAACCTTGCTGAGCCAAGCTTGAAACCATCCTTATTAATTCTTTAAGGAAGTCAGTGGTTTATCAAATCCTTTTCTTATTGTGCACGTTAGAGTCACAGCCAAAATATTCTAAGATTAAGGAAACTGTTTCCAGTTTGGACTGTTGTGTACTGCTTTGATGAAAATAATTGTGTCTCATTAGAAGAGCTCATCTCGCTCTGGTAGTTCCAGTGAAGATAGAATCTGTTTCCCTCCTTCGACTGGATCCCGGTCCACTGTCAGTCCTTCCAGTTCGTTTGTAGAGTAACATCTGATAGATGCAACAACTTGTTCTAGCAAGACGAATTTCTACTCATGCTTTAAGCAATTCAATTGGTTCCTTGTTTTCCCGCCTCCAATGGGTCCCCCCACGTTGTAGAATGGTTTCACCCTCCAATTATTGTTAATTATCATCAACAGCAGCACATGTCAGTTATGCGGAGTCCATCAGGACTTGGTTCTTCTACACAATTTAACGTTGATACAAAGGCCACCATAATCATCTGGAGCACACAGATGGCATCCAATTCCATGTCTCCTTTGTGTGAGAGACAGATAATTGAAATGTTGCTGCAAGCTCTGATGGGCTGAATGGACACCAAGAGACTAAGGATGAACACGAATATGCATAACATGTGATATTCATACGAATTTGGACAAATTTGATCATTCATATATGAATAAAGTGTTACAGCACCCATACACTGACATTCATATGCTTCAGAACATTGGGGAACTGGGGAGATGGGAAAACGGCTGCACCAGTCAAACCTGCAATGGATCCAGAGTGCATTCAACATGGATTGAGAACAGATTCAAAGTGGATTCAGGGCAGATTTGATGCTTTCAGAGTGGATATGTTACAGAATATGTATCGGATACCTATGGATACGTATCAGATACATATCAGATACATAGGCGTCCATACCGGATATTCATATGAATTATTACAAATGCATTCATATCAAATAGAATCCTACCATATCCAAAGGGGATCTATTTGAACGAATACGAATTTTCTTACATCCAATTCAATATAAATTGAATGCACAAAACCCCACTTGTGCATGTCCCTACAAGAGAGTTCTGCTGAATCCTGGCAGCAATGAAATTGCCCAGGTAGACAATTTTCATGACTTTGACCCCATTGCTAGATTGGGTGGTACTTCAGTACTCCATGTGTTCCTAGATTCTAAACTATTACTGAAGAAGAATATGGCTTCAGGTTTTAGCCTATAAGCCCTAAAGTATTTGGATCCAAATGCTTGGAAAATCATGATGTTCAATAACAGCGGCAGCAGAATCTGCAGTTGTCTGGAGCTAGCCTGAGCTCAGAACTATAAGAGAAGCTCAGTTTCATTCAGAACTGGGCTCAAAAACAGCCTCTGGACTCGAAAGCTGCCTACACAGGTTATATTTCCATTTAGGTGATCCTAACTGGGCTCATGGAAAAAAAAAAGACCACATAAGCCAGACAGATGCGTATGGGGAATCCTTCCCCACGTGGCCCAGCCTTCAAAAAGGCCTCAAGTCTCTACCGAAGACTAAGAGTGTCCTCCAACCCATTAACCCCCTCAGAAAACATATTGGATTGTCATTGCCTCTGTCAACAAGAGCTACACTGGGTGTCAGAGTTCCTGGGATCCATCAAAATGTAGGCTGCAGGATTCTTAGGAGTTGTGATAGGATTACTGGAAGACAAACCACAGATATGGAAAAAGCTAACTGTGGCTGAAAATTTCATCACGATGACCTGCTACTAAAATTCCAAGCCAATAAAAAAGAATGTTTAAAATATGGTGGTGGTGGGAAATGTCTCCAGAATAAAAAAATCAGCCAACAGCATTTAGGAACCCAGTGATGATTCATCATCCAAAATAAAATATTTAGTAATATGGAACTAGAATAAATTTGAAAAAACTGTGAACAAATACCACCAATGAAAGAATTTACAAGAAACAGTAATACAACCATCACCGCAGATCAGTAATGAAACAAGATGAATTAAAAGAAAAAAATATAGCATATGCACAGTCATCTTCAAGTACTGTCAAGAAAAGATCTGACACCTATAAATGAAGGATGTGAACAAGGTGTTCAAAATAATTAAAGTAACATCTACGGAAGAAACTCTTTTTTTTTCTTTTTTTCTTTTTTCTTTTTTTTTGCCAATAGTGGTGATTGTTATAGAAGAACTGGGCATTAAAATAAATAAACCGAAAGCCAAAATGGAAAATTAGATTGGAAACAAAGATACAATTACAATGATATGCAAGCAATTTTAAAAAATTAAAGAATGCAAAGATCAAAAAGTACTTAAACAATTTTGACTCAACACAAGAAAAATAGAGGATGCTTTGGGATTTGTAAAACAACAAATAATGCACATTGTTTGTTTGTTTGTTTGTTTGTTTGTTTGTTTGTTTAAAGAATGCTATGGAGTAAGAATTATCCTATTCAAGCAAAATCAGACTTTTTTATTTGATCTAAGGTGACTTTATGAAAGTATAAATAGCAACAGCAATGTTCAAAGTGAAAAACCAGACAAAAATGAACTATCCAGTTTTTTGAAAGGTCAATGGGAAAACCAAAGGGATTACAACTTAAATGTTGGATGGATAAAAGAATTTGAAAAAGATTTTAACAAAAATAAAATGGAAGAACTTGTGACAACAACACAAATGATTTTAAAAAAAGCTGAGTGAAAAAGGTTAAGAACTGGATTTCTCCTGGCAAATATCAACTGGATGGCTTCTGGCTTAAATACCTGACCAGCTTACATCCAATAATAGCCAAGCAGCTCAATGAAATTGTGCAGAAAGGGCACATTGATGACTGCTTAAAACTGAGAACACAGATCTGATTCAAAAAGAACCAGGAAAAGTTACAACACCAGAAATTATAGTCTGATAACATGCTTGCCTACTATGTCCGAGCTACTCACTGGTATAAGAGCTGTCAGTATTCAAGACCGTTTGAAAGCAAATAACATCTTGCCAGTGAAGCAGAAAGGAAATAAAAGGAAAAACAGAGATACAAAAGATCAACTTTTGATTGATAAGACATTGCTGGAGAATTGCAAAAGTCAGAAACAAATTTACACATGGTCTGGATTGATTTCAAAAAAGCCTTTGACTCACCACTGCCTTGTTGGATCATTCAATGCATAGAAAGAGCTGTAGTCAGCAAAAACATTAGGAAGTTTATAGAAAGGGCAATGAAACAATGGAAGACAGGCGTGATAGCTAGAAATGATAACTATGGATTGGTCAACCTCAAGACAGGCATCTTCCAGAGAGTCTCACTATCATCTCTGTTATTCACCATTGCAATGATTCCACTATCAATGATTCTTTAAAAAATCTTCTGCTACCAAGCCAATAAACAAACAAATAATCCACAGCCAACAGACAACAGAAACTGAAATCCAGTTATTGATAAATACAGTAAGAATTTTAAGTACTAATATAACAATGGAATTTAGACTGAAAAGAAAACCACTATACCAATAAGGAAGAATAACACCCAAATGTTTAATTTGTTTTGATTGGATTTTCAGGGATAATATATGTTGTAGCTCAATCTTAGGATTTATATTCTTATAAAGCACTTCATAAGCCCAATATGAAAGTGAAAATTAGCCCCAAGTGTTGACATGTTTGCATCTGTTCCGCGAGTGTGAAAAAGTACAGGAATTTTAGAAATTTATCTGGGAGAAGATAGCTAAGGTAATTCAAATATCTGCTCTTGAGGATGGAAGAAGTGTATGTTTGCGGCATCCCTTCAGCCATGGTGGATTTCACTCTCTCTCTGACTGCCACCCATTAAAATTAAGCTTGTCGGATTTATAAGCTGCGCTGGCTGTTCTTCACTTCAACCCTGCGCTAAAGAGCTCACCACTTTCTCTCGCATCCGTAAACACTCAAGTGGAGAAGCGTCTCTAACTGCCACCTGCAGTGCTGCTTTCTCCCGCTTGCTTTCACTACTTAAAGGAACAGGATCCCTTTCCTCTGGCAATCCCCATTTCCCAGTTAGTAAAAGCTCCAAAGTTATCTTTTCCAAACAAGAATTCTGTTCTTTGTTGCTTACAATCAGTTGTGAACAAATAAATATGTAGCTTCCAAAGTATACACACAAAGTATATAATTCATTTTGGATACCCAGGTGGTCTTAGTGAGAGGATGGAAATATGCAAGGTTATGGACCTTGGGTTGCTGATATTATTCCACAGGGGAACAACATTTCATTTCTATAGTTTTATTTGTGGACTTTTTATTCAGCACATTCAATATGGAGGGCAGAAAGTTCACCTATCACCTTCACTGTAGAAGAAGAAGAAGAAGAAGAGTTGGCTTTTCTACTCTGCTTTTCTCAACCATTTAAGGGGACTCAAAGCAGCTGACAAAGCTTTTCTATTCTTTTCCCCACAACAGAACACGCTGTGAGGCAGGTGGGGCTGTGAGAGCTCATAAGAGAACTGTGACTAGCCCAAGGTCACCCAGCTGGCTTCATGGGGGAGGGCAGAATCGAACCCGGTATTTCCAGATAAGAGTCAGGCTCCCTAACCACTAGACCAAACTGGCTCACAAACTGTACATGTTCAGGAAGGCAGTGAAGATCCACCTCTTTGCCCCAACCTTTGGTTTAATGGGGATATACTTCTCTCCCCACTTTCAGTCACTGCTATTGTTTTGATATACAGTACTGTTATTGCAATACTAAATAAATAAATAAATAAATAAAATGAAGACATAATTAAAGCTATAACCCTCCCTCCCTAACAGGCCAACACCCTGAGGAAGCAATTCCCTGTAGAACCATTTTCAAAAATGCCCTACGCGCTTGGGGGAGCTCTCTGGAACCCAGACGGCCTGTGTCTGCACCGCTCTCCTGTCCTCTGCAAGGAGCCTGCAAGGTCAGCCAAGCTTTGTTAAAGAGGACAGCCAGAACGTCCTTCCCTTCCTGCTAGAGTGGATGGATTTTCCAATGTCAAACGCTGCTTTCTTTAAAAAGCAAAAAATAAACTCACGTCCTTCTCAGCCTGTTTTTAAACGTATTTAGTTTGATTTTATTATCCCTGCTTCCTGTGGCAAGTGAAACTAGTGCAATTGAAAGCAAAGTCACATTTGTTTAAACGGTGAGAATAGAGACACGCTATTTGTCCTGAAGACAACCTGAAGTCTTTCTGTCTCATTTTCATGTAGTTGGCAAGCATGAAAGTGAAAGATTATCAGTAACAGCCAGGAGCAGGTGCAATGAAAGCAGACAGCAAGAAAATGTTTCATCATGTTAACTATCAGTGTGGTGTGATCCTGACCTATAATTCTTTCCTTCCTGCTTTCAGGTACGGTGCTTCACATATGACTCATTTAAAGGAGAAGACAGGGGAGACTGCCAGAATAATATTTAAAAAGCTGGGATTTTGAATCTCTCTTGGATCCCCTCAATTCCAGGGCTTATTGGGGGTGAGTCGAGTCTATGTCCTTGGCTCCGGTGCAGCCATCTCCCACCCCAAATGCGGAGAGAACAGGAAAGCAAGCCTTGGGGCATCTCTGGCCCAGCATCCATCAGCTGAACAGCTGCAGGTTGGCAAAAGTGTCTTTCGATGGCTGAAGCTCTGGCCACTTACTTTGGATGCTCAACAGTATTTCTTCTGCAGATTGGCCATGGAGGCCTCCAAGGCTTGGTTCAGAACACCTCCACACCACAGCAGCATCTTGCTACTGAGCATGGGCTTCCCCTTTGGATGACCAAGGTAGATACAGTCAGAAACTAAAAATGGTAGAAGGCAAGATTTCAAAGGAAAATATCCCTTTCCCCGTCCCTCCATATTCACTTGCAGTGCCAACTATGCGCCTCACCCCCACATTACTGTGGCACATGCTGGTCCCAATGGACAGAGGGTGGGGAAAAAACTGTTATTTCTTTTCGAATAAGTGCAAAATCAAACATGAACAACTGATTGTTCAATTAATCGATTCTCCATCAAACAAAACTGATAGCCATTCTGTCTGACATAAGATAAAACACACATTTTTTGTTCCTGTGCATCTTGAGGACCCCAGGGCAATGGGAGAGGTGTGAATGGCTGCTGCCTGGACGCTCCAGGTAAGCTTAGGTTTAAGGTTGGTTAAGTTGTGCAGCACAATTTCATGCTCCACACCTAACTGACAATTAGTGAACTTCTGGGAAGGCAGGGGGTGCCTGGAGCTTCTTCCGAGCTCAAATGCTCTTCCCCAGAGGTCCACCGATCAGGCACTACCAGCTGCAGTGCAAATAGGCCCCTGGTTAAGGCATGTTATTGAGCCTAAATAATCAATCAAAGCAGCAGAGCAAAGGCAAAAGGCTGCCGTCACTTCGGCCCACCTAGTTATTTCCAGGAAAAACGAATCAGAAAAAAAGCATCCTGGTGTCATAGTTTGCAGCAAGGATGGACTTTATATCCTCCTCTCTATTTATGCATTTAAAAACTTTAACTCTTCTTAACCATCCTGGAGAACACTATGTCGCAAAGCAAAACCTATACTTTCATTTTTATTATTATTATTTTTTCTTTAAAAGACAAACAAGAATTCCTACAGGGAAAGTTAACCACAACTGTTGTTCAGGTAGTGAGCAGAAGTCATTTCAGCTCGGCAGGTTTCCCACTATATCAAATGAAATGGCACTGGCAAGCCATGTAGCCACCTACAAAACAGCTGTTATTCTTTTGTTGAACGTAACGGGAGTCCATTTGCAGTAAGGAACATCCGAGGTAGACTGCAGCATGTCACTTCTGGCCGCCAACCAGAGAAAATAACTCATTCTATGGAGTGGGACCAAAGGCTGCCTAAAGCTTCTTTTTGCACTTGGGAAGGTGATAAATAAATCAGCAGCCCTTTTGCAGAGAGAACACAGCCACAGACTGGATTAGCAATACGTTGCCGTAAGTATCTCTCCTGCTCCAAATGGCAGAAGCACAGAAAAAGATAAAATAGATTTTTATTTCTTTTTTAAGTCTTCAAGAGGACTGGAAGTTTTACTTTTTGCAAGCTGACAATGGATATAGAAACCTATTCCCAGTTCAAATCATTTTCACATACAAATGTTTTCTAAACTATTCTGAATTTTCAGTTTAAGCAAACGAACAACCATTGCACTGATGAAGTTATATGAATCCTTTAAATACACATTTTCGTCCTAATTAGGTATTCCTAAATGCACTTTTTTCCAGAATATTTTGAGATAAGAATTGTGTCAGTAGCAAAACATTCAGAAAATGCAAATGCTGGCATTTTATGAAGAAGATGGATTATCACTTACCAAAGAGCCAGGGTTAAATCTTCAGCCTCTTCAGATAAGGATATGTGCACCCTGGGGGAGCTTTTGGATGGTTCTGTAAGATCTTTACTGGTTGTCTATTTGCTACCAAGCCCAATTCAAGGTGCAGGTGCTAACCTAGGAAACCCTAATTGGCCTGGGCCCTTGTTATTTTGAAGGAGTTCCTTCTCCCATATAGATCTGCCCAAGTATTGAGGTCTTAAGAAGAGGATCTTCTGGAAGTCCCTTCTCTCCCAGTGGAGCAAGGAGTGGGGACAAACAGCAGGGCCTTTTCTGTGATGACCCCCAGACTTTGGAGCAGCCTCCCTCTGGAGGTTTCCCAGGCACCTACATTATACTGATTTTGGTGTCTTGTGAAAACCAACCTTTTTGCCCAAGTTTTTCATGTTTAACTCCCTCTGAGTGTGGTCTTGCCAGGAAGAGAGGAAGGATTATATTTAAAATATATTTTAGGTATATATTATGTATTTTATTTTTATAATTGTGTGACCCACCCTGGGAGCTTCAGCTGAAGGGTGCAACATGTATGATTAAGGAATCAAAGAAAGGGAAATAAACCTAGGCCTTCAGCAGCACTGTTGGGTTACGGTCCCAGATTGTCCGCTAGTGAAGGAGAATTCATGTGAATGAAGCGTCTTTGCGGAGGATTCCGTGCAGAGAAGATCCGCCCTCCGGCTTTGGTGCTGAATGTGTTGCTGCAACAGCAGGAGATTGGCGTGAAAGATGATGTTATAAATAAGCTTCTAATAAGGTTAGAATGTAATTGTTTTATTGACACAGGGCTGATGGATGTGACTTTAAGGGGTAAACAAACCTAGAAATTATTAGGCATGGTTGCCCCACAGATGAGAAATTAATTCTTCCTAAATGAGCTGCTGTGATGTAGAGACACGAAACCAGACAGTATATTGGGGGGTTGGGTGGGGTGAACACAGCCAGGAATGTCTTGCTCAGTTGATGGAATGGAGACTGGATTTTTCTATAATAAAATAAACAGCAACACTGAATGAAAGAATGAGTGAATGAAAATAAAGAAATAAGTGCCTTTTGCTCTGAAGACAAAAATGGAAGATTTTAATTTGATCATTGAAGGGAAGGCAATGTGCCACTGGATCAAATAGAAAGAAACCAAATGGGTAGAACACTCTTGAGCACACAGCTTTGGTTCTAAGGTCCTCTCAATACAGGTGTGTCTGGCTTTGGTTGATCTGGATCTAGCTAATACAGCTCTAGCTAACATGGATCTACATAAGAACCTAAGAGGAGCCCTGCTGAATCAGGCCACAGCCCATCTAGTCCAGCATCCTGTTGCACACATTGGCCCACCAATTGCCTGTGGGTGTCTCAAGCAGAGACAAGGGCAAACCTTCTCCTGCTCTCCAATCACAGCAAATGGCCCTAGAGGCATGCTGTCATGTCTCACCAGCCTAGAGAATATACCCGTCCATCCATTCTAGTAGCCATTGATGCATCTCTCGTCCATAACCTTGTCTAATCCTTCCTTAAAGTCATCTGGGCTGGTAGCTGTTACCACCTCTTCGGGCAGCAAATTCCATAGACCGACGACCCTCTGAGTGAAGAAATACTTCCCTTGTCGGCTCCAACTCTCCTACCCATCAGCTTCCTAGAGTGCCCCCTCAATCAGGTCCCCTCTTAAACATTGCCTTTCAAGGCTGAAGGGGCCTAGACATTGCAGCCTGGTTTCGTAAGGGAGGTATTCCAGCCCCTTAATCATTCTGGTTGCCCTTCTCTAGTTCCACAATATCCTTTTTGAGGTATGGTGACCAGAATTGTACACAATATTCCAAATGTGGCCTCAACATAGATTTATAAAGAGGCAAAATGACACTTGCTGACTTGTTTTCTATTTCCTTCCTAGTTATTCCCACCTTTTTTCTAGCTCATTCAGATTAACTGAGGTAACTGTAGAACGGCTTCAAGTGTCCTCTAATACTGAAGGGCCTCCACCACAGTCAAAGTAACTAGTGGTTCTTGGGTCTCTTTGCTGTGAGTGCAAATCCCATGGGCTGTGGATAGTCACCAGTACATAACTAATATGTTGCCCACACACACACTTGACCTTCCTGAAAGGACATAGGAAGTTGGAACAAAGTTTCTAAACAGAAGGTCAACCAACAGAGAATAACTATCAAGAGCAATGGAGCTTTAAAAAGGAAAAGAATGTGAAACACAATGGTCAGATGATCAGGTTGCAAGAAGGAAGTATCCACCAGCGCCCCTACACATACTAATTCATTAAACCGGGAAATGCATCTGATATGTATCTATTCGTATCAGATACTTATTTGTTCATATCAGATACGTATCTATTCATATCAGATATGTGTTCATTGGTATCCAATATTTATCAAATGTTCGTACGAATACATACAAATAGTTTCGTATTGAATAGAATTCGAATGTGATCTATTTGTACAAATACGGATTTTCAAACATTCGGTTAGTTTCAAACTGAATGCCAAAAAAATTTTGTGCACATCCCTAAAGTGTTGCTAGTAGCATTCTCAAATTCTAATGTAAACAACCCAAATCTAATGCTCTCCCCAAGCCTAACTTGAAGAAACCAAAAGGAAAGACAAAATGTAGACAATGAATTAATTGTGCTATGGTTTACCAACACAACTTGAAAGGATAAGTATGGAAGATAACTGAAGAATGTCCTAATCTCTGCTCTGGTTCAAAAGCGGCCAGCTAAAATCACTTTGCTTAGAACTGGGCTCCAAAGAAGTTCTAAATCCCTTCTCAATATCTCAAGCACCAAACCAGCGTGGTCAAGGCATAGATAGCTGACCTTCATTTCTTTCTAATTAGCATTTGTTGGTGATGGCCCCACTGCTAAGGAGAACATACATTCTGTGACAATTATTATCAACGTTGCTGTAATAATTTAAGGAATTAAGGCTAAAAATAGGAGCAATAGAGGCTAATGATGGAATCTGCATGGTGACTGAGAAGCAAAATGTTCCACCAGATATGATGCATGAATGTCATCCCCAGAAAAGAACTATCAAAGAAAAGGGAGAGTGCAGAGGCTTAAGTTGCCTCAGTATGTCCACTGCAGTTACAAAAGGTTTCTATGCTCCATTTCAAGCGTTATTTAAACATTGTTATTTCAGCAAACATGCCAGTCTGAGATAAGCTTTTTTGCTGTACCACATCGAAAGGCAGATTGTTCCTGAATGCAGTTTATTAAGCCTCAAAGGAATTTAAATAGCAAAGCATTAAAAAAAGAGAGAGGGGGGTGGATTTGTAATGTTCTCTCTTTATCATGTGATTTGCGTAACACTGGGGTAGTTATAATCCAAAGTAGGTTTCAGAAAATTATCGTGATATCGCCCAACAACGGCTTCATTTATTCTAATGGTTTCCATTTAGAACAATTTCATGCATTTTAATCTATTTAATGATCACCTTTCAGTTGATTTACAAGGACTAGATCTATGTCGTGTTTGATTTGCACTCCAAGCCCAAACACACTGTTGTGAGTGACACAAGACAGAAGGGTTCCTGTTTCTGACCGTTTCTTAGGACACTAATGTTAGCTTTGTTAATCTGCAGAGGAGGAAGAAACGCCTGTGCATGGAGAAGCTGCTGCAGCCAGACATCCACTGCTAATTCCACTGTGCTTCATTCCAGAATACCCAGGTACAGAGGAACAAGTACCCAGCATCTGGATGCTGCCTCAGAGAACGTGTTAGCCAAGGAGAAAAGATAAGATCTATATTCTGCAGTGATCATTAAAAGAGAACTAACGGGATGAAAATCTGGCACAGAAGGATGAAAGGTTCAGCTGCAGTCATCACTGGACGACTCCAGTTTGGATGTGAGCCAATTTGGTCTAATGATTAGGGAGCCAGACTCTTATCTCGGAATACCAGGTTTGATCCCACACTCCTCCATGAAGTCAGCTGGGTGACTTTGGGCTAGTCACAGCTCTCTTTCTGAGCTCTCAAAGCCTACCTACCTCACACGGTGTTCTGTTGTGGGAGAAGAATAGGTTTGTCAGCTGCTTTGAGTCCCCTTAATGGTTGAGTAAAGCAGGGTAGAAGAGCCAACTCTTCTGCCCTTAGACAATAATGGAATCCTCAACCACGTGGTTTTAAACAGACAGCTTCCTGCTCTTCCTGCTGGCCAGAGGAAGTGACATCAAAAGGACCTCTGACCTGCCAGACACAAGCTTTCCTCCAATCACCTCCCCTTATTGACTTTTGTGTTATTTCCCCCACGCCCCTTGGGATCGCTGTATAAAAAGCCCTGCCAGAATAAACTTGAGGTATTTTTCCTGCTGCAACTCCCGTGTCCAGCCTCTTCATTTCCCCTTATTTTCTAATCTGATCAGGTCGATCATTAACACTCGGTTATCTCGGGGATCTCTGCTGGTTGGGAGCCCAGGCCCCTACCTATTGTAACACTTGGAGAATAGCAACAGACCCCAGATGCTGCTTCCCCACTTCCCAGAACCCTCAGATCAGTTGTGAAGCCATACCACAACAGCACCTGCACTCAGAGGAGGCTGTTACAGCCTCCAAGTACCCCCTGCCTGCCCATAAGTTCACTAACTGTTGATTAGGTTTGGAACACGAAATTAACCAGCCTTAACCTTAAGCTTACCTGATGTGTCCGGGCGGCAGCCATTTGCACCTCTTTCAGTGCTCTGAGGTCATCTGAGGTGCCACGCAAGAACACTGGCACCTCAGACAATCATAGACATGACTGTGCATGCGCAGAGCATCAGCAGCATCATGGTGATGGTGCTGTTGCACATGCAGTCATGGAGAACACCACAGCACCCTTGGGGGGGGAGGGCAATGGGTAAGGTTGACTAGTGCTCCAAGTGCAAGCTCTAGTCAATATTGGTTCATCACGCTACTTTCCCGGCCAGTGGATGGGAAGGGAAGTGCAGAAATGCCCCAGGTTGTGATGTATTCATAAAAGAAAGTACTTTATTCAACTTGATTAGCCCACAATGTGTAATAGACAGAAGGGCAAGGAAACTGGTACCAGATTCAAAATAGGTCAAATGATAAGTGAACCAATATAACACTTCAGAGATGACTGAGAAAAGATTAGACGGTGGGGTGAGACCACACTCATTTGCTTGACCCATTACTAAACAAGCAGATTTCCTGGGAGATTATCCTACTGTGACCATGTTTTACTGCAACACAGTTTTGTCCAGCAGTGGGAATTTTTCAGTAAGCTGTGTGTGTGTGTGGATATATTTCTATAATAAACATAATTCTTGAAACTGCTCCTCATTTCCCCGCTATTCAATTCTGTAGAACCTAATCAGCAATAAGAGGTCAATTTTAAAACTTCACTTGTCAGCAAAAGGAATTTGTTTTGCATTTATGAATGGATAATAAGCCTGAATCTCACAATGATTAATGGTAATTAACCTTTCAAAGCTTATTTGGGTACCTGGAGCAGCCCCCAGTCTGTTAGTTACTATGAGTGAGTTTAAGTACTTTGGTGCACAAAGGTCCTCCATCTGTCTTTCAACTCCTTTCCATGAAGACATAATAATTAAAACACAAGAAGAATACTTAAAAATAAATTAATTGGATGGTTGCACATGAAAGACAGAAGAATTGGTGAAAAACAATGCTAACTACTACCAGTGATACTAAAGAAGTTCAAAGGCTTATTGATGGCTCCCAAATGTAGGACACTCATAAAAGAGGAAGAAGCATCAAATGTGGAAGCAACTTAAGCCGCAGCCCTTTACAAGTCCAGCCATGCCTACTTAAAAGAAAGCCCCACAAAGTTTAACAAGTTCAATCTGATTACCTGATTCCACACTTACCATGTGGATCCAAGATGAAATGCAAACCCCTTAGCACTGTTTCTCATCAGTGGATGGTGTCTTCACAGGTCATGCAAAGACTCAACGTCTGCCAATATGGCTGTTGTTCTGAAGGATACCATGACACACATTCCTCAATACTCTGTGCCCACGACCTTCCTAGTTCTCTTCTATGCACAAATGCCCCATTGCTTCATCTGGATCATACAAGGCTAGTATGGTCATGATGCTGATCAGCTGAGTCCAGCACTAATCCAGATGACTGCACCTTCAGTATGGTCTAATCCAGGATTAGCACCCTGAAGATGGCATCTCCAGGCAACCACAAAACCACATATTTTTCATACCAAAAAAAAAAAAAAAATCAACACAAACAAAAATATACTGATGTCTGACACTTTTGATCTAATCAATGGATGGTTGCTCTGCCACCTGTAACAACACCATCTCTGGACCTAAGGCTTCATGTTAGTCAGCTAAATATACATGTATAAGTTTGGGATTAACTGAGGTCTAGAAACCCTTTTGAAAAAGCTTGAGAAATCCCCTCACTGTGGGCAATATAATTCAAACAACGCTTCTTTTAAAATAGGGCTGTGCACAGATTTTTTTTATTTTTTTTATTTTTTGTATTCAATTCATATTGAATTGAATGCAAGGAAATTTATATTCGTTTGAAGAGATCCCCTTCAAATGTGTTAGGATTTGTATTCGATACAAATGTTCGATCCCATATGAATGCCATATGGGTCCCATACGAAGCTTCATATGAATGTATCAAACATTCGAGTCTCCTGTGAGGATGTTTTTTTCCCAACCTGCATGGAGCAGGCACCGTTTTGTGATGCTTCCTCAGCTCAAAGTGGAAATAAGGAGATTGTTTTGTTTCCCCCCCCCCATTGTGCCTCCCCCACCTGAGCTGCCTCTGCCCAGAAGTGGAGAAATGGCCAAAAGCTCATTTTCAGTTAAACTGTGGGTTGAGGACTAAGCTGCCCTTTTGACACTTCAACACGTGACAGGCGCAAGCAGGATCTGCACATTGTGACACTCTTCTCAGTCTGAGGCCTATTGGCTCTACAGCCCATAGTACATGATTACGGAATTTCTGGGGAAGAGCATCCGCACCTTGAGGAGGCTGTTATGGCCTCTAGACACCCCCAGCCATCCCATAAATCCGCTAATCATGCACAAGGTATGGAGCATGGAATTGTGCTCCACCTTGACGCCGTACCTTTACCAAACTTACACAACCACTTACATGGTACACCCAAACAGTGGCTATTTGCACCTCTTCCGGTGCTTCTGGGTCATCTGAGGTGCTGCTTAACCATAGATGCAACTGTGCATGTGTAGAGCATCAGCATCAGCATCGTCATGGTGATGGCGCTGATGCACGTACAGTCACGGAGGATGCCACAGCCAAAATGGTGGCACCCTGAAGAGGATCAGCTCCGGAATCAAATGAAGGTAAGTTTTCGATCACGGGGGGTGGGGGGGTGGCAGCTACCATTGCCTAGTGCTCCAAGTGCAAGCACTAGGCCAGTGGACAGGGAGGGAAGGGTGAATTCACTCCCGTTTAGCTTTTCTCAAATTGTAGGCTGGTATCTTTCTCCTTTTCTCTCTTTTACCAAATAATTTTATGATGAAAAAAAATCCAGTTCTTATTAAGACAGAAACACAGAAACAAAAATAATTATAGTAAGTGTTCCCAGTGACCTTCCAGTCTTGTAATTTACATGTTAGAGACGCACATTGTCAAAGCTGACGCTCACCCCTGCCTGACACAGGGCGTTCAGGGCTAAAGTCCAACCGGCTCCAGGCAAGTTAATTAACACGGCGGCAGGATCAGGAAGCCTCTGTGCAAAGCGAGGGTCTCCCATTAGGGAAAATGGCAGGGTCACGTTCCCCAATTCCTGCCCTCTCTTCTCAAAATTCTTAACGCAAGAAGAGCCGCCAGAACCCAGATTGTATTAATGAGGTATCCACTTAGTTCCCTCCGAGGCTAAGCCACGGGTGCCTGGTGTGTCAGAGTCAGGCTCGCTAACAGCACAGGCGCTCCTGTCATGTCCAGATAGACACCCTGCAATTAATGGGCTGACCACGTAATATTGTCCCAGATCGTCCTCCCACTCCATTGTTATTATTCTCCCACTTTCCCCAACATCCCTTTTTCTTGTTTTCTGGAGTGCAGAAAGTCAAAAAAACATCTGTAAACCCTCGCCTATTGATTAGATTTAAAAAGGAAGAGTTAGGCAGAAGTGGCAGAACACAGAGGTGCTGTATCTCATTGTTCAACAAGAATCGTTTGTTCAGTTGGGAATAAAACATTTACAAAAATCTACTTGAATTTCCCTTCAAGATGGCACTCTTCCTCGCTTGACTGTCATCAGCCTGGCTCCTTCCAGACAACCTGTAATTCCCAAATGCTGGGGGGGGGGGGCTTATAGGATTTCTTCCCTATGGTCTCTGGGGACACCTTTCATGACAGAGCCCTGAATGGACCACTGTGCATCAAGGTGTGACGCTCCCTTCCTAGTATTAACTTTTAATTTCCACTTACTTACAGAATTCTCCTACAGATGCCTCAAAGGCTCTAAACGACAATAAAGAAAGAAGACAGTATTTTCTTGTTTTGTTTTGTTTTTTAAGAAAAAAAGGAATACGGCCCCGTCTGCCTGAGTCGAGAATTGTTTTAGGTCAGGATACAGTGCGAACGGTTCACATTAGCTGTCTGCACAAATGAATTTTTGACCCTCAATTTGCAACAAATTGAACGTTATGAATATTCGCACACATCCCACGTTTGCTTGCACACCGCAACCTGAGATTTCTTCCTGAACATAGTTTTAAAGCCTCTCTTTTGAAAGGAGCCTTCTGCATCCCAGGACGTTCCCATGGGTCTCCACTGTGGGAGGCTTGATTGATCTCTCACTTCAGTGCAACCGTTCACAAGTGCGCCCTGATCCTTCCCTCCCATCAGAAGGAATTGGCTCCTCACCTCCTCCTGACTCTGGTTTGGGGTTTGGTGCAGGAGAGTTCCATCTCCTCCCACCCACCCCATGCTCTGAGGGCGAGGGGCGTTTCGCACGATTGGACTAGTAACAGTTCATTTTACACCTATGGAAAGGTCTTCTGTTTAGTCTTCCCTGCCTGAGTTAAATCACACCTAATAAACACACTTCTGACTTGCAGCCCAAGGCTCCTTGTTTCATTAAAAAGTAGACTAAGGCCTTGTGATGCAATTTGCTCCCTGAGACATGGATTTATACGGACTCTCTATGCTTGAGGACAGAAGCAGGCTCATACGGGGATGTACCCATGAATTTGTCATAAATATGAATTGGTTGCATGCGTATTAAACATGAGATCTGTACCAGAATGCCCTGGAGCCTTGTGCCGCAAAGACTCCGTTTCGGATAACTCAGCCCTCAGTTTAAAAGACAGACTGAATAGCTTTCCTTCTGCTCCCCCCATCTGCATAAACTAATCAAACCAGACAATATATGCTCAAAGGCCTGCTTGTTTCCTAGAACAATGACAATCTCTGCAAGCCAGAAACATCTGGCGCACTCTGTTTACAATATAAAAAGGTATCAAATGTGCAACTGAGACACTGTTATGGCACTTTGGTCAGCCTTAATGTCTAGAACCCAGGCTAGAAGGAAAAATCCATGAACATCACTATCAGGAATGTTTGGACAACTCTGGTTGACTCTAGGGATGTGCGCGTCATCATCACCATCATCATCACAACTATTATTTTGTATTCAATTCACGTTGAACTGAGTGCAAGAAAAGTTGTATAGTTCAAACAGATCCTCTTTGAATGTAGTGGGATTTGAATTAGATACAAATGTTCAGACCGTCATGTTTCAGGCGGGCTAGGTCAGCAAGGCAAACACGCACACATGTGCATGGAAGTCCGAAAGGGCTCAAGAGAAGGCAATGTCAAACAGTCCAAAGTCAGAGGGATCCAGAGGTTCAGCAGGGTCGAATAACAAAGTCCAGGAATCCGTTTGCAGAGGCAACACAGACAGGGGTTGCGCAATTGTTGTCTGCCACACTGAGACCAAGAAAGGTGGACTTAAGTAGGCCACTCAGCCTCACGCTCTTTTTGGCTCAGCTGTGCGAGGCACCGAGATCTGTGCACCTGCTGCTTCTGCTGTCTGAGCAGATGAGGGGAAAGGCGTGCCTGAGGTTGAGGGTTCGAGCTCTCCTCCCCAGAGGTTTCTGACTGCACCCCCAGATCTGGCCCCTGGCCCTCAATGTCCAAGCTGCTGTGCTTGGCTGGCTGCTCAGTTTGTTGGACGACTGATGCCCCTCCATCATCCTCAGAGGAGGAGGCTGGGCTGACAGGACATGACATGACATGACATGACACAGTCCCATAGGAATCCCATGCAAATCTTCAAACGAAGGTATTGAAACGTTCCATTCAAATTCAAATGTCAATCTTCAAATTCAGTTCAAATACGAATGTCCAGATTTGGCCAAATTCATACAAATTTCCAATCTTACTAATATTTGTGCTCATCCCTATGTGATTCAGAATGAAGGGCAAGGGGCCCACTTGGTTGGTTTTGTCTTGCGTCTGCTATCCTGTTGGCATAGCAAGAGGTGTGGCCTTTGAGCATTAAACATCACATATTCACATGGCACTCACATTACGTTGGACTGCTGGACAGCTCCCATAGACTAGCACCAGGTCACATTTAGCTCCAGCTTTCTGGACCATTCCTTAGTTGGAGATGGCCATGGAGATGCCCATAGTGAGGGCACAGCATGGTCCTCCACCTGACTCAAGACCTATAGCATCAGAACCATCATCCACACTGCTAGCTGTCACCCTTGCTGCTTCAGCCCAGAACAGCATCTCAATGTGGAACCTTTGCAGCCTCTAAATGTGTTGCCATTCCAAGAGCCTATTCACTTCCCCCTCCGTCTTCAGTAGTGGGGTGGGGGGAGGGAGAGACAGATTAACAGTTTGATTTCTACCTGTGTCATTTTCATATTGGATCAAACATGGATGACTCCTGAGGCCATTTCTGGAAAAGCTGCATTGTAGTTTTGTGTGTCATTTGTTTTTCAAGTATACTTTCCAATGAAAGAAATCAGGTATGTTGTTCTTGAAGAAAATGTAAAACAAGGACTCAATGCATATATTGTAACCTTGAGCATTTCCCATTGGCAGAACTTTGTTTTGAGTTCTAATTCCCTGGAGGTCTTCAAGCAGAGGCTGGACCTACATCTGTCTGAGATGGTTTAGGAAATCCTGCATTGAGCAGGGGGTTGGACTTGATGAACCTAGAGGTCCCTTCCAACTCTATGATTCTATGATAGAGGCTTATGAAGACCACAGTATGCTGCAAGGTACAGTTCATTTGACATGGTTTGCCTTCTGCCTCTGGAGTAGATCACACATCTCCTGCCCCTGAGAGAGCCAAAGATGAAGCCATCTCGAGGCTGCCTTAGAAATTGCACTTAATTAAATTCGGTGGCCATGCTTGGCTCAACCACCTAAAGTCAAATGTGCAAACCCTTGTATGCCCCTATAAGGCTGGCCTACAGTGTAGAATTGCCCTCCACATAGGCAATATGTGCTTGCTATGCTTAGAGGAAAAACATGTAAAATGCATCTCTACACAGAGGAAGCCTGAATAAAATTCTTGCCATTAAGCCTGTTTGATTGCCATGATGATTTAATCTTTCCCCTATGGATGTTCCTTTGCGATATGTGCGTGAAGACAGATGACTTGGATCTCTCCAACTGGCTTCATAACTGACTAAAGTAATTAGCCGTAATTTTTTGTTTGTCAAGTAGAAATAATTCCAGTCTGGCTCCTCAGATATGTCCTATCACCACAGAGATGCCAACTTAACAGCTGTAAAGGAGGAGACTGGAAATATTTCCAAGTCCTCGTGCTCTTGGTTCTGTGTCAGTTCTTGAATCCTTTCAAGTGATAGCAATGGGCTTTAGTTCAGGACTCTCCACACGTTGGTGGCATTTTCGTTAAGGAACACTTTCTCCCCATTGACAGATTTTTTTTGGCAATTAGAAGCGTAATGTAGTCTATTAGTATTTTGAATGAAATTAGTGCTGACTAAACAAGCTAGCACCCTCCAGTTTGGTCTAGAGGTTAGCGAGCCAGACTCTCATCTGGGAATACCGGGTTTGATTCCACACTCCTCCATGAGCCAGCTGAGTGACCTTGGGTGAGTCACAGCTCTCTTCTGATCTCTCACAGCCCCACCTGCCTCACAGGGTATCTGTTGTGGGGAGAAGAACAGAAGGTTTGTCAGCTGCTTTGAATCCCCTTAAATGGGCGAGAAAAGCAGGATAGAAAAGCCAATTCTTCTTCCTCCATGCAGTGAAGTGATTACATCTAATTTTGTTGGACATTTTCTTGTTCATTTCTGCATCAAAAAAAAAAGCATTGGTGTTCAATTCATGAAAAACCAATTATTTCCAAATATAAATCAACAGCAAGGTGTTTAATCAGCCCCTTAGGTTTCATTAGAGTAACATCATTATCAACATGTACGGCATAAGTTAAACTACATCCCTTTTCCTTCCCACAAGGTTCATTTTGTATAGGATGTTTCTACTTTTGCATAGACAATAAAAGGATCTCATTTCTGTTGAATTTAGGTCTTCAAGACAGAAGATTTTATTAAAGAATGACTTAGTCCTAGCTTAGTTTTAGAAGTTGGTGCAATTTAATTCCATTATCCTAAATTATGCATACATTTTCTGCTAAATGTTTCCTTCTGAAAGAACGTGTTTCCTGGTTTTCATTTCATATTATTTTGTAGACCACATTTGTTGCTGAGATATTGTGAATGTAAAGAGGCATTTAATTCAGGGAAGATTTGGGGGGACGAAAATGTACTCACACCAATCTTCCTTCTATCAAGGTAAAGTGCTTTCTGGCAACCTCTTAGCGCAGTGGTTCTCAACCTGTGGGTCACGACCGCTTTGGGGGTCCATCTACTCTTTCCCAGGGGTCATCTAAGACCATCAGAAAACACATAGGAAATGAGACACCCCTCCTCTATCCATCTCCAGGCGGGTCTAGAAAGCAACAGTATTGGAAATCAAACGACACTTTTATATTCAGCTGTGGTTGATGTGAATACTATGCTTTAATTATGTTCAATTTGTAACAGTGAAAAAAACATCCTGTGTATCAGATATTTACATAACGATTCATAACAGTAGCAAAATGACAGATATGAAGTAGCAATGAAAATAATTTTATGGTTGGGGGTTAGGGTTAGGTTGGGGGTCAGCACAACATGAGGAACTCTATTAAAGGATCACGGCATTAGGAAGGTTGAGAACCACTGTCTTAGCGTATAATGTGTATTGAGTAAGCTTAGGGAGTCAGGGTTGAGAATTAAATAACAAGGACAGAAACTACTTGAAGGTAATCTATTTTTGCTTTGCTTTTGCTTTTTTGTTATTGTTGGAATATGACCCATGAGAGTTATAGTAAAATATGAAAGAATGCTATGATCTCCGTTATCCAAATCCCTTGCCTGTTTTCTCTTTTTGTTTTGTTTTGTGCCTGCAGTAGTTCTAAAAAGAAACTAGCCGTTTGTGATAAATGGTTTGGATTCATTCCCCCCAACCCCAAATTCCAGGGCAGGAGTGCCAGGGAAAAAGTCCAGCCCATGGCCTATTTTTAGCTCATTAAATAGTCACAGTTAGGGATGTGCATGATTTTTTTTTTAATCCATACGTATCTCATACATATCTGCTCTGAAAGTGTCAAATCCGCCCTGAATACACTTTGAATGCATTCTCAATCCACGTCGAATGCACTCTGGATCTGTTGCGGATGTGACTGGCACAACCGCTTTCCCACCTCTCCAGGTTCAGGAATGTTGCAAAGAATTTGTAGATACACGAATGTCAGTGTACAGATAGCATAACATTCCATTCACATACAAATGACCGTACACATCCCTCGTCACGGTTCCATTTGGGTGTAACTTGCTTCTAAACTCTGTGCAGGTTTGTTCAACAGCCAACCATCTGCTGGCATAGAGAAGAAGAGACAGCCTCTTCACCATGGCAGGACATGTTACGCGTGGTGCTGCTGAACATAACAAAGCCTTCAATCAAAAGGCCGATAGCTTTGTCTTGTGCCGCCATTTTCATTTGCTCAGCACCGTCACCGGGGCAACCACACGGCGCACCACATCAGCACTTCTCTATGGTGCATCACATGGCCCTCCAACGCCCGGATCAGGTATGGAAGATGCATCCGAAGCCTTACCGGCCCTGGCTCTAGTACAAGGTAAGGGTCCGCGTGGTGCTCCTAAATAGGCAGCAGACGTAGTTCGCGTGGGGAAGGCTCCCAAACGGGAGGAGCCATTTCCGGTAAAGGAAGGGTTCCTTCAGGGGCAGATGCTCGGTCTCAGATAGGGATCTGTAACATTCAAAATTCATACAAATTTGGACATTTGAATTCAAATCAAATGTAGCACATTCAAGGACTGACATTCAAATTTGAACTGAATGTTTTGATACGTTCAAACGAAGCCGCTCAGGTCCCTAATGAGTTAGGCCCATGTTTGGTATCTGAGGGGACATCGTGGGTCTATTTTCAAGCAATTTCTGAAGAACTCTGAGACTTTATTCAAACAGAGCTTACTTGATTTACTCTTGGGAAAACAAAACACAGACAACTTCAGGTTATTTCTTAAGGCAAACCAATACTTTACCTGTCCCTCCGCTGAACGCGACTCGGACTCTGACAGGAACTTTAACTCCGGTTCTGTGCTTTGCTTCGGTTTCAGCGGCAGAGCTGCCCTTGTGCCTTTGATGAAACTTGCTGTTGTTGCTGTTATTGTCTAATTTATTTACTTAATAAAGTACCCACAATAGTTAATAAGGCTGGCCTGTACTGCTCTCTCTAAACACAGGCCTCGCCTAACTCTCTGAACTCTCCTCAGAAGACCTGGAATGTTCCACAGCTGTGGGGGTGTCCTGACAGCCAGGACCTTTCCATTTGAGTCTGAACTGAGGGGTTTTCGCTTGAGAACTCTGGCTTTAAAGAGCAAATTGGGGCAGGGCGGCAGAACCGTAACACTGCCGCTCACAAGAGCTCCCGAGGGCCGTGAGCGTCCCCAAAATTCTCCTTCCCGCTCTGCCGGAAGAATGCTCTGCAGGGGAGCGCCGTTCTCCGGGAGGCCCCTGGGTCGAGCTTCCATGGACTCCCATCCAAAAATCCATTTGAGCGCATCGCCACCGAGGACACAAGAGCCCACCACCCTTTTTAAAACACTCCCCCGTTACAGACTCAGTCCCAAATGCTAAGAGACGTGACAATTATTTAAGGAATGTCGTGAGAAAATTTTCTGCAAACAGTGTGCCTGGGCGAAATTTAATTTGAAAACGTACCCTGCCTCATAGCTCATATATGATTTACATTGCCTTCAAAGACTGCGCTAAGATTATCCTTCTAGATAGCTCCATATTAAGTCCTTTTGACACTGTATTTATAGCTGAGGTGTTCAAGAATTCCAAGCATCGAACTGCGTTTTTATCGTGCCGAGTCATGAAATATACATAGCTGAATCAGCTGTTGTTTCATTCATAAAGACTTCTCAATAACGTCTTTGTGAGCTATTGCAGCAAAAGAAAGAAAAAGAAAGAAAAGCTATGGTGATTTTTAAAGAAAAAACGGAGTTGAAGGGTCACTGCCTTGGCAGCCTGCCTTCCTTGTGTTCTGTCCACCCTCCAGTGCGTCACGGCCCTTAGCTGTCATAGGAAGCATCCCAGGTCCCTTTTGTGGCCTCATTGCTTTTTTACGATGCCTCCGACCCTGATCGCCTGAGCGAGTGAAAGATGCAGGCGCCCCTCACACTGCCGGTTGTGCTTGTATCAAAGGCTATGGTCACACTCAAGCTTCAGTCCACTTTCAGAGCGGGAGAACACATCAGCAGAGTGACAAGCGGTTTTCCCTCAGGCTTAAATAACTCAGAAAATTCATCCTTGGGACACATAATGTGGAAAGAAAGTTCTTGGTCACTTTGCTGAAGGTGGACTGAAGCTGGATTAAACCGTAGATGAGCCACAGCCAGGGTTTAATCCAGCTTCAGTCCGCTTTCAGAGTGAGAGAACGCATCACCACAATGGCAAGCTGTCTTCTTTCAGGGTTTGGGATAGATAATGCGGAAAGAAAATTATTGGCCGCTTTGCTGATGTGTCCTCTCACTCTGAAAGTGGACTGAAGCTGGATTAAGCCTTAGGTGTGACCCCAGCCAAAGGCGCAGGACCAAGCCATGTGCCATTTTACAGCAGCAAAATCGGCCGACTGATCCATCATTTTGCTGGCAAGGCATGTCAGACGGATATTCAAACCAGAACAATGGGGAAAAGTCTTTGCTGAAATTCTGAGCCAGTTTGGTCTGGCAGTTAGAGAGCCGAACTCTCATCTGGGAATACCGGGTTTGATTCTGCACTCCTCCATGAAGCCAGCTGGGTAACCCTGGGCTAGTCACAGCTTTCTTCTGAGCGCCCACAGCCCCACCTGCTTCACACGAGGAGAATAGAAAGCTTGGTCAGCTAATTTAAGTCCCCTTAAGTGGGTGAGAAAAGCAGGGTATAAATACCAACTCTCCTTCTTCCTCCATGGGCTAGTCACAGCTCTCTTTCTGAACTCCCACCACCCCACTCACCTCACAGGGTGTCTGTAGTAGGCTGAAGAACAGAAGGTTTGTCAGCTGCTTTGAGTCCCCTTGCATGGGTGAGAATAGCAGGGTAGAAGAGCCAACTCTTCTTCTTCTTCGAGCCTGGAATCCTGCACTCTCACCTCTTCTGTCTTTTATGATTTATGTAACAGAGCGTGGCCAGAAAGGGCAGACTCACGCATGGGTGACCCACTAGTCATGAGTGTTCATGTCGACCATTTCAACAAGGCCGCCTGATTGGAACCCAACTCTCTTCTGAAAGAGTAGATTATCTTGTCCCACAGATGCAGGCTGCAGGGGCGATAAGCAAGAAAAAGGAAAAAGGAAAGCCCTTGAGCTCATAATATCCCATTATGTACATTATACACTAATTTCCCCTTGGACAGTCTTGAATTTAAAGTCTAAGGCAGAAAGATTGTCTGCCTGTTTTCTGTTTTTGTTTTTTAATGATATGGGAAGATACTTTATTGCAGAACTGTCTGATCAGCTATAATAAAAACATATGATGTTTACTTAGCATCCAGTGACTGCTACTCAGAATCTCCAAGTAATGACCGGGCAGCATTCCAATTCCATTAGCTGCTGGTTCCTTCTTGCACGATGCAATGAACACAAGGAATCACATGGGAGGCAATGAATGGCCATTGCTGCTGCCTTAACTCTCGACCGGACTAGAGATCCTCCTTCCATGGGGCCATTTGCAGGCTGCCTTATAGGACGCTTACATGAGAGTGCAAGGGGAGGATAGAACATGTGCTGTATTTTAAATGTCCTTTTTCCTATAGGGTGCTTATATTTTTTAATCAATGCTGGAGTGGGTTTGTTGTTGGTTTATTATTCATTCATTCATTTTTATCATTTGTATTTCCTTCTCACCCTATACCTGAAGGTCTCTGGGTAACCCTAGCAGGAGCCTGACGCACCTCAAGGGGGAAACTATTCCATAGCCTTGTGCCCATCATGAAGAAAGCCCTCTCCTGGGTGCCCATCCCTTTTACTAGTGAGGGTGGTGGGACAACCAGGAGGGCCTCCCCTCCAGATCTTAAGGCACAGGCCAAGTCAATATGAAAGAAGGTCTTTCTTTAGATATTTGAGGCCTAAGTCATCTAGGGCCTTATAAATCAAGGTTAGCACCTTGAATTGGGCTCAGGGCGCATCCCCATGAAAGCCGGTTGCTTCGCTTGTGACGCGTGTCATAGAAATCCGCGTTGTAACTCGCAATAAAGCATCCCCATGTGGTTTGGGGCAATGCAGATTCAAATCGCACGTGCCTGTCCCCATGGAAGCTGCAGCGTGAACCCGCATCTTTTCCTCCCCGCCCACCCTCTTCCCTGATAGGAAGCCGGGTGGAGGCACCATAACCTGTTCCGCCCGCTGCAGCGATGATAGGCAAACACCTCAGTTACACCTCCACGAGCACAAAGATCATTCCTTTCCTTGGCTGCCACAGTTAAAAGCATACCAAAAGTTAGTTAAAAGCATAAAATCAGATCATTCCCTTCCTTGGATGCCACAGGTTATCAGAGGTGCGCACATTCGCATGTTTTTATTGCCCTGCAATTCTGGTTCTGAAATTCTAAACAGAATCTTGAGCAGAAGGATTTCTACTGCCACAAACCAGCATCCAAGTTTTTTATTTTTTTTTAAAGACAATAGCTTCTTCTTCTATGTGCAGATGCAGCACTAGTAAGGGAAGGTCAGTAAAAATGTAGTAAAGAAGCAAAGAGCCCTCTGAAACATCAAATATTTGCTTCCAGGAGAAGTTCTGTTTTCTAATGGCAGCTTTTAGCCCTTGCTTCCAATACTGCATGTAGGATACATTTATCTTGCACAACAGCATGCAAAGACCTTCAGTGCAGGGAAATGAACTTGTCCTGAAGAGGTACGCAGCGTCTGGCCTTAAAAGATGGTTTTATTTTCACCACAAAGATGGTGACAAAACACCACAGCCTTGCTTCCATACACATATTTTAAAGAGATGAACACCTTGTTTGAAAGGAAGCCATTGCAATAAATCTCTTGCCTTGTGTCTCTTATTGAACTACGCTCCAAAACCTCAAAAGATTGTCTCCCTGGTTCCTGAATAATGCATGGGATTCTGAGAGTTATAATGGTTCTCATGAAGTCCATCCCAAATAGTGAAGGACGACCAGGAGTCTCTGCTACGTTCTCTGAATTGCTATTGGATTCTGTCCATTTTGCCTCCTCACTGAAATGAACCCGGGGACCCAGAGAGAATCTGAACTCTTTGTTGAGGCTTCCAGGTGCGTGGAACTTCTGCTAACATCCACACGGTCCAATTGGAGCATTCCAGATGTGTCCTGGAACTGCATTCCAATGCAGTGTGCCTCAGGGAGTGTACTGGCTGCATGGACCACACGTCTGATCTGCTCTTGCTTTGAGTTACTATCCCTGTGTGATCACTTTGCAGGCTCTGGAGCCTAGCCCATAGATCGCTGGCTTCATCCATTGACAGGATCTTCCCACTGCTGGGAGTTTCCAAGCCCTTTAATCGTCTTCCATACTGCCCCCCCCCCCCCGCAATAATATAATATCACCACTAGAAAACCTACAAAACCACACTTTTCCATTTGGACAGATATAAGCAAGGCGGTAAGGTGTTAAATTTCCCATCCTCATTCTCTTAGCTACCTCCAAACACTTAACATTTTAACATGTGAATGTGGTGCAAACCTATATCAGTAATTTCCAACAATTTTCCATAGATGAATGAACATGTCACGAATCACACAGTGGCCGTATAATAAAATGGTGTGTCTTTAAATGCACATAGGTATCCTTGGGCTAGTCACAGCTCTCTTTCTGAGCTCTCACAGCCCCACCTACCTCATAGGTGGTGGGGAGAAGAACAGAAGGTTTGTCAGCCGCCTTGAATCCTCTTAAGAATGAGAACAGAAGGTTCATCAGCCGCTTTGAGTCCCCTTAAGGGTGAGAAAAATAGGGTATAAGGGTGTTTCCGGGGTGCTGCTAAAACCACATTAAAAACACATTTAAGACTTACCTTCCGCACTGGAGGACGGGTGAGGGACCCTTCCAGGCAAAGTGGGGTAGAAAAGGCAACTCTTCTTCTTCTACACTGAATCAGGAGGTCCTTTGGAAATAACTCTAGACTAAAAATGAAGTCTTGACCATTAATAATGAGGCATTCAAATATTTCTTGAACTTTAAATGGGAGTAAAATGCTTATGCACATGAATTACCCTTGTTGCAAATACTTCTAAATGGAACAACAGCAGTAATAATACATGAAGCTTTGGCTGCCTTTAGTTAATATTATAACTTTCCTGATCTGCCCAAGAGATCTATTTATTTAATGAGCTGAGCAAAGAAGAGGAGTCAGAATAGGATTTTTAACTGATCCCAGCATTCCAACAGGTAATCTTTATCTACCGTCTGCCTACATTCCATTTCTAAACATCCAGTAGGGGGCTTTCTACAGTGCAAATCCTCCTAATATAAGCCAATTTTACGGAACCTAAACAAAATCTAGCATCACTAAAATGACATTATAATAACGACTGCTTCTCAAGCACTCACTAAGGCACTGGGTGGCATCGTCTGGACGCAAGACCAAGGAACCTTTGGGCAGGAAAATTCAGGCCAGAGATTGGTTAAACACGGGCTGTGAGATACTTTGCAAAAATGTAAAATTGTCTATAAGTAACTCAATGAATAGGATGAGCTAGAATACTGTTTTTGGAGCTATTACCCCTTCCCTAAATAAATTGCATTCCTGCTTTCTGCAAAGAGCAGTTTATTTCTGACGGTGCCCAGCCTAGTCATCACGGATCGATGGAGAGTAGTTTGTGTTAGGAAAATGCTTTTAACCGCAGCAATCTAGATCGTCCCTTAAAAAAATAACAAAAGTTTACCATGCACAGCAGAGAGTCTCAAGCTTTGGCCTTCCAGATTTTCTGGCACTAGGACTAGGAACGTGTACAAATATTCATCACATTTGAAATTTGTTCAAATTCGTATCCAAACTGAATGTTGGGCTATCTGAAGATCTATTTGAACAAATAATTTTTTTATTTTTTGCATTTGATTCGATATGAAAGAAATATGGGGGGAAAATTGTGCACCCGCCTAACTAGGACTTCTATCAGCCACAGATGCAGCACAGCGATGGAGCTCTAGTCAGGCAAGACCTGTGTGGCCAGGGTTTGAGCTTCCTTGCTGAGGCACAGGGATAAATATTGTGCAGGGAAGATTAAGGAAGACAGAGAAATTGCCAGACTGAGAGCGCATTGTAAGCACGGAAGGAGCTTCCGATTGGCACAGCCATTTGCCCAGGGTGCGTCACCTAAACACCATCAGTGTCACCCAATTCATCCAGTTCACCAAACTTACATTTACAGCCCTAATCAATACATATGGGTGGGAAGCACCATATGATTCCTCAAGATACCCAACCACAGGAGTGAGGAAGGAGGAGAAAGAAGGGAAATTGCAGGAAAATTAACGTTGTATGGAAACCTAGGAGCAACATATGCGCTACATAGATATTAGTGGCATGCACAGATGCACTTTTCGACATTTGATTCATTGCAAACTGAATATTCAAAAAACCAAATTTGTACGTAAAATTCAAAACGAATGTCTGGACATTCAAAATCTATACAAATACATTTGTATGTATTCGAATAATTCAGATATTCATATCTCTATTCATATGCATCCCGTGGATGGATGGGTGAGGGATGCGTGAGGATACGTACATGATGTGTAC
Organism: Aspidoscelis tigris stejnegeri; assembly: GCA_023333525.1. Lineage (NCBI taxonomy): Eukaryota > Metazoa > Chordata > Lepidosauria > Squamata > Teiidae > Aspidoscelis > Aspidoscelis tigris. Next base: position 544,629 of record JALMGA010000013.1, on the reverse strand, counting down.
GTACCGGACAATATGAACGTCTGAATTATTCATACAAATAACTTGAACTATTTGTATTCATTCGAATTTGGAACTCCAAATGTCCAGACATTCAACTCATATATGAATGTCCAAATTCATTTGAATTCATCCAAACAATGAATATTTTGAGTATTCATGCAAGTCTCTAATAGCTATAGAAGACATATAGACATAGATATAGACAGATACATAAAGAAAATGCACTATTAGGTTCTTTAGTGACATCCCTGACTGATCTTACAGAACGGAGGCTCATGTAATGACAGTTCTTCACAGTTCTGATAAACACAAGTGGGATGTTTGACCTGTGAATCACACAGCTGAGGAGAGTCAAAGAAACGGCATAACAAGAGGATGTTTATAGCAGCGCCAGGCTGCGTCCACCACGAAGACCACCAACTCTGCTCGAAGTTCTTTGAACAAGAACTAAGGGTAGCAGCAGAAGTTTCTTCTCCTGTTCTTCTGCAGATAAGTCCTGCCAGCTATTTTGAATGGTGTAGTTGATCAGGCAGAGCCTGAAAGAATTCCCTCAACGTATGAGTTCACATCTGGGGGGGGGGGGGTTCTTCCTGATTGAGTCCTAACTGAAGACTCTGAAGAGCAGGGAAGCAGTGGTGGTGGAAGGAGCAAAATGGCACCCATTGCTTCAAACCCATCCAAATGGAGATTACCCTGCATGGGGGCAGTAGGCGGCATGGCTGGGGGCTGTGAAGTCACATGCCGTGCCACCCAAATGCCACAGCAGCCGCCATCTGTGCAAGTCTTACATTTCTTAGATACATCATTTGAGAGCAGAGGTCTTTTCGCAATACAACCAAACGGCTGTAGTGCAGTAAGCCTAGGACACGTGGGGATGGATTCCCCTTTCACACTCAGGCAGGTAAGTCACGTGTGGGCACACATTCCTACCTGCCTACGTGTGAAAGGGGAATCCATCCTCGCATGACTTAGCCCGAAAGCGTGCGGGGGTGGACTGCCTCTCCCAGGCCTGTCCCCATTGGGTCAAATTTGACCCAGGGATGGGCACTTACCTCATGCTTGCCAGGTTCCATGTAGGCCCATGCCCTGGGGGTGCCCGGGGGTGTTTCTGCGGGCCCTAGGGGACCCAATCCAGTCCCCTAAAGTCCACGGGAAATGGGGAAGGAACACGACAGGCCTGCCCAACGGGGGCAGTTGGAGGCAGGGCCCACAGCTGTCAGGGAGGGAGCGTGCAAATGCGCTCCCTCCGGAATAGCTGTGGGACAGCCGGGAACACCCTGGGCTGGGTGTAGAGCAGGATATCGTTCTCTACACCCAAAATGCTAGTGGGCACCCTCGGATGGGCTGGGGCAGTTCCAAACAGAACCACCAACCCAGCAGAGCGAATGCTCCATCCCGGGATGTTCTACACGCGTTCCATAAGCCCTCATACGCAAAGGCCTCAGAATTCTTGAGGTTCTTTTGCTATAACATCCTCAGCTGCCTTTATTAACCAATGTAATAACCTTTCCCCCTCCTTACTCAGTTTTAACTTAGGTCATGCAGAATAAAAACTTGTGGTGAAAGTGCAAAGGGAATATTGAAGATTATTTCTATTTCATATTGAATTGTTGCAGTATTCTTGTACTGCAGGGCACTAGTCTCACCAGAGATGAAAGTAGATCAGATGGTCATTGCACCCCCAAAAAAAGAACATTTGGACCTCTTTGAACCAGACGTATTTCCCCGGTTGAATCAGTGTTAAATGCCATTTAAAAAGTACTTTGGTAGAGTGTATTTTTTTTTAATTTGAGTAAAGGAATGCCAGTCTTGATTTTCTTGGTAATTAAGTGTCAAGAGTTCAGAATTATAGTGCCACCCAACCCAGTTCCCTCAAAGCATATTTGGGGAAATGTTAAACCTATTAACATAGAAGACTGACTAGAAGTCACTCCCTCCATTGATTGACTAGCTATTTCAACAATTTGCTCAAAGGAGTTTAAAGGTCTTCTAACTGTATTTTTTTAACTCGCATGAAATATAGATCATGGGGGAAAGAAAGCCATTACAGCGAATTGCTTCCTATGGGATGAACAATGTTTTATCCCATCCAGATGAGGTTTATGAGTGTCATCCAACCAATACCAGAATGCATAGGAAACATTTTGTTGGAGAGTTTGCCACGGCCTTTGTTTTAAACAATAAGCAAAAGCAAGCAGAAGGATTAAATTCACGGAATAAGAAACAAGACTAAAATCTTCCTTCCCCCATCTTGTCTTCTTGGAATAACACCTAACACCCATGGACATTACCTTACACTGAGAAATTGACACTTTGCAGCTTGTCTGTTAATTATGTTGTTTATTGACTTTGTAAACATAGTACTGTATGCTGCTCCTCATTGCAATATCCTTCACTAAATGTGATCTTTTTCTTTGAATAATAAATTCAACCAATCAATCAAAATTAATCAAAATTGACCGTATCAAAACAAACATACACAGGGAACTTAAAACCAAATATAAAGTGAAAACCAATTAAGCAAAAATATCAATAAACATGAATACCAATACAGAACTAAGGGGAAGGCACCGATAGTAGGAGAAACTCCAGGAAGTCCATGCCAAGTGCAGTGATGTTCTGCTCCACAATCTTTCAGGTGCCAGAATCCGGGTAGAGGTTAGAAATCTTGCAGATTATCTCAAAAGGGCCTAAAGATGTTATATGCTGGCTGGTAGAAGAGCTGTTGGCGGTGAGGGTCAGTTATCAAAGGTGATAATAATAAATTTGTTAACTACCATTTATGTTCCATAATTTGTTCGGTAGGTTGAATTGGTAAGGATTGGGGGGAAATAAACAAAATCTTTGGTATTAACTTGGTTTTGGTAATCACAATTGGCCCCAACAGTGAGAAGTATATACTAGTCCAATATTTCATCTCTCTTTTAATTCTATGACTTATTGGACTATAATTGGAGTACATTAATTTATTGAAATACCAGGTTACTTCACTTTCTATGTCTGAATCTTAAGGTTCATTATTATCTGAATATTTGGTAGGATATTGTATGGGGGGAGAGAATGTCAGGTTTTTCTGGTTAATTCATTAGCAGGACTGTGATTTTGTTACCAGTTGTCAAGGGATCAGCTGTCAAAAGGGAGTTATTTGAGGCAAGGAAAATGGATTAGAAAGTCCTCTGTTTCAACCGTACAGGCATGCCTGAAGGAAGAACAACATTGTAAATATGTTTCTGACTGGCTTTAGGAACCAAAGTTGGAAAAGCCCAGAACTTTCCAATGAATTTGTCCACCTTCTACTTCCTGTGACATTTGACAAGTTTATGTGAAAGGCAATCTCCTCCAAGCCAATATTCTGACGTGCTGTTACAGGCAGCCGTAATGGATAACTATTTGACAGGTCCAAATGTTCCTTGTGATGGTCGGGGTTTGGCAGACATGTTCTCCCCACCGGGGTGAATACAGAAATCTTCCTGGGGCAATTAAGTGCCTGGAAAACCTCTCCTGTCCAAGTGATCACAAATATCAATTGCCTAGAGCTGGTCCTAAATCTGGCAATCCCCTCTGCTCTGTTAGAAAACCTGCCACCCAGCCAGAAACAGCCATACTTTTGGGACAGGCAGGGAACACACCTAACATTGATCAGGTTTGTGAGCCAGTTTGGTCTAGTGGTTAAGGAGCCGGACACTTACCTGGGATAGCGGGGTTTGATTACACTCTCCCCCATAAAGTCAGCTAGGTAACCTTGGGCTAGTCACAGCTCTCTTCTGAGCTCTCACAGTCCCACCTACCCCACAGAGTGTCTGCTGTGGGGAGAAGAACAGAAGGTTTGTCAGCCGCTTTGAGTCTCCTTAAATGGGTGGCAAAAGCAGGATAGAAAAGCCTCTTCTTTGCACACAGAGGTCTACTTGAGGCCTTCAGTATAAAACTCACTGAATTGAAATGCTCTTTGCCCCGTTACCAAACCAACAGAGTCAAAAGAGCTGGTGGTGTTACAGGCCCCCAGCATGATGGCTCCAATCCAAGCATGCCACATCATCTGAAAAATTATAATAGCCACTCTTATCAGATGTGGATAGTTATTACACTAGTTTTCCAGCATTAATCTCAAATTTGTTCCTGCTGGAGGAACTCTGTGTGTGTTTGAGTAAAGACAAGGACACACACTGGCTCATCTTTTGGATTCTGATTCATGGGATTCCCACCACCACCCCAGCATTGTTGTTAATGAGTATCATTGAGGCCGTGGTCACACTTAAGGTTTAATCCAGCTTCAGTCCACTTTCAGAGTGATGGAATACATCAGGAAAGCAACAAGCTGTTTTCTTTCAGTGTGAGCGTATTTTGGTAGTAACGGGAGTGATTTTGAGTTGAAGACAGTGCAGCAGATTTTATTTTTCTTAACGAAAATGCTTGCTTTCACCATAAGAACTAATAAAGACCTCGGAGGAGGAAAATTTTGGATACAATAAGTATTGATGGTCACGAGTTCAAAGCTACAGCAGAACTTCCTTGGCATGGTGGATATGGTCCATCTCCAACTATTTGTTCGTAAGGAAACTCTTTTTATATCACTGTTTTTGTTCCTGGTTTTGCATTTGAGGGATGCCTTGCCAAAAGGCTATTAGTCTAGATTACTAGAAATGTCATATTTCATTCTCCTCCCCTAGTCGGCAGAAATTACATTTCTGAATGAGACGACTCTTGGCTCTAGGGACGGGGAAGGGTTTGTTTGTTCTGCTTTTCACAGCCAGAAAACTGAATGCATCATTCCTGGACTTATTCATGGATTGGAACTCAACCATCTGCATTTTGAGCCACACAAACCAGATTTGAAGAGGCCAGTTATTCAGTGCACGGAAATACATTAGTAAAGATGTGTGCTTTACAAGAAGAGTGAAATTGAATGTCTGCAGTGTGCATGCAAGGTTTCCTGCATTGTTCTGGAAAGTGCGCTAAAAAGAAAGAAATGAAAAACAGCAGAAAAAGGACCCACATAGTAGTCCTAACTGCAGATCCTTCTCAGGTGACTTCTCTACAAAAACAAGCATGTATGGAAACGCACAGACATTCACCATGGATTAGCAGTGGTGAATCGATTGATGATTGATTGATTGATTGATATTGAATTACCAACATCCTGAAACCTAATGGTTCAGACAGTACTTTGAGGGTAATGATGCCAGTTAGAGCTCTGAAGGTCCAATAACCCAGTTTTGGCTGCTGCCAACTTTTTTATTCCAGTTGGAAAGGAAAACAATATGGTCGGACTCGTTAGGTGTTTTTCCATTATCACTAAAAGTAGCCATTAAGTACCTATTAATGGGTACGAAATGGTATTTTTGTACCCATTAATGGATACTTAATGGGTAGTTCTAGTGACAGTGGAAAAACACCCATTATCTTCTTCCCTTTGTCTGGCAATAGGTGTGCAGAAAACATTCAACAGGGGAACAAGCTTGAAATACTTTCATACTTTTTTTTTTGGTACTTAAAAATATTTTTATATCACTTCCCATTATAAAATGACCTTGAAACAATTTACAATAAAAGCATATGAAATGATTAGTACGTTAAACATGCTCAAACACACAAAACAGTAGTGAGAAAAGGAAAACCATTCACACTATTAAGCTTAGGGTAAAAAAAAAAAGTATCTTTAGACTTTTGCCTAAAACATCTTTTGCCTTGAAAGTATCAGAGGGAAAAATGACTTCAGGGCGCCTGAGGATAACATTCACTAACGTGTGGCAATAGGACTTCCTCTGGTGAGTCAAGCGTTCTTATTGCTCTGCCAGCCATCTTTCATGAGCCACTGATAAAATCCCTCTCATTTATGGACTTACCCTATCTGAATGCTTTTCTGTGCAATTTGCCATCTTGTAGATGGTCCCCACACTATATGTGCTACCAAAACCAGCCATAAAATGGCAGCTCTAAAATGGCACACTTTGGGGCTACCAAAATACTTAGATCATGAGAAATGCTACTGTGGGAGCAGCACCAGACATGTGTCCACACTTGCCTTCATGCTGTTGGCCTGCGGTCTGGTAGGGAGGGTGAGAGACAACCATGCATTTCTCTCCCCCCATCTGGAGGCAGCCTGGCTACAACTGCCACACCAAGTATCCTTTGGTTTTTAACATCTATGAAGTTCTGTGTATTTTCCAAGTATCAAAAGAGATTTTGAACTAAGTTCACAAAAAGGAACTAAGAAGAAAGTCCTGGGACTGTTTGGATCATCCAAAAGCTGAAGATGATGCGGCCAAAATTCATAGCACAGAGACTCCGTGGTTGTCGGAAAGCCTTTCGCTTTGCCACACTTGTTTTGAATAAATGCTTCCTGACAGCTTTATAATATTAATTTCCAATTTGTCTATACCACTTACCTTTAAGAAGAAAAGGGGGGAATTTTTTTTACATAATAAATCACATTTGCTTGTTTTGCAACGTCAAAGTTTGAGTGGAAGTTCAGCTGTAAACATGTTGCAACTAATCATGATTATACATTAATTACTAAAAACAATAGATGGTGCCATTTAACATCAGCAGGGCATAGCGCAAGAAAAGAATTTAGTTCAATGATTTCTAGAGGTCCTCTAGCCATAAACCAAGGGAAATGGTTGTGGCTGTCTGGCCATTTTGTTGTGTCCAAGTCTTCGCTGCTCCATAGACCTCTGGACGCTAGGCCCATCTGTCTTCTACTGTGCCCTGCAGTCTCTCCAAACTCATGTTTGTTGTCTCCAAAACATTATCTAATAATCTCATCCTCCACCATCCCTGTCTCTTTTTGTCTTCAACATTTTCCTGTGAATGTTATGTTCTTTAGGGCTGCGCCCAACTGGTTTGTTTTCAGACTGTTTTCTGGTCTGAACTTGAACAGAAGAAGGAGAAGGAGGAGGAGGAGGACAACGGCAACGACGACTTGGCTTTCCTTGGTTCGAGGGGCCTGGGTCAAACCAGGGAGTTGCCCAAACCACCTCGTTTGAATCAAATTGGTTTCCGTTGGTCAATATTTTGCCCCTTTCATGGGCTTTTGAACGCCACGTTATCATTATTTGGGGCAAAAAACAATCTTCAAACCTGTTTGAGTTTCAAATGAAACAAGCTCAAATCGTTTCAAATTGAATGCCAAAAAGATCAGTGCACATTCTAGGCCATTCTAATAGTCACTGATACACCTGTCCTCTTTTTAGGTTTGTACACATCTTGTGTGGGATCCGCCTTCAGCCACGCAATGTGTTGGTGCATATACCCCAAATATACAGCGATCTGCTTACACATCTAGTTATCTTCTGATCAATGTTATGTATAATTAAAGCTGTATATTTTAGAGTGTTTCTCAAGAAGGCTGTTAATTATATTTGGTTACATTTTACACCATCACTGTTACATTTTAAAATACTTGCCAATATTTGCTCATCCAGGGAAAGGACATAATATGGAATTCAGTACATACATATAGAACGACGCACATACCCTTCTGCTCTAGGAAATTTACTCAGTTCCAATTATTTCTCATTAATATTACCTAGGTTTCCTGCAGTTATATCTAGAGAAATGCCTTCAAGGGCTGTATGGATGGGAGAACATTTTTCTGGAAGAGTATACTGCAGGCCTTTGCAAACCTGAGGCCTATTCGCACTGCGGCCTCTAGTGCATAATTAGTGTGCTCCTGGGGAAGAGCATACACACGTTGTGAGCAAAGAAATCCTTCCTTCTCCTTGTCTGATCTGACTCTCCTATCTATCAGCTCCACAGTGTGCCCCTGGTTCTAGTGTTGTGTGGTAGAGAAAATATTTCTCTATCCACCTTTTCTACACCATGCATGATTTTATATACTTCAAACAGGTCACCTCTTAAACACCAGTTTTCCAACTGAAGAGGCCCAGATGTTGCAGCCTGATTTCATAAGAGAGGTGTTCCAGACCCTTAATCATTCTGCTTGCCCTTTTCTGCACTTTTTCCTGTTCCACAAAAGTTTTCAAGTCTGACTCTGAAAAATCTGGGTTTTTTAAAAAATAATGTGGGTGTTATCAAAGGTGCCCAAAGTAAACAACTAGCAAAGAAAAAGTGTCTTTCATTTCCCTACTTCATACAATGATCAGCATCACACAATCCACATTCAGTGGAAGCTTCAGTTGCTTAACAGATATTCAAAGGTGATTTGTTGGAGTGACAAAAATGCAGCCATTAATGTTTACAAAGAACTAAACTAACTCAAGGTCCTTGCATATTTGCTGAAAGGGCTTTTGTTTATGCTTAAGCATTTTTTATCCTATCTGCAGAATTAAGTACTTTCTTTTTTTCAGGAGTGGAGAAGGAAGAAGAAGAAAGGTTGAGTGCTTCAGTGGCAAAATGAAAAGATTTTGAAGAAATTAATCAGCAGATACTAGAGAAAGGTAACAGAAATTGGGCAGAAGAATTTGGAAGGATAATAATTTGCTGGGCTCTGGTATGTTTCAAAATTTAACAGTAATGGGATTAGCTAGCCAGCAGCAGGAGAGCTTCTCAGTGTCCTATGTACGACTAGTTGCCTGCAGGGCAGAAGTCATGGGAGTTCCTGTCTTTCTGGGAGTCTGTTTCGTACCTTTAAGCCAAGGTAGCAGACCTGGGCTGAATTCACACTAGGCAGCCATTAGGCAACATCTGGGCAGGTGCATATCCACCGTCAGGAGGCATTTACAGGCTTAAAAATGCCCCCTGCCTGCCCAGAGGTTGACTAATCTCATGCTAGCTATGGAGCGCAAAATTGTGCTCCACAGGCCTGCTAACCTTCCCCAGACACTTACCTGAAGCATCCAGCCAGAGAGCGTCTGCACCTCTGCAGGCTGGGAAGGTTATCGAAGCTGCTGCATGGAGAGTGGAGGTCTCAGGTGAGAGGCCATCAGCCTGAGGAAGGAGGGCAGCTGGAACTGTACACATAGAATTAAGTTGATTAGTTAGTAGCAGCAGCTGAGTAGATTGTCTGTTTTTATGATGAAACCTGAAACTTGGAAAAGCCACTCAGTAGGAAACAGACCAGACACAAGACTTTAACCCGCCTCCATTCCAGTCTGGCTCCTGGAGAAACCCTCAGAGATACCTCAGCCAGCAGAGGTGGTGAAGAGGAGCACCTGAAGTGCCCCCCTTTCCTTGTCCCTCCAGGGTGGGAGGAAAGGAGATCTTCCTTCCTATCTCTTAAAAAAATCCAGACTTCTGGAGACTTGCAGGAACACTCCAGCAGAAGGGAGGGAAACTAAAGCTCAAATGATCAAAAGATTCCTGAATTGCTGCTTCTTTAGGGGGAGGGAAATGACACCAGACTCTCCTGCAACATTTCCGGTTTTCTGATCTGATCATCATTCCACCATTTGTCGGCACAGAAGGCTAGAAGTGATTTCCTCCTTTCCTCTTTCACACATATATCTGCATTTAAACAACAGCAACACAGAATTAAGTCTGTGGAAAAAAGAAAAAGGCAATTGGGAATGGATCCAAAGCATGATGAAAGCAGGCGAACACCCCCCCCCCCCCCGTTGAAGAGTTTAAAGAGGCAGGCAAGTGACCTCTGCCTGCTACAGAGAAAGAGAAGGAAGGAACAGATGATTCCTCATCTGCTTTTAACCTGAATTCCTGCAGAGATCCTTCCTCCAGTTTCTCCCCTGCCTTATTTTATTTTATAGCTCCAGTCTAGAGGTGTGCACAAATGCAGCTGTTGACATCTGATTTGAATCGAATAGTTGAATATCCAAATTTGTACAAATAAAAACAAATGCCTGGACATTCAAACCGATGTGAATGCATTTGTATCCATTCATTCTAATACCCAATACGTGTCGAATGATACAAATCTTGTATGCGTCCATACGCATCCATACGTATTCATGTACATCCCTTTTCACTCCGTACATATCATACGAATAACTCAAAATACGTATTCCTATTTGTATGAATACTAAAAAAAATGCATGTCTGGACATTCAATTGCCATATGAATGTCTGAACTGGTCTGAATAACAAATATTTTGAACATTTGTCGACATCCCTGCTCCAGCCTATTGAACTTGCGTGAATGGAAGGAACAAGGTGAAGCAAACGCAATCCAGACACCATTGTCGCCATCTCCTCTGCGCCCTGAGAGGAGGGATGTGCCAGATGTTGTGTGGGTGCGTTTGTGTTTGATTTGTATCAAAGCGAATGCAAGACAATGCATATTCATTTGCATAGATCCCCTTTGAATGTGGTAGGATTCGGATTTGATACAAATGGACAGCCGCTTTTCCACCTCCCCAGGTTGATGAATGTAACGCAGCTTCATATGAATGCACAGAAACATTTGATTCATATTCCTATCATAGAATATTGTACCAATATTCTATTCAAATTTGGACAAATTCATTCACATTTCAAATGTGACCAATATTCATGTGCGTCCCTACTCGAAAGGGTTGATGTATGTTTGGCTTGTATTTGTTTCCATCCATGAACGCATACAAACACACACAGAAAGACTCATTATTTCTCATAGGAAGACACTTCAGAACATGCGTGTTGTTCTTCCACCCACAGAACGAGCGCTTCATCTCGGCCTCTTTAGAAGTACAGGGCCAGGTGACAGCAGCAGCTGGAACATGTTAGACATTTCCTGTCCCACGTAGGAGGGTGATCCATGATAGATGGAGATGCAACAGGGCAGGAAGTCGACGGGGGATTCTTAGTTGTGTTCTCAGCCTCAGTTCATAAAATTCACACTTCAGCCTTTGAACATCTTCAGAGCAGCTGCTGGTGGCCGTGAAGGCTTCAGCCTCTCAGTCATGCTACTGAGTGGATCTATTGCCATGAAGAAAGCTCTGTGACTGGCCAGCTTAAAGGGGGGGGGGTTGAACCTCTGTTCCCTCCCTAAAAACCCTTTGCGAACTGCATAAACCTAAGCCAGCATTTACATCAACCTCTTCAGAACAGCAAGTCAGACTCATAGGGAATTAATGGATTATCCTACTATATTTGGATATTCCAGAAGGAAGCATGAATGGAATATCCATACTTTATTCCAGAGTATACACACATATTGGAATAAGTAAGTGACATCTGGACACAGTCAAACCCCCAGGGAAATTGTGGGGTTTAGCCACATCTGGAGAACAGTGGCCCTTTCTGTGCTCTTTCTATCCTGGAATATATCTTGGGATAATGGTCTGCTGGCCACAAGGCAATGCAAACAATGGCAGGGCTCACCTGGGGCCTTCCAGAGTCTGCACTAGCGTGCAGATAGCAGGTCCCTATTATGGGATATGTTCCAGAATAAGGCCAAGTACAGAAACGACCCGTTATATCTTACAATATTAGATACACTATCGATTTTAAGTAAAATTTTATCCTGACATGACCCTAGCAGTAGCAAAATTCTTGACCGTAGCTGTAAAGATGAGGGAGAAGTTGGGGGACGAAACCGTGTAACTGAGCGACCTTGACTAGGGATACTCTGAACAAATGAAAAATTATTCTTGATCAAATTTTTTAATTTGTTTTTATTGTTCCTAATTGTAAATCATTCTTATCTGTTTTTACTTATCTTTTGAGTCTTTAGACTGAAATAAACTTTACCCCCTGCTTGCTAGCCTCCATGCAAACAGGTAACTTGGATCTGAAAGAAAAGAATTTGTGTAGATTCTCTGAGGAAGCAGCTATTCAGAAAAACCTTAGTTCTACCTCACACGTTAAGGATTCCTGTTTATTCTCCACACACATGTTTTGGTCTCTAATCTACACAAAGCTATTTTCAGAAAATAATACTGACTGGGAAGACATTACTTGTCTAGCAATTTACCATAATTATATATCTCTGCTTGGCTCTCAGTTTCTTTTTCCAGAGGCAGGCAGAGAAGATAAACAGCCCAGTACTTACCAGCCATGTTATATGATTTGCTTAGAGTAGAGACGGCAATCCTGTGGTTTTCCAGAGATTGATGAACATATTTCCCACTGCTGAGTTTACCTTGAACACAAGTTGAGCTGAGGGTCAGTTGAAAATATAAATACGGTCCTCAGAGATCAGGCCAATTTTGCACTTCCCTTCCCATCCACTGGACAGGAAAGGGGTTTATTCACCCAACGTTGTGAGCCAGTTTGGTCTAGTGGTTAGGGAGCCAAACTCTTATCTGAGAATACCGGATTTGATTCAGCCCCCCACCCCCCATGAAGCCAGCTGGGTGACCCTGGGCTAGTCACAGCTCTCTTCTGAGCTCTCACAACCCCACCTACCTCACAGGGTGTTCTGTTGTGGGGAGAAGAATAGAAGGCTTTGTCAGCTACTTTGAGTCCCCTTAAATGGGTGAGAAAAGTGGGGTAGAAAAGACAAGACTACTACTACTACTACTACTACTACTCTTTCTCTTCCTTTTACAAGTGCTGGTCACTAACAGCCTAAGCCCCACCTGATCAGTCACTCACCTGGACTCATCCTGGGGCCAGTCCTCTTCTGGGTGCCGCCATTTTGTTTGTGGCACCCTTCACGACTGTGCATGCATCAACACTGTCGCTATGATGATGCTGATGTACTATGCAGGCACAGTCATATCTATAGTCACCCGAAGTGCTAGCGCACTCGTACAGCACCTCAGATGACCCAAGAGCACTGGAGAAGGTGCAGATGTTTGCCGCTGGATGCACCAGGTAAGGTTAGTAAAGGTGTGGAGCATGACTTCTAGGAAGGCAGGGGATGCCTGGAGGCTCTTAGAGCCTCTTCCAAGGGCAGAAGCCCTTCCCAAGAAGTTGCCTAATTATGCACTATGGGTTGTAGTGTGAACAGGCCTCAGATGGAGAGAGATGTGGAAAGGGCACTAGAAATAAACAATATTTTTATTATATTATATAGATTTAGATTCTGATCTAGTATTCTAGCTTTTTTAGAGCTTAAGAATTTCAGACTAGGGCTGTGGTCACACCTGAGGTTTAATCCAGCTTCAGAGTGAGAGAACACCTCAGTAAAGTGACCAGTAATTTTCTTTCCATGTTATCTATCTGAAAGGTGAATTTTTGAGTTATTTAACACTGAAAGAAAACAGCTTGCTACTTTGCTGAGGTTTTCTCTTACTCTGAAAGTGGACTGAAGCTGGATTGAACCTTAAGAGTGGCTGCATTCTAAATTACTTAAAGGACCACCATTATTCACAGCATGTTCCTTGAACTCCTGATTCATTCTAGAGGGGCTTCCTGGGTGTCCATCTGGTAATGGAGCCAGAAGAGGGGAAAGAGGGTTCAGAGGTAAGATAGCTACTGCTTCTAAGTGCAGCTAAGTACCAGCCACATTTCTGCCATGGTGACTTGGCAACCACCGGTCACTGCTTTCCCACACCAAGTGCTGAAGGAGCATGCATGTGGAACTGTCCCAGCTCTGCCACTAGTATAGGCAAAGAACAATTTCAGCTGCCCCACACCTGTGCAGGTGAGAGACGCTCCAGTAGGTAGAGAGCCATTTCTGGTGAAGAACCAGCTCTCTGAAGTGTAGACAAGGTCTGCTATAGCGTACCTCAGAAGAACTGCCGATGTAAGTGCAAGTGTGTGTGTGTGTGTCCACATAAGGGGCACAAACACTGGAATAGAACTCAGGGTTAAACTACTCTCCATCCCACCTCCGGAAAGTTTAGGATTACTTCTTGTTGGTTTGCTTGTTTGTTTAAAGCCAGGCAAGGTTTTTATGAGCCATTTTATGAAAATGATTTTAGCCTATCATTGTGTCATTAAATATTTTAGAGCTTCCTTTTTGCCCTAAGAAGCATCTATATATTATTCATCCTCACTATTATGAACATAGATAGTAGCATGTTAAGTTATTATTTATACAGTTACCTAACCAAGGATGGTGTGTCTCACCACTTTTGGTCTTGAAATATTTAAATATTCATTTAATTATTTTTATGTTCAGAAAGAAATGGAAAAGAAAGGAAAATGTTCCTTCTACGCTTTTTAAATGAAGACTTATTCGTGCAATCACAAGAACAGTAGTAGTATTTACATTCACATGTGTGCATACAGGCGTATCATGTTTTATGTACATGATGATCAAGAAGACTATAATGCATTTAAGGAAATAACACCAGTGTAAGACTTTAGTTTGCCTTCATAATGCCTTTTGGAAGATCAGGGGCGATTTCTCACTTCCCTTCCTGTCTGCTGAACGGGAAAGGAGCGTAATCATCATCCAACGTTAACTAGCAAGCGCACTTCTGAGCCCTAGTAACTACAGCCCACACCCCACGCAATCGGTCACTCGCCTATGACTAATCCCAGCACTGGTCCTCATTTTGGTTGTGGCATCCCCTCGACTGCACAGGCATCAATACCGTCACCATGGCGACACTGACGCACACGCACAGTCACGCCTATGGTCGTCTGAGGTGCCAGCACACTCGTGCGGTCGAACGGAACCGCAAATGCTCCACCCAGGGTGTTCTACATGCCTTCCATTTGCCCTCGTGTGAATAGGCCTATGATTTCATGCTCCATAACTAGTGCACAATTAGGGGTCTTCTGGGAAGGCAGGAGGCACCTGGAGGCTGTAACAACCTCCTCAAGGTGCGGATGCTTTTCCCCAGAAGTTCCCTAATCATCCACTATGGGCTGCAGTGCAAATAGGCCTCGGTTTGACACAGTGCTTTAAACTAACCAGCAGAAATTCTCCAGGGTCTTGCTGGCCGGTCTGCTGGTCCAACATGAGGCTCAGTGCATTCCTAGGTGTCTCTTTTCCACTCTCTGACCCTTTACTTATTCTGGAATGCGTCCCGGAACAGGGGCCTGCTGTCCGCATGCTAATGCGGGGCATGGAAGGCTCCAAGTGAGTCTGCATTGGCATACAGGCAACAGACATCAGCTGGTTCAGTTGAGTCCCCAGCCTCAGCTGGAGCCTTCCTGGCTTTTTCCTGGGCTTTGCAGATAAATAGCAAGGGGGGAGATACATCTGGAGCTGCTGCACTCAAAGGCTGTGAAATGCCAGAAAACACCACTGCTTCCCCTTCCATTTGGATGCTAAAAGCATGTGAAATTGGAAACACATCTTTAGTCTCTCTGTGGGTCACTAAAGGACCTCCTCTTTAAAAACCATTTCCTGCCTCTTGAGTTCCTTGCTGTTTTTCTTTTTCTTCCACAAAACTCAGGAATGCAAGAAATGTGCAGTGTGTGTTGCCAGGGCTTTTGTGCTCCAGCCTCTCTTTTCCTTTCTCTTCCCGCCCCACCCAACCGCCCAGTAGAACCAATGAAGGTAATAGAATACTGAACTCCCTGCCCCTTGCTGCAGATGTAGGAGGGAGTTTTGTTTTTTTGGGGGGGGGGGAATCAAGAGTTGTTTGTGCACCCACAGAGAAAAGATTGGCAGTCAGCCACACACACACACACACACACACACGGGAGAAAGAGGATGGAATGGGCAGTTATTGAAACGGGTCTCATTAAGATGGCAGCTAATAAATTAGGCCTTTGAAAATATTTATCTCAAAAGCAACAAAGGGGAAGAAGAGTTGGCTTTTCTACCCCACTTTTCTCACCCATTTAAGGGGACTCAAAGCTGCTGGCAAACCATAGTTAAGGTGTGGTTCACAAATTCCACTTACAAAGAAATTGGCATGTCTGAACCTATGTGTATATATGAAGGGTAAAGCACCTCAGGTGAAAAGGGAGGAATTTATCTAGACGTATAACAACTAGACAGCTCCAATTCTGCAAGTAAAGAGAAGTCACCATACCTTGCACATGAGGCCAAGTAACCTCTTAGGCCTCAGGCCAATTGGTCAAAAAGGTCTGGGCTTCAACCCAGATTGTTTTGACCAGCACTAGGGCTCCTTGCGGCTGTCCCAACTGCATTGGGGTGGCAGGGAAGGGCAGGGGTGTCACTCTCCATGGTGGGAGGGAGACAACGACAGACACACCAGTCTCCTCCACTGCCACCTGCCATTTGCCTTCCCCTCCTCCATCTGTCATCCTCTCCCACCATTTGCCTTCCCCACCGTTCTCCGACAGACGGAGGGACGGGGCGGGGGGAGACAATCAGCAGGAGGCAATGACAGATGGAGGCACGGGGCAGGTGAAGGCGGTGGAGGAGGTTGCCGTGGTGGCAGCGTTCCCATTAATAAATATTTGGATTGCTCCAGGATTCCACAGCAAGTCCTGTTATAATCCGAAAAGGAGTTCCTGGGATTTTTGGATATTTAGTCCACAGAAACAGGGAATCTATTCAAAAGTGTCAGGATGCCGGGGGCTCAAGCCAAATTCAGGCCGGACTAAAATGCCAGTCAAAATGCAGCCTTAGGTTCCTCCACCGTCCCATAAAATCAAACGTGAGATAGATTTTCTAACTCCATGCCCTCTGACAATTTCTTCTGTTGTTTTCACTTCTAATTAGTGGTGCCAATGCAAGTAAATGAACACTGGATCTATGCTGTGCCAACGCATGAACTCAGAAGCATCACATGGTTCCAGTTTCTATAAATGCATGTGCATGAATATGGAAAAATCATGCAGGGCACACACTGGGTTTCCAAGCGTCACAGCTGCTGAGATGCGTGTTGAATAGTTAGTTCCTTAGTGGAAAATTATGATCCTGTTTTGATCACTGGAGAAGTGAAAAGAAGGAACTGCAAATGAAAGAGATAACCAGAAATAGGACTGGAGTCTACATTTTTATATAGCATAATGTTTACTTGTCTGTCATCATATAGAAGCCCTGAGTAGGGATGGGCGCAATTGGGTTTTTTTTTTCATTCAAGTTTGAATCAAATCAAATATCCAAAAATTCAATTCGATTCGAATGTTTAGAATCCAAATGCAACAAAATCCTATTTGAATACATTTGAATCTATTTGTTGAAATGTTAGATTTGAATCCAAAGATATGAGTGTCGACAACATTCATATGTATCTGTCTGCATTTTGTACGCATCCCGTATGCATCCCGTTTTCGTCCCGTACTATCAGCGCAAATGTGTACAGATATGTATGAGATTCATACAGATCCGTATGTAATGCACATGTATCTGTACAATCAAATGTTTTGAATCCTTCGAATGAATGCTATGGAACATTCATAATTCATTTGGATGTGGACATTTGATCACATTTGATTGATTTTCGAAAGGTTAGAACACCCATACACATCCCTAGACTTGAGGTACCAGAATTTCTCAAGCCAGCCCCACTTTCCTTCCTGTTGTGTTTTGCTGTGCTTCGGTTTTGTCAAATGTGGGCCAGTTCACACCTTCAGTAGGTGTGAGGACCAGCTAACCTTTGGAATGGTTTGAGCATCTGCACCTTGTGAGATCCAACCCATTCCAATCCGAGCCATTCTGAGCGCCAGCTAAGCGTGTACTAGAGGCCACCCATGCCAGCATGTGACAAGTTACTTGTTCTAGGACAAGGTGTTTTGTCCTGTCTCAGACAACATGGGTTAGTGCAGAAATTGCCGTATATGCCAAGGGTTAAGGCCTACTGAAATCAGCGGGACCTCTGGTGGCATAGACATGCACAGGGTCACACTGTAAATGTTAGTTATTTACAGAATTCTATAAAGCCCTCCAACTTTCCACTTCCTGGCGCGTTTCTCTCTCCTTCATATTCTGGTCTGTTCCTCCCCTTTTTTTTCTTTTGTTCCTCAAACAACTGTGGCAAACACAACCCTATAAATATGTGACATGACTAAATGATGAAACAGCAGCTTCCTGCTGAAAGTTTAAAGCCAGACAGGGATTGTTTTAGCTGAGGAAGCCATTTACAGACCAGCTGTTCCTGCTCAAAAGACGGGGCAGTGCTAAGCAAAAAAAGGAAAAATGCTTTCTCGGTACATATTGAAATGAATTTTATTTCACTCTCCCGCACGCTGTTCAAGTGGCGAAGGAGACAAAAGCTCTTCCTTCTAACTAACAACATGAATTGTAATAACAACAAAAAGCCTCCGTCTAATGAAAGCATCAATGTTTCAGCATCCAATCTTGCACTCAGGTGAAGAAACTGCTATGACTGTAACTCCAAAAATGCTGCTTCCATGATTGTAATTCATGCAGAAAAGTATCAGATCCCAATTCCAAAAGAAATTCAGGAATTAATCTTTGGGTAAAAGAGGTCATGTTCTTCTGTTTTTATTATCTGAAGGCCGAAAGTTGCTTTCCAGATGCCATATGTTTCCCATCACCAATTATACCTGTGTTTTCTCAATGACACAGGCTCCCAAACTCCTTTAGTCCCAGCTGAATCACTCTGGAGTAGGTTTCGGACTCCTTCCCTGTCTATGTTTAGGCGGGCAGTGAAGACGCACCTCTTTGCCCTGGCCTTTGCCTGTACGGGAATATATTGTCTCTTCCCACTTTACAGACACTGTTAGGGTGCGTCCCCATGCAAGCCATTTAGCACCGACTGGGCATGGATTGGGCTCACATGGGACCAAGTGCGGGACCGAGATCAAATCTCGGGCATCCCCATGCCGTTCCCGGTAACGCGGGCTGGGGGCAGGACCTTTTTTTACTCCCTTTCCCGACAAGCCGCTTGCTTGCCTCGAAAGGGGAGTAAAGCTTACTCCCTTCCCCTCGGGATGGGCGATACGGCATGCGCAAGGTAGCCCTGTTTAGCAGCCATTGCCATCGGGTGCTAGACGGCCAGTGCGCATGCACGGGGCCCTCGCCGTGATGCGGAACTTCGAGGACCTGATTCCACGAGGACCGCGTACCAAAGATCTGGGTCTTCTTGATTCAGATTAAGAGAGGTACATGCAAAAAGGCCCTGATACCCTTTCTATGGTCTTCTGCAGTCCCAAATGAATCACCACATTTGAACAATCTTGTCTAACCTGCCACTATTGTGTATTAAATGTCACCATTTGTGCCTACGTGCTTATAGAAAAGTACTATAGTGCATTCACCATATGTTGTATACCAAAGAAAAAGAAAAAAGAAAAACAAATCCAGACATGTGAACTGTATATAATGAATACTTGTCCTTTGGGACAGATATACATGTTGCCATATTAGCAGTTGTGGGTCTGTTGCTCCAGGCAATCCATTCCACATTATTTGATTAAAAAAACACGCTGCGTTCGCACTGCACTCTCAAGCCGTCGCCTATTATCATTTACACGTTGCTTGCAATAATGACAATCAGTACCAGCTCTCATTTTCATCTTAATGACTGAAGTGAAACACCTCTGGAGGGACCACTTCTGGCCTCCTTATTTAAGTCGTAATGCTTTCATTGTCAACAGATGATGGAGGGTTCTTGTAGCCTCCAAGGTTTCCTTGACTCTCCTTGAATTTATCATGACTACCTTCTGGCTTTTTAGAGAAAATGAGCCGGCAGTGACAATCAACCCACGAGGAGCCCAATATTCTGCAAGTGTAAGATCAGATCTGGTGGATCAGACTCCATGCCGTGGCTGCCATAACTGAGAATCTTTCAAGACGTCCTGCCATAGTGTCACTCACATCGTCTGTTTCCTTACAACGCTGAAGGTGGTTTACAGTTTCAAACAAACCACTAACAAATAGTTCCGTAAACAACCATAACAGAAACCCTCTATGCAGTCCAAAATGCAATTAAATCCAATTCATTTCTGCCAGAAGTCTCCTCAGTTCGTCTCAGTGACTGGATGGACTTGCATACTCTGTCGGATGGTCTGAGTGACAATATGGCAGTTCAGTTAAGGGGATGCTTCTCCGTAATTAGGGAATGGGTTGTCTAGCAAAGAACGGACAGATGTGGCTATTTATGGCTGCCCTTCAGCCAACAAGGAAATTTTGTAACTAGGTGGATACCAGGGGCCTTTCTGCACTTAGGCTTATTCTGGTTTATATTCCAGAGTAGGCTATGGCAGACACCAAGCTAGGCCTACATAGCCTGCATTAGCATGTGGACAACAGACCCCTATCCCAAGATACACTCCAGAATAAGGCCAAGTGCAGAGAGGACCCAGATCTAGAGAGACTTGCACAGCATTTCTATGGTAACCCAGGCATAGCTATAGAACTAGGGCACTGGAAATCATAGTGGTTATGGGTAGCGTGACCACTGCATTTGTTTGTGGTAGTCTTGGGAAGATGAAATATTTTGAAAAGCATACCCATGCAACTCTTGAACATGTGAGGCCTTGGGTGGAAGCTCCACTTAATGGTGGAACTGCTTCTGAGAAGGCCTATAGAGTGGATAATTTGGAATATACACTGGGAAATTTGAGGCTAGAACTTTGTAATTGTTGGCTGTTCTTCATGGCTTCTCTGAATTTTGGCTGATTTACTAGGCAGAAGCTCGATTTCATGCCTATCTGGTCTTCCTACATCTGGCATAATGTTTTGAATAGATATAATAATAAGCAGAACTTTCAGCTGAGCTCCTAAGTGTCCAGCAGAACACAGCTGCAGACCGTCAGGATTAACTTCAGCTCTCCCAAACAATGATGCAGCTGTGTTTCGCTCAGTTCAAGCAGAGCTGTGCTCTTATAGGACAGCACTGTGCCCAATACTGCTCTGGACAAAACTCTGGACTTTGCCAGAACTGGAAGCTCCTGGAGACCTCATGCATCAGCTATGTGATGCCCGGAGGTAAGATAATCTGTGTGCCCTGTTAGATTAAGGCTTCGTTCTTAGGTATTAGAGTCAATATTTTCTCTCTGCTTCTCTTGGAGGCCTTTCCTTTCCCCTCCTCGCCTTAAATGATTCTGTTGCTTGTATGCCTCCATACACTATAGGCAGCTAAAAAGGTTTCACACAGGTGCATTTCACCTGAGCAATGCACCACCTAAAGGGGCAATCCCCGGAACTGGACTATTTTCACCTGTATTCTGTATATGCTGTCTGTTCTTAACAGAAAACAGCAGTCATTGACAAATTCCAATGGTTCATGCCTTTCCGGAGGGTTTTTGGTGGATTTTAATAAAGTTTTGGTTTTGTATTGGAGGCTACCTCGGTCTGGAAGTGCTTTTCCTCCCAGTCCAGTTTGTGCAGGGCTCCTAACATCACTCTGCTGCCACTAAAGTGTTGTGATGGCATGGGAGATGCCACACTCTTCCTCTGCACTGAATGCATGAAGAGGGGACAGTGTTGTACCTGGGAAATAAATTTATCAATTATCTGAATGAAACATCTTGGCAAAGGCCACTTCACCAGCAATGAACAAAATGTTTTGAACTTGAAATATTTCAAATTGAAATGAGCTATTTCAAATGTGTTGTCCTTGGAGCAGTTCAGACCTGTAGCGACTTATTCTGTTTGTTAAAAGCCATTTTGAAAGTGTCTTTTCTCCTTGATGATTTTAAAGGCAGTAAAGAAAAAACCTTGTGTTTTATGTGTTGGATGGCAGTTGATGCCCATCATATGGACCACTTTGGCATCTCTAGGCGTTCCCTGTGGGAGCTACCAGTTATTCAGTATGGCTTCAAAGCATGGTCATTTTGAGCTGGTTCCCCCCCCCCCCCCCGCCCCAACTAGGTCATTCGACCATCTATTCCAACAAAATATTGTGGGCATTTTTAATTTTCTTTCAAACTCAGAACAAAAAGTAGAAACCAATTTGTGTGTCTCTTCTGTACCGCCACAAGCAATAGATTTCTGTCTCACCAGAATGCTGCTTCAAAAAACTTGTAAACGTCTACTTAGCCGCCTGCAATCAATAGGCCTATACAGAATGAAATCATGGTTGACTGGAAAAACTTTTGGGCCATTTTCATTATGCCTCTAGTGGGAATTTAATGCAATATTAATAAAAAATCTAATTGAAGACCATGCAAAATCAATTGATTGTTGTGGGATGCGTTGTGCCAGTTATCAAGAAGGCTTTAGGAATGCTTAGCAATTAACTCAAAACTGTACATTAATGATGCAATTTTACTCTTACTGACTCTTGAACTCCTTAAATATATTTTGAGCAGTTCATTAAAATGGCAACAATATATAAAAATGTTTTTAATGTTAAATGCTAAGGAAAGCTAATCAATATTTGTTAAGTAATCCAATTAATTGAGCAATCATTTTTATACTACCTCTGAAGCTATTTAAATCCCCAAAAGCTTTCTTATTAAGACTTAATCAGTTATATATTACCGCAGTTTATTAGGAATTTACAATAGGGAAATTGCACATGAAAGGGGTATTACCCATAAATTACCTGTAATGAGAAGCCTTCACATCTACATTTTAGCCCAGCTTCGGTCCACTTTCAGAGTGGGATAATGCATTGGCAAGATGCCAAGCTGTTTGCTTTTGGCTTTACCTAACTCAAAAATCCCAACTTTGGGTAACCTAATTTGGAACTAAAATGACAAGTCACTTTGCTGATGAGTTTTCTCACTCTGAAAATGAACTGAAACTGGGTTAAAACTTAGATAATTGCAGCCAAAAATCTCTTTTGCTTCTGGCTGCCCAATATCAGGTTTTCTCCTGTGCCCACCACACTGGAAGGGTAATAAATATTCAACTGTTTAAGGTGCTCTATAGCTATTCAGATGTTGCTGACCTCCTGATTTCATCATGCTTTATCATTGCCCTGATTGTCAGGGGCTGAAGACAGTAGGCAGGCACATTCTAGGCAGGTGCATGAATGTGTTTTTGTATTCAATTCATATTGAATTGAAGGCAAGAAAATTCATATTCATTCAAACAGATCCCCTTTAAATGTAGTAGGATTTGAATTCGATATCAACCTTCAATGCCATACAAATCCCAGATGAATTAGGAATGTGCACTAATATTCGCAACATTTGTTATACATACAAATTCAGACATTTTGTACATGAATTGCACGTTACGACATTCATACATTGACATTCGTATTCATACAAACGTTTCCGAAAATTCACGTGAAAGCTCCAAAACATTCATGAACCGGGGAGGTGGGCAAGATGTAGTCACATCTGCAAAAGATCCAGAGGGCATTAGAATCTGAATTTCTGAATTCTGCTGAATTCGAACGAATTTCAAATGTTATGAATATTCATGCACCCCCCCTGGTACATTCTGAACAGCTGTTTGGTCAGTCCTGAAATTAACCTTATTGACCTCACTTGTGGTAATGGTAATGTAAAATTTTGAATAACTTTCTAGAAACAGCCTAAGCATGTAGTAAAGTAGATTTCAGTTCCTTCCTTCCTTCCAATTTGGTCTAGTCGTTAGGAAGCCCGACTCTTATCTGGGAATACCAGGTTCAATTCTGCCCTCCCCCATGAAGCCAGCGGGGTGACCTTGGGCTAGTCACAGCTCTCTTCTGAGCTCTCACAGCCCCACCTACCCCACAGGATGTTCTGTTGTGGGGAGAAGAACAGAAGGTTTGTCAGCCGCTTTGAGTCCCCTTAAATGGGTGAGAAAAGCAGGGTAGAAAAGCCAACTCTTCTTCTTCCTCCCTCCCTTTCTCAAAAAGAAATTGCACCCAGCCAGAGCAGCATTTAACGCAGCTGACAGTCTTCAGACATTTCCAGTGCTTGTTCTCCACATTGTGTCAGAATGAGGGCTCTTTCTTTGACAGCCTGTTTTCAGAAGTGTGTGACAGCTTTAACTGTAAGCAACACTGAAGGACAGGAACCTGATTCCATCATTTCATGGCTGTCAGTTCCACCGACAGCAAGGTATATCTTAGGACAACACATTTCCCAGCAGCCGCTTTCTTGAATAAGAACACATCCCATCATTAGTCATTTAACCCACAGAATATGACAACCAAATTTAGTGTTGGAGGCACAGAGATTTGTGTCATTGCCAAGAATTCAAAATTGTCCTTCCTAGAATTCATATTTTGAAGAAGTAGTTGAAAGAGACAGTGCACCCAGCCATCTATTATAGGAAGTTCCACTTTAGCTCTTCTGATGCAAATGGTTTGGGACTCAATCCTCTGAAAAGTTTTTGTGTGTGTCAGCTGTCCAGAAATCTGGACCCGGGGTTCCTTTGAGATCCCTTCACTTGCTTGAAAGATGGAATCAAAGCTGAGCTTGATGAGGTTTCACAGAATCTGGCGTAGCCTTGGCTACCGGAACAAATCAGGTTTCAAAGATCAGAGGATCTGGTGGAAATATTTGTTACCATTCCTACCTGGAACTTTTCTTGTTAGGTTTCAACCACAGCTACAGCTTTCCCTATTCACCTTTATAAATTATATGGTAGAGATGTATAAAATTTGGTTCCTGTTCAAAAATTCAGTTGAATGGTTTATGTTGGCTGGTATTCCTCTCAAATTAAATGGGTGTTGTTCACACATCCAAAAAATCAGTCAAATTGAAACAGTTTCCCACTCGCAAACATAAACCGTTTGATTGAACATTCAGGTTTCATTGTGCTTTTACTAGGGACGTTCACAAATATTTGTAACTTTCAAAATTCATACGAATTTGGCTGAATTCGGACATTCGAATTCAAATTGAATGTAGGCACATTTGAAGATTGACATTTGAATTGGAATTGAAGGCTTTGATGCATTTGTATGAAGCTTTGTATGGGAATCATGTGGGACTGAACATTTGTATCCAATACGAATCCTATCACATTCGAAGGGGATCGACTTGAATTAATATGAATTTTCTTGCATTCAATTTGACATCAATTGAATACAAAAAAAAAAAAATCATGCCTATCCCTAGTTTTTGCCCATGAAAAGGGCCTCTTTAATCCAGGGTAGCAGATCCCATCAGATGCTTTGCACAGGGGGAACTACTATTTTTCTCTCCTGCCTTCCCCCCGTCTCTCTCTCTCCATTAATTTCATGTTTGGTAGAATGTTGTCCTCCGTATGCCAGCTGGAGCTGAGCGCTCTTCTGAGTTGACAAGATGCCACACAAATGAGTGCATAGAAAGATCTAGATTTCCTGCCTTCTGCAAGCTGGAGCCCCCTGCACCCGTTGCCCATAAACTGGAGCCCCGTTAGGTGATGAGTTGTTCAGTTCAAGGTTTTTCTTCTTCTTTTGATTATGTGATCTAGTAAAACAGTTTGTAACTGACTGTTGTATTTCATCTAAGTGGAAAAAAGAAATCTATTTGGAACTGTAACTGCTGGGGAAAAGTTCCTGGAGAATGAGAAAAGTGAAGGAGAAGCAGAGCTAAAGCAGCATTTTTGTAGACTCAGGCAGAAGGAGAAGGAGAAAAGACATGAGGCAGGCTTTGCCTTCCTTGCCACTCTCATCCACCCTGACCTCCTACGTCAGGGTCTCTTCAGTGCTCCATCTCATCTCGGTACATATATAGGGGTTAAAGGATTCTAATGACACTTCTCCCCTTGCCCCTTATAATAGGTTCCCCCCTCCCCATCCACCCAGGAGATCATTTCTTATGGGTGAAAGGTGTGCTGGCAATGCTCAATTATTGTCAGAACTTCTTTTCATCAGTCACTCTGCTTCAGTCGCTATTAAGTCGGCTCCAGAAAAGCAAATGGGTGAAAGGCCGCCCTGACTGGCTCTGTATAGTGACACACCAATTAGCCAAATGGCCCTTCTCACAAAATTCTCATATACCCTGTCCCACAATGGGGAATACCGGGTTTGATTCCGCCCTCCTCCATGAAGCCAGCTGGGTAACCCTGGGCTAGTCACAGCACTCTTTCTGAGCCATCCCAGCCCCACCTCCCTGACAGGGTGTCTGTTGTGGGGAGAAGAATGGAAGGTTTGTCAGCTGCTTTGAGTCCCCTTAAATGGGTGAGAAAAGTGGGGTAGAAAAGCCAACTTTTCTTCTTCTTATACAAGCAAATATCCAACCAGCAGTAACACAAAACGCAACCAAACAGGCACTGCAAAACCTGTACAACTATCATTCCACAGGTCAAGAAACTAGGAGTTCCAGAAATACATTACTCCGGCATGGCACATTGACAGAATTTGCTTGAGTTGGAATTTAATCTTTTATGATCATTTCCCAAATTGATTTATGCTGTTCCTGAGTACCCATAACATCAAAATACTTCCAAAGTTTTGCTGTCTCTGCATGCAGTAACCAATGGAAGAGAGGTTGTTCTTCTGGTCTTAATTTTAAAGTTCCTTAGTGCTGCAAAATTTTTAAAAAAACCAACGTTGTGTAAGGGTGATTTTCTCATTGAACAAGAGAGCTTTTTCTTACCAAAGGTTTGAGACTTTCAGACACTCCCACCATAGATGAAAGTAGGTGGGACAAAAGCCCACATGGTCTCCAGCACTCTGGGTTAGAGTTCCCTTGGCAAGTTGAGCTGGACAACATGCTGGCGATGTAATGTTTTAAATGTAAGTCTCTTTTGCTTGAACCTAGGTAGTCCAATGTTGCTTTTCTGTGCTGTCAAATACCATCTATTCCGAGGTATTTTACTTTGAATGTCAGTTTTCCATATTCCCTTAAGACTCTCTCAAGAGGAGGATTTAAAGTCAATGAGGAGAGTATATCTTTTTTCTGCAACTCCACTCACAGTGGCTTTGGCACTCTTGATTGCATTTTCAAGGGGATTCAGGGAGCCAGAAATTTCACAGTTGACCTTCTTAGAGTTAAGGAAGTTTATCAATGACAGGCAGCCTAACCAGGAGTTTCCTATAGGCTGCAACACTATTTTCTCTCTTTTTTCCATCTGGAATATGGAATCAGCGCAATCTGCCTTAGATAAGAATCCCTTGTGCCGGAGTTTCCCCCACGGGCCTTGTTTCAGACATTGTGAGATCTCCAATATCTCAGTTAGATTAATTAGAAGTGTTATAGTGTTGCCAAATCCTTCTGCCCTGAAGTCCACATTTTATAGGGGCCAGGATTATGAGGTTATCTGTTTGTTTGTTTTGTTTTGGTGGCAATGCCTTTGAGTATGGGATTAATTTAATCTGGGTTCTGCTTTTCCTCTCTGCATCTCTTAATCCATGAAACAATTGGGTTATCTGAATGCTTGAAAATAATATTAAAAATGAAGAATGGGGACACAGACACCCACGCTCCCAGAGAAGATTTTCTCATGAATATCGCTTTAGATATTAAGGGTCTTTTATTTTGAAATATTATTTCATTACTTTATTTATATCATTGGGTATATCCATACATTGATTACATATTCATCTATAATTGGATATTCCAGAATAAAACATGGGGTGTTTTTCCACTGTCACTGGAAGTACCCCTTAAGTACCCATTCATGGGTACAAAAATGCCATTACTACCCATTAATGGGTACTTTTAGTGACAGTGGAAAAACAGCCATGGATATAATTTGTTCCAGCTGAGTCCAGATGTCAGGGAAATAACAGGAAGATGAGTAGAGTAGAGTAGAAAATTTATTTGACCAGTCGTGTGACCATTTCAATGGGCTAAACATCAGGCCCGTTTCCTTTGGGGTGACAAGGGGTTTGATGCCTCTGCTCCTGACTTCTCTTGTGATAATGATTTAGCAGAGCAGTTCTAGGTGCCCTTTGTGGCGAGCAGAGCTGGAGGCCTGTGATTGTCCGTTTGGTACTCACACAGTCAAAAGGTAGCGGTCCCAGCATTTGTGTGTTCAATTGTGCGTTCAGGCTGCACCTGAGCTTGTGTTCACATGGTTTACTTCTGCAGTACGCCAGGACAGGTCTCAAGCTTTTATGTGATGCCTCAGAATCAGGAGTCTTGGGGTCCAGATTCCTAATGGGATGAGCCAAGGATGGTACCAAAGAGCACTGAGCTGATTGTGGAGGAGTCTTACATCCTCTGGGATTAGCCTGGGCTACTTATTTCCATGCTTCCTTTGTAGCCAGAGGGTTCAAACTACAGGGGGATTGTAATTTAGAGATCCTCTTCACTTGCAGATTGCAAGGAGAGGCAGCGTCTGAGAATTGCTCATTTGTTACTTAATTGTTTTTAGTCTTTGAGGGCGAAGTGGGCTGAACAATGTTTAGAGAACCTGACTGCTACGCAGAGGTTGTTTCCCTGGAAACCATATCTTTAGTTAGCTGGGAGGGGCAGGCCGTGTGGAAATCCTTCTCTATAGGAGGATTTTTGCTGCCTTGCAGTAAGGCTGTGAAACTTGCCTAATTCCATTTAGGAAGTTAGCAGGAGACTTTGCATCTTCTGAAGGGAAAGCCGGAGAACTCAAATCTAGCAGAATCCTTTGTATGGGCCTGGGAAGCCAAGTGGTCAATTTCAGGCCGATGTGAGAAGGGCCGCATCCTAGAAGTCAACCAGGAAAGCGCTCTACAGTAGGGCTTTCCAGGCTGAAGGAGGCCTAGACATTGCAGTCTGATTTTGTAAGGGATTTTGTTCCAGCCCCTCAATCATTGCCCTTTTCTGCACCTTCTGTGAGTTCCACAATATCCTTTTTTGAAGTGTAGTAAGAATAAGGGCCAGGAGTTCTGACTAGGGGACAGGCAGAAAGGGCACAAATCAATGTAAAACATGATAAATATGCATTCCCAAATCAATTACAAATACATAATTCCACTCTCTTACTGAGAACTGCCTTTTTAAGGACACTGCCCAGTGGATATAGAGATGACCTTCACCTGCAAGACGTCCCCAGGTTCCTGAGTCCTATAGCTGGTTAAACACTTAGTGTGTAATAAAAACATAACACTGATATGACACTTAACTAGAAGGCAGCATAGCGTAACCGGCTCCTTGGTCTGCTGACTGGCAGGCGATGCCACACTGCTGGAAGTCAATTTCCAACAGTCATGGGCAAATGAGGAAAAACAGAGCACTGGAGTCATCAGTCCCAAAGAAAAGAATAGGCTTGACTCAGGCTCCACACCGGCAGGAGACAGAAATGCAGCAGCTAAGAAGCTGTGCTCCTCAGATGGTGGTGAGCAACTTCAGAGACTTTAACTGTGTGGAACTGGAAGACAGGCATATAGAACCAGGCTCGCTATCAGTGGAGCTTGATGCAAAAGGGAAAACAAGATCGGCTTCCAGGGGCTGAGTCCACATGGCCATGATTGGGAAGACTCCGTGCTAAGTAGAGCCCCCATTATGAAGGTGCAACTGGCAGGTTGCTAGTCAAAATGCCAGGAAACCTTTTGAGCACTGTGTTCAAAGCGTTGGCTGATCCAGCTCGGCTAACTCATGAAGGTGGAGCCATCAGCTAATGTCAGTGACATCAGCTAATGTCAGCAGGGAATCCTCGCTGGTGTTTCAGTTGACCACCTCTGAGCTTCCAGGGATTCAGCCTGAGTGATATCTGCTGGGCTCGGTGCTGATCCTGAAAAGTCTGATGCAAACCTGAACTCCTCTGTACTTGGGATGCGCATGGATGTAGGGGGAGGGGGTTGCATTTGTTTGGTATCAAATTGAATGCAAGAAAATCTGTATACATTTGAATAGATCCCCTTTGAATACATTTGATACAAATGTTCAAAACAAATTGCATATGAATCACATACAAACCACATATGAATCCATAATGAAGTTTTGTACAAATGTATCAAAACATTAAATTCAAACTTGAATGTCAATCTTTGAATGTGCCAACATTCTATTCAAATTTGAATCTACAAATTCATATGAATTTTGAGTTTTACAAATATTTGTATTACAAAATCCCTCCCTCCTGGCATCCCCCTGACTATATGAGCTCTATTTTCTTTCCTTTTGGCCTCCCCCAACTTGGAGCCCATCCAAAGAGCCATCTGGCTCAGTGATTACCCTGGCTGGCAGAGTTCCCCCTGACTTTAGGTAATACTCTACCTGGTAGTAGTTGGATCTCTGACCACTTGCATGAGAAATGGAGACAGAAGAAATATGTTTCAATAAATATTTTCTGCACCATATATGAATTTAATTGGAAGATGTTGCGATAGAGGTATTTTTCATCTCCCTTTATTAAAGCCTCAAGAGATTGCTGAGCTTCATTTCAGGTTAGTATCTCTGTGTGTAGCTACATTTTTCCTAATTTGATGTCACATTTATCAAAATTTGTTGGGGCAGATAAGCATCTCCCTAGTAAAATAATAGCTCTAATCAGAGAAGGTATGATATGGTCTGTGCAATAATGTGGCATGAAACTAATTCCTGCTGCAATTCAGACTTCCAACTTTAATGACTTCTCATAAAACATTAGTAGGGAGAAGAGTGAAAGCAAGGAGGAAAAAGAGGGAACTGGAGGAATTGTTCGTTCCTGCTGAAGTGACATCTGGATCTGAATTTTGCAGCCTCCTATACTGCTAAATGCTTTGTTGTATTAGGCGATGGATTCATTAGTTCAAATTAGGCTCTGTTCACAATACAATATGCAATCAATTATATTAGCTAGGGAATGTCTTATGCATAATTCTGAGTTATAATATCCTCAATGTGTAGACTGTGAAGAACTTAATATAAATGGTCATTGTTGAGTTTTCAGTCTTTTGAGACGGCATTTTAGTTGTTCTTCCAGATGCTTTTTGCCTACTCCCCCTCGCCTCTCTGGCCCCAATCCTTGGTTCCTAGAAGTAAGCAGGCCCAGAATATTAGAGACTTAAAAGACCGGGTTCCACTGTACCAAGAGCCCCTGTAAATTTTCCGAATGGAACAGCACGGACACTAAGATCTGACGTTTACACATTGCTTAGGCCAGGATGCCGTTAGGAGCTGTTCCTGGACGCGCATTTAAGTGGGGAATTAGCCTGGTCGAGGAATGAAGCTCGTACTGGGATTGGAACGCTAACTGGTCTAACCCCGCTCCGACAAATTGGAAAGTACTCTGTTATAGGCAGAAGGCAAAACTGTCCCCCAAAGACAGCTCTTTCTTGATGAGGAAGAACAATTTATTAAAAGAAAAAAATAAATGGCCAACGTCGGGAGCTGAGGGGAATCCCAAGTGATCTAGACACGAGGCTTTGTCACCAGATAAGGACCGTGGACTCGGCTCCAGAAAGAAATGTCAGTGAAGGCTAATTTGAAAGGCAGACTTTGGCAGGTTGGAGGAAAGGAAGAAGGAAAAGTTTCTCCTATCCTCATTGGATGCTACCGCCCAGCCAGGGAGGGGCATCTCACTGATCCAGGAGGAGGAGAGAATAATTGTAACATTCAAAATTTGTATGAATTTGGCTGAATTCGGAAATTCGCATTCAAATCAAATGTTGGCGCATTCAGAGATTGACAAATTTGAATCAAATGTGTCTATACACTCGTATGAAACCTCATATGGTATTTGTATGGAATTAGGGATGTGCATGAATTTGTTTATTTGATGCATATTGAATCAAATGCAAGAAAATTCATATTCGTTTGAACAGATCCCCTTTGAATGTAGTGGGATTCACATTCAATACGAATGTTCAGTCCCATACGAATCCCATTCGAATGCATATGGATAACATATGGATACCATACAAATGCATACAAATCCCATACAAAGCTTCATATTAATGTATCAAGGCATTCTATTCACATTCAAATGTTAGTCTTTGAATGTGCCAACATCCGATTTGAATTCAAATGTCTGAATTGGGCTGAATTGGGCCGAATTTTGAATATTATGAATATTGCTGCATGTCCCTATATGGGATTGAATGTATTCATATGCATTTGTATGCATTCATACAATGAACATATCAAATACGAATCCCACCACTCTCCAAGGGGACCTATTCAAACAAATATGAACTATCTTGCATTCAATTCAGTATGAGTTTTTGTGCACATGCCAGATAGCAGAGAGGATGAGAGCAACGGGTGTCTCTCCCATAGAGCCATGGAGGGGAGGTGTTGTGCTCGAGCAGAGTCTTGTGGCTGCGTTAGGTCAGGCTATCCGCCCGTTAGGCAGAGGTGGGCAGTTGGCAACACTGGCTGGCTTTCCGCAAGGCATCAGGGTTTAGCAAGATGATGCAATGCAGGATGGTGGTGAGGAATGCTGCCCTTGGCGGGAAGGCTTGTCGCCTGCCTGGCACTTTGGGTGACATTTCATCCTTTGTTAGTCCTCAGGAATCCTTCAGCCCATCATAAATCTAATTCACCTGCACAGAGTGGCACATCATCACACAAGGCTGCGTTTTGCCTTATTTCGTGCCATAATTGATATTTCTTCCAAGCAACCCACATAACACTTCTATCTCTCACTTGAACATGTGTGCATCTGAACCCTGTTGACTCTCCCAGCACATACTAAATCTGGAAGTGAAGTAGAATAAGAATCACAGACGGAAAAGCACAGGAATATACCACATAAAGCTGAGTCCTTTTAATACATCAGTCATTCAAGGATTTTAAGATAGAAATAATTAAAATGTTTTTGATTTACTATAAAAAAGAAAATGAAGGAGGCTTTGACAAAAGAGTCCAGCTGATTAATTTAATGCACTCATTCGTTAACTGTCTGAGAGTTCTAACAATGAAGACTTCTGGTTCTTCGTGTGGTGAAATTCCCAGCTGAACAGCTCTGAAGTTAAGAACGGACACCACAATTAGCAGAAGACCCAGGCAAAAGTTGTAATTTTCTAACCAGCAATAACATGATGAGATTAACAATTAGTATAATTACTATTTCCCAACAGACCTTAAATTTTTATTTATTTTTTTATTTTGCAAGGCTGGGGGATTAGTTTAGGCGAAGACTGCACACTCAGAATGGTATCCTATAGCAATCATTTCATTGCTTCTTATCATGAGACACAAATATTAAGGCCATATCAAATTCACGCACATCAAGTTTCATAAAAGGGCATTATGAAGGGAAAATACTTACCCATTCCAATTAGGCTATGGCATGTAATTTTATGTGTCCTTTTATGATCAAACAGTGTTTTGTGGAACAAATATTTAAAACATATCTTTAAAACAGAACCACCCTGATAAGAATAATGTACAAATCTTTAATGAATTCACCTCAATTACCCTTAAATTAAGTAGTTCATTAAAATCTTATTTGAATACTGCTCCAGAAGGGGGAATGGAGGTAATTCTCCCTTCAGCATTATAACAGAACAAGAACACAAAGTTAAACAGTTTCTGAACAGCCTGGACTTTTGGGCCAGCGTTGTTCTGTGGCATTTGGTCAAGAGCTTTGGGGCAATGATCTTCACACTTTCGTATTGATGTCCCTGTCAAGAGAGCTCCGTGCCCCTGGCAAAGGACACAACCCAAGCTTGTTGCAAAGAACCCTGGGAAATATTCAAGGCAGAAAGTTCAAAAAGGACATGGACTGAGCTTGCTTTTTCATTCATTCATTTATTTATTTAGTAAATTTAAATCCCACTGTTCCAAAAGGGCTCAAGGCACAGAGGTGAAAACTCTTTCCACACTGTCAAATAACAATAAAAATGTCATGTTGGGTGAAATTGACCAGCAAAGCTTTATTAGATGGTTTGTGTATCATCAACATTGCTAGTGCCTCAAAGATGGAGCTGCTGTGTCATTGTGTGTATTTTCACAGAATCTGCTGCAATGGGAGGAGATAGTCACAATGAGGCATCCTGTGGTGGGGGGGGCATGTGAAGGTCAGTTTCTTGCTCCAGCAGGCACTGGAGCAAGGTATCAGTGGGGTTCCACCAGATGGGAACATCTGGTGATCAGATGGGTCCAACATGTGCTCCTCCCCTTGTGCCTGGTGGAGCAACATCTGTGCACTCCTACCCTGGTGAAAGTGGGAAGTCATCTCATAGCACCTCTCCATGCCCACCTTCCATAAATGTAGCAGAACCACCAGTGAGGACCACAAACCTGGGCCCTGACTCATGAGTGTCCCTCTCAAGCAGGAGAAGAATATGCCACACAAGTGATACTCCTCATAAACCCTGCCAGGGCAGGTGCCTTAACTGGATACTTTCCATCGTCAGGAACCATGACTCATAAGACTCAGGTCCCAGCCCAGCTGTGACCTCTCATATGGCATTTCATTCTTGTTCAAAGTAGACTTAGAAGAGTGATGTAGGTTTGTACTTGCCACAATTTGCACTAGCATGTGCATGGTTAAGTCCCCCATGGTAAAAGCCAGTTTGGTCTAGTGGTTAGGGTGCTGGAGTCTTATCTGGGAATACTGGGTTTGATTCCGTACTCCTCCATGAAGCCAGCTGGGTGACCTTGGGCTAGTCACAGCTCTCTTTCTGAGCTCTCATGGCCCTATCTACCTCACAGGGTGTCTGTTGTGGGGAGAAGAACAGAAAGTTTGTCAGCTGCCTTAAGTCTCCTTAAGGGTGAGGAAGGTGGGGTAGAAAATCCAACTCTTCCTCTTCCTCCATGAAGCCAGCTGGGTGACCTTGGGCAAGTCGCAGCTCTCTTCTGAGCTCTCACAGCCCCACCTACGGTACAGGGTGTTCTATTGTGGGGAGAAGAACAGAAGGCTTGTGAGCAGCTTTGAGTCCCCTTAAATGGGTGAGAAAAGCCAACTCTTCTTCTGTTCCACAATACAATCTAGAATAAGGTCCAATGCAGGGAAGGACAAAGAAGAACCCACAGTTGGGGCAGAAGACTAAAGTGATTCTTCTTTTTTGCTTCAGAATGAGCTTTTTATGCATTTATGCATTCTGTTAACTGTCTGTCAAGCTAATAAGGTATTTAACCTTTGGATGCACCCAAGACTGCAAAACTGAGCCAAGCTATTTTGCAATAATTCATCAGAAAGTCATCAGAACAAGGTAAAAGACCTAAGCCTATTAAAGCAAACGAGAGATTGTTTTCTTCCCTAGCTGGCTGGCTGACTTCCTCCTTCTTGTGCAGATTTTGCACACTGAGGGGTCTCTGATAATGACCTAAAAAGACATGACTGCACTGTTAAACCAGGGAACGTGCGGCAGGCGAGAGCAGCTGTGGTGAGCGGACGCTCCTTAAGAGCAGCAATTGTTTCAAGAAATCACAGCTGACATAAGGTGGGGGAAATGGAACTGAAAGCAATTTCTCAATAGGAACCTGTCAGACATCCCTCCCATTCTTTAACTTTTCAAAAGCAGACTACATTTTTAGATTTCACACCTTTCTGCCTAATTTTTGGTTCATCTCCTTACACGTGATAGGGACAAATTATTTGTGTGGGATGTCTTTTGGGAACAATCATCTTCTTCTTCATCATCTTCATCTTCATCATCTTCATCTTCTTGTCAGCTAGTTTGGTATAGTAGTTAGGGAGCAGTGCCCTTTTCACACTACAGCCAGAATGGGGCCCCACAGATGCCCCCCGGGGCCACCACCCACCCACCCCATGGCCCAGGGACGCACACGCATGCATATGCACCTAGCTGCTGGCTGTCCTGGGTCCAAATAATCCGGCTCAGATGGCGCAGGTCTGCACATGTGCATGAGGCATGGCCTCTGATTGGCCAGCCTGCCCATGTGGGTGGGCCAGCCAATCAGAGGCTGTGCCTCACGCGCACACGCAGACCAACGCTGGCTGAGCCCGGTCACTTGGACCCAGGACAGCCAGCAGGTAGGTGCCCACAGGTGTGTGGGCACATGTGTCCCTGGGTGGGTGGTGGTCCTGGGGGCCATCTGTGTGGCTGTGCCACCTAGATCTAGGCATCTCAGCCCCGCAGAGGCTGACCATCTGCCCCAATGGGTCGGGGGATGTGGGGCCCCTTGGTAGACTGGCCCTAGCCATTCAACACTTGTATGAAGGACTAAAATCAACTATATCTTAATAAATACTTTTTGTGACATCTACTGTGACTAACAGAAGATAAGTGCTGCATTTCTGAACCTGTGTGCATAGCAATGCCTGATGGTTTATTCAGGACTGCAGATGACATTGTCGCTCTTCTTTGTCATCTTCTGATCAAACAATTAACCAAACAGTCGCATAATGGCCTTTTCTCTGGGCTGGTGCTGTAAATGACACATGGCTGCCTCTAAGGCTTAATTCCATTTTCAAAAGGGAATCGGGCAGAAAGCAAAAGCCGTTTTCTTCCTTTCCCTTGCCCAATCACTCAGAGATAATGGTGCATATATCTGGTCTCCTCATGAGGATTAATCTGCAGTCCAGTCCTGTGCGCCTCGCCTGGAAAGTACAAGCCACACTAATGGTCTGAGGCTGCAGCCGTGTGCACACAGGTGGGACTTCTTTTTCCCATTTAGTTCTTCTCAACTGAGTTTTTCCTGGGATTTTTGCAGAATAAAACAGCTGTTCAGAAGGCACATCCCACTGCATGCAAGGCCAAAGATCCCTTTATTTTGCTCTGAAAGAAACCGAATCTTCCTACAAAGATTGGGGAGATGCAACCTAGAGAACGCTGACGTTGGTGTGCTTCCAGAGTAAGAGTGAAGCAGATGTGGCCGATTCGAGTGTTTTTTCTCTCTTCCCAGCCAAACATTTCCCTGTCCCCCTTTGTCCTCAGAGACGATATAGATGTTTCAGACTGGGAGTTCTACAGTGGGGAGCCTTTCTTTCGTGCTTGTACTTAAGATGACGTGCAGGTGGGTGAGCAGTTTGGTTAGGGGTGATTTTTAGTAATTCTTCATGGGACCCTTGAAGCAGCATTCAGGAATCCAGAAGAAACTCATTGATCCAAAGTCTGCTGACAATCAGACATTCCTCAACATCTGCATCTTCCCTAGAGGCCAGGGAGAATGAACTGAATTAGTTTTAGTTCCAAGCAGGGATCTGCACAAATATTTGTAACATTCAATATCCATACAAATTTGTACAAATTCGGACATAAATATACAAATTGAATGTTACGACATCCATACATGGACACTCGTATTCATATGAATCTTTTGGAACATTTGTGAAACTGGGAGGTGGGAAAGTAGCTGTGCCAGCCACATCTGCAATGGATCCGGAGTGCATTCGACATGGTTTGAGAGCAGATTCAAAGTGGATTGAGAGCAGATTTGGTGCTTTCAGGGTGGATATGTTACGGGATACATTCAGTATATTGTGTTCATATTGGATATTCATACAAATCTATACAAATACATTCGTACTGAATAGAATCACACATTCAAAGGGATTCAATTTTATATGAATCAAATGCAAAAAAAAAAAAACCATTTGTGCTCCTTGCTAGTTCCAAGGTCATGACTGGGAAGGACTGGTGTCTATGCACTTATTATGGGCAGGAGAGCTGCTGAGGAACAGATGTGCATGAGTCCCTCCCCCCCCCCTCCATCCACTTCACATCATAGCCAATGGGACAGAAATGCACATTTGTGTAAATGGAGCCACTTCAAATTCAATCTGAAGCTCTTTGAATCCCCAGCTACCACCAACAGCCCCTCCAAATCCGATCCAAATCCAATCTGAACCCGATCTGGAGGCGCCTGGGCACCCATCCCTAGTATAACTTAGAATGCAAAATCTGTAAGACGTTTAATCTTAAAAAGGAGGCACCTATTTCCTGGAATCATAAATGGCTTGCTTTAATATCCACTTTGTAAATATTTCTCTAGAATGTATTTGTATATGTTCCCCTGTGTGGGGGCCAATGAAGACGCACACACGTGAGTGCTCACATAGATATATTGATTCAAGGGTTATTGGGGTATGGCAGCAATTACCAATGTTCAGTGTTAGCTTTTTCACTGAGAAATAAATAGTAAAATCATTTCTGGTGTTAATCGAGTTTATGCAGCCCTGTTTCATAAGTCTAAAAATTATTTGGCACTTCATCAATGGAGATTGCTATTTGAAGTATATTCAATGGACTGAAGCAGTGTTGTTTATTAATTAAGCCTCTGTCATCTGCAAAAGTTCAACATGTCTGACACCTGACATTGCAGACCTGACCTTGAAAACACCTTTACATCAAACACCTTTCATAATAGATGACATAGTTGAATAAATAATGTTCAAGGTCAAATTAAAACACTGCACGTCATGATTGTGAACTTATATCTCTCTGGTGATCATGTTGAGATTCTAGTGGGTTTAAGGGAAATGGGTAGGATACGTTGCTTTTCATTCTAGCTGAAGTACAGTGTGGCAGAAGAAAGTTCGGAGGAGGAGGAGGAGGAGGAGGAGGATGCTCAGCTGGAACCTATGTGATACAAAAATAATTGAAGAAAGGAGAGACAAAGTCCTCATGGCCCTGTAGATATTCTCAGGTCTCCAGTTTGTGCTGGTCTTATCTAACATGTCTAAAATATCCAAAAATATTCTATAATTGCAAAAAGAAGTTCTCACGTTCCTACTAGGCTTGTGAGGGGGAAGGGGATAATTTAGTTTACATAAAAATGTAAATTTACAGAATTATCATCGGAAACCATCCATGTCGCGTGGAAAGGCCCATGAAGTCCTGCAACATCTGATGGGTGATGGATTCCTCATTCCTAAACTAATAAGATTTGTTTTGTTTTAGATTAAACAAAGTGTTCACCTTGCTCATTGAATATCATGATCAAAGGTTTCACAAAATGGCAGCTTCCTCTGGGATGTAAGAAAGAATAGAAAAGCTGTTTCTGTTATTAATGTCACAATAAGACGAAAGAGAATTGTCAGAGATGGGAAACAGGTTCCCTTCCCCATTTAATTCTTCAATATTTTATGGTGATTCAAAAGAAAATAGCTACAATAGATCTGTTGCTAAGTGTCAGTTCTGATGTGCATGCAAACATTAAGTGTGTTAATTTTAAACATCTTATCAGTGTTGTATCAAATGGATTTAATAATCCCTTCATGAAATATACTTCTAATTTTTCTTGCATATTAATGTACCCCTTGATATTTACCATTTTATCTGTCAGCCTGAAGAAATTGAGCTCTCTTTCCTTGTTTTGTTCTTTTTTTCTCCACAAAACTGAAGTCATTTTCTTCAGGAATAACAGTACTATACAATCTAAGATGTATGTGCTATTCAGTCCCATACGAATGCATATGAATCCCATCCATATTCCATATGAATCCCATACAAAGCTTCATAAGAATGTATAGAAACATTCAATTTGAATTCCCTCGCTCATGTGCATTGTCACTCTGCTGCTGCGCTCATACTGGGTTACCTGCAAGCACCGTGGCCAGACTGTGCAGCCCTGTTTCTTTGGGCCCAGGAAATGAGGCACTTCTAGGAACTGACAGGACTCCCTCCCAGTGCAGAAAGATGAACTGGGTTGCATGGAGTAGGGGAAGAATGCTCTCCTCATGGCGTTTGTCTGGGGGGTGACTTAGGGCACAGAGATAAGGCCCTTGCCTCAAATTTGCCCTGGCTCATGCTTCCCCCTTTTTCTTTCTTTTCTGAAGTCCAGTGCAGCACCAACACATGAATTGCAAGGACGGGTTTGTCAAGTTCTCCCAGCTGGCACAGGGTGTCTTCTCTCTGGATATAAGGTGCTTTGCATAGCTGGTCCTGCTTAGAACTCTAAACAGACTTCTGCTAGTCTCTTATAAGTCCCTCTATCTGATACTTGGAGGGTCACTCATCCAAACCTGAGATCTGTTTGCCAGGATAAAGTATTGACTGATACACAGCAGAGTTAACTGAGGCCAGGAGCTGAAGAAAACACACACAAAAGAAACATATAATTCATTAATCAATAATTGCAATAAGAAGCATCAAAGAAAAATAATAGTTCAGTCGATGTTTATTTACTGTCCGAGTGAACCATAAAACAAAGGTCTAAATGTACAAACTGGTAAAACACCCGACATTGCTCAACGTCCACACGTTGGAGTTGAATCAAAGCATCTGATATTAAACAACCAGACTGCCTTCAGACAGGATCGTTCCAGGCTGGTTTAGTATTAAGATCTAGGGGTGAGCATGAATTCCTTTTTGTATTCAAGTCATATCGAATCAAATGCAAGAAATTCATATTTGTTCAAATAGATCCCCTTCAAATGTGGTAGGATTCTATTCAATATGAACATTCAATCTGATAAGAATCCCATACGAAGCTTCATACAAATGTATCAAAACATTCTGTTCAAATTCATATGTCCAAATTCAGCTAAATTCATAAGAATTTCAAATGTGACGAATCCTCATGCAGATCCGTAGCAAGATTATTCCAGGCTGGATCATTCCAGCTCAAACAAGCTTCCAGGCCAGGCCCCAAGGGCTCCGAGGGCTAGCTTTGGAGCTGCTGCATAATCGATTTTGGTGCACCATTGAAATGGGTCCCCTGGTAGTCTGCAGAACGGAAGCGTAGCAATAGCCCTCAGTGTCAAGGACTGCTAGTAATCCAGATTGGGTGCCTCCTGATCTGGATTACACTCTGTCCTGTGTGGACAAAGCACACCAGTGGTGGGAGCGTGAGAGCTGAGTGTGAGAGATTCTGTCCCAGATTTAAGACAAAGGCACAAAGGCTCTTAGAAAAATTCCGAGGACAAAGGGAAACTGCAGAGTTGATGATACAGTTGTCAACACTGGAGAAGAAATAAACATTTTTGAGGGAACGTCTGAGAGCAAAGCAAGTATAATTTTATGATTAACTGTAAGTATAAATCCACACTGGAGAGAAATATTTTATAAAAACTAAAACCACTCTGCAATTTTTAATAATCCTCTGATTTTTTTTCCACATAGAAGTTAATGAAACCCCCCGTGTCTCCCTCCCTCTGCATTAAACTCTTAAGAAGCTGAGCAAGGAAAAATATTGGAGTCATTTTCTAGCTCACTTGATATGTTTTCTGAAAAGTTCTCTTTTGTCTGACTTGCTTCCTTTCCGTAAGATTTCATCCAACGCTGCAGAAAGAACTGTGTTATTCCAGCTGGTACTCATTTAGGGGATCTTGTAAATGCTACAGAAACCTCTAACAAATATGAGAAAATTGTCAGGAAGGGTTAGCCAAAGAAAAAGGGGCAAGTGGAGCAGAAAAGTAGGATTTCAGGCATTTTGTGTTGTTTCTAGCAATAAGAATAATAATCTATTTGTAGGCTTAGCTGGTTTTCTGACTTCAATAAACCTTCAATAAATAATAGGTCCATTGATTTCTTTCTTTTTTCTTTCCATCCTTCCTTTTCTTCCTCCCTTTTTTCTTTCTTCCTTTCCTTCGTTCCTTTCCTTTTTTTCATTCCTTTGTTCATTGCTTCATTTGTTTATTTGTTCCTTGCTTCCTTTCCAAACCTGCCTTTTTCTGTCTGCCTACCCTATTCTGTTGCAGGAAGTTGATTTTTGTTTTAAATGGAAGTTGAGAATGCCTAGATACAAATGGGGAATCCATCCCTGCGTGGCCTGGCCCAAAAAGGCCGGCATGGGGGTGGGAAGCCCCTCCCAGGACTGCCGCCATTGGGTTGGAGTCGACCCAGGGGTGGGCAGGCCAGTCCCGACCCTGGCCTGGGTCCCTGCGGGCTCTATCTGACCTGACTGCTTCGCTACAACTAGCAGGAACCCCTCTCCCAGGCACCCCACACCCCAGACATGGTTGGGGGCCCTCTGCATGTGCCACTGATTCTGATTGGCCAGTGAACCACACCTGTGCAGAATGCTCGGCTTGATGCCAGGCGTGGGCTGCTGGACAATCAGAGCCAGGGGTGCACGCAGATGCAGAGCACTGCTGATCGGACCTTCCCGGTCAGGACTATGGTGGTGAGAAGTTAAGTCCTATGCACACGCGCGCACATCCCTGAGTAGGCCCCAGCCCTTGGGGGGGTCCTGGGGGATGACCCACGCTGTCAGCACATTGGAATGGGGGTGCTCACCATGTCTACCATTGCACGCACTTCCGGTTCAATGTGCTGACTGCACGGTTCTGCGGGGCTCAGCTGCCTTGATCTAGGTGGCAGGCCCTGCTGAGACTGAAGATCCACCCCCATGCGCTGGCAGGTGTGCTACTCCATGTGGTAGTCGTGGCCCACGCTGTCAGGACATCGGAATGGGAACACACTCGATGTCGACCATCACACGCACCTCCGTTTCGATGTGCTGACTGTGTGGGTTTGGTCTACCACATGGGGCAGCACATCACCGCATGGCTGGTCTCACCCTGCCCTTGAAAGGGACGTGGGGAGACCGAAAAAGACGCAGAGCAGCAACAACAGCTAAGGCAAGTGCAGACATTTTGTCTTAACTGAAACAGCATAAATATTATATTTCAAAGGAGAGAGTTTTGTTAGAACCACACTTCTGTTTCTTTTAATTTTTTCTAAGTAAAATAAAATAAAAGCCCCCAAACTGAAAAGGGTGATGGGAATTCAATAGGTCCTTTTATTTCCTTAGCAGTCTGGAGAAAAGGTATTTGTGTATTTTGGCTTCCAGTAGTTGACAAAAAGAGGGGGGGAAAAGCTGCCTAAACGTCCGTCTGGGCAGGGAGAGTTTACAGCTTGGTCTTTCCCAGCCCCACTTTCTAAATCCTCCTTATGGCCAGACCAGCTCATGCCCCCCCCCCCCCGCTTTTTCTTCTTCTGAATGCAACTTTAAGAATAGTTTCATTGTGGCCAAGGGGGGAAATGGACTCTGTTCAGCCTTGGGAATGGGGTTATCTGGCAACAGCTGTTTATAGTTAACGAAAACCCAAGTTAAAACTTTAAAAGTTCTG
Organism: Aspidoscelis tigris stejnegeri; assembly: GCA_023333525.1. Lineage (NCBI taxonomy): Eukaryota > Metazoa > Chordata > Lepidosauria > Squamata > Teiidae > Aspidoscelis > Aspidoscelis tigris. Next base: position 502,424 of record JALMGA010000013.1, on the reverse strand, counting down.
GTTCTCATTTAGCTGCAAATGATGTGTTTGGGGGGGGGAGGGGGGATGGAAACTTTGGAGGCTTAACCCTTCACTGTCCTGTAACCTTCCCATCCTCCCACTCCACCCAAAGTCACGGCTGCTGACGTGGCAGAAAAACCTCGCCAGACTTTGTGAATTGGAAGTGTCTGCTCTTTGTTGTCCTGCCTAATGAGAGGCAAACATTTCTCCCAGAAACCGCTGGAGACTTTGCCAAAATTGTTCCTAGGAACCCATGTGCATAGCAGATCTCTGGGAGGGTATCTCGTCTACAAAACAAACAAATACAAATATCCATGGGGGTCTCTTTGTGTTTCTCTCTCTTCCTGCAAAAAGGGGCAGCGAAAGCAAGGGAGAAAGCCTTGCAGAGCGGGTGGTTGAATGAGAGCCATCATTTCTGTTCACAAAAACAGCTCCACAAGGATGGGATGAAGGACTGTTGTGCTGGCCTTGAAGGTTCCGAAGACGGAATGTCTTTGCGGCAAAGGGTGAGCGGAGCCACCACTAATAGGGAACAGCAAAGGGACTGAAGGATGGAGGAAAGAGCATGCAGTTCAGATGGCTTCACAAGCCCAGAAATACTTGCTCAGCTAAATTCTCAGGAAGCAGGTCACCGTGATGAGGATGAGGAGGAGGAGGATTGATTAATAAAGTGAATCATTGGCATTAGGGGTGTGCATGAATATTTGTAACATTAGTTATTCATCCAAATTTGTCCAAATTTGGACATTTATAAATGAATTGAATGTTAGGACATTCATACATTAACATTCGTAAGGTGCTAGAGAATGCTGTTGCGGTTCAACTGCAGGCATGGTTGGAGGAAGCTCAATATCTAGACCCATTTCAATCTGGCCTCAGGCCCCGTTATGGCACGGAAACTGCCTTGGTTGCCCCGGTTGATGACCTCCTCCGGGAAAGAAACAGGGGAAACGCAACCCTGTTGGTTCTCCTGGACCTCTCAGTGGCTTTAGATACCATTGACCACGGTTTGGTTTGTGCTCCACTGGCACTGTAGGGCAACGGAGCTTTCGGTCTGACCACTGTGCAGATGACAAAGCTCCCTGTCTGCCACTCTGGAGGACCAGAAGCCCCTGTGCAGGATGGACACAAGTCTCATTAATGGAATGAAAGTCTGTGAAATGGGTACTGTTATTATTATGGGTTGTTAGATTGCTTCTGTCCCAAAAACAATGGAAGGATAGAAAATACAGACATGCTTGGGATGTTTTTATCAAACCACATAAAGCTACGAAAGACCTGGAAGGATCTGAAATGATGTAACTCATCACACCTTCTCTCCAGCGGCATCTGCTTTAAAGTTTTCTGAACATTTTTCATGTCTCTTTGAAATTATTTCTGTCACTTTAGTCATGAGGAACAAGAATGATGAAATTCCATTCCTCGAGCCCACAACCCTCTGATTTTAATTGCATTGCTAATCTCTTGCACATTTATACATTAATCATGAGCAACTGCCCCGTCTCATTTCTGTGGTGCACTGGTGTAAGTCACTGAACAAATCTTTTTATTGTTTTTATTTTGGATTTACTCTGGATACAGTTAAAGACTACTGTATAGGGGCAGCAGAATATTAATTTGAAATTAGTGATGCAAAGGAAATCTTGACTCAATGGGAAACAGGGAGGGTGTTTTGCCCAAGGGTCCTCCAAATCTGTGTAGAAGGATAAGATTTCCTAGACTTCTCATCCACTGAATCACCCACTGGAATTGGTGGCATAGGCGTATGAAGGCTAAATGGTTGTGGTTAGGGGGGGTGCACAAATGCAATTCATAGCAAATTGAATATTCAAAAATCCAAATTCATATGAATAAGGAAGAATTAATGTCGGGACATTCAAAAGTATATGAATGCATTTGTCCATCTAGTCCAGTGTCCTTTCCCACACCGTGCCCCACCCAGTGCCCATGGGCATCTCAAGCAGAGACAAGGGCAAACTGTCTCCTACTCTCTAATTCCAGCAAATGGCCTTAGAGGCCTCCTGCTTGTCCCCCCAGCCTGAAAGATGTACTTAGGGAGAGGATCAGGTGTTTCCCCTTAGCCCTTTAGATGTCTGGCATTTCTGAATGCATTTTTTCTGCAATGCAAGCTTAGTGAGCAATTTCAGATTTGGAGAGTGGACAAAGGAAGAAAGTTATTGGCGCACAACTCACTCGCCCTGGAAGCGTTGAGGCTGCTAGTTATTTTAATATCATTACAGTGCATTTGTATTTATAAAGCTCTGTTGTGCCTGCAGTATTCAGGGCATTTTCCCTTGCAACCCGCTGAGCAGCGTCACCAAAATGAAATGCCTTGTCTAATAACATCCTTGGCCTTATCGTGCAATTAGCATTACTGGGTGAAGGATATTGCAGGATGACCCATTATCAGGGCAATGACACTTTACATGGAAATGAAATTAATCTCAGTCCCACAGAGTTAACGGCCTGTTTGAGGAGGAAGAGCAGACGGCATCTGCAAACGAACTCCTGCTTCCTCTGACAATGGATTGAGTCCTAGATTCGGTAGCACTTGCTTTTCCTTTTTTATTTTTAAAACACCACTGCAGATTCGTTGCTCCAATGCTGGAATCAGGGGAAGTGGAAATGACAAAGAGATCCAAACACATTATTTCAGTTCTGTAATATGTCCATGATGTTTTGCTGAGAAACCTGCTTTTCCAGGTAACATTTCTCAAAGAGAAAAATATCCTAGAATGTAGCAATAGAGCTTTCAAAAGGTAATAATAATCAAATTATTAAGTACTGTAAAGTCAACATTGCCTATAATATATCTTCTGGAGTAATGGGATGGTTAAACTAGAAAAAACAATCTGAAGGACTGCCCCTGAACTGCAGGACCCCCCACCCACAGGTTGTGGCTAGGGATGTGCAGGAATATTTGTAACATTTGGCCAAATTCGGACATGGATGTCGGCACATTTGAAGACTGACATTCAGATTCTAATTGAACGTTTTGATACATTCGTATGAAGCTTTGTATGGGATTTGTATGGCTATGGTCCCTGGTGAGGCACAAGGTGAGACAGCCAGAACAGAAGTGAAACATGGATCAGAATAGGTAGAAATAACTGGTAGGAGGCCATGTTATGGATGGAATTGTGTCCAGACCAACATAGAAACGGATTTCACTGAACATAATGTTTCATGCAGCTACTACTACGTTTGAACTGTCACATTCATGGAAAGCTGTTGGCATGATTGGTTATAGTCCAGTCTGTCCTTCTAGGCTAGACACTCCTGTTGTCCACCCAAAAAGATTAACTTCACATGAGGGACAAAACCCTCTCTTTCTCTCTCTCTGGGTGGTACCAGGATAACAGGGAGCTATAAAACCTGGTGATAATGCAATTGCAAACCCAATTTCAGTGCAATAAAACATAGGCCATGAAAATCAAACCTGTAATAGGCCATGGTCACACCTTCCCTCTAAACCTTCTTCAGTCCTCCTCCTGTCCGTTTTACTTGTGGGCTTTCCGTTCCTGCATGAGTTGATTTGCCATTTTTAAAGCCATTTGTTACAAGATCCTGCTTTTTGAGTCTGAGTCTGGGAAGAGCTTTCTACCCTAAACAAGCACACTCTAAATCGGTGTCTTTATTTCTATGTAATGATATGGTCTCTGACCTAATCAATAAATTATTTGATTAGATTTGAGTATACTCAGTGCGTTGTTCTCTAGTACTGTGGTTTATAGGTGTCACCCGTGGAAGAAGGCATGATATCTTGTCTGTAGCCCAAGGATATGAGTGCAATTGTGCAAAATTAACATCTTAAATTGACAAGTAGCTGCTATTATAGTCATTATTTCCACACTGCAAGGGTACCACACACCACCTTGTTTGAGTTTGTTCAATAAACCATAGGGTTAATTATCCAGGCTTTTCTCTTTTGATTGTGAATAGAGTAACCTGGAAACAAATACAGCAGCACAGAGAGAAAGAAAAAAATGTCAATGATCTCATGGATTTGGAACAAGTGACTCTGAACTTCATGGTATTGACTTCTGACTTCATGGGTTGAAACTGTAAAGTGCATTGAGCTTTAAGAAAAGAACTTCAGCCAACAGAAACATTTAAAGTTAACACTCATATCCATGGCTTTTCTGAAATGGAATCTATGATGAAATAACGTGATTTAAACCTTTCTTTTGTATGTAAAACAAAAAGTTAGGAAATGTTGCATGAACGTATAATGTGGATTCTGTTAGAATTATTACTGTGACAAATTAACAATCTTTGTGACCTTATCGATCAAAGAGCATGGGCGCTTGCTTTTTATGACAGCAAAAGGTACTTCCACCCAAAATTCGAAACATAGCTTTCCAACGTGGTACTTTTAAGCTCTTGGTGGAAGCCTTAGTTGGATCTTCTGATTTTGCACAATCAAACCAAGGTTTTAAAGGGGGTGTCGCAAAGTAACATTGCTTGGAGCATCAATGTTATGGCCTTGCCTAAAGCATTATGGTCAGTGTTGGTGCAATTTATTAATATTTATTTGGTTCCAGATTTTTAAAGCAGTCAAAAGTAGATCCCTTTATAACATTTGTTATTCATGCAAATTTGTACAAATTTGGACATTCATACAAATTGAATAGGGATGTGCACACATTTTTTGGGGGGGGCATTCAATTTGAAATGAATTGAATGTTCAAAATTCCGTATTTGTACGAATAGATCACATTCAAATGTGGTAAAATTCTATTCAGTACGAATTTATTTGTACGTACGCATACAAACATTTGGTGCTCATTTGATACGAACAGATATGTACCTGATAGGAATAGATATATATCTGATACATTTCCCCAGCTTAACAAATGTTTGAACTATTCGTACGAATGTCTGGGAACATTCATATTCGTCCGAATGTTAGCATACGAATATCATAACATTCTATTTGAGTTTGAATGTCCGAATTCGGCTGAATTTTGAATGTTATGAATATTTGCGCACATCCCTAGAATTGAATTTCAAGACATTGGTGTCAGACGCTCACAGTGTGACCTGTGCTGTGGGAACAGAAATCTCATGCTCCAGGCTTCGAGGCTGAATGTGTTGAAACAGTTGCCAACAGATTCTGTTATTGTACTTATTATGGCTTTTCACATCCAGTTTTGTAATGGGAACTCACAATTTCTGAGATTAAGGTCAGCCCAACTCCAGGGACAATCCTGCAGCATGATTGGACATGAGAAGCCATCTGGCAGTGTGTGATCCAATTCATATTCCTTCATTCTCACTCACGTGTTCATTCTGTCTTTTCTCTTCTACCTACAAGTAGGGTTGTGCTCAAATGCAATTTTTGACATTCAATTCAAATTGAATATTCAAATGTCTGAATTCGTACAAATAGAGAAAAATACACTTGAATGCATTCATATCTTTTTGTACGAATATTCAATTCGTATTTGATGATATGAATGCTGACAAAATTCATATGTGTCCGTATGTATCCATATGCATCTGTACACATCCCATTTTTATCCTGTATGCATCCTGTTTTTGTCCCGTATGTATCTGTACAAATGCTTACAGATATGAATAAGATGCATACGGATACCTATGTAATGGGTACATATCCGTGCACATATTAATGTCCAAATAATTCATATAAATGATTTGAAACATTTAAATTCATTTGAATGTTAAGAAACGAATGTATAGCCACTCTCTTCAAATTCAAATGTCTGAATTCAAATGAATTTGATTAAATTTCAAATGTTTCTAACATTCTTGCACGTTTCTACGTACAAGCATATATTCTCTCATTATCCGCATTTATCCACATATCCTGTATTTAATCACCAGGTAGTTTATCATGCACTGTGCTTATACCTATGCTGTAACTAAGCAGTAAAACCTCCTTTCATATGAGCTGCCACCTCGATTCCTTGTCTTGGAAGGACCCTACTGATCAGCCTGCTTCGCTCGTGCCTGGATGGTCTATCTCAGGCTGAATCTCTGCTACAATTCGTACATTAACATTTGAATGAATACACATGTTTTGGAACATTCATATGAGTAGTTTGGACATTTGTTAAACTGGAGATACGTATCAGATATCCCCACTTTAGATTATTTAAATGGCTGGTTGAATGAGAAGTGTATGAGGTTTTGAATATGGATAGAAGTCCTGTACACTAGAACTAGAAATCCTACTTTAAAAAGAGCTCAAATTGTGACTTTCGAGTTATGACAAGATTCTGCTTTGCTCCTTTCATCAAATGGAAAAACCTGGAACATTCAGTCCTAAGCAACCCCCTTCTAACCAAGTTGACATTTGCTAGCAATGTAGCCTTTGAACACGCAATGCAGAGATTCACTCCCCCTTTTCTGTATCATTTCCATTTTTATTACATCCTCATTATGATGTGGTAGTGAAAACCAAACACTGTAAATTGATGCAGTGACGAGATGGCACTTTCTGTCACAATGTCACTCAAACCCATTGTTAATACTTACCTAAATTTTAGGTCTGACTGCTACGGTCAAGAATCGGTGACAACTAAAGGATTGGTTTCCTGAGTGGTGAGGGTAAAATTGAAGTCCAACAACTTGGCGTGAGGAGTGGAGATTACTTTTCCGAATGCGTCAAGCCATAGTTATCAGAACTGACATTCTGCTGCCATTTGATCTAGTATGAAAAAGAACCTAAAACTTGACTGGTACTTAAAGGATGCTGCAGCCCTGCTATTTCTTTTCATTTTGATGATTTCATCAGTAACTGATCACAAAAGAAACTAAGGATATTTTGTTTCCAACCAAGGGTCCATCTTCCATAGAAATATCTCACTCTTTTAACTGCATCACAAGAAGCTAGTGGTTAGTTAAGGGCCCAGAACTTAAATCATCAAAGAAGTATGAATATAAATAAACTTATTTTGGGGGGGAGGGAAGTTTGATTTGAATTGAACCCTGCAATCAGCAAAAAGGTTCAAACTGTGCAGTTCTCCAAGTTCTGATAATTCCACAATTCTCAGTATTAATAAAAAATCCACACCCACACACCTTTGCCCACTAGGGATGTGCACAAATGTTTTTTGTATTCAATTAGGATTGAATCAAATGCACGAAAATGAATGTTTGTTGGAACAGATCCCCCTTCGAATGTGGTAGGATTCGAATTCGATACTTATATGAATTCCATATGAATGCATAAAAATCCCAAACATACTGTATCCCATATGATGCTTCATATGAATGTCTCAAAACATTTGATCCAAATTCTGTCAGTCTGCAAGTGTGCCGAAATACAATTCAAATTCAAATGTCCAAATTCATATAAATTCATACAAATGTCAAATGTTATTTTGTGCATGTCCCTAATACACACAAACCAAACTAGAGGCCTGTTCACACTTGGCCTTATTCTGGAATAGAAGCCTGCAACCTACATGTCAGTGCAGCCTACAGCATGCCCTAAGGGATGCTTGTCAGAGTCTCCATTAAGATGTGGACCACATATGCCTAGCCTGAGATATACTCCAGAAAAAGGCCAAGTGCAAACAGGTCAGCATGCTTGACTTGTTCTAGGTTGAACTGAACTAAATGAGGTTCAGTTCAATTTGAGTTTGTGTCCATCTCTACTTAGGAGCAAATGTTATGAATTGTACCCACTATTATACACCAGCATAAATGATTGACTTTGCTACGCTGCAATTGATATCTGGGCTATAAACAATATAAAGCCCTCTAGAGCCATTTCTTGACTGATGAATTTACATATTAGCAGTGCAAATTTAGCACACTGCAGGGAGAACCATATCAATCCATCTATGTTATGAACTATATTGTCAATGGGGAAAACAGGTCCTGCATATAAATGGGCAATTATTCAGTCCTCCCCTTCCCTCTCCCACACACATCCAGACAGAAGGGGACTTTAGGATGTAATTTGTTTTTAAAATATCAGTCTGTCAAAAAATGAGGCATTGGGACCAGTTGGCTGGGACTAACTGGTTTTAATGGGGGAAAGAGGCCTGCACAGCCTCGGATACTAAATGCAGGATCTAGGTGAAGGATTTAAAACTGAATTCATACAAATATGTTATATTTGTGCACATCCCCAGAGGCCACAGAGAGCAAATTTCTCCATCTTAACCCAGGAAGACCCTAACGCAGCCAGGAGCACTCAGGGCCTTGTTGCGCCTTGTGGGCCGACGCCTCGTGGAGCTGTTTCAGCACCAGAAATGGCTCCATGCAACCCGGAGTTCCCCACACGCCAGCGAGGCTCCGGGTGCGCCATTCACACAGCTTCCCATTTGGCAACACACGCCAGGCAGCACACATGCGCGGTGATACAGCACGTCACCCGATTGCCCGTTTTGCTGGTAGCAGGGTCTTCGTGATATAAAAATGGATCTGGAAGCAAAACTAAGTTTCCACTCTTACTTAGCCTGAGCTGGTTCTAGTTCTAGAGAAAATTATACACTTCTTTTTGCATGTTCAGGGGCCAGAGCCCAGAAAGCATGGAGAGAGAGCTCAGCCCAAGCCATGACTGGGCTCCAACCTTCCAAGCTGCCTTAATCAAACTCTCAATTATGCGAACATCCTGTGGAACTTCCCTACTTCTTAAGCCATTTATTTTCGCCCAGCTAACAAGCTCCCAACATCATATTCTCTAACCACTTCAGAAAGTTATTTGTGTGCTATCATTTTTTTCTCTTCCTGTTCTCAGAAAAGCTATTACCATCCCACTTCAGACGAAAAGGGGAAATTATACAGTGATATGCAGTTATTATGGTGGAATCTTAGGTTTAAGGAAACATCTATTTATGTCCTATGGCTAAAAAGCCATCCAACCTATGCCCAGCCTTTGCTCCAGAGAACGGCCATTTCCTTAAAATAGAAATTAGCTGGAAGAAGACTGGAAAGGATCTCAGCACCTTATAGTAGCCCATAAAATCATATTTCTCTTTGTTTGTTCTGAGAAATGATGACACCAAATAATTATGACTTTTACAGTCACATTTTGACATGGCAGCCTAGATTTTTGTTAAGAATCACATACCTCACACATGACACACGCTTTTTCTAGTATGCATTGCCACGTAGGGACATGCACAAATGGGCTATTTTGCATTTGATTGTATCAAATCAAATATTAGAACATTTACAATCAATACGAATAGATCCCCTTCGAATGTGGCAGGATTCTATCCAGTACGAACGCATATGTATCCGATATGTATCCATACGTATCCCATAACATATCTGCTCTGAAAGTGTCAAATCTACCCTGAATCTACTTTGAATCTGCTCTCAATCCATGTTGAATGCACTCTGGATCCATTGCAGATGTGACTGGTGCAGCTGCTTTCCCTCCTCTCCAGGTTCACAGATGATCCAAAACATTCGCACGAATACGAAAGTCAGTGTAGGAATGTCGTAACATTTGATTCGTATAGGAATTCGTCCAAATACATATGACTATCAGTTGTTACGAATATTCATGCACATACTGATTGCCATGTTCCATGTAAAGAACGACTCTCATTTAATCAGAAATACAAGACGTTGCAGCATGGGGAGCCTCGTTGGTCACGCTTGAGACCGGGAGTCTTGTGGTCACTCAGCGGCCAGGTGCTGACTGAGGAGTCCCTGTGAGGAGTCCCTCTTCTTGACACTTTCTCCTTTAAGTTATGTTTGGGTCAGACAGCATAAGCCATAGCTGCCTTATGTGATCAGTGAAGCCATGCATATGACCATCTGCCATTACTACTCCACATTTCCCCCTCTCTTTTCCTAGGCCCTTTCTGCACCTACTTGTTATTCTGGATCAAGGAGCTGTTAAGGATGCATCGTCTGCATGGGAGTAGAGTAGGGCCTTATTCCAGGTCATATGCTGGAATGGGGACCTGGCACCCACATGCTGGTGTAGATTGTGGAAGGTACTGCCCAGGGCCTACCATAGTCTGCACCATCATGCATATGGCAGGTCATTATTCAGGTATATAATCCAGATTAAGGCCCAGTGCAGAAAGGGTCTAGATCTGGATCAGAACTGTACTAAAGGCTTGCTAATCCAGATTAGTGGTACACCAGGTACACCTATATCCATGCTAGCACTCTTTACTATCCATGTTAAAGCCCACTCAATGCCTCTCTCTCCCTGTGGCTGATGCAGATTTTGCTAATATAGATGTAGCTAATACAGATTAACCAAGGTAAGGGCAGAAAAGGCCTTAGTGACTCTAGAATAAGATTCTTATTTTCCCAAATTTTATAACTCACAGTTCTGTGTTTTTGTAAGGGAGAGTTTGTGACCATCCTTACTAATCAAGGGTACAAAAGATATTAAGTTGGAAGCTAGTGCTGGATATTGGCACATTTCCACTTTTTTTAAAAAAAAAAGGTGGGGTACTAAAACCAACGGTGGTACGCTGCCTTCTACAAATTTGGAACCTAAATTCAGGAATTCAAGATGGGAGGACTAGAAACAATGGTATGAGGAAAATCTTCCTGACAGTGAGAGCAATCAGTCAGTGGAACAGGTTGCCACGGGAAGTGGTTAACTCTCCTTCACTGAAGCGGGGGCTGGAGCTACATCTGTCTGGGATGGTTTAGGAAATCCTGCATTGAGCAGGGGGTTGGAATCGATGGCCCTAGAGGTCCTTTCCAGCTCTGTGATTCTATGATTCTCTGAAATAAGGGAAGAACTCTTTAGGAAAAGCCGCATAGCAAATACAGACCAGTTGTGTCTCCCCATTGGACTTCTTCCAGGTAGATCTTCATCAGGGTAAAAGGGAAGGTACTGAGGGAAAGAGAAGGGTTTTCCTTCTCAGCCCCCTGCCTGCATGGAGCCCAAAGGCACAGGCTCAGAAGCCAAAGGAACCCAAGAGGACCCAAATGGATCAGGGCTGCCCTGACATATCCTTAAGCTGTGCATAAGATCCCCAAGCAAGGAGACGGCCAATGAGAATTCTTAAGACCAGAGTCTGAAACTGAGCTGCGTGATTGCCTCCTTTTTGCTTTGGGTCTTAACTTTGCTCTTCCGAGCAAATGAAAAATGGCTGCTCAGCTGTGAAGCAACACAGCACTCTGCTGTGCAACCATGGGGAGATAATGGAATGCTAACCAGAGCTAACAAGGCTCTCTGTCGGGAGGGAGAGCGCAAAACTGCCCGTTTGGCCCTTCTGAAGCTGAACAGTGCCAGCTGTTCCTAATGAACCTACGAGAGTCTTGAGTTGCTTGCGGTGCTTGAGTGTGTTGGAGCGGTGGCAAACGCAAACCATCTGAGTAAACAAATTCCCTTCACGTGGGAGAGCGATACGGGGGCGACCTTAAGTCTTTGGAGGACGTGAGCATGCAGTTCTTCCTTATTCAGTGCAGCTGATATTAAATCTCTACAATATGATTTCAGTCTCTCAATGGGATAATTATACTGTATACTGACTGTTATATATCCCCAAGCGGGGAGATACCATAATCACAGAACCTACGTGTAACTGTTGACTTAGGAACAGGAAGACCAACACTGAGTGTTTATTCATATACAAATCAAGCTTTCCATCCTCCATTCAGGAAAGTCCACAAATAAAATGGATAGAAATGAAAAGCTGTGAGCAGTCAGACCAGGGGTCTTTCCGCACTTTGGCCGGTAGTTAATAATCAGGCAACATCTGGGGAATGGCATTTTTACCTAGAGGAGGCTGTTACAGCCTCCAAGTGCCCCCTGCCTGCTCAGAAGTTGCCTAATTATTAACTGTGGTGCTTCACAACCTTACCAACCTTCCCCCCAAAAGCTTATATGTTCTGTCCAGCTGCTGACCATTCGCTCTTTCCTCTTGGATGAGGAGGTCAACAGAGCTGCCACACTTCCAGCTCTGCTGACCACCTGCCATGTGACTGTCCTTGATGGGGTTCTAACGCCCTGGGACAGGTGAGAAATTTGGGGGTGCTCTTGGACTCTGCGCTGATGCTTGAAGCTCAGTTAGAGGCCGTGGCCAAGAGTGTCTACTACTAACTATGGCTGATCCACCAGTTGAAGCCTATTCCGGGCAGAGATGACTTGGTCACAGTTAGCTATGCTCTGGTAACCTCCAGACTAGACTGTTGTAATGCACTCTACATGGGGCTGCTCTTGAAGATGGTTCAGAAGCTGCAGCTAGTGCAAAATGCAGCAGCTAGATTGCGGACCGAGACAGCTGGCCAGATACATATCACACTCATGTTAAAAGAGTTGCACTGGCTGCCAATTTGCTACCGAGCCCAATTCAAGGTGTTTAACTTATAAGGCCCTTAAAGACTTGGGACCCAAATATCTGAAGGAACGTCTACTCCCATGCCAACCTGCCTGTGCCTTAAGATCTGGAGGGGAGGGTGCCACACTTCAAGATGGCAGTGCCCTGGGATCGAACAGAGGTAAGGATTTGATCGCAGGGGGAAAACCTGACATTGACTAGCACTCCCAAGTGTGACGCTAGTCAACATTAGTTCATTGCGCTCCTTTCCTGTTCAGCAGACGGGAAGGGAAGTGTGAAATCGCCCCTGTAGATGGACGGAAGGAGGTCCAAAGGGAAGGCGGGAGCGCAATCCTGGGGTCTGTTTTACAGTGCAAAATGTAGCCCAAGACAAACTTTGGGGAAGTAAACAAATGGAGAAAGAGGGCAAAACAATAGCTAAATTTGCATCTGACTCACTCCAGGCAATTTTTGCTTGCAGAAGGCCCAAAGAGGTTATTTTTGAACAAACCCAGACAATCTTGAAGAAGGGAGCTGAATTTATTCACAAACAGAGCTACTTTTTACAGTATCCTAGTGCTTGGACAAAATGGAATTAGCATATAAAAGAAGGCTTGCAGTAGCATTTTTTACTTGCAAAAAGTGGGGAGGGGGCGAAGTTACCTTTTTATTTTTATTGTTATTTCTGGATTCCTTGGGCGTTTCCACACATGCTGCCGAGAAACAGATGAAAGTAAATTCATTTCTCAGCGATCCGTCCTCCCAGAGCCATGGGACTGGAGCATGCAGCTGCCAGTCACCGCACATATCCAGTGGCGCGTGGCGTGTGGGAAAGGGTGGAAGGAGGCAAACCGGCCTGCTTCCACCCTCCCCAAGATGGCGGCAGCAGGGACGTCCATCCCTTCGCCTGCCCAGATCAAGGCGAAGGGATGGATTGAAGGCATTATTTTTTAGGTCTTCGTTTAAAACCGGTTTTGCACTGGAAGATAACGAAATCCAGGTGTGTTTTACAATGAAGGAAGAGGGGAAAAATAAATGCTTAACAATAATACAGCCCATCCCAGTGAAGACTTCTGGCTCGGATGTCACCTTACTATGAAATGCATTTGTCTACCACATCCCAGCTCCATCACCTTCTTAAATCAAGAACAGGACAAGCATGTTTTCACATAAGGAGCTGCAGTGACCCTTTCTAGGTAACAATTTAAACTAAATAACTTGCAGGGCGGGAATACTTATTTGCTTGTATCTTTAGTTTCTTCCCAATGAATATGAATTCCAAACTGGTCAGAGGAACCTTCTAAACTCCGCTGTCCTTTCCACCAGCCCTGCAGGGCACAATGTCTGTAATGTGATTTCGCTGTACTGTCTCCTTGGAATGCTGTACATTTCTATATTTCTTAAGGTGAACATTTGCCGCCGCTTTAAAGATTACATATCGCGAAGTGTTCTCGTTCAGTGATTTCCCAGGCACCCTGAAAATTTGCATTGCTTGAGGTGCTTTCTACTTTGAAGAACTTTTAAATCACCAAGGAGCTCTCCCTTACGAAGGTTTTTTACATCGTTGGGTAACTGGTCTCCCTTTGAGAGTCTTCACGTTATTGTACGATTCCCCCTTTGAAGATTTACATACTGATGAAGGGATGCCTTTGAAGACGGAGGCATTACCACAGTAGGAACAACCACTGAAAAGGGAAATATGTCTCCCCAAAAAGTTTCCATCCTTATGCTGTTTGGTTCTGGGAAAGCTTCTCGAGTTGGTAGAAGTATTTTTTAAGAACGAAGCGAAGGGTTTTGTTTTCCTTAACGATGACAATAGCAACAAAGGCAATCTTTGTTTCACGCAGGAGAGGAAGGGCGTGAAGGAGGGATGGGCACAGATATTTGAAATGTTTGTTATTCTTAAGAATTCCTACGAATTTCAAAATTCATATTAGTATTTGTGTGAATATAAATATTTTATTATTATTATTATAGTTTATTTCTAAAGCGCTGTACATGTACTCAGCGCTGTACAATATTATATGAATCTTAGACAGGTCCCTGCCCTCAGGCTTACAATCTAAAGAGACAAGAAACAAAAGGAAAATGGTGTGGGAGGGAACAGGGAAAAAGCAAAAAGCAAGCGCTTGAGGTCTTCAGCTCCAGTTCTTCTGTTCATTTCTTATTGCTGGAATTTTCTTATTCTCTTTACTTTGAATTTTCTTTTCATTGATGACAAACCAAAAAATGGTAGACATGGTCAGCTGGCATCTACTCAGCCCCACCTTGCTCGGTTTCAGAACCAGACGTTTCCTCAACTGGTGGATCCGCTGCCATAGTCTCTTTGCCACCTTGTGATGGGAGCAGTTGGAGGAGGGAGTGGCACTGCTGCGGGCAAGATGGCAGAGCAGCCCAGCCTGCTGCCTCTTCTCCACCCCTCTCAGGCAAGATGGTTCTCAGCCTTGGGATGGCAGTTGGAGGAGGGAGGGGCACTGCTGCGGGCAAGATGGCAGAGCAGCCCAGCCTGCTGCCTCTTCTCCACTCCTCTCAGGCAAGATGGTTTATCGCCTTGAGTTATTTGTACAAATACTTTGAGTTATTTGGAAATTCATATGTGTACAGATATGTACACATCTTGTGCGCATCTGTATGCATTCGTACAGATATGTATGGGACGAAAACAGGATCCCTGCGGAAGGTATGCGGGAGGCATACAGATGCCTACGAGCTTTGTGTCATTGGATTCCTATCAATACGAATGCATTTGTATCGGTTGATTCATTTGTACAAATTCAGATTTTTCAATATTCGATATTTGTTATGAATCAAATGTCAAAACTTGCATTCATGCACACCTCTCGCGTGAAGCAGAATGGATGTTCAATGGTGCATATCTCTGGCTGGTAGAGGTGACCAAGACTCACAACACACAAGGGTGAAGCAAAGGAGTGAACTTTTCAGGTCTATCAAGGGTCACGCTGAGTTTTGGGAGCTGCTCTGGGACCTGCTGGCAAAGGACAAGATACAAATTCTTAAATAAATAAATAAATAAATAAATAAATAAATAAATAAATAAATAAATAAATAAATAAATAAATAAATAAATAAATAAATAAATAAATAAATAGGGCCTCCCAGAACTCAGGAGATGGGCAGAAGGCATGCCGCCTGTTCCTGGGACTCCATGCTTTCCCGTACTGGGATCAGGAGGCTGGGCAGAATGCTCACTCCCTGCCAGTGGTCATGCAGAGCTGTTCCCCTAAAGACCTGACATGCAGCATTTTGATAATATTGTTTGTTTATTTGTTTATTATTTACATTTTTATCCCACCCCATACTCAAAGGTCTCTGGATGTGTAACAACCATTAAAACAAATTAAAACAGAATATACATTAAAATCACTTTTTAAATTCAATAAATCTAAAAGAATACACTCTGCTTTAGTCTACAATTGCACAAAACTGTGAGTTTTGCACTATGCATTGGTGGATAAGTGTTGGAAACTGGGAGAGCCAAGAAGAGGTCGTTAAAAGGAGGAGGAGGCCAACAGGTAGAAGGGAATTAGAGAAGGAAAGAACATTTTATCCATTCAAGATCACCAGCTAGCATGGATCCTCAGCTAAGGCCTTCCTTGGAACTCTGGAAGGATTGCTCGTCAAACGTTATATTTAAGTTTCCATCATCGACAGTATAATTTATGTCACTAATGATAGTGAAAGGTTGACTCTGTGTGGCTTTAATTCGATGTACAGAATCCACAGGCATTTTCAAGAGTCAAGGCCAGGCATCATTTCTAGTTAAATTATATGTGTTCCAGCCCTGGAGAACTTGATATTGACATTTCACATGTGGCAGTAAATGCCAAGAGTAAATTCTGATTGCTGATTCAAAAACAGAGATCCATCATTATGTCTTAACATTTGCAAATGCAAAAAACAGATGTCCTTAACAAAAAAAAAACCCTTATGCATAATTAAAACACAAACCATAGAAGAACTAGGATTTAATAGTAAGAATTTATCACAAAGGTATGCTTTAGTGTGTTGAATACATTTTTTTACAACGCAAGACTAATTTATGAGTACTTTTCTAGGAGCCAGCAACAACAGAAATAGAAAAACAAAGTTTTGGTCTACAATTCAGATTACTTAGTGTTTTATGTTTGCGTTGTATAATTGCTTTTGCAGTTTGAAAAAGTATAACGGCAAAAATGTATTTTAAGTAGAAACTAAACAGAACACTAGAAAACACCCACAAACCAAGCTCAAATTGTGCTGAATACACAGACACGCCCATTTACTTCTTAGCAAGGTATGGTTAGCGTGCCAGACTCTTATCTAATAGTCTCCTGGTTCAATTCCACACTCCATGTATCCAGCTGGGTGTCCTTGGGCTAGTCATAGCTCTCTCTCCTCACACAGCCCCACCTACTAGGGATGTGCACAATTTTTTTCTTGTATTCAGTTTGTATCAAATCAAATGCAAGAACATTCGTATTTGTTCGACTGGATCCCCTTTGAATGTGGTAGGATTCGTATTCAATATGAATTTTCAATCCCATACAAATGCATGGGAATAGCCTACGGATCCCATACGAAGCTCCATGCACATGTATCAAAACATTCTATTCAAATTCAAATGTCTGAATCCAGCCAAATTAGCACGAATTTCAAATGTTACAAATATTTGTGCACATCCCTAACACCTATGCCACAAGGTGGCTGTTGTGAGGAGAAGAACAGAAGGTCTGTCAGCTGCTTTGAGTCCCCTTTGATGTTGGTGCCAGCTTACTGTCAAAGCTACAGCTTGCACCTCTGATTACATCAGTCCCAGATTCACTGGCGCTATTGGCCTCCTTTATCAAGTCAAGGTGGTAACCCCCAGAGCATTTTCACCCCAAAGTACTCCCCCCCTTTCAACTCATTGCAGTATTAGTTGAACAAGTAAAGATCAGGTTGGATCACAAAGACTGAATACTTCAGGCTACTCTGCGAAGCATGCCTGGCCCATTTCAATCAGGTCACAGCAGACTTTATCATAAATAATATATTCAGTCACCCTAATCATGAATGCCAGCGCCGGTTTTCATGGTTTGATCAGCAAGGAACCAGGTCAATAGCGCCCACCCAATCCCTGCAGATAATCATGGCAAATGATGACTCTCTCTCTCTCTCTCCCTGCCCCCCACCTGCCATTGCTCATCCTCATCTCACAGGAAGCACCGTTCACTTTCCAGCCTATTATCCCCCCCCCAAAAGACTGTGATAACTGGAGGCATGCTTCACTGATTCTTAAAGTTATTCATAACGAAACCTGTATGTTTTGAGGTATAATGATTCTGCAGTGCTGAGGCCAGGCAGCCTTTCTTCACATTATCTATCAAGGTGCCGATGATTTACTGTCTGATGCTGAGCTCCATATATTACTGATAGCTGGAGGAAGTTGACTTCTAAAATTACGCAGCAACAGTGAGGACACAGAGGTTAATTTCATCTCTTAAGAAACAGTACAGTTTTCCCATTCAGAAACAAACTAGTTGAAATGCATATCGTGCCGGGATACAGACCGGCCCTGGACACAGCTAGAGATGAAATCCAGCAGAACACGGGAGCCAGTGGGGGTAAAGCTCCCCAAGTTCACACCTGGGAAGGTCTTTTGGCATCCTCAGAGTTAACTTCAGGCACCATGTCATGTGGCAGAAGCCATTGCTGACGTGGGCAACGGGTGTGTTTGTCTAGAAGGGTGGCGGTACTCTGTCCCACTGTGGCTGTGTGCCAAAGGGCTGGGTTGGCTTTTCTACCCCACTTTTATCACCCATTTAAGGGGACTCAAAGCAGCTGACAAAGCTTTCTATTCTCCCCACAACAGACACCCAGTGAGGTGGGTGGGGCTGTGGGAGCTCACAAGAAAACTGTGACTAGCCCAAGGTCACCCAGCTGGCTTCATGAAGCAGTGTGGAATCAAACCCGGTATTCCCTAAGCACTATGCCTGGACCTAGGGAAGAAAATTCATATTCATTTTATTAGATCCCCTTCACATGCAGTAGGATTCAAATTCGATACAAATGTTCAATGTGAATCCCATATGAATCCGATCTGAATGTGTCAAATCCACCCTGAATCCACTTTGAATCCTCTCTGGATCCGCCTCAGATATGAACAAGGCAGCCGCTTTCCCACCTCCCCAGGTTCACGAACGTAAAAAAGTTTCATACGAATGTTTCAGATTTGAATGTCAATCTTCAAATGTGCCAACGTTTGATTTTAATTCATATGTCCGAATTTGGCCAAATTCATACAAATTTCAAATGTTACAAATATCCATGCCCATCCCTACCTGGACCCAATTCATGCAGGGCCAGAAATGGCTGACTTCTCTATTGTGTTCTCTGTCATCCCAGGAAGCAGGAGTGGGATCAGGGAGGAGGAATTTCCTGGCCCTGAGAGCCATGAGGCGGTGGAATCGTTGGCCTCAGAGACCGGTACATTTCCCCTCTCTGGACACTTTTAGTCAGGGACTGGATCGTCACCGCTGCCTTAAATGAATGTGAGGCTGGGAGGGGGGTGGGATTTTCCTCTCCCTCCCCCTCTTTTATTTCCTCTTCCTGCTCCCTGGACTGCTCTTTTCATAATCCTGGAAGCCTCGGTGCTGCCTGTGTCTCCTATGAAGCTGCAGCCATTCTGCTTGCAAAACGGCCAGCGCTCTCCTCCTCTGAAGTTTGGAAATAGAATATAAGATGCCACAAGGAAGCAAAAGCCATGAAAAGATATTATCTGTCCATCCCAGTTGTCATGGTTTTGTTCTTCCTCGTCTTCAAGCCTTTGTGTGCTCCGCACTTCAATAGAAATCGGGAATTTGGCCTGATGCTGAGCTGAGTGGTAGTTGAAAACTGCAGGCCTTCAAGTGGCGATTGTTTAGCCAATGCAGGCTCCAGAGCAGGATTCGTGCTAGGGAGGGAAATCGTTCAAGCCGCTGAATCGCCTCTCTCGTGGAAGGGAAGGTTATCTATGTTAGTCAGGGCTGCGGCACAGCTTAACAAACGATTACAGGATGGTATCTTTGATTCTAAATTAAATGTCAAGCATAGTTACACAAAAGCAAACTGGTCCAGCTGTCTGAGAAGGGGGAAATGCCCTGCATTGCATAAGAAATATAAGAAAGGGAAAGGGAGAAGAAAGGGGGGGAAGCAAATTGTGCCCACCAAAGAATCACGATAGGGCTCTGGCCTGGGTAGAGACAAGGGGGGAATTGCAGGTATGAGCCAGTTTGGTCTAGAGGTTAGGAAGCTGAACTCTAGTCTGGAAATACCGGGTTTGATTCCGCACTCCCCCATGGAGCCAGCTGGGTGACCTTGGGCTAGTCAAAGCTCTCTTCTGAGCTCCCACAGCCCCATCTGCCTCACAGGGTGTCTGTTGTGGGGAGAAGAGCAGAAGGCTTCTTGGCCACTTTGAGTCCCCTTGAGGGTGAGAAAAGTGGTGTAGAAAAGCCAACTCTTCCTCTTCTTCTTCTCATGGGACAGGCAGCAGTTTAACAAATGTCTGCATTATTCATGCAAATATCCAAACTATTTGTACGAATGTCTGAAACATTCATATTCCTGCGAATGTTAATGTACAAATGTTGAAACCTTTGATTTGTGTACAGATGTCCAGATTTGTATGAATTCATATGAATAACGAATCTTACGAATATTCATACACATCCCTAATGCTGCTTCTTTCTTTTGCCTCCCCCCCCCTCCCCGCAGTGCCTGGGCCTGAGTGTCTTTAAGCAGGATACATTTTAAGAACTGCCTCTTCCTTCCTTCCTCCCTCCCTCCCTCCCTCCCTCCCTCCCTCCCTCCCTTCCTCAGAGCTGTTTTAAAAATTTTCTGTCTCACTTCTAGCCCTGCTTACTATGATCTACAAATGTCTGGTCTTGGTTTGGGAGCTGGGTTCAACCTTCCAGGGTCCTGAGGTCTTCAAGGTTCACCTCAAAACAGAACCATGTATCTGTGAGGCAGCTTAATACGGGCTGACAGGAAGCTGCTGTAGCATTTTACATCACATGTTGTGGCAGCCTTTTAGAGATGCTTTGTGGACTTTTGACAGGCGTCCCATCCTCCCCCGCCCCCCGCCCCCCGTATGAGCAAGCTGGGCCCAAGCCATCTGGGAACCTCAATGAGGTGAGCAGCTCTCATGAAGAGGCACCTCAGGCCAGCTTTGCAATGCCAGGGCACAGCTCAATGTGTAGTGGAGATGATTTTATTAGGGATGTGCGCAAATGGGCTTTTTTATTTGATTCATATTGAATTGAATACAAAAAAATTGTATTTGTTTGAATAGATCCCCTTCAAATGTGGTCGGATTTGAATTCAGTACGAATGTTCAGTCCCATACAAATCCCTTATAAATTCCATACAAAGCTTCATACGCAGGTATCAAAACATTCTATTTGAATTTGAACGTCAATCTTCAAATCCGCCAACATTCGATTCGAACATGAATGTCCGAATTCAGCCAAATTCATTTGAGTTCCGAATGCTACAAATATTTGTGCACAACCCTAGATTTTAGGGCGTAAGTATAACGCTCATTACCGAGTGTTAATCCCTGCTCCAGAGCGAGACTATCCTGTGGCCTTCTGAGAAATTACAAATATTACCCCTCTGAAACAAATAAGTGAGTGGAGACTGCTGTCATAAGAGGGGCTCTGCAGAGAGAGACGCAGACGGGAAGCGGGCTGGTGGCTTCTCTTCCCCTAGACGCAGCTACACGCACGTCCAATTTCCTTTTGTTGCTCTTTCTCTCCCTGCTGTCCTCCCCTTGCATTCTGATCAAAGACAGATGGATATTGCTTTTCCCATTCTGGCCTCAAACCCAGGAGGAAAATGTTCTGTTGGTTATTTGAAAAAGTAGAGTCCTGAAAAAAGGGCAGATTTATGGGAGGGGGGCACATGTACAGCATATTTCTTTCCCATGCTACAGAATTTCTGTACTAGATAGAAAAGCTTTAAAAACAAAACAAAAAAGAATAGTTCCTTCAGCACTGTTCATAGAAAACCATTATCTTGCGATATTTGCAGATTATTTATTAGTGAGACGCCCACAAGGTGGAGGGGAGACAGATATTTGAATCTGAAACATAGACCACACAGAGATGCCACTTTGATGGTAGTCACTAAATTGAAGCTGAATCCACACAAGACAGACGCGCTGTGTGTCACAAGGTCTCTGGTCCGTGTAGTTGGGAGGCACCTTGTCCTTGATGGGGTTGTAATGCCCTGGAAGAGATAGGTGAGAAATTTGGGGGTGCTCTTGGGCTCTGCACTGACCCCTGAAGCTCGGGTGGAGGCCATGGCCAAGAGTGCCTATTCCCAAAGGGGTGCCGGTTGAAGCCTTTTTTAGTAACCTCCAAATTGGACTACTCTAATGCACTTTACATGGGACTGCCCTTGAAGACGGTTTGGAAGCTGCCCCTGGTGCAGAATGCAGTTGCTAGGCTGCTGACCACAACAGCTGGCTGGATGCAAATCACATCACACCAGTCTTAAAAGAATTGCTTTGGCTGCCGATTCACTAGCAAGCCCAGTTCAAGGTGTTGATTTATAAGGCCCTAAATGACTTGGGCTTCAAATATCCAAAAGAATGCCTTCTTCCATATCAACCTGCCCATGCCTTAAGATCTGGAGGGGAGGCCCTCCTGGTTGTCCCATCACCCTCAGTTGTACAAGTGGTGGGCACCAGGGAGAGGGCCTTCCCAGTGATGGCCCCTAATCTATGGAATAGTCTCCCCCTTGAGGTGCATCAGGTCCCTTCACTATACATGTTTAGGAGGGTAGTGAAGACATACCTCTTTGCCCTGGCTTTTGGCTAAGTGGGAATACACTGCCTTTTCCCACTTTTCGGACAGTTACTGTTTTAATATATACTGTTCTTGTTTGAATATATGTCTGATTTTAAATGTTGTTACCTACCTTGAAACCTTCTGGTATAGGGCAGGATAGAAATACAAATGATAAATAATAATAAATAATAAATATATCCAGAGAATGGCCATCTGGGCTTATAGACAAAAAGTATTCTTTATATTAGCAACTTAAAAGGGGGGGGGATCATATGGATGGTAAACTAGGGACAGACATGCTATGGAAGATATTTACAGTTGCATTTTTTTAAAAAATATTTTATTTGAAAAGACGTTAGCAAATGAAGAGAAAGCTACATTCCTTCATGATCCTGTTATCATCAATGCCAGATGGGAGGGGGTTGGAAGCTGTAGGTTGATACCAAACTAGAATCCCTGCACTTTCACTGCTGCAAAGCATAAAAAATGGGATTGCAGACTGTAGTGAAATATTTTAGACCACAGTGTTAGGAGCTGTGCTCTGCAAAACCTAGGCTAGGGAGGGAAAGCGCTCAGTAACACAGGGTCTCAGGCAGAAACTTTAGGAAACAGGTTTTAAAAACAGAGTTAACTGGCTTGTTCCCAATAAAATAGGAGGGGCTTGCAAGTGAACCTGAGGGGAATGGCTTGAGTCTAGCATCTAAACGGGGAGCCCTAACCTAACAGAGAATATGGTGTGGCTAAAGAATGACATTTCCAAGGGGCTTTCAGTTGTCACAAAATCCAGAGGTTTGTGCAAGAGCAGCAGTTGGCAGGAACTCTAAATGAAGTGCAATTCCTACCTCTTCTTTTCTGGGGGTGACTGCAGATCAAAGGACAATCAAAAAGCTTTCACTGGTGATGGAGCAGATGATGGAGAAGGTGTCAACCCGGGTTGCCAATGGCAAGAACCATGATTACTAATGATAATGACGATGTCCACTGTGCCAGGGATAGCTAATTTTTATTACTGTACTCTATAATGAGGGCAGTGGCATTGACACTAGACCCTCCTAGTGTGCAGGGCAAATTGTGTTGTAGAGCAAGTCTTTGAAGGCATTTCAGAAAGAAGATGACTATAGTGCTCATCAAACTCTGATCTGACATGTCAGTCACCTGGGATGGACCAAAGGCTCCTTTTGCTGCACCATAGGAGGATCAAAGGCGAAAGCTGAATTTCCCTTCAGTCCTCTGGGAGCACTTATTGTCTGCAGCCGGCTTGTCTTCTCCTCCTCCCCTATTGTAAAGCAAAGCAATTTTCAAGATATAGGGTATTTCTGCACTTTTGTGTCCTGGTTTGCTCATGTAGGCTTCAGAGCTGGTCCCATCTTCAAAGGTCCTTGCCCTCAGAGGACCTGGGGGACCTATTTTAGTGGTGCAACAAGACCCACCATTGAGATGGGACACTCATGACCCTAGCACACCACTCTGCCTTTACAGTGTTTTAGCATGGGCTTAAGCCAGGATGCCTGCTAGAGGAGTTAGGGCCGTAGGGACCCCAAGCTCTTCCAGTACATCCACTATGTCATGAGTATGCAGCCCAGTATGTGAACCCTGGACATTGACAGCCAAAAATCAGACATGAGGACTCTAAACTCAACTTGGACCTCATAAGGTACTGCATAACACAAGCCCAGAAATCTCTTCCATGAAGGAAAAAAAAACAGGTCCATACATACTTCGCCCTGCAGTCCTTGTGGTGCTGCAAGAAAAGTGTGGTTTTCTTCTTCATCAGTTTCCCACCCCTGTCTGGTCTCGAGCATTCAATCCTAGAGGTCTCTTCCAATTCTATGATTCTATGGTTTTTCCCAGGACATCTCTGATTAGTGGGATACTAGTGATGATCCATTAGTCAAGCTCTCCCATTGTTCAAGCTCCTGTTTGAGAGCTAAGGAGGATGTTTTTAAAAAATGCCTTTAGCTTAGCAAATATTAAAGAAATCTCTCTGTTTTTGAATAATGTCCTCAGATATAGTGGTAGAGCTGGCAGAGCCTTTGAAATTATGGAGCATATGGCTTTTAAAGACTCAATTAATTCAACTTAGGAAAAAAAAGGAAATTGCAAAAACACTTAGCACCCCTGTCATTTATCACATATAGTTAGTACTATTATTAGATTCAGATTCACAAGAAACTTTTTTAAAAATAAAATGAATTGGTTAACTGTAGACTGAGGGTCTTCAAAATTTCATGAACTCCGAGCATCTATCACTGAAAGACATGCTCCAGAGCTCACAGGTGACAGAGGAGATTTACAGCTTCCCCAATCCTTGGTTGCTTGTCCCACTTAATATTCCCGCAAAGGATCATTCATTCACTGTCACTTTCTCATTGAACCCAAGTTTGGGGGTTTATTTTGCAAGGCTGGGCAGATGGTCTGTTTTCTTGGACAAGATCAATAGCTCTTAGTCTTTCCCCCATTTATCCTGGACACTAAAGGAAGGAAAATAATACAGTGTGAAAAAATCCCACACTCAGTTTAAGCTGCTTCCTTTTCCCATGCCGTAATGCAACAGAGGCTATAAAGTTCACCTTCGAGGCTACCTAAAGCTGTGTGATTGGCTGAACCAAGACCACAGGCTTAAACTGGGAATAAAAAACAACAACATGGAGTCTTAAATTTCTTGGATAAGCTATGAGACTCAAGCATTTCACTGTGTAGCACAGACATAAGAAAACCAGAAGGCAAGCTTTGTTGTCTGAGTGCCAATGTCCGTCTGTGGCAATTTCTTTCTAATCCAGCCATCGGTCATTGTAGACAGGATCAAGAGAAGTTGTCAGCCCTGTTTGCAATCTCTCAGGCACCCATGTCCAACTAAACAGTCCTAGGGAATTCTAAGTGGACCACAAAACAACAATTCTGAGTCCGTAAAGCAGCAGCATCCTGACTAGCGCAATGTCTTTGATCTCCTTTTATCTTTCCAAACTATATTCTTATAAGGGTTAATTTTGTCAGACCATCTGGCCCTTTCTCTCTTCCACGTTGTCCCACCACTTTCTAGTTTACTCTTCCTGACCACAAAGGTAACAGTCACGTCTTGTTTGACTGAAATTGGTATATAAAACGCCTCTACTTTCAATTACAGTTTTATATTTTTCTGCACGTTACCTCCTCTTCCAGCAGGGCTCCTCTGATGTTCTTATGAGTCAGAAAACTCAAAACCATCACCACTGTAGAACTTCTTCTTACCAAGGAACTGTTGAAAGATCTGAAATCGACAGAGAATAAAGTTCCATCATTTCTTAAGATGGGCCACTATTAAGTACCAAAAACACCATTACATTTCCTTCCACAATGAAGTCAGATATTGATGCAATAAAATACTGCTTTCGATTTACGTAGCTCCATTCAGCTGTGAATCACAGATTCTCTGAGCACCTTAGACAGGTAATGAATAGACAGAAACAATGTAATTAGAACTATTGATTGATTAAAGACTCTTAGTTCATTAACCATCTGGCTTTAAATTGATTAGTCAATTAAATCTAAATAATTTTGCATATTATCCAACTCTCTTGGGCAGAAGTAACTTTCCCCCTTCATCCTGGACATAACTACTGCTAACGAAGGAAAATGAAAGTATAATGCACTTTGTTCCATGAAGTTTGATATCTGAGATGTTGAACACTTCCTACTTGAATGGAAGACACCAGGCATGGTCACCAAACATGTTCAGATACCATCAGCATTGTAGAGGACAAGGATGGGAAAGATACTGATGTGATGGTGGTGATTTTACTGAACAGTCAATGGAGATTTGGGAACATCTCCACCATCACTGCCATGAAGGCCAGTCAAATTCTCTCATATAAACTCAGCAACAGCAACAGCAGCAGCAAAACACCAATATGCTAGAAAGCAAGTTTGGCCTTAGGTAACAATTTCCACAAATTCAGGATGTTCTGTGTCACATATAATCATGCTAGAACTTAAATCAATAGGAGGCATGCACTGTGGTAGGTTGGCCAGGGGAAATGAGTTTTTACCCAATGGGAAACATGTGAGAGGAAGGGGAGAAAGGATGAGGGCAGGTGTCCAAATATGTTCCTCCCTTTGGCCTTTTTGCACTTGGGTTGGTAGTGCATGATTAGGGAACTTCTGGGAAAGGGCGTCTACATTTGGAGGAAGCTGCTACAGCCCCCCAAGTGCCCCCTGATAAGTATTCAATTGCGAGGGTGGGGATGGACAGCTAACATTGACTAGTGCTCCAAGTCCAAGCGCTAGTCAACATTGGTTCATCAGATGGGAAGGGAAGTTCGCAATTGCCCCTTCTCTGTTGGGCAGACAAGAGCTGAAGATGTAGATGGTGAAGGGTCCAGTTTGAAGCTGACACTGATAGGTGTCATCCACTTCAAATAAATCCAATCAAACTGAGAACAATTTCTCACTCTAAATTCCATTATCTCTGTCCAGCATCCCCTGATAGGAATCTTCCTGGTATTTACTGTTAATCAAACTTGGTCTGGGCTTGCCAAATAGCACTCAGTAGTATGTCTTTTAAGCACTAGTCAGAAACTATTGGCTCTACTAGCAATCAAGCCAAACTTAAAGAGATGATCTCTCCAGGTTAGCATCGCTCTTATGAGGCTCTGCTTGGAGTGCAGCAGACAATTTCACAACCTGCCTCGGCCTTTTCTGAATGACTTGGATTGAAAAAGAACAAGGAAGATTACAAAATCGTCTGCCGAGTTCCAAGCAGGCTCTGGCAACGTTCCACTGGATATATTTCCAAACCACAGTATTCTTCTTTTCTGCTTTTACCCACTTTTCTTCCATTTTAAATTCTAACTCTATTTTTTTGTTTTATCCAAAAAGCTACATAATACATTTCAAAAGTGGGAACCAACCATAATTCCCATATTTAGTACCATTTCCTTGGTTGTTTTGTACCAAATACCCCATTGTTTATATTACTATCTCATTGTTTCAATACATTTTTCAGGTAGGGTTTGCAATAAATACAAAATCCTTGTATTTTTCTTTATTCGTACAAATTCTGATTTTTAATATTCGATTTGTTACGAATCAAATGTCAAAAATTACATTCGTGCACAACTGCAAGCTGAGTTATCACCATGTAGTCTGAAATTAACAACCTAAATCTAAAGCTGCCATTTTTAAGACCCACTGGGAAATGTGTGCAGTTGAAATGCCTCCTCTATAGCCTTGTGTCTTAGCACTAGAAAACTAAAAGGAAAGTAATACACACTGGGCAGCTGAGTAGATTTGGATGTTGTCCAAGAGAGGCTATTAACATTATAACCCCAAAGTGTAACAGCCATGCTATTATATTGCCCAAAGACACTATTTTTTGCAAAGTTATTTAGTGATTATCAGTACATCTTATCCTTCAGTGTGGGAAACCCCAAGCCCTTGGCAGATGAGAGCCTATATTATGTCTCACAGTTCTACTTCGCTCATGACCTGCCTTTCTACTCTAAAGATGGTGAGTTGAGTTTGCCTCCAAGATGGCTGCATAAAAAAAGAATGTTTCTGTCTTGCATGGCTCCTGTCTACATGGAAACCTTTTCTTTCTTTCTTTTCTTTCTTTCTTTCTTTCTTTCTTTCTTTCTTTCTTTCTTTCTTTCTTTCTTTCTTTCTTTCTTTTTCTTCCCTTCCCCCCTTCAGCACAATTTTCCTCAATGCCAAGGGCATTAGGAATAAAGATTGTATTTCAGCTGAAGACAGAGCGAGCAAAATAGCTCCCCTAATTGCATTACTAATTACTTGAACAGTCCTGCATTTGACAATATAATTACACCAAAGGAGGGTGAAATGTCTCAATTACTCAGGAAAGAATTGGAATTTGTTTTCATTCCAGAATGCATAGACTATGAAGCTGAATGTATAAACTTCACATGAACTCTAAAGGGCAGACAAACTTTCTAAAAATAGCCATTTTCAAGCACTTGTATTAAAAAAAAAATTGTTGAACATGTGCTCTTTATTAAATCTCTTAGACATCGGAGTTCCAGGACATTATGCTTCCAAACTTTATGCTTGATTTTCTTTGCTATTTACTTTAGATCTTGCATTACCGAGCTTTGCTCATTTATTTTTTATGGTTGATCCATTGGGAAATTTCTGTTTCCAGTATATCCAGTACAAAAAGTAGACTTGTACAAGTTAATCATTAGTATTTTCATTTTACAAGAGGGAACAAACATCAGAACGGATTTTATTTCAGCTTTTTACTTCCTTCTGAATGAGTTGTTTTGGTGGCTGTGTACAGGAACAGTAGAGATCCATGGGCAATTTGAACTGAGAAAAAAGAATAGATGGGTTCTTGCATTATGCTCCTCATTTCATGCATCTGTGCAGCCATGTCTTCTGTTTCACTAGTTCCAGAATTAACCAGTATGATTTGAATTTATCAGCCTGGAGTCCCAACACATTACTTGAAGGCACACAAAATAGCAGTTTTTTATGCATGAGACTTGTAAATATCTGTAAGAATTTTGCCAAGAGGAAGAAGAAGAAGAAGAGTTGGCTTTTCTACCCCACTGTTCTCACCCATTTAAGGGGATTCAAAGCGGCTGACAAATCTTTCTATTCTTCTCCCCACAACAGTCACCCAGCTGGCTTCATGGGGGAGGGCGGAATCAAACCCAGTATTCCCAGGTAAGAGTCCAGCTCCCTAACCACTAGGAAAGAGCAGCTCATGGGTGTTTTTCCACTGTCACTAGAAGTACCCATTAAGTACCCATTAATGGGTACAAAAATGCCATTAAGTACCCATTAATGGGTACTTAATGGGTATTTCTAGTGACAGTGGAAAAACACCCTCCCCTTAGAGCAGTTAACAGGCTGTATAAATATAAATATAATTTACTTTTAAAAAAATTAAAAAAAAATTTTTTAAAAAGAGAAGTCAGCTATTTGTCCATAGAAGACCTAAGGGACAAGTTGATGCCAAAAGTTTTATTAGAAGATTTTTTCATGAATGCTGCAAGGAAAAAACTTTCCAGAGAACAGGGGACACCACAGAGAAGGCCTCAGTGTGGGTAGCTGCAAAATGATGTTCTTGTAGATCTAGCAGGACTTCCTGGACAATCCACCACACTGGGGAAGGGGGGTCATAAAAGCCCTTTGAAGACTATCCCCTTTCCCTCCATTTTAAATCCATCAGAATTAAAATTAGGATAAGGGTCTCTCCAGGATATTTCCAATTACTTCCCCTTTAAATGGTTTCACACTGCCCTTCCCTTCATGTGACTGTACTTCCGTTATGCCGGAATTTTAGTGTATTAATGACAGTTTTCTGTTGCTTTTAAATTCTGTAACCTGAGACTAGGGATGGGCACGAATGGTTTGCTGTGCAAGACAATTCATATTCATTTGAATAGACCCCCTTTGAATGTGGTATGATTTGTATTCTGTGCAAATGTTCTGTCCCATATGAATCCCATACAAATGTACATGAACAGCATTACAGATCCCATATGAAGCTTCATACGAATGTATCAAAACATTCTATTCAAATTTGAATATCATGTCCAACATTCTATTTGAATTTAAATGTCTGAATTTGACTGAATTTGTAAAAATTTCAAATGTTGTGGATATCTGTGCCCATCCCTACCTGAAACCTCTCAGTATAGAGTGGAATATAAATGCAACAAATAACTCCCCTGTTCTACTGAATTAATCAGATGATTGTTGATAAAATGATTGCTTATTATGAATAGTATAGTGTCATGGGGCAAATGGGCATTATGCTTTGCAAAGCTCCCACTCTGTGCAAAAAAAGGAATGGCTGTTTCCATAAGCAATGTGATAGCTGAGAAGAATAATTACCTGTATCTTGAACTTGCTTCTCCCTTCCCAGTTGGTTGGAGCTCTGATAAGAGCCAAGACTGCTTGGGTGGGCTGCCTTCTTGCAAGAGAAGGCTCCATTGAGGTGATGCTGGGCTGAAGAATCTGCTCTGCGTCGCCAGCAGGACATCCAACCCATTTACATTTCTCCCCAATGGAGCTGACAAGCTCCATCATCACCAGGCTGTCTGCATTGCTAACATCAGGAAACACCTAACGCAGCCATAATAAATTTGAGCCTTTTGACTCCATCCCGCACAGAGGCCTATAAATCAGGCTCAACCTTTTGAACCCTGCTGACTTTTTCATTGAGGGGATTTTGTACAAATAGTCTTATTTTAAAACTAAATTCCATTTGTATTTTAAGCGCGGCATGGTGTTTTATTCTTCCAAGACAACACTCTTGGTCGGTTACTAAGGCAGAATACAGAGTATCCGAAAACAATTGTTAGAGAGCGACCCCAGATGCTGTAACAGGAGAAAATTGCTCAAATGGATGCTGCAGTTATGGAAGAACATCAGTCTTGGAGCCCAAACTGGACGCATAAAACAACATTTGTGCAGGGATCATTAGCATTAAGGGGGAGTTAAATGTGCCTATGCCCTTCCATTCAGCTTATTAAGACACATTCAGCATCCAAGCAAACATCACCATGGGCAAAGAATATGAGACGTGATGGATAGGAAGGTGCTTCTTATATCTGAGGGACATCCTGATGGCCCAACAGCCCACTCACTGCCTGTCTATCGCTGGTTGCGGAGGGTTCTTCTCACTGACCGTCTTGTAGGGCTGTGCATGAATGTGATTTTCATGTTCGATTCATATCAAATTGAATGCAAGAAAATTTTGTATTGATTTGAATAAAATCCCTTCGAATGTGGTAGGATTCATATTTAATACGAATGTTCAGTCCTGTACAAATGGCCAATCCCATATGAATCCCATATGAAAGCATACAAATGCATATGAATCCCATACAAAGCTTCACACAAAGCTTCATATGAACGTATCAGAACAGTCAAATCAAATTCGAATGTCAGTCTTTGAATGTGCCAACATTCAATTCAAGTTCAAATGCCTGGATTTGGCCAAATTTGTATGAATTTTGAATGTTATGAATATTCCTGCACCTCCCTACTGTCTTGTGGATTGGACATAGTGAGCAAAGCTGTGGAACCAGTCTAAGGGACTGGTGTTGTACCTGCTATCCCTCCTTGTCAGCCGATGCTAGGGAATGGGGGAAGAGACCAGTTGTTCTTTTACGTGAATTAAGGTGCTAACAGGCGGATAAGGAATATGGTGGTGAATCCTACTCTCCTACCAATTTCTCTCCATGCTTGCTATGGTCAGGCATGCAGACCTGCAGATGTTGCCTCCTTCCTCCCACCATCCACCTTCTAAAGCAGGACCAGGAGAGAGACAGAGGCCAGCAGAGAAGGCCAACCAAGTTGAGAAAAGGTCCAAAGCCATCTGGACTCCCATCCTCCCACCAGTTTGTTCACTTGGATGCTTGCTTGCTTGTAGACCCCCCCCCCTCCTTCAATACCTTTAGAAAATGTCTGCAATGATCAGTGGTCGGTCCATAAGGCAGGCAGGCAGGCTCCCCTGAAGATGGTGGGTCCTGACTGTGGTATAGTCTGATACAGACTGCAAAGGTTTCCACTAAGCCCAAAGGGCAGCTTTCAGTGGAAGTTACACAGAACCTGGGCAAAGAGTCAATTTATGAGGTAGTTTGGGCCTTGATGGCAGGTTCTGCCCAGCACCTTTAGGGTGTCTCGCATGCACAGAACTGTGCATACAATACCCAGGGGAGGGACAGCATCTGCCCTGGCTCTGTGCCCCTTCCCTGCTATGGCTCCCTTTTATGGCACAGTGGTGGCACAGCAGTGCCAAGAGTTATCAGAGCTCTTCACACTGCTCTTGGCTCCCAGCTGTGCCCCCCCCCCTGCAACCTCTTAGCAGTCCCCACCCCGGCATCCCAGCATTTGAATCCAGGAAAGGGTCTCCAGGGCTAAAAGACTCCCCCTCCCTGCCGGATCGTAGATGATCTTTGATATTATCAAAGGAGGGGCAACATGCAAGCAGCATCCCTGCTGACACAGAGAAATTCACTACAGTTGTAGCACATTGCCCCAGCAGTGTGGATCCTGTCAATTTCTGAGCTTGCACTCTCAGGGTGCCTGCAGGTGATGGTTTTTTCGACTGGGAAAATGTACAAAAACAGCTAGAATGTTTTTAGGCGAATGGAGCCTTGAATACAGATTTCTGAGTCTTTTAAACCAGAGTGATCTAGCAGTTCTGAAACCAGCTTAGCCACATTTCTTGCACTATGTGTCTTAATAAGCAAAAGGCACCTGATCAGCAACATTCCTTCATTTCAGTCCCTGAGTCTCTAAGGCCCAGACCAGACAGGGGTGGGAAGAATATAGCACAGGCAGCTCCCTATTTGTCTGCTCCTTTTCATTCCTTTGGACAATGAATTAGGAAGTATACAAAAAGAGTGAGCAGGGGAGGGCCCTGTTCAAAAGGGTTTTGATGTGGTCTCATACCAATGGCGTTTGTATGCAGAACAGAAGACGGTGCTGAAGTAAGAAAAATATCAGAGAATGAGAGAATGCATGAATTAGCGGGAGCCTCATAAATCATCTTCCTTCATCCCTGCCTTTCTTCATCCTTGATCCTGACAAAGCAAAGTGAAGTGGGGGAAATGCGTAATTCAATGGTTCCTGGTTCAGGTGAAGGGCAGCATACAAATCTAAATAAATAAACACGCTGGTCCAGGGATGCACACGAATGTTTATTATTATTATTATTCGATTCATGTCAAATTGAGTGCAAGAAAATTTCTTTTTGTTTGAATAGATCCCCTTCGAATGTGGTAGGATTCGGATTCAATATGAATGTTCAGTCCTATGCAAATTCTATACGAATCCCATACAAAGCTTCATACAAATGTATCAAAACGCTTAATTCAAATTTGAATGTCAATCTTCAAATGTTCCAACATTCAATTTGAATTCAAATGTCTGAATTCGGCCAAATTTGTACAAATTTTGAATGTTATGAATATTCGTGCACATCCCTTCTCTGGTCTTCATCTGTTTGAGAACGGAAGGGACAACATGTGAAGAACTCTGGAAGTTTCCGTCTTCTGCTGTGAAATATAGTAGTGGGGTAAACCTATAATACATGTAGCAAGAAGACAGAAAAAATTATTCTGAGACTCTGTATGAGTAGGTACAAACTGTAGCCTGGAGAAGAAGCAAATAAAGAAGGGTTACTTTGCTAGTATGAAAATGCAAAACTTATTGGGACATGCACACAGTAAAAACAAAAATGAAGGTACTAGGTGCGCAGTGCAATTGCATCCATCAAAATAACAGCGCAAATGAAGCTACAACCTAACAGTTGAAATGACACAGTAGAAATGTTTGGAGAAAGGGGGAAATAACAGCAAGTTGCCTATGCAAATGTGTTTCATTCAGAGTGAAAAATACAGAAATAGAGAGAAGCTCAGAAATGTGGAGTCTGGTGCAGTGATTTATTTGGTTTTCTCTGTTTGGATTGACATGAATCAGACCATAAGGTGGTAAATCCGCTCAGCTCATCGTATTTGTAACTGCTCTGGAAAAGAGAATTGACTTCTGGGTTTAAGAAATAAGATGACACACAGTATCTATTACACCTAATAAGAATCTTTTGGACTTCCTTGCTATTATCTCAGTAAACAGAAGAACCTGCTTTATGGGAGACAGGTGAATTCCTAGCCTAGACCAGGGCTTGAGGGTGCCTGGTGGGCAATTCTGACAGAATAGCAATAGACAAGGAATGAAGTCAAAGCAGGACTATCTCTGGCAGCTACAGGCCCATCTGGTTCCCACAGGTTTCCCGCCCAAGACCAGGGCCACAGCAATGTAAGAATACAGATAGCTAGGGTGATCTCCAAGCAAACACAGGACCCAGCAGATAAGCCAGAAGGAAAGACCGGTGAGAGCAAAGCACGGCCAGTCTGTGGCCCTCACAGTAGCTTTAAGAAAACATTAGATAAATTCACGGAGGGCAAATTATCAATGACGACTAGACTGGATGCCCACCTCCAAGCTGAGGAGACAGGCAGGATGTCTCTAAAGACCATTTTCAGGGAACTGAGAGCAGGTGAAGGTTTTGTCCTTGTCTTCTGCTTGAGATGCCCATGAGCAATTGGTGGATCCACAGTGTGGGACAGGATGCTGGACTAGATTGGCTGTGGCCCAGTCTAACATGGCTCCCCTTATGTTCTGATGAATAGAGCAAAACATTTCCTTTCTTATTTATTAGACGAATGACGATGAAAGGAAGGAGCATAATAGCTTGCTGCTTTTGTAATGGATTAAGTTCCTTTGAACACCATGAACAGCTTTTCAAAGATTTGGTTAAAAGATGTAGGTAACTTCCGCATGTTGTCTAAAAAGTGGTTAAGAGGTGGATTTTCATGCTCATGATTGGACATTCCTATGTAAAAATACCACGTTTCTACCACTGAGAGAGAAATTGAGGAGGGAAGACATCGGCAGTGGTGGAGGGCAGGAAACGTGAAGCAGTACTGAGGTGGGTCTTCTATGCTCTGAGGGACAGAACATGGGCTGTAAAAAAGGCGTGGGTGGAGTAAAATCGGTAATTTAAGCCACAACTAAATCAAACCTATGTGGCTGATTCCTAGGATATACAAAATAAACAAAACTTCTCTTCATTGATCCTTAGTTTACAAAAAATATCTTCCGAATGCACTTCAACTGCATTTCCTTATTTCTAGTTGTTCCCACTGAACATTACATTTGAACGGAGTACGTATTTGGACTGAATCTAGCAGCAATCCACACAGCTTGTGGATCAAGATCCTGCCTTTCTGCAGTCCAAAGCAGCAGGTCTGACTGGTCCAGACCCACTGATTAAGACAACGGAGAGGTAAGTGCAGATACGGCAAAAATTCCAATGCATGCAACTGTAGATGTGCAGTCTTGAACATCAAAAAAATGTACAACCAGTTAATCAAATGTTCCAGATTTGGCATTTTGCAAACTGTAGCTTTCACATTTCATATTTTTAAACAATTCCATTACATTCGTTTCCATCACTTGAACCCACAACCAAACTGATACTCATATCCAATGAGTTTCTTTTTCAAAAAAGTCTCCCCACCCCAAGATCCATTTGTTTCTAATTTATTGTAATGAACCCTTTGCAACAGGATCTGCAGGGTTTCCTCCGCTAATGCATGCCACCTGGTTTCTGTTAGATTTAGCTGAGCAGGGACATTAGGTCACGTCACTCTACGCCTTGTAAAAACAGCCATTAAAAATGGGGTAGACACTGATCTCCACTGAAACAAAAGCTTTCACTGTGCCTTGGCACTGGAGAATTTCCACAGGTTTCGAATTAGGGATAAGCTAAGCATGCTCCTTGTATCTTTCTATCCGCATCCATCCAGGATCTGGTAAGTCGATGGTCAAGCCTGAGATCAGACATCCTTGGAGCAGGCTGCTTATCCCCAATCCAGAGCATCCCATTCTGGGACGATTTCACACTTCCCTTCCCATACGCTGGATGGGAAAGGTGCACGATGAGCCATCATAGACTAGCGCTTGCAGTTAGAGTGCTGGTCAATGTTAGCTCTCCCCCCCCCCCGATCAACTACTTACCTTGATACCATTGCGGGGCCAGTCATCTTCAGGGCACTGCCATTTCAGCTGCGGTGCTCTGCATGACTTTGCATGCATCAGCACCCTCACCATGACAATGATGATGCGTTGTGCAACCTCAGTCATGTCAGGAGGGCGACAGGGCTGCTAGGGCGCTTATGCAGCAGCCCTGTTGATCTCCTCATCCAGCAGAGGTGTGAATGCTCCCTGGCTGGATGCAGCAGGTAAGTGAGTGGGGAAGGTTGGGAAGGATGTGGAGCACAATTTCATGCTCCACACCTGTTGCATGATTAGGGAACTTCTGGGCAGGCAGGGGCACCTGGAGCCTGTAACAGCCTCCTCCTCTAAGTGCAGATGCTCTTCCCCAGAAGTTCCCTCATCATGCACTATGGGCTGTAGTGTGAATTGGCCTCTGGTCTGGAATGCTATCCGCCAGGGTGAGTGCTGGCTATTTTTTTCTCTTTGTTTTTGTGCAGGATTTTCATAATTATTCTTCTGTGTTTTCTCAAAGTAAAAGGGGGAAAAATCTGGCAAACATAAAATTCTTCTCCAGTATTGCCTTGAGGTGGTGCCAATTTTTTTTCACCTTTTCTCCAAATATCTATTATGTCTTATCACCACCAATTACATCCTCATTTTTAGTCCTTACCAGCTTATATGATTAGAGATTTTTATGAAAAACCTTCCACTGGTGTTCTCTTCTGAATTACCTGGTCTTGCCTCTGATAGTTAGGTTTCAGATTCTCATTTATTATCCATAATATGACATCCACATTTTATATAAAAATGGCACCATGCTCCCATTATAAGTTCCTTTGTGTTTCTGCTGTCTTTGCATAAGCAAGATGATTATGTGAATTGTAATCGGAAGGAGGGAAAAAAGGAAGGAAGGAAAGTTAGTGTATTTAAGATTATAGTAATACACTTGGGCAGCATATCTTAATGATATTTGAAAAATCCTGATAAAATCAAGTATACTAAGGGGGAATGCAGCAGTATTGCCCATTTTCCATCCAGTCGTACTCGGCAGTAAAGTTAGAACTGTAGAAGAACGATGTGATGCACTTTGATGGATTGAAAACTGCATCTTAACCTTCTGGAATTTATTTTAGAAATTCTCACAGTTTAACCAAGGGGAATGGAATGCAGCCTAAGATAAACCAGAGAAACAACAGCCCTATTCAGGACATTCCCCTGGGTGTCTAACCCAAGAAGAGGAAACAGATTTAAAGATGGGGAGAAATTGATCTGATTTTCTTATAAATGTAGCTTTATGAAACCCTTAAGTCTTGAACTAATTAAAAAAACAGCCTTAGGGGGAGGAAATCTAGACTTTGTGTTGCAATTTTCAAACAAAAGTGAAAAACAAAATAATTTGCAGATATTAGGAGAAGATACAGAAATTTTTGCACTAGTGATAACAATGTAAAATGTATAATTTTAAGGTAGATTGCTTGCAAATATGCATGTTAGGCAATACAGCACATAGATAAGTGTATGTAATAAGATAAAAAATTAAAAATGCATTAAAAATTGAATTAATTGCAAGAACCTTGTAAGAAATTCACGGACTGATCTGTCCTTAATCCATATGGCAAAAATTTACTAGAAGTTTACAATGGGAAATGGTCTAATATAGGCATGTACACAATTTCTCTGTTGTCGTTCACTTTGCATCGAAGTAAACGCCAATGTCGTTTGCATTTGCGCAAATTGACCGCTGTGAATGTCAGCTGTCTCAAATCCTGAATCGAACATTCAGTGATTTTTTTGACCAAGAGAATCAGTCAGGGACAGCTATAAAAAAAGCTGCTAGAGTGCTGACTGAGGCTAAGGAGCGGACGAGAAGGATAGGTCCAAGGAAGAAGAAGACATGGTGATATCATGGACCCAGATGGAGATTCTGGGTTTCCCCACCTCAGCCAAATATAAACAGTGTTAACTAACACTGCTGCTCCTGGCTCAGTGTGTCTTGAGCAGAAGGACAGTGAATGAAAGGACATTAAGCCACTGACTGGTTGACAGATTAGTTGGATGAAGGATGCATGGAGAGAATGAGAGATGTTGCTCCTGAACCAGCAGCGTCACCAGTCTGGTAACCACCCTTGGATGCTGACCCAGGTAGGTGCTGGCGCTGCGCTCAGAGTGTGCCATCGTGTCATCAGCGACTGGCATCATTGGTGCGTGAGAGCGACTTGGTGACACGTCTGTGGCAGAGACTGTGGGGCGCTCCTGGGGCTAGTGTGTCTGTGTGTGTGTGTGTCTGTTCCTGTGTGTGTTATCTAGGCTACAGGACTCCCCTGGCCTTTCTCAGTGTGTGCACATGCCTCTGATGTTAATTTGGGGGGGGTGTGTGCTCAGCAGGATGGGTGGCGTCTAACTGCCCCATGTGCAGCAAGGCCCAAAGGGGCTTCACTGCTGGAGAGGTATTTGGAGAACCAATGCCAATGCTGGCTGAGCCTCCACCCTCTCTCTCCTTCCCCCTCCTAAAGTGTGGAGAGAGGGAGAGGGGAGGGGAAAGCTGTGCCAGCGAACTCTTGAACGTTTGGAGCGTCCACAAGTGCAGATCCCCAAAGCATCCCAGAACTTCCCCTCCCTAGGACTGGAGGCAAAGCGCAGAAACCTCATAGGTAGTGTGTCTCCCCCATGCAGAGTCGCCCACGCTGTACAGAAATGGCCAGAGTAACCTCGGTGGGCCTTTTAGAGTCCAAAAATGAGCTCTAATTCTAAATAAATTCATTCGGTGATTTATGAAGCTGACCTCTTATTTTGAGCTTCATTTACGCATAAAGCCTTCTCGTCTCAATGTGCATGCATTATTACATTCTCGAAAGAATACTGAGGATATAAGTTTTTGTTTTGTTTTTTCATTTTGTTTTGGCCGTTTACTGTTTTTCAGTTATGTGAGGTGAAATTTCTTTTATTTTCCTCTCTTTTTTGTAATTTTAAAGATAAATAATGCCACTGAATATTGCATTAACATTATGCCTGGGCTTCCTCCTCCTTCTCCTCTTGTCACAACAATAAATTTAGAAATCTGTCAAAGAAGAGATAGAAAAATTGAAGAACTCTAATTAGTGTTATATTTTTGGAACCTATTACCAAGAAAATCTATTGGCTTAAGACATATTGTGAAAAAATAAGTTTCTTTTCTCTGTGGCTGATTAGATCCTGAGGTTACTGCCTTTTGGCCTGTTTCACATATTGTGGAGAACATAATTTCCCCATTTCTGGTCTATCCTCGTCTTCCCTGTGATAGACATGTCTATTATAATTCTATTATTTTTAATGTATTTTTCCAATGTGTGACTACTCCAGAGGCTCAAACAAGTATTATCCCCTAGACAATAAAATATGTGCTCCGGGGCCCGAAGCATGGAAAAAAGATTTTATTAAAATAATCACAGGAGAAAGAGCTCAGTTCCAGATTTCTACCAGTCACTTTTCATTTGCCAGCCGCAGACTGTCTTCATATTGGCTTGGCCGCTTAGGCAAATCTAGGCACAGTTCTGAGATAGTTGGGTACACCCCACTAGGATGTGCATGAATATTCATGCTATTCGGAATGCTTAAGTCCTATTCGTCCATGAATTGGATTATCCAGTATTCACTGAAGCTTCGTCAAGGCTCCAATGAAGGCTGGATGTCCACAGGACCTCCCGTTCTCCGCCCCCCCTGGGGCCTCCCATCCCCCCCCCCCCACAGTATCCCATCCCCCCACTTACCTTTCATCCTGCTGCCTCTACTGCTTCACACTTTTCTCCTAAAAACTTCCAGGTCTGAATGTGCGTTTCCCACCATGTCAAGCAATCTCCAGGTGGGGGGCTGCGCACAAACCCAGAAGAGTGCCAAAATGGGCCCAGGGCTGTAAGGGAGAGCACTGGAATGGAATGGGAAGCCGTGGTGTCATCTCTGAGCCCATTTCAGTGCTCTTTGGAGGCCCAAAAAGCACTTCCAGGTTTGCGCACACAGCTCTCCATCCATGGATCATGAGACACAGTGGGAGCACAGTAAAAGGTACGTGGGGGGGACGGGAAGGGAGGAGTGGGGGGTTTACTCCATTTCATACATGAATATTCATACAAATATTAATGCACAAATACGAAGCCCCCCATATTCAGGGGAGAATCTGGCCACAGCTGAATATTCCCACATCCGATTCACATCAAATCCAATGTGGAAAACTGGCTTGGTGCACACCACTCACTCAAGACAAAAAAAGGAGACTAAGTAGCACAGAATTTGACCGATGTGCAGCAGAAGATCCTAGGATCGCTGTCTGACATTCCCCAAGTAGGAGCTTCCCGGAGGTCCTGGATGGTGATACATGAAACTCCTCTTTCAAGGGGTCCCAGATTGCCAGATTTCCCAAGAGCTGAGATATTGCGCCATCAGCTGCTGCTAGTATTTTGCATGCAGGTGACCCTCCCGTCTCTTCTGCTGTGGCTCTATCAAATCCGCTCCCTCTCCCGCAGCCCTTAATCCGTTTCCCTCCTTTTCAGGACAGGCATCTGTGATGGGCAGCTTCTGGGTCTTTCCCCACCTTCTGTCAATCACAGTGCTGGAGCAGAAGGCTATCTCCTCAATTACTCCTCAGCTCCAGTCTGAGATAAGGGCTAAATGTCCTCTTCTGCTTTTAGGCGCTTGTAAGAACAGCAACACACCTGTGTTCCCCAGAATGCTGCTGGAGGAAGCAAACAAAAGCAAGCAGACTTTCTTCAGAGCCATGCAAAACACATTCAGGGTAGCAGATGCTTTAGAAAAGAAGCAGTGAGGCAGATGGCAAAGTAAAACAGCAGTCAAAAAGAGGAATCTGCTCTGAAGAAGGCATCCGGCTACATGCCCGGTGCCTAGGCAAGTCCTGAACTGCAACTTACCCACTGTGCGTCTCCTTTGTTCAACACTCTAAATAGGGGAGAGGTGGAGGGTCTCACAAGACAGAGCCCCTCCAAGGAGAGGTCAGTTTTTCATGGAAGACAACACCAGCGGCAGCTGTAATTAGCATAGACTAATGGCTGGAGTGGGGTGATTTGCGTTGTTTTTATTGTATCGTTTATTCTATGTTTACTACTACTACTACTACTACTACTACTACTACTACTACTACTACTACTACTACTACTACTACTACTACTACTACTACTACTACTACTACTACTACTACTACTACTTACCATTGCTATTACTATGTTCACTGTTTTTTGGGTCCATGGCATAAGACAACATACAATCCCAAATGGAAATTTAAAAAAATATATTATATAAGGCCCTAAATGACTTGGGCCCCAAATACCTAAAGGAGTGCCTTCTTCCATATCGACCTGCCTGTGCCTGAAGATCTAAAGGGGAAGCCCTCCTGGTTTCCCATCACCCTCAGTAGCAAAGGGGTGGCCACCCGGTATAGGGCCTTTTCAGTGGTGGCTTCCAGATTGTGGAATAGACTCCCTCCTGAGGTGAGTCAAGCATCTTCACTTTATGCATTCAGGAGAGCTGCGATGATGCAGCTCTAGCTAAACAAGGAAATCACTTCCCTCCCCACGTTCAGGCACTGTCGGGGTTTGAATGCTCATTTTATATGCTCACTGTCTTTTAATGTTGTAACCCACCCTGAGACCTTTGGGTGTAGGGTGAGATAAACATTCAAATAAACAAATAAATAAATCGGGCAGAGGATGTTGAGGCGCATTCGGACGGCGAGTGCTGCCTGGAATCTCGCAAACGCTGGTCTTCCTGAACGGTCCCAGCAGAATCCATCATTCTAAGAGGCAATAAGGGATTCTGCTTTGTGGTCTCCTGAGGATCAACCTGGGGCAGATTCATTTGGAGCAGTAGAAAAGGCAGCCCTTGTGTCTTTACAGATGGGGCTATAAAAACTTCAGATGATCAAAAACAACAACCAAAGAAAAAATGATTCTTCAAGACCCTATTCAAAGTTTATTAATGTTACTGTCTGTAAAACTGCCTCCGGCAGGGGAAGTGCGACTTTCAGGGAAACTATAAAGTCCACGACTGGCCTGGTCTTCTAAAGGCATTCATTTCAAACCATGTGCAGATGCTACAGACAGCCCGGGAAGTAAGCTGCTGCCACTGATACGGTCTGGCCCTTGGAGGAGGCCATTTACGTGGCTGCTACCCTAGCCGGCCTGGAGGCTACAGAAGCCAGCCCATGAAGGCCGTTTGCTGTGCCACACGCACCTGGCAATCCCTTGATTTTGCCTGTAGCTGCAAACAGACACTGTTGGCTGGATCAAGAAGACAGGGGGGGGCACTCCAGAGTGGGAAGCCCTATCATGAAGTCAGTCCATTCAAGGCTTCCTCAGGTGGCTTCAGAGTAGGGATGTCCATGAATTTTTATTTTATTTTATTTTATTTGGTATTTGATTCATATCGAATTGAATGCAAGAAAACTCATATTCGTTCGAATAGATTTCCTTTGAATGTGGTAGGATTTGTATTCGATATGGATGCTCAGTCCCATACAAATCTCATGTGAATGCATACAAATAGCACATGAATCCCATGTATGAATCCCATGCGAAGCTTCATAGGAATGTATCAAAACATTCTGCATGAATTTGAATGGCCAAATTCAGCCAGATTTCGAATGTTACAAATATTCATACACATCCCTCCTTCAGAGCAGGGCTCAACTCAGTGCCTCTCTCTCTGATCTACAGATATCCTTCAATGTTTTATTTACAAGCTCAGAGAACAACAGACAAAACAAAACAAAAAATCTGCTCTAAAATAACAGGAAAAGGTTATCAGTTGTGATGCAGTTGAATTTTTTTGCCATAAATGATCTTACAAGGAGAAAACCTGGTGCGGCTTTTGGGTGTTTATATCAGTTTCTAAACTGTTTATGAAACCCCAAGTCTTGAAGGCTTACAGATGGAAAGGCAAAGCCTCACAGGGCGGCTGACTTCTACTTTTCTTTCCTCCAGCTTCCACCCCCTCTTCTCTAGCTCCCTTTAGAACAACAATTTGGGCCAAGAGTTGGGAAACCATCTGGGGAGGGGTTTTTGTTGTTTTTTAATGCCAAATAGTTTCCACATGAAAGTAGGTCTAACTCAGGCCAAAGATAATACCTGGTCTCCTTGGGTACCTAAGGGCTACATATATTAAAACAAAAAGTGGGTTAAACTTTGGAATCTGATGAAAAAGAGCACCAGGTGTTGGATCTCTCAGAGCTAAGAAAAGCAAAAAAGGAAAAAGAAGTGGTTGCAGGAACTTCCTGGACACAAACAGTCATTCTGCCTGGACACGAAGATCGAATTCCAGCTTTTCTTCATCTCTCTTGCTAGGCTAGCACAGCGCTCCCAGGCCCTGGCATCCTGGGAAACGCATTACACCTTCTCCCATCAACTTATGTTATCAGTCCAGTAACCGTGGAGCTAGAATGGCCTAACAGTACAAGCCGATTCTGGCCTTTCATTCCTGCCTCTTGCAGTATCATTGTGGCACTGAGACCTCGGGTACCGCCTCCACCCATCATGGCCCCTGGTCACTCCTTTAGTTTAAGTCGACTTCAGGTTGTCTTCTGGTTGCATTACAAAGCAAGGACGGCCTGAGGACAACCTAGAATGAGCCAGAACTAAAGAGGGGCAGGAATAATCGTAACATTCGTTGTTCACATGAATTTGGATGAATTTGGACATCTGTACACAAATCAAATGTTACGACAGTCATACATGGACATTCGTATGAATACAAATGTTTTGGAACATTTGAACGAAGCTTTGAAAGATTTGTGGAACTGGGAGGTGGGAAAGCAGCTGTGCCAGCCTCATCTGCCATGGATCCAGAGTGAATGCTTTGAGAGGGGATTCTTTCAGAGCAGATACGCATAACAATAACAATAATAATAAAAGGAAAGCCAGGGCTGTATCCTTTTCATTTTCATTTACTGGCAAACATTGCCCTGTGGCAAATGGTATTTAAATCTAAGAATTCATTGAATAGATTTCGGTTAAGTTAAACATCACATGTGGTGTTTGTTTTATTCTGCAACTGAATTTGATTAAAGACGTAGAGGGTACCAAAGACAGATGCTACTTCTGATATAAAGCATCCTGCCCGTTTCTAATTTTTCTGGGATATGTAGCTTTAGCCTAGGAGTCAATTACAACATGGCCTCTACATGGCTATTAATTGCACGCAGTACGAGGAAAGGGAGAATTTTTAGAATCTGCCTCCATACACAAATGCTCATAGAGACAGAAATGATATACTGTCTTAAACGGCTCCTTGTGGCATCATAAATTTTATCCAAAATAACTCATCAGATGCCTTAAAAGAAAAAAGTCTATAAACATTTATGAACACCTTCTGCTTTATTCCACA
Source organism: Aspidoscelis tigris stejnegeri (assembly GCA_023333525.1). Lineage (NCBI taxonomy): Eukaryota > Metazoa > Chordata > Lepidosauria > Squamata > Teiidae > Aspidoscelis > Aspidoscelis tigris. The sequence continues at coordinate 458,518 of JALMGA010000013.1, read as the reverse complement.
TTTTCTGACCAAACAGCTTAAAAGTGAAGGCATACTCTCACATTTTAATGAGAAGCCAAATACAGGCTGCCATGTAATTTCCTGCTTACGAAGACAGACAATATAACTTTCTTTCTCTAAGATCCCAGTATTTCTTACTTCAAGATCGACAGCAGAATTAAGCAGCTTGGATCTATATATGCTTATGACTTATGCTTCTGAGCTCTCACAGTCCCACCCACCTTGCAGGGTGTTCTGTTGGGAGGAGAAGAACAGAGGGTTTGTCAATTGCTTTGAGTCCCCTTAATGGGTGAGAAAAGTGGGGTATGGAAACCATCTCCTCCTACTCCTACTCCTTCTTCAAGCATTGCTGCAGTCTCCAGTCACACCACCAGCACTTGAAGTGTGGATGGCCTGGCCCAGCCTGACTGGACTGTGATGGCAATGGCCATAGCAACGCCTGTGGGCATGACTACATGGCCACAACCTCAGCTGCCCTGCCCAACCCCCCACATCATTTGAGCTTGGACGAGAGTATGAACATGGTGACCAGGAGCTCACCAGCTGGTCCCAGTGAAGTTGTGGACACGGTCTTACTTGTCCCCAGTTACAGAAGATCAGGGGGTTGCAGAGAGCTCCCAGGTGCTTCAGAACATCAGCACTGGAAAAGAACGAGGACGGGTTTCCCCCAGAGTATCCAGAACCACTCCATGAAGGTAAGGGAGACTAGGCCTATCAAATAAGCAATGTGTTTGTCTGATAGAGGAGGAGGAGGAGGAAGAGAGTTGGCTTTTCTACCTCACTTTTCTCACCCATTTAATGGGACTCAAAGCAGCTGACAAAGCTCTCTATTCTTCTCCCCACAACAGAACACCCTGTGAGGTGGGTGGGGCTGAGAGGGCTCAGCTTTTTCGCACTACAGCCAAAGACCAGGACACGCGGGGACAGATTCCCTATATGCATTTGGCAGGTAAGGAACGTGTGGGGACACATCCCTGCCTGCCTACGTGTGTATGGGGAATCCGTCCCCATGTGGCCTAGCCCAAAAAGCGTTACCATTTGCCCAGGGGGCATAAGCCCCTTGTGCTCTTCATTGCTTTACCTGGCTGTGTATTAAGAAGAGCATCTTCCCTTCTCTGCCCTATGTATCATCTGCAAGAACAAAACTTCCGCACCGGCGGGCCGGTTGCTCTCTGCAGAGGATAAACAAATAAATGTACTCACTTATATGGCTGTCACTTTTATGAGTTGCTCTGAGAGGAGCATCACTCAAGTCTCCTCTGCACCCTTTAGTTAAATCCCTGTCAGCATCTTATTATCGCTGCCTCCACCCTTCACCTTGGAAGCCGCCATGGGTGGCTGTAGAATTAAAAGGTTCATTTCTGTGTCCCACCAATGTATTCAATTGCTTTAAGAGAACCTCGTCAGGCCAGTAAGCCTGTGGCCGCTGGCACAGACCATGGAGCACGCAGGAAGGTGGTGATTAATCTTCTCTCAGGCACACAGGTGACATTTCTATTGCAGAGACATAAACTAGTGTGGCTTGCAGGAAAGAAGCCGCCTCTTCGGCAAGGATCGTTTTTCACACGGACAGCGTTCAGTCCTGAAGAGTCGTTTTCACTGGAAATAATGACTTATGGTAATTGCTAATGGGCCCCGCTTTGTTGCAGGTGTGAATATGTGCATTTACACTCACTGCTCCAGGGCCAGGCGGCTCCGTGTAGAATGGGAAATCCATGGACTTTCCCATTTGCTTCCACAAGGTGCCACGGGGGATGTTCCAGGGATATAAAAAGCATCGGAGAATCTTCTCTGTGGATGCAAATAGGGACACTTGAAAGGGAGGTCCAGAGGTAAAATGGCTGTTCTTCAATAGGGATGCTATAATTCATTATTCATTACTCAAAGGCATCAAGTGTAGGGAAGTGCACAAATGTGTTTTTGTATTTGATCCACATTGAAACGAATTCAAGAAAATTTGTATCCATTTGAATAGATCCCCTTCGAATGTAGTGGGATTCGAATTCAAGACAAACATTCAATCCCATACAAATCCCCTTCTAGTCCCATACGAAGCTTCATATGATTCGAATTCAAATGTCCGTCTTTGAATGTGCCAATGTTTGATTGGAACATGAATGTCAAAATCCGTACAAATTGTGAACGTTATGAAGATTTGTGCAAATCCCTAATCAAGGGCATTTACTTTTGTTAGGTCCTGCATCAGGGTTTTTGGAGTCCCCAAAAATGACTGTTTCTGGACCCTTGCATGCATTCACTCTGCCACCTTCCTTTATTAATTCTTATAAATAATCCAAATAATAATATAGTGGGATTCAAATTTGATACCAATGTTCAATCCCATACAAATCCCACACATATTCCATACAAACCTCATATGAATCCCATATGAATCGAACATCAATCTTTGAATGCGCCAACATTCAATTCAAATACGAATGTTCGAATTTGGCCAAATCTGTACGAATTTCAGATGTCACAAATATTCATGCTAATCCCTAGTTCAAGCAGCTTCATTGTGCAACATCCTTAAAGAGTACAGAATTAGAGATGGGAATGCCAATTGATGAAGGCACTCTGTTTGTGGAGTAAAATGGGAAGGCGCCTTCCACCAAAATGAATGCCATCACCTCTTCATGCCCCCCCCCCAATACCATCCACTACAGTTGTTAATCTAGTTTGGAGAGAATTGGAGTCCCTCGCAGGGATTGGCCTGTTTATCAAAGAGCTGCCTTCAAAGCGCCTTTAGTGGGGACAAGCAATTCCCTCCGCTCCCGGTACCGTTCAATGCATAATGCATACGGTTATGGGGGAAATGTGTATTCACGAGTGCGGCTTGGCTTTTGTCAAAAAGAGAACAGTGGGAAATTTTGATGGAACAATTTCCCTTTCTGTTGCCTTGTTTTTATAGGACATTCATGACTGGGAATTGGGGGCTTGCAGTTTGGTCTAGGGTAGACACTATTGAACTCACCGCTCCTTTGTTGCCGACAGTGACATGAAAAAGGGGGGAAATGCGAAGGCAAAAAAATGGCTGGTGGCAGAATGCGAAATGAATTCCAGGCCCCTTCACTTTTACTGTGTGACTCTAACAGAAGTAGAGAGACAGCCATCGGGTGTTCACTCAGGTGGCGCAAGCGTGGCTGTCGCGGGGCTGCTGAAAGTGACGGAGCCCGGGACTGCTTGTTCCAGCTTTCCATCTGCACTGCTGGAAGGACTGCTTGTGGCAGGATGGGGGCTGGATGAGAGAGAGCAGGCCCACGTGGACACTGTCCATGCGCAGGGCATCCACACAGCGTCCGTGCCGTCTTCTGCGTCCAGGGCGTCCACTGCCCCAGGGAGACTGGGGCCGAGGGTGAGTTGTGGATCCATAACAGAACTGCCTGTGCCAGAGCTGTGCGTCCATGCGTCCCTGTTGCACCTTGGGAGAAGCCTGAGGGCGTAAGATACGCAAGTCCCAGCGGCCTTGGAGCACCCTTTCTGCCATAGGTGCAGATGACAGACAGACAGACACACTTAACCTCCATAGTCAGCATCTGGGCCTCATTGATTCCAACCCCCCTTGCCAGTACACTCCATCTACATTAGAAGGAAACCTGATTGGAGTAACCAGTAGACCCATGTGCAGAAGGCAATGCAGGCCTCCCATGCTCGGACCTAGCAGGAGACACATTTTAGCATCACATGAAAATGCACTACGGAAATATGTCCCCCGGTTGCTCCGAGGCTAGGAACGTTTCTTCCTGGTCCTTGGAAGGCAAGGGCACAGGCTCATTTGGACCAGAGCTGTTGTGCAAATGGTGCTGTTCAAGACCACACCTGGGACATATTCATACTTAGGCCTCTGGTAGGAAATTAAGGCAGCTCTGCTACCGCAGTCCTGATTGCATACCAGAGGCCTAAGTGTGAATAGGACTTTGGACCCACTGGCTCCGTCCGCAGGCAAGTAAGTGCAGAAAAGACCTAAAATCCAAGGAGGGGCCTTTTTAAAAATGACAGTTTCACAAAACATTTTAATCTGAAAGAGCAGCGACTCAATGTGGAAGGATGAAAGCAGAACACATTTCATCGGTGTTGAGTTCTTTGTTCAATGGTCACCCAAAAAAGTGAATAACAGCTTTCCAAATGAATTTGTGAAAATGATGGTTGGCGGAGCTTCTCTGCATTTTCAGAATATGCCAAACTGCCAAAGTAAGATAATAAGGTCACTTCTAAAGAATGACAAAATGGAGAGCAAGAGGTTCATGAGGCAGAAGATATTAACTCATAATTATATGGAAAAGCAAAGAATCTACAGATACCTTAATTAACGTTGTGACAATTTGCAGTAAATATGCACACAATTAAAATGATTAAACAGCAAGAGTGGTGATCCAGGAGGAAATTCGAGGGCCATATTATGAGTAGGCATGAGCCCAACATTCTTTTTTTTTCTTTTTCCTTCCTTCCTTTCTTTTTCTTGGGCTTAATTCATTATGTTATGTGGCGTGTAGTGAGTCAAATATGCTTCTTTCCTACTCTTATTATTTGATGTTGTAGATCCAACATTGTAAGTCAGAGAAACATGAGAGATAAGGAGGAAAATATTACATAAATGGCACAGGATCCCAGAACAATGATCACATTCTTTTACAAATATGGATGGCAAACGTTGGCATGGATGTAGACAAAGAGGCATTTTCCCCCCATATGATTTGAGAATTCCCCATAGTATCTGAATTTTGAAAGAAAAGAGAGAAAGAAATTAGTGATGTGTTAAATATACAGTTTATGAGAACAGGAAAAACAGGAGTATTACATATGGATTTAAATAATCTTCCAAATATCCAATTGAAGGAAATAGTAGAAGAATTGTTAACATGTGCCCAGATACTCCTTGCAAGTGAATGGAAGGATAGAACAAAATGTTCTATCAGTAAATTATATAATTATGTAATTAATGTGATAGTAGAATTTTTGAAAAGTCACATAAATCATATTAATAATTTAGTCAGGATTAGAATATGTAAACAAAAGTGGATGAAAAACTGAAGTTATGTGTAGTTTTCTGAATGTAGCATTACTAAGTATCATATAGCCTTCTCTGTGAATTGTGTATGAAATATGAATTATGTATTACCCTTGGGAGGGGGGAGGGGAGTTTCTTTAAAAATTGTAAACAACTATTTAAAAAAAAAGAGGGAGATTCTATACTATAACCAGATAATGTCTAAGGCACCAATAGATTCCTCCACCCAGAAACATCTCAATTCCAATAACGGGAGGTAGTTTGGAGTTGTTTTTATCTGCTAAAGCCACCTGCACATTGAAGCTGCAGTTATAATGTGGGGGAAGGGTGGGCTGCATTTTCAAAACACCTGTGAACATGGAGGTAACTTGACACCTGCATTACTCACTAACAGCTCACCGGGGATCATTCCCAGGGCCAGTCCTCTTCAGGGCGCCACCATCTTGAGTGTGGAACCCTGCGCGACTGCCCATGTAGGAGCCCCATTGCTATGACCACGCTGAGGCTCTGCACAGTTGCAGCCACATTGGGAGGTTAGCAGTATGCTTGCGCTGCAGCCCTGTTGACCTCTGCCTCCAGCAGAGATGTGAATGGTCACTGCTGGACACAACAGATAAGTTTCTGGGCTCCACAGATTTCATGCTCTACAGCTAACATGCAATTAGGCAACCTCTGGGCAGTCAGGGGGCGTTTCTAGCATGTAAATGCCTCCTGCAAGTGCGGATGCACCTACCCAGAAGTTGCCTGATTGCATGCGAAAGACGTGCTAATTCATCCCTGGTTGGCTCCACATTAGATTGTGTGCAGTGAACTGTCAATCCAGTTGGGGTTGTTGATGCCAGTATTTATATGCAGTTGGCTGCTGCCTGGTAGACCTTTGGCTGCCATAGAATGCTCACCTTCATCCTAGCACAAGAGCTCTTCAAAAAGCTCTCATGTCTGTGTGGACTGGCAAGATTATCAGCAGCGATGCTGGCTTGCCGTCACCTGTGGGCTGGCAGGATCCCCAGTGGCAATGCTGGCTTGCCATCATCTGTGAGCATGGACCCATTTTGGCCAGTTCCAGGGCTAAGACCACAGCAGGTTGGCGTCATGCTCCAGTGTGTACCTGGTGTGAAGAAAGATCTGTCTTTATTAATAAATTGGAAATGTGGCAAGGTGCTCAAAATGGCCCTGGCAGACTGTGATCTTTTACTTTGCAAACTAGAATGGGACTCACACCCGAGCTGGCAAGTTTCCTCAGATGTTTCCTCTTGCAGAGCTGGCAACATGACTCTGAGACAGCGATATGTCCCAGTTCAGAAGATGTTTGGAAGGATCAAGTTCAAACAAAACACCCTTCCTGTTCAAAAGTAGAGCTTTAATTTGCCCAAGCAAACCCACCAAACACCCCCAGTTCAGTTAGGTTTGAAGTTGTTTGGAGGTACTCAAATCAAAATTAATGTCCTGCCCATGGATGGGCTTCGTTGGAGCCTTGTTCTCTGCGTGTTCAGCTGCACTAGCTCATGTCTGTCGAGCAGGGACGTAAATACTTGCAATCTTTGTTGCTCCCTTTTACAGATCACGGAGACACTGAATGTGTGCAGGTTACCTGGGGACACAGTAATACCTCCTCCTCTGGATTCTCTTACTGGTACTCAACACAGATGAAAGGGATGTTCTCTGAAGGAGCCTCTTCACAGGGACAGATCTTAAACATTATTTTACATTCATTTTTACAGCTTTATCCTCTCTTCTTTTTCAAAGCCCTGAATCCTACTTCTCATAGATGGCTACATCAAGCAGCCTAATATTAGAAAGCAGAAAGAAGTTGAAAGATAAAGTTGAGGCTTCAGAGGGAGGCCCTGTGACCTGCCTTATGTAGAGAAGGACCAGGCCTGGACTTCTGAATATCATAAAACTTTAACAATTTCTGTAAGATGTAATCCTATAACCAGTAATTAGGCACAGCTCATCTGTCAGCCCTGTGCATAATTCTGACAAATGGGATGAAAGGGGGAAGCCGCCGAAGAGCTTCTCTCACTGCCACACGCCACCTTCCCACCACATAGCAACCCTTTGCTTAGGCTGAGGAACAGCATCCAAGATTCATTCATGGTTCAGTGTAGAATGGATCCCTGGTCTCCGGAGTCCAATCTCATTTTCTGTTACGTGATACGTACTTGTGGCCCACCTGGGTCCATGCAACCAAAGCCCCTCGCTTGGCTGAAACCTGTTTTGTGAGCCATGTGGACTTCCAAGGAAGTTTGTGGGCCAGCCCTCCTCAGGCAGAAGAACTTCTGGCTGCATTCACCCACCCTGGCCACCACCAACTACCCAGGCAGCCTCTGTGGCCCCAGGCCAACCTAATGACATTTGGCTGCCTGGTGCCAGGAACTGTTGCAAACGGCCCCCAAATCCTGCAGTGTTGCCAAAAAACAGGGTATGGAGCCAGCCAAGGGACTTTGGTGCCGGAGCCAGAAAGGCTCACAGATTCATTCATTGACAGCAAAAATATGAAAATAATCCATCCGGGATATTCTCAGTCAACAACCTGAAATGCCACCTTACTTTTCTTCCAGGTGCGGGATGGCCCTGTGCGTGGTCATCAAACTAAGGGTCCCCGAAATCATTCCCATGAACCTTCCTTTATGAAATGCCAGCAGGTGTTGGTGTTGTTGTTGTTTTGAGCTTTAGCAGAGTTTTGTCTTCTCCGTGTCAACTAGACGCCCCTGCTATGACCCTCCCATTTTAAACATTTAATTTTGAAGGTTTCCTTTGCTTTTATTCATATGATATTATGTACAGTTCCAGTAGCATTTTTAAAAGGCGCTCAGGGTTTTTGATTTTTATCTTTGCCATCCATGTTAATGCGCCATAACTTGTTTAATTACTGTAGCAACATTTGTGTTAACGGATGCAAGTATCTCTTTAAGGCAGCGGCCAGATTCATTCCAGAGCAGATAGTAAGTACACCAGGGAACAGGGACAACATAAAAGTAACATAAAGCCATTATCGCGTTTTCTATCATCCCTCTCGGCTGTCTCCGAGAGTCTCTGACATCCGCGGCATCTGTCATGTAGGCTGGGGAAAACAACCTCACTGTCCTCTTTAATGCAATTGTGGTGTGGTTGGGGTTGTGGTTGTTCCTCACCGGAAAACGCTGCATTCGAGGCAGAAGTGAAAATTCCTGCCCAGCAAAGATTGCCCAACGCTTCCAACGCCAAGGGTCGCAAGGAACAAAACAGCCTCATTTGCAACTGTGTTTTGGCACATTCCTTCTCTGTGGGCTTGTCAACATTTGTTAGTTACTTTTTTTTGTAGCACAGAACAATATGAGTCCAATTGTGTTAAAGATGTTATGATTAATGCACAATATTCTCATATTTTCTGACAATATGAAATTTAAAAATTTAAGCACATTTGGCAGCTGGGGCCAGTTTCATGAACTTTGCAATGTTTTTGTCTCCCCCCACTTTTTTTTTTTCCTAGCAAATGAATCCCATTTTAATGTTCCTGACCTTGCCTGCAATTCAGAACTCAATAATTCACCTGGAATAACCTCATTTTCCTGTGAAAATTTGAAGTTTATCCTAAGTAAATTGTATTGGTATCTCATTAGCTGTGAACCAAATGATGGAAAAAGTGACCCCATCTCTTGTATTCTCTTCTTCTCTCCTCAGTCTGGTTCATAATTCAAAATCCAGCACCCAATGGGAATGTTTAATTACATCATCATTCAGAAAATGATTTAAGGCTACCGCTCTTGAATACATTGCCTTTGGGCCTAGATGCATTCACCTGACCCATGCCAGGTTTATCAAATATTAGGGGCAGCTGTCATAGAAGGAGGAGGAGGCTCATTATACAGAATCCAGGGGCAATTTTGCCCTTCCCTTCCCATCTTCTGGATGGGAAAGGAGCACAATTAACCAATGTTGACTAGCGCGCACACTTGGGTTTCCCCTCTCCAGGATTGAGTACTTACCTGATTTGATTGCGGGACAGGTTCAGATTTGAATGTCAATATCTGAATGTGCCAACATTCAGTTCTAATCCGAATGTCCGAATTTGGCCAAATCGGTAAGAATTTTGAATGTTACAAATATCCATGCACATCCCTGATCTCCTGTTATCTTTCAGCGCCCCAGAGCCAACGCCACATAGATTGCTATCTCTGAGTAGGCCCATGGGCCACATCCAGGTGCCACTTAGTTATTCTACTATATCTGGGTATTCCAGAATAAAGGATATCCGACTGTAGCAGAATAAGTAACCATGTCCAGATGTGGCCATAGTCGTGTCAAACTAGATATCCATCCATGCACCCCAGCGAGATCCCTGCTGGCCCTGGACTTGTTACAGCAATATTAAAGTAATATCAGTCTGGGCCACATCCACCTCATGGCTCCACTTCTGAAGCCCCTGTGGAAAGATGAGGCACCCTCGTCAGTCTTCAGTGTGGGTCTTGCGCGAGGGTCTGTGTGAAGGACACAACCCCACTGCCCCAAGTGAAAGAAAAGCACAGGCTGAGAAGTGCCCGGACCGGCCCTCGGTCCCTCACCGTGGAGATGTGGCCTCAGTTCCCCCAATTTAACTGTGGCCGTTTCCATTATGTCAGAGGGTAGGGATGTGTACGAATGTTTGTAACATTCAACATTCAAATTTGGACATTTTAATTCAAGTGTTGGCACATTCGAAGATTAACATTCGAATTCAAATCAAACATTTTGATACATTTCTATGGGATTCGTATGCTACTCATATACATTTTCATGAGATTCATATGGGATTCTTATGGGACTGAACATCCATATCGAATTCAAACAAATACAGATTTTCAAACAAATACAAATTTTCTTGCGTTCGATTCAATCCAACTCAAATACCAAAAAACATCTGTGCACATCCCTATCAGAGGTTGCTGCATGTGATCTAATGTTTCAAATCATCTCTTGTGAATCACAATGAATGGGGAATTTTAATGGAACCAAAACCACATCCTGTATGGATTTTTTTTTCCTGAAACACTCATAAAAAAAGCTCCATAAAACACACCGGAGCCTAAAAGGGGGGGGGCAGATGAGCGTGTAACGGAGGCCTGGTGCTCTTTCTCTCAAAGAAGGGAAATAGATGCAGCATTGGAAGCGTCAGCTGAGCGGTCAGAGCAACAGACAAAATAACAGGCTGGATTGGTCTGTGTAGTTTTCAAACCATTAATTCTCTCAGCTAAGGAGCTTCTCCCCAGGAACGACTTGGCAGGTTTTAATTTACTTGATAATGCCTCGCTGGCTTATCCCATTCATGCCCGCTGCTAATCTCTGTGTTATGTGCTTTCTCTGCTTGTGTGATTTGAATACATATCCAGCGATCAGATCACTGTGTTTGAACACCTTGAATATATTTGTCTGTGGATACCAAGAGCGCTTGATGGAAGCCACAACTAGGGACAGGCAAAGTCTGAAGGACAGTGGATTTCCCTCATCCTTCTAAGGCCATTTGCTGGGACTCGAGAGCAGGAGAAGGTTTGTCCTTGTCTCTGCTTGAGATGCCCATGAGCATTTGGTGGGCCACTGTGTGTGACAGGATGCTGGACTAGATGGGCTGTGGCCTGATCCAGCAGGGCTTCTCTTAGTTTCTTAGGTTCTTAATCAAGAATTATGGACTGGAGGAGATAGAAATGGGAACTGGCTGCTGCTGAACCAGATGTTCCTGCCTGTTTAAAAGTCAGATTTCTGGAGCCTGAAGTTTATGCAGATCCAGTGTGGAGTGGTGTGTGTGATATGCACCAATATTCAAATTTGTATGAATTCAGACATTTGTACACAAACTGAATGTTACGATATTCATATGCTAACATTCATACGAAAATGAATGTTTCCGGACATTCGTTAGATTGGGGCTGTGGAAAAATGGAGTGCCATGGATCCAGATTGCATTTGACATGGATCGACAGCGGATTAAAAGTGGGTTCAGGTTGGATTTAACATTTTCAGAGCACAGATATGTTACAGACGTGTATCAGATGCATATTGGATATGTATTCGTTTGTATCAGATATGTATTCATTCATACTGGATACGTATCAGATGCATATTAATTCATATCTGCTACGTACCAAATATTTGTATTAATACACTTGAATTGAATGTCAAAAATGCATTTGTACACACCCCTAGTGCATGTTAATTCTGCAAAAGATCTTGCCCTGGTTTGCTCTTGTCTGGCCTCCAAAGTGGCCCATCAAGGGGTGCACAGCTGGTGCCCCTGATGCAGGAAATGTCTTCAGAAGGGAACCGGTTTGCCAGCAAAGCCCACTGTTGCTCAGACTGCAACTACGATGGCTTTATATCTGCTGAAAAGAAACAAAGTGGTGCCAGAAAATGTCAAAAGGACCAAGCCAGAGGTTTTGCACTGCTCAGCCTTTCTTCTACTGACCCTCTTCTTTGCCCCTGTCTCTCTACCACTAGAGACAATCATCGCAGATCCAAGACCTACCAGTGACACAAGAAGCTGCCGTCAAGGGAGGCTGGGCTGGGGGGGTTGGTCAGTAGGATAACAGGGTTGTATCTTTCCTTGGTATCCATCCCTTGTTTCCCTCCTTCCATATACTGATGTAATCTGGTGTTTATTGCTGCCTCTTACATTGTTTGCAATTTTGTTTATATACCACTTCACCACCTAGAAGAAAGTGATATATAAATGTCTTCACTGTGTCAATGAATCTTCAAAATCCAAAGGAGATATCCTTTGTTCCGACAAGAATCTGCCAATTGCCCCCTCCCCAAAACAGATGGAGAGGACCTAGAATGAAACATCTGCTTTGATTCAGAAGGACCCACTCCTGGCAGAGGGGGGCACAGTGCACAGGGGTTTAATGGGGAGGCTCTCATACGCACACTCATGTTGGCAGCTATTATAAGAGTCATATATAGGATAATGAGGTGGATAAGCAACAAAGAGAAGGGAGGAGGGGGAAGAGAAGGAGGAAGAAGGAAGGAAAAGGAAGGGAAGCTGTTAGGCTGGCTAGTGGTGAGAAAATGTTCTGTTCTCTCTTCTACCTTCCTACTTTCACTTGCCGTCACAATTTTCATACCATAGAAATAGTTAAAGTATTTTGGTTTCCTTCTCGGTTCCTTTGTGAAGTTTTTAGTGTTTCCAATAAGCCTGTGAATGATGGATTGGCATGGATACAATCCTTGGTTTGTACTGCTAGGTAGCCAGGGGAGAAAGATCACCTCTGGGGCTGCTAACATTTGTCTGCAGACTCACTGAACATTTCAGCCTCCCCGTCTGAAGGTCCTTTTCTAGGGAGCTTTCCCATGCTGTTTGGCAGACATCTCCCCCGTGGTAAGAGCTTTCAAGGCTGTGATTAAGATTAATAACCTTCTAGGCCCACATTTTAGGCACATTCTTTATTTTCGACAGACGTAACCAGACGTACCTTCACAAGAGCTCTGATTCTGGCTACAGCCCTTATTTTACACAAGAACCAGAAATCCAGAGAGAAATTCTCCCCCTTGGCATATATTGAGTCACTGACCTCCCCCATTGTTGCCCATTTGGCCAGGAATGGCAGCTAAGAGAGAAAGAGAAGAAGGGAGGGAAATTTTACCAACATTTTACTGTTTACTACTGACAACAAACCCAGTCAGGGATAATGTGGAAAGGTTCTGAACAGTTCTAGGAATGAGAACTTTCTCAAGGAGGCTTACTAAATCCAAGTAAAATCCAGCTTTGCCTGCAATTTCTGCTGATTTGCAGTTTGTTTTGGAAGTTTTGCCTTTTCATTTGCGTTCCACTGGGGGATTTTGAACTGTCCATCCATGCGCAGATTCCTAAAAACCACAGAGATGAAACTCCTGCAGCCGTGAGAGATTTCAGTTGATTTCTGTAAGCTACTAATCAAGCCAAGTGTCACTTGTATTGGCAAACTTGAGAGAGTTCCTTGGGATAGAGAGAGAGAGAATAGGAAGGTCAACAGGAAGAAAGAAAAATGTTAAGTCCCTGAAGTGGAAGAAGATATGTGAGCAAAGGTCAGATCTGTCCTTAACTCCTGGGCCACACTAATTAGACATGGAAGTGAATCTACAAAGAGACTTGAGTAAATTCTTCCTCTACCCTTCATTGACTGTGTAAAATCTAATAGCAAGTTCAAGTGGGGACATTTCTGGGCTACATTTGATAAATGCCATGGGGTTCAGGGATTTTTTAAAAATAAGAAATCGGGAGCACTGAAGGAGAGAGGGCTCTGAATTTCTTAGACTAAGGAGTGAGCTATAGATGCACACAAATGTTTTTTATATTCATAGTGAACTGAATGCGAGAAACTTCACATTTGTTTGAATAGATCCCCTTTGGGTGTGGTAGGATTCAATCCTGTATGAATCCCATGCGAATCCTATACGAAGCTTCATAAGAATGTATCAAAACATTCCATTCACATTTGACTGACAATATTCGAATGTGCTAACATTTTATTCGAATACGAATGTCCAAACTCGTATGAATTTTGAATATTACAAAATTTGTGCACATCCCTGGAATGGGCATTTCTCTCCCTTAGGACTGAGGAAGCCTGCAGTGAACTCTTTCCTTGGGAGGGAGCCAGACCTCTTATCTGAAAAGACAGTTATTTAGGACTGTTTGGAAAGGGACCTTTTCATATCAAAGGATTTTTTAGGAAAGCTGGAGAGAGCATTTAAAAACCAACTATAACAAAATGGGAATAGTCACAGAACTCCGATCAATCCATTTTATTTTCAAATTTGCAAGCTGGGAACATTGTTCCTATTCATTTGATGTGAAAATTTGTGAGTTAGGCCAATTAGGCCCGGCCGAGCAGGAAGGTCCACTGGTGGTGTGCCGCAATTGGCCCATGTAGCCATCAATCAGGGGTCACTTCCAGTTACAGTGGGCATGGTGGACAGACACAGCTTTGTAGATACCTACATAGCCACTATGAAGGATGTGCAGGCCTATGTAGTGTGTGTGTTGAGGGGTGAAGGCAGAGCCGCCCTGCCGTTCAGGCCTAATTGGGCCTAACCGGAGCCTCGGGATGGGTGCTAGGCATCTGCACAGCAGCCCTGTTTAGCACCCATTGTCAACGGGTGCTAGACGGGCTGTGAGGAGGCATGGGGCGCTCTCCATGATGCAGAACTTCAAGGTCAGCCGCTGGACCCCATTGCCCCGGTATACATGTGTTACACCCATTAAAAAGGTCTTGCATTAATCTGGATTTAAGGGCCTGAAGATGCCATTAAATCTGGACTTTGACAGCACTCATGCAGAGAACACATTCAGAAGGCGTCCTAATGGGGTCCTTAAGGGGCCATGTGCCCAGAAGGTACCCAACTGATCCATACCAATTGTGATCTATTGAGATCCTAATAGGGTCTTTGTTGCACATGCAGAAAGGGCCAGTGGTTCAGTTTCAGTCTGGCAGTTTCCTTCCCCCATACCTTAGTGTCCCGTATTGGAAGTACAAGTGTCAGCTTTGGTCGTATTTTCCTTTATCTTTTTTTGTGTAGACTCACAAACTCTGTCTCTGCAACTGCACTGTTGCTTTCTGCCTCTCCTTTTGTACCACAGTCTTTCAGAAGAGGCACTTGCCACATTGCTGAAAGAGAAATTTAATGCCTTTTGTACTCTTAAGCACCTGGGAGGGTGGTGGGGGGGGGGGAACATTTGCAAAGAGCATAAAAACAAACTCTAAATACAATTTGAATTCTTGGCAGCTTTATCGGACTCCGGGTGCTGATCTGCATGCACTAGTGCATTTGATAAGAAGCAAAGCATTCAGCCCTAGATTCTACGTCTTCTTTTCCTATTTAAAACTCCAGATGGGGCTTGTCCAATGGTAACAACCACTCTCAGCGTGATTTGGTTTATTTAGGGTTGTTTTGATGTTGATTCCAATGTTTAGAGTCCAGCTATAGGTAAGAGCCTGGAAGCCTCAAGCAGTTATGTAAATTGGGTAATTCTTGCTGTTCACTTTCATAATTTATTAGAGGGGAAAGAGAGAGGTGAATGGCAAGGAAAGGTAAAAATGTCTGTAAATCGAGCTGCAGTCAAAGAGTGTTTTAGTGGAAACAGCACAGGAGCTCTTTCTCTTCGCTCCTCTGTGACTTTTTAAAAAAACTTTCCAGGTTATGCAGTCATCTGGTAGTCTTTCTGATGATCATTCATTCACACTGAAATTGTATTGTGGATAAAACACACAGAGAGCCAGCTCTGCCCTCTGCTCTGGTGCTTCGCAAGCCCACCCTTGGAGCCAGTTTGGTCTAGTGGTTAGGAAGCCAGACACTTATCTGGGAATGCTGGGTTTGATTCTGCACTCCTCCGTGAAGCCAGCTGGGTGACCTTGGGCTAGTCACAGATCTCTTCTGAGTTCTCACAGCCCCACCTGCCCCATAGGGTGTCTGTCATGGGGAGAAGAATAGAAGGTTTGAGTCCCTTTAAGAGTGACAAAAGTGGGTATAAAAGCCAACTCTTCTTCTTCCTCCTCCATGAAGCCAGCTGGGTGATCTTGGGCTAGTCACAGCTCTCTTCTGGAGCCCCACCTACCTCAGAAAGCTTTGCCAGCCACTTTGAGTGTCCTTAAATGGATGAGAAAAGCAGAGTTGAAATGATGTACCGGCAGCTGTTTCTTCTGTGCCATTTGTCCCGTGGAATAAGCGGTCTTGTGCTGAAATAATTCTCCCCACCCATGTCCAGCTAGACTGAGTGTTAAACACCCTTGTAAGGCCGTTCAGACCCATCAGACCAATCTGCTCTTTCAACACTTCAATGACTAAAGAAGAGCAAATCACATCTGCAGCCAGGGAGATTTTATAAGATTTTTATTGCAACTGATTACCTGACTAAGAAATTCTAGCTGGCTGTAAAAGAGAGCAGTGGTTTCTCATTCTGCTGAACAACACACAGTAAAACCTTGACAAAGACCATCGGCTGTGCCCAGACATCTCCAGATGTATATTTAGGACTGTGGGCCAAATATGTGTCACATCATAAAATCTTTCTGTTCCCAGAAATGCCCACCTGCACTATCTTGGCTCCTTGAGGTGTGTTTTGAAACATTACCTGTCGCTCAGAAGTACCTGCTATTTCACCCTGAGCACAAGGTTCTAAAATGTCATTTGTTTAGAACAGGAGGGCAATTTTGAGTAGGGATGTGCACAAATGGGGGGAATCGAATGCTAGAATATTTGTATTTGTTCGAACAGATCCCCTTTGAATGTGGTAGGATTCTATTCGATATGAATGTATTTCTATGAATACCCGATATGAATGCATACGTATCAGAAATGGATCCTGGCTACAGATCCTATAGAAATGCATACATAAGGGGTATGGATCCTCTTCTGTCTTACACACCTACCCTTTGCCTCTGCCCCTGCTTCTCCGATTGGCCTTCTCCCTCCTGGCTGACAAGCGCACAGGAGGAGAAAGGTCTTCAAGCAGAGGCTGGACCTACATCTGTCTGGAATGGTTTAAGGAATCCTGCATTGAAGCAGCTGGTTGGACTCAATGACCTAGAGATCCCTTCCAACTCTAGTTTTCTATTATAAGTTTCTAATCTTTTTCTGTTACTAAAAGGACAAAGGAGTTTGAAACCACACAAGAGGTGGACAAAAAGAACCTGATGTAGAAGTTTATTCCAGAGGGTAATAAAGCAATGAGATACTATTTATAATTAATGTGTCATGGCAAGATCCCATAATCACACCACAGTATGTCAAAATACCCTGTAAGAAGCACATTTTCAGAGGTCTTTGAATTTTCATTTTGTTTCTTACAGGCAAGAAAAGAGTCTCAAATAATAAGCAAGATGATTCTGCTCACCTCTAGTCTCATGGGATAATATTTAAAAGGATAATGGGTTTTTATTGAATTGATACGGTTCATAACATGTTACTGTATTTTGATTTTCAGTCTTTGGTGAATAGACTGTAAAGAAAAAAGGAAAAATAGAACATGTACAATGCTTGGCTTGGGAAGGTCAAATTGATTTTGCATGCATTCAGTGAAATTCACCTTTACCAAGCATCTATTTGCAAATCAGCTTTTTTAACCTAGGATACAAGCGTAGCCCTGGGGAAGGGAAAATAGTGCAATATATATGCAGCCCAACTCTGGACAATATTTTAGGGGATCGAACAGGCACATGAATAGTCAGTTCAGTATTTTGCTGGCTGAGCATCTTGTGACCAAAAGGGAACATGCAGATACTGGTCAGTGGCCAAAGTTACTGCAGGAGGATATTTGCAAGTATTCACATTGTTTCTTTGATTAATACATGAAGCACCATTAGTTCCACATTCAGGAAAAGTAAGACTAGAACACTTGGAGTGCTAGTCAACTTTGGCCACCCCCCCGCTCCCACAATCCAGTCCTCTCCAGTGTGCCACCATTTTGGCTGTGGCACCCTCCATGACAGCGCGTGCATCAGCGCCATTGCCATGATGGCGCTGATACTCTGCACAATTTCAGTTGTGTCTGGAGAGCAGTAGTGCTGCCAGGACGCTTGTGCAGCAGCACTGTTGGCCTCCTTGTCCAGCTGGGATGCAAATGCTCCCTGGCTGGATGCGAGAGGTTGGGGAGGACGTGGAGCATGGTTTTGTGCCCCATAGGTCGTGCATGATTAGGGGACTTCTGGGCAGGCAGGGGACACTTAGAGGCTGTAGCAGCCTCCTCCAAGTGCTAATTTCCTTCCCCAGAAGTTCCCAATCATGCACTATCAACCCAAGTGTGAAAAGGCCTCAGATATGACACCAGTGATCCAGGACAGGGCTTGATGGGCCATCTGTGATGGACATCTCCTCTCCTACTTCTTTGAGAATGGTCTCCCTTGACCACATGATGCTCCTTGGTGGTCCATGAGAGACCGACAGGTATGGAGGGCCTCTAATACTACACTGGCTTTCAAACTGCACTCCTCTTGCCCTCACCGCCTATAGTTTTCTATACATTCATGAAGGAAACTGTGAAATTTACCATCTTGCCCTGAGACATCTATAAATGTATGATAGTTTTCATAATTCATGAAGTAAACTGTGAATGATTTATGGCAATCTGCAATAACCAGCGACAACCAAGGACATCGGTGGCACTCTCCTCCTCCAGACTGTGCCATAAATAACGCCACTGCAAGACTCCTTTGTGTGGCTATAAAAAGGCCTGCTCGGTCTGTAGTGTAATGTCCCTGGCAACAGGAGGGAATCTGGATTGGGCAGGTGTGTGCCGCAAAAGCCTTCCTGATTCCTGGTGTTTCTTCTACCTTATCTTAAACTTCCAGAGGTTCTTTGAGACCTTTAACCAAGAAAAAATAAGTTGCAATCCTGAATAAAAGCTGGTCTGCTGAGCGGTGGTATGGCTCATATAACCCCAGAGTGTAGATTGAAGGCACATAGCACACCTTTCCTGATAAAAATAGAAAGATATTCTCTCTCTCTTTCTCCTTCCCCACTCTGTTCTTCACGCTTCTCCTCCCCTTTATGTCTGCCAGGAATACAAAAGATAAAGTTATCTGCAATTGTATGTAGGTTATGGAACCCCACTGAAATGCAGTATAACTGGAAAATATAATGGCAACCATTTTTATAATAATATGGAGCCCACCCTTTTCTATAATCTTCTTCTTCATCATCATCATCATCTTAAACCTGTGTTTTTCTGACGCTTTATTTGTTCCATACAAATTTGCTTATGATTAGCACTAGGTAGTGTGATGAAGCACAGGTCATAGATGCAAACTAGCGGTGTGCTCAGATGGGTTTTTGTAATTTGTATTGACTCAAATGCAAGAAATTCTGTATCCGTTCGAATAGATCCCCTTCTAATGTAGCGGGATTAGAATTAAATACGGATCTCATACGAATGCATTATGAATCCCATGAAGCCGAATACAGATGTATCAAAACATTTGACTCAAATATGAATGTCAATCTTTGAATGTGCCAACACTTGATTTGAATATGAATGTCCAAATTCGGCCAAATTCATACGAATTTCAAATGTTCCAAATATCTGTGCGCATCCCTAATGCAAACAAATACAAGCAAAGTAAGCAGGTCACAGCTACGCAGAAGTGACAATTCCTCTGCACCTGGTAGCAAAGACTGCTCCAACACCAGTCTGGGCCTTCCCACTTTGCCCAAGGGCTCCTCAATGAAGTATCCTTACATCTTTAAATAACCCCAAAGTTTCCCTCATGTGGATGCATGGAAGGGGGAGAAGGTGGTGTAAAGGGCAAAATATCATGGTATATCGTCATCAATTTCCTTGTTTTTCCGTCCAGGTTGTCAAGCTTCGCCTGTGTCCAGTTCACAATTCCAGCAGTGTATCTGATAACAGGTAAGGCCCAAGCATTTATGGCCTTGATAGTGTTGCCACCATTCAGTTTGCTCTTTAAAATTTTTCTGGTCCTCTGGATGTTTTCTTTACTGACCATAGTTTGCAGATAGCTGTGCTTGATACCAATTATTTCCAGGCACTTTATGATCCAACTGTGTGGCAGTGAATCAAAGGCTTTTTTATAATCAATCCATGTCATTTTTCATATTCTATTCAACTGGAATAGAATGTGGAAAAATGGCTTCATACACAGCCCTACTCTGGATAGTCTTGTTTCCATAATTGGTGCATTCTTTTCTGGTATCCACGTTTTTGGGGGTTCTGACTTGAAATTGCACTTCATTACTTTGTGATTCTCTGACCTTGAATATGTCTGCCTCACTGGTTCATTTTGTTACTGGTTGACAGGTGCCCAGGTTCCTCAGCACCCGCCACGGTCCTTTTTATCCTGGGCAGTGACAGAGCCAGTATAGACTTCTTTTTATTTTGTCTCTCCATTGGGTTAAACGGGCTGGGTGCACTTGGTCCTGCTCCTCAGCTTTGATCTCTCTGGCATGGTTGAACCTACCAGTAGTTTGTCCTACAGCCAACAGAGCTCTCAGCTTCGCTGGAGCAGTTAAACCCCACCGCCGCCTCAACAAGGGTATGATGGGCGTATGATGATGACGACGATGATCTACTAACATCAAGCATATTCACGATGTAGTTTGAATAGTTTCTATCAAGTTTTGCCAATCTTTGGGGGGCTGTGAGCATACTTGGGATTCCAAGAGCCTTTCCTAGCACTCCTTCCTCTGTTTGTCCCCCCCCCCCTACACAATCAGCCTGGGGATTCTGAAGCTTTGCAGATCTGTTGGGAAGGTCTTTGGGCACCGTTGTTCCCATGGATGCCATTTCCAGAAATGTAAAACATGCCTCAAAACTCCGGTGCTCAAATAGGCCGAGTTATTAAGCATAATCCTTTCCCCTGAATTAGTGGCAAAATGTCCCATTAATATGAATGATCCCAGTTTGCATAATCGTTTTTTATGAAATGGATACTGCTTAGATTGAAGAAATGTAATTAAGGGGCCTTTGTTTAATGTGGAAATCTCAGGATATGCATGGCTGGATGAGATCTCATAACAAATTGGAATATGCGACAGAAATTGCTTTGAGAGAAAAAGGAGCTCGGCTTGGCTAGCTCATATTAAATAAAATAACTTTTGGCAATCCTTCAGACAGTGCAAAATAAAACATGAGAGGCAGTGGTTTGCAGTGAACCCCATCCATAATTTAGGAAACACAAATGAAATCCCAGAACTCCACCGAACTAATGTCTGTGTCATTCGTTCTTTCATACGGTTTTGCAGTGGAACAAAATTTGATTGTTGAACTTTGAGAATCGATGACGTGTTCCCAATCCATAAAAGCGGCAACTGGTCTTTGTGCAGGAAGCCAACAAAGGAACGTCTTCTCTGTTAATCTTCTTACACATCCACTTAGCAAATGGAAAGAAGAAACATTAAAAATTCTGCCATTCAGAGAGATAATAGATATATCTTCTGCAAAATATTCATTAAATGGCCCATGCAAAAAAAATCACATTGTTACATTAATCAGAGGAGAAATAGCTAAACCCCACACTGTACTTCTCAATTCATGTATGACTGCTTAAGCTGATTACAACAAAATCTAACAGACAGAATATTTTTCATCTGAAGGTTAAATTCTCAATTAATTTTCCAGCATGTTGCCGTCTCTGCTAAGTGCTGCTGCTAATTGCACTAAAACAATGGAATTCTCTGTTTGAACAAAGTGCATGAATTTGATGCGCTGACAGAGATCCAATAGACTCAAAAGTGCTGGAAGAGAACACATCAGTACCACTTTATAAAGCTTTATTACTTGCACTTTTTAAGAGAAAGCTTACAGCGAGGGAATTGTTTATTGTGCATTTTCGTTTCTAAGAAATCCAAAACCAAAGCTTCAAATTACATGTATTTCAAATAATCTCTGGCAACCCCTCTCTATGAAAATTACAGTGTACTAAAACCATTCCTTTTCCAGAACAGAAATATTATTTAAGAAGTTTGTTTCAGCTGAAACAATCTCAGGAGCACCCAAGCTGCAAACAATCGAGACTGGGGGTCTGTTCACACTCGTGAGCCAGTTTGGTTTAGCGGTTCAGGAGCCGGACTCTTATCTGGGAATGTTGGGTTTGATTCCACACTCCCCCACAAAGCCAGCTGGGTGACCTTGGGCTGGTCACAGCTCTCTTCTGAGCTCTCACAGCCCCACCCACCACGCAGGGTGTCTGTTGTGGGGAGAAGAACAGAAGGCTTGTCAGCTACTTTGAGTCCCTTCAAATGGGTGAGAAAAGCAGGGTAGAAAAGCCAGCTCTTCTCCTGGCAAAAATGCTGGTCTGGGTACATTCCTCCATGGACAATAGACACTGAGTGGAGCCCCTTTCACTCCATAAGCAGCTCTAAATATTCCAGATCCTCTCCCTGCTGGATAGCTTTGGACCACTAAAAGGTAGACCTTGACACAGGGGTCTAATGGTGTGATGCCTACCTGTCTCGGGGCAATGGCCCATGTGCAGCAGGGACTCATGACAGAGAGGCCACAACAATGTGGACGACCTTGTCCCACACCAGTGGCAATTTGTACCAGCCTGGGGCAGGTTACTAATCCTAGGTCAAGGTCTCCCACCCAGCCTCAGGATTGTTCAGGTAAGGGTAAAAAGAGCAAGAGACTAAATGTGAGGCATTTTGCTGGAAATAGAAAAAAAGATAAAGGTTTTTACTATCATATCATATGTGGTGGGATTGTGGCATTATTCCAAAATTTTGGGGTGCAGGAGATTAAGGAGATACGAAACATCAACATTTCACCACTGCCAGAATTATGTCTATGGACTGGAAAGCCACTTATCTGCCCTAAGAGGAGGCTGCTGGACCACTTTATGATGCCCACTCTTCAGACACGGAAGGACCAGGGATTCTTCTCTGTGCAGCACTGATGCTGCACCCAGCTCTGGCAGTTTGCCAAGACGGAACTGTCACCACACGGTGATTTAGCAGACTGGACTTTTATTTCGTCGGTCAACCATTGCTGAAAGTGCCGGCACAGACTGAGTCCGGCATCCCGAACGTAAGGGGCCCCAATCTGAACGTCTCAGATGTGTCAATTTCCTTCTTATTTAGCTCTCCTGTTGTGATCACCATTAACAGCCTTATCATATTATTACTACACATTGTAAAGTTTATGTGATACAGCAATTGGTTTCCATGTTCGTTGTCAATTGTTGTATGTTAAGTTTTGGAAGGGGAAAGTCCAAACCTCAAGGCAATTCTAATAACACTTAGGAATTGGATGGGCCATAGCATCAGCCACCTGTGGACAATGAGGAACACATAGAAGATTCACAGGATGCAAAGATAACCACCTTCTCTTGTGGAAGGCATCAGCCTTATTTAAAACTGTGCTATCCAGGAACAGAAATGAGTGAGAAATCCTATTTCTTCTCCGGCAAGGAATGGTTCCAGATGAGACTGCCAGCTACAGCATTCATCATCTGAAGCAAACAAGCAAGGTCTGTTATACTAGCTGCCCTAATCTGCATATCGATCATTCAACGAAATGCTAATTAGCTTAACCCCCCCCCCCCATTCTTCCAGAGTAATCTGGCTATTAGCAAAAAGCGTCCATCAGCACCAGGTTCTTGCCTGGCATCTCCTTAGTTAGCTCCACATTATGCATAGCATAGAGGGCATTTCTGCCCTTGCTCTATGGGACAGTTGGAGACTGTGAGCGTGCACGCTGGGCAGAGCCATTGCTATCCTAGAAGTGATTCCGTGCCTGCTGGAGCACGCCCCGTGTATAGCTGTAGACCACAAAAATGGCACTGCAGAGCACAGACATTGCACTATGTTGGACCCATTGAGACGGTCCGCGCCCAGAGACTTATGGAATCTGAGCAATTCCTGAATGCCCTGGGGGATTTTCCAGTTGGCATGACTGGAATCGGGAGCTGAGCAGGGCTATTGACACGATCGCTCCCAAGTGTCCTCGACACGCCTGTAGAGCCCGGAAAGCTCCTTGGTATTCCATGGAGCTATGGGCCATGAAACAGGAAGGTCGATGCCTGGAGGGCAGGTGGTGTAAATCTGGCTGTGAATCCTCCCAAACAGGGGTTAGAGTGCACTATTGTGCCTACCATGTGGCAGTGATGGCAGCAAAAAGTAGTTTCTTCTCCACCACCATTGAGTCCTCAAGTAGCTGTCCAGCAGAGCTCTTTAGAATAGTAAATGGCCTCATAAAACTGGCCTCAAGAGTTTTGCAAAGCACTTTGAAGACAGACTCGCAGGGGATTAGATGTCGCAACTAGAAAAAGTCCAGGGGAGGTGTCCGGAGAGCTGTCTGGCTTGGGGTGCATCAGATGCTGCAAAGTGCAGATGCGCAGTGCATCCCAGAAGTGGCAGAGTCTGTGCATTGGGCTAGAGAGAGTGGCCCATATCGGATCTGGAGCTGGGAATTTCCCCATCAGAATTCCTATAATTTTGACACAGGAGGGGGAGGAGGAGCCGTCCCTCCTTCCCCAAAGTCAAGTTCAGTTGGGAAGGAAAGGCAGTCTCTCTCCTCTAGTGGCAAAGTCACCGCTGACCCTGGTGCAAGGAGAGGAAACCTCTCTGACCATCAAAATCACACCTGGGGATATTCTTGCTGTGACCTTGAGAGGCAGCATGCAGGGAGTCTGTGCCAGCACGGGACTGGCAGGTCCTTATTCCCAGATGTATTCCAGAACGAAGACCCAGTGCAAAAAGGGCAAATTTGTTGTATCCTCACCAATATTCCTGTTTAGAAAGAATGTATAAAGATCCAATGTTGTGCCAGCGCTTCTCTTTGCTTCAGGAAATCCCTGCAAAGGCCCTCCATGAATTTAGAGTTCCAGCAAAGTTCTAATCCTGCCTCTAAATTTTGCCAGTGCTCAGTGATGTAACATTCCATAATGGGCAGCTCGCTCTTCGTAGCCCCCTGCTCACCTCACAGTGGTTTTCTGGAGCAGTTCTAACTGCAACTTCTCTCACATTGCAAATGACATAAACACATTAATTGTGAGTCATAAAACAGCTCCCACGAAGGAATGTTCCATGAGAGGTAAAGATTATAAAGGGAGTGATAAATCAATGAGAGTGGAAATTGCTTTGAGGCAGTTTGGACCAGAAGAATGAAAACAAGATCTTGTTCTAAGCAAAGGGCCTTTCCGCACTGGCTCTAAAAATGGATTTAGAGCCAGATGTGGAACGGATTTAGACGTGGCTTCCGCATAGGGGCTGGAATTAGACCCCTTTGAGCAAGCCCCGTCCGCATATCGGCAGGCAGAAACGGTTGTTTAAACTGTTTCTGCCGCCGAAATCCTACCCAGATGTAAGACCTGAAAAAATCAGGTCTTACATCTGGCTTTCCCCCTGAAAACGGTTTGGAAACAAACGTTTCCGCACCGGAGGGGGAAAAGCTGGATTGCCGGCACATGCCCAGCTGTCAGAGAGAGGCAGAGCGCATGCTCTGCCATTCTGACAGCTGGGCGAGCCTGGCAGCCAGCTTCCCTGCCTTCCCCCTGGCCAGAGAACGGAGAATCCTCCGTTCTCTGGCGAGGGCAAGGCACCCCCACTCCTTCTGTCACCCCAACCCCACGAACAGCCCCCTTCTACGTACCTGATCGTCTCCATTTCGCCTCCATTTCGATCGTGAGTCTCGGAGGGATGGCGGCAATCGCGCACACGCGCGCCATTGCTCTGATGGCCCCAGCAGCCCAGGGACGCTGGGAAATGTAGTCCTGGGCTGCTGAGGGCTGTTAGATCCGTTTTCGGCGGCATGTGCGAAAAGGCCCAAAGAGTCCTATAACAGTATTAAAACCTGTCTCCCTGTCACTGGAAGATCTCAGTCCTGGTGGTTTACAAAGATGTGAGATCCTGGAAGTGAACCTGTGCATTTCCTTATGGAATCATAGAGTTGGAAGGGACCTCCAGGTTCATCTAGTCCACCCCTGCTCACTGCACAATTTCCTAAACCATCCCAGACAGATGTTGGTCCAGCCTCTGCTTGAAGAGCTCCAGTGAAGGAGAACCCACTACCTCCTGTGGCAACCTAGTCCACTGACTGATCGCCCTCGCTGTCAGGAGGCTGCAGGCAGTTCTAGCATGGGCTTAGTAGATACTAGGATGTGCACAAATGGGGTTATTGTTTTTTGGATTCAAATTCAAATGGAAAATCAAAAACGTTCAGTTTGATTGGAATGTTTAGAATCTGAATGCATCAAAGTCCAGCTCGAATAGAATACATTCAAATCTATTCGTTTGGATGTTAGATTCGAGTCTGAAGCTACGAATGTTGAATGTGTTACACATATATGTATGCATTTCATACGCATCCCGTTTTATCCCTGTATGCATCCCATTTTCATCCTGTACTATCAGTGCAAATGTGTACAGATACGTATGAGATTCGTATAGATACATATGTAAAACATACATATCTGTACATTCAAATGTTTTGAATCATTTGATCAAATGTTATGGAACATTTGAAATTTGTTCAGAGGTTTAAATTCAAATGTGTAGACATTCTATTTGAATTCAAATGTCCACATTCAATCAAATTCGATCTATGCAGGAGTGGTTTCTGAAAACTCACCAAACAGCTGCTATTTGTCTTGCATGTTTGCCTGGCTTGGCAATCAGGGAAGGGGGGTAGAATAATGGTCGCAGAAAGAGACCCATTTCTGTCACCTTTTATTGCCAGAAATGCCCAAAGAACTGCGATCTCCAGCGCACGGGACAGGAATGGTGAGCACAGGACGCGAAACCCCACCCGCTAATGACGCGAGCGTCAATCTCCTCCCGAAATAGCTCAGGAGCCTCCCCATGTGCAGACTCAGCCTCCAACCTCCAAAATAATGCGGACTTGGATCCCAAACCGTGGCAAGAACAGTTTTCTTGAGGTCTAAATTTAGCGTGGATTTGGGCAATTTGGTTAGGGGGCTTTGCATGGGGACGCTCCTTAAGAAATTCGGATTCGATTAGGACTATATAGTGCGTGGGGATGCAGCCTAAGCCACAGGAAGAAAAAGGTATCCATTTTCTGAAGGACAGGTGCACACAAATATATATTGAAATACCCAGCATTGGAGATAACCTCAGAAAAGTGGATGCGAGAGGCAAAAACAGGCTAAATAAGTGCAGAAACTCACCTGTGCTCACAGTCAGGCTGTTACAATTAGGAATAAAAGCATTAATCAATGCAGGAGTGGTTTCTCAAAACTCACAGAACAGAAATAATCAAAGCATGAGCATGAAATCACTTGTGAAAGACTGTGTTTTGTTAACATTCATCCTGAGACTCTTCTCGCTTGGGCTGTCCCTCACCATTTCATTTCCTTTTTTTTCCAACCAGAAATTAGATGTTCTCAAGGAATAATTTGATGACAAACTGAAGACTGTCACCTTCATGGCTGTAAGTCCATGCAAACTCCTTCTTGGCCTGAGGGAGGCATTCGCGTCGTAGATAGTTAAAACCGTGTTTATCTGGGGCAGATGGATTGTGAAAACAAAATACAAATTTTTAAATTTAATAATTTGGGTAGATCAAATCCTTGCCCCAAAACTCCTTGTGGAGGATACTTGCCACGGCCTCCCCCAGGATGGATATAAAAACTGGGGCTGCCTCTGGCCAGGGTGAGAGGAGAAACAACCAAGTCTTGTCCTTCAGTGGTGGGACTGGAGTCTTTGCCACGGCCTCCTCTAGCTGTGGGTTCCAGCTGAAGATGGAGGAACGGATTAGGGATATGCACAAATAATTGAAATTTTGAATAGTTAATTTGAATCCATCAAGTGTAAGCATTTGAACTCGAATTGGATTTTTGAAAATCCGATAAGGATTTTTGAATGATTTGAATGTGCAGATTCGTATCTGTTGTATACGAATCCGCATGAAAATTATCCGTATCTTGTGCTTAAAACAGGGGATTAAAATGGGATGCGGACGGGATAAGACAAAATGCATACAGATTTTTACGGAATGTTAGACATGTATAACAGATACAAATGTTGTCAAAATTCATATCTTGAAATATGAATCTAACATTTGAATGTACAGAGTTGAATGTTAAGGATTCAAATTGGATTTTATGATATTCAAATCTTAAATATCCAAATCGAATCTGAGTTTATGACATTTGAATCTACTTGAATCTACGTTCGTGCAGATCCCTAGAATGGATGGACACCTGGGTTGGTTGTTGCTGCTTCGCTGCAATTTCGGTTCAGTCTCTCCTCTGACATTTTTGAGTTGCCTTGTGTTGATTGGTCTGAAGGTTTATTTTTAATTGATACTGTGTATTGTAGATTACATAGCTTATTATTAGAATTTTATACACTGCTTATGATATGGTATCATAAGCATTGCAGTATACAAATAAAAATGGAAAGGGAAAATGAAAGTGATCATAAATGTGGTTTTTTTAAATCTAAACAAAATAGATTGAAGGAATTGAGAATGAAGGTTTTGCATAAGTGGTGCAGAACCCCAAGCCAAGTAGTGCATATATTTAGAGGACGTAATTCAGATTTCTGGCTTGGATTTTGACAAGAGGAGCATGCAGTTCATCCACCGGTTCTGGAACTCTAGGGACGTACAAGAGTCTTGGGGAAATGCTCAAGAGGAAAAGCCAATAAACCTGTCCAAAGAAATATGTGTACAATATAATTATAAGGGACTTGAATTAAATAGGGAGGAGAAATTTGAGTGGAGCAGCCATGATGACACTGACACTCTGCGCAGCTGCAGGCACATCTGGAGGACAGCAGAGCTACCAGCACACTTGTGCGGCAGCTCCATTGACTTCCCCATCCAGCCAGAGGTGTGAAAGCTCCCTGGCTGGACACGATCAGGCAAGTTGGGGTAAGGGTAGGGAAAGGTATAGGGCACAATTTTGTGCTTCACACCTAGTGCATGATTGGGGAACTTCTGGGAAGGCAGGGGGCACCTAGAGCTGCAACAGCCTCCTCAAAGTGCTGCCTAATTATTTACCATGAGCCAAAGTGTGAAATGTTGGAAGGATTCACTGGAGAGGGAGACCTACTCACACTACAACCCACAGTGCATGATTAGGGAACTTCTGTGGAAGGGCATCCACATCTTGAGGAGGCTGCTACAGCCTCCAAGCACCCCCTGCCTCCCCACCGTTACTAACCTTACCCAATCACTTACCTGGTGAATCCAGGCAGCAGCCATTTGCACCTCTTCTGGTGCTCCAGGGTCGTCTGAGGTGCTGCGCAAGTGCGCTGGAAACTCAAACGACCATGGAGATGTCCACGCATCTGCAGATCATCAGCGTTGTCATGGTGATGATGCTGATTCCTGCGCAGTCACTCAGGGTACCACAGCTGAAATAGTGGCGCCCTGAAGAGGACCAGCCCCACCATTGAATCAAGGTAAGTATTCGATTGCGGGGGGGACAGCTAACGTTGACTAGCTCTCCAAGTGCATGCACTAGTCAACATTGGTTCATTACATTCCTTTCCCATCCAGCAGATGGGAAGGGAAGTGCAAAATTGCCCCAGGTATGTATACAAAGGTGATTTGTTTTTGATATATGTAAGAGAAAATACCGATGCGATTTGCTTCTTGACATATTTATTTTAAAATAAATTTTAAAGGAATTAAAAATGATACTTAAATGCCACAAAATTCAGACAGCCATAAACTAATTTGCTTTTAGATATTGTATCAGTCATCTTGTTGATTAGAGTTTTCTAATTACTTTCAAGTGATCTTTCCTGGTAAAAAATACTTCCAGGATTAGATTTGTCTCATTAGCAATGGGTACAGTTAAGGCACTTACACTAGCCGTGTCCACCATACATTCTACCCTGCTGCTGATTTCCTATCTGCAGCGTTGCATTTTGCCCTGTTTCTAAATGCTGTGTGTGAGCTTGTTAAACAGAGGATTGATTCTTAAAATAAAGATGTGGAAGAGGGGGGAGAACGGTGATATTGACAGCAAAGCCAAAGGAAAAAGTCATCAGGAGGTGAGAATAGAAAAAGTGGCAGGGGCACAAGGGAGCAGCGGAGCTCTGGCTCCAGTGAAAGGCGATGCGACGGTGGTGCGTTTGCCGCGTGACTCACGCTGCTTTTCAGATAAGCTGCAAAATAAAGTTTAGCAGGGCATCTTGTTCCATGAGTCGATGATGATTCTTAGGGCTCTGTGAACTTCAAGTGCAAACAAACTTCGGGCTTTCCTTTCAAAAGCCTTCTTTTGCTTTGCTTTGCTTTCCCATTTCATAAGACAAACCCCTGCCATGCATTTTAGGCCAGGGAAGTGCATAACATTCATTATTCACACAAATTTGTACCAATTCAGACATTTGTACATGAATTGAATGCTACAATATTCGTACACTGGCATTCCATTTCCATTTCCATCTGTATACCACCTTTCCAAAAGAAAATTTTGCCCAAGGCGGTTTACAACAAACAGAAAAAATACAATGCAAATACAATAATCACATCAGAGAAATAAATACAGCAAGGAAGGAAATCAATTTCAATATCTAAAACATCAAATATATATCATAAGCAATGTATAAAAATTATAATAATAAGCTATGCAATCTAAAAAACTACAGTACACAGTATCAAATAAAAAATAAACCATGAGACCACTTAATGCAAGACAACTCAAAAATGTCAAAGGAGAAACTGAACCGAAATTGCCACAAAGCAGCAACATCCAACCCAGGTGTCCCTCCGTTCCTCCATCTTCAGCTGTAACCCACACCTAGAAGAGGCCGTGGCAAAGGCTCCAGTCTCACAGGTGCAGCACAAAACTTGGCTGTTTCTCCTCTCTCCTCGTACAAATACGAATGTTTTCGGACATTCATGTTAATAGTTCGGACACTCATACTAAGAGTTTGGACATTGGTTAAACTGGGGACATGGGAAAGCGGCTGCACCAGACATCTGCCATGGATCTAGAGTGCATTCAACATGAACTGAGAGCATATTAAAAGTGAATTCAGGTCGGATCTGATGCTTTCAGTGGAGATTTGTTATGGATTATGTATTGGATACATATCTCAGCTATGTTTCAGATACCTATTTGTATCGGATACATATTTGTTTGTATTGGATATTCGTACAAATTCGTACAAATGCATTCACATCAAATAGAATTTTACCACCTTCGAAAGTGTCTCTTCATATGAATATGAGTGTTTGAACATTCAATTCATTACGAATCAAATGTCAAAAAACACTTTTGTGCCCATCCCTATTTATTCTACCTACTAACAAAATAAGGTTCTCTTGAAATTACTTCAGATCAGAAGAAACATTCCACCCAGAAAAACTGGCCCCACGGAGGTTCTTGCCACACCTGATTCCAGCAGGCGGAACGAAGGCCTTGTGCGTGCTACCGCCACGTCTTGAGGCCTCCCAGCAGCTGGTGATTTGGGCGGGAGGTGGGGCACCTACTCACAGCCACAAAGGTTAGTCCTGGGCTTCCTTTGCACTAGAAGCAGGCACTTTGAGGTTCTCCATATGTGATTCTGGGAAGAATTCTTGCCCATTGTCTCCTCATTCTAGGAGGGGAGAGGATCAACTCCACTGACAAAGTGCTCCGAGGGTATCTGGAGCTGGATGAAGGTCATGGCACTGGAATCAGAGGTTGAGGAGGCTGCAGTTCAGGAGAAAGAATACCTTTCTCGTCCTGATCTGGACCACTAGCCACCCTTCAGTGCACTCCAGTATAGAGCATCCACACCTGAAGGAGCTGTTTCCAAATCAGAAAGACCTCCTTATGTGCAGGAGTGCACCACAAGAGGCCTATGTGTAGAGCACTTCCTCATGTTCCACACACACACACACCTTCCCCAGCAGCAAAGTCACTAATGCTGCATCCGCACGTTTTCTGGGGGCGGAAGGGTGACCTGACATGCTGCACAAGCATGCTGATATATGATGTGGTGTGGTGTGCAAGCACGCATGCATGGCATGGCATGGCATGGCATGGCATGGCATGGCATGGCATGGCATGGCAGCGTTGCCCCAGTGGTGGCACTGGCAAACACACACTGGCCCTGGCATTGGGGCTCCACGATGGCAGCACGCAGACACCATAACACCGCTGGTAAGCGTCTGGGTGCGTGGGGAGGGAGGGATTGCACACACTGTTTGTCACTGTACCAATTCTGAAAGTTGCTAAACACCTACAGCAATGTGGAATCCATTTATCCTTTCCTGCTAACAGCGTGTTACTGTTTTTAAATGCCAGTTGTATGTAACAATGTGACACCTACACATCAACAATATTTTAAGAGCCCATTGAAATAATGAAATGGCTACACTGAGTTCCATTAGTCAGCTTATAATGTTTAGTACATTAAGGAGTGTGTTGCTCTTGTTACATCGAAACAAGATTCCCACAGAGCATTTATTGTTCCAGTCTGAGGGATGCAATTCCCAGTTGGCTCTTTTGGTTGAATAATGGTGGCTCTTAGGGATGAGCAAAAATGGTTTGGGGGGCATTCAATTTGAATGTATTCATACGAATATCCGATACAAATGCATACGTAACCTGGATACATATCCTGGATATGTATCCTGCGTACAGATCCTGCATACAGATCCTATACAAATGCATACATATCAGATACATATCCTTTATCAACACATATGTATTAATACGTATTGGATATATATCCCCAGTTTATCAAATGTACAAACTATCCGTAAGATTTGGATCCGTATGAATGTTAATGTACAAATGTCCAAATTCATACAAATTTGTACGAATATTGAATATTCTTGCCCATCCCTAGTGACTCTTTCATTTAAGGAAGGGTTGGGTCCAGAGGACTAGGGAGGTACGTGATTCTCTTTTTGTATTCTATTCATACTGAACCAAATGCAACAAAATTCATATTCATTCTAATAGATCCCCTTCAAATATAATAGGATTCGAATTTGATACAAATGTTCAGTCCCATACGAATGCATAAGAATAGCATACAAATCCCATATGAAGCTTCATATGAAACTTCATACAAATGTATTGAAACATTCTATTTGAATTCGAATTTAAATCTTTGAATATGCATTCAATTCTAATTGAATTCAAATGTCCAAAATTGGTGAAATTCATGCAAATTTTGAGTGTTATTAATATTCCTGCACATACCTACAGAAGATGGCATCGACTGTGAAGGTCACAGGCCAGGTAGCGCAGCCAACAGTCCGCATTGTAGACCACTCACAGAAACAGACCTTGCTTAAGTTCCTTGGGGTAACCTGAAAGTCAGTATATACGTCATTGCTTTTATTTTATTTCATTTTCCTTTTGCCCAGCAGCCTAACACAGTTACACATCTGTGAAAGGAATGAAAGAAAGTCCTTTCTAACTTTAGAAAATGAAGGAAAATACGTCACTCACGTCCAACTAAAAAATACAAATACAAAAACTGTCCATCCTAATTCATGAATTAGGAAGTTGTTTCTGAAGGTCAGGGGAAAAGTCGAGTGGACGAGTTGGAGAAATTGGAGCTTTGAGGGTTGTAAGTCTGTGGGGAATAAGGGACATTTGTGGCACTGGGACCACAGGTTGTCCACCTGTGACTTAAAGGATTGGTCAAAGGATATAAAAGCAACAATAGGCATGAATAAAGGTTGGCTGTAGCTTGCCTTAATACAGATAGCACATCAAAGGTGGTACATGGCACTGCCAGGGGCAAGGGCTGCTATGTGCATGAATATCCGTAACATTTGAAATTTGTACAAATTCAGCTGCATTTGGACATTCAAATTTAAATTGAATGTTGGCGCATTTGAAGACTGACATTCAAATTTGAATGGAACGTTTTGATCCATTTGTATGAAGCTTCATATGGGATTTGTATGAGATTCTTATGGGATTAGTACAGGGATGTGCACGAATATTCAAAATATTCATTATTTGTATGAATTCGGACATTTGTATATAAATTGAAAATCCAGACATTCATACTTGAGTATTTGTACGCATATGAATATTCTGAGTTATTTGTATGAATAATTCAGACATTTGTATACGTACAGATACACATGCATGCACACATATATTTGTACGCATCTTGTGTGTATCCAAGTGTACGTGTACAGGATGAAAACGGGATGGGTGCGGTTGTGTACGAGGTTCGTATCATTGGATACGCATCAGGTGCTCAAATGAACGGATACAAATGTATTCATGTTCATTTTTCTTTATTCGTATGAATTCATATTTTTGAATATTCAGTTTGCTATTAATTGAATTGCATTCGATCACACCCCTAGATTTGTGTGCATTCGCAGGGGATTCGCATGGGATTGAACACGCGTATGAAATCTGAATCCTACTACATTCGAAGGGTATCTTTTAAAACGAACATGCATTTTCTTGCATTCGATTCAATATGAATCAAATAAAAAAAATTGTGCACATCCCTACTCAAGCAGTCAAGGATGGGCAGAAAAAAAACCCTGGAAGATGGATTTTGCTTTACTCCTCTTAGGAACGGGGCCACCACCACTTTCTCCCCATGTGTTGACGTCAATGGCAGTCGAAGGCCTTTCACTGAGGATGCCTGGAAAAGAAAGTTATCACTGTAATTTTTAAAAAGTGTCAATCACATGAAGTCTCCCTTCTCCTCAGGGGTAAGTAGAGATCTATCAAAAGTAATGGTGGGTTTGGTATTTTTGTTCACCGTGTTTACAGAACACATGTGTCATTGCTTATTTATCAGATGAAGGTTATGGCTGGAGATAAGGTTGCGCATCGGAGGGGTAGAGGCAAATTCTGCATTGGAAACTGAGCAAATCAGGCTTGCATGCAAAACGCTCTCGATTATGTGTAAAGGTTGCTATTGCTATGGAGCGATATGATTATTCTAACCCTTTTCCTCACTTGACGCTTTTCTTAGCGGATCACCAGCGGTCTCTGAAAAGGGAAAACTGATTACAGGCAACATCAAGCCCTGCAACAAAGCTCAAAACTACTCAGCTTCAAATGCCCCTGAAACAAGGCTATTTCAAAACTCCTGTGGGGTCTAAAATGACTGGTTGTTGTTTTTCCTCTCTCCATTGTCGTCCTTTAGAACCCTTTCAAGTAGAAAGCACAGACTTCAATTCCTCTCTGTTTTGACTTTGATGCATGAAACTTCCTGGACACGATTCTCTCAGATGCCCAAAGATTTACAACATTATCCAAACAAAAGTTTGCAAAATGTCCTGGTCTGGGAAAGCCTGAAGTTGGTGAACCGTAGACCATATCTAATGGGGCCAGAGGTCATTCTGTGACCATTTCTGTACTCACCCTCCATCTTCCAGTTCTAATGGTCCAGCCTACTGCAGCCATGAATTTCCCAGAATTCCCAGCTTTGTGAGTGCTGTACCAGAAAAGGGAGGGCTCTGCCACAGTCCAGACACCTCAGGACTGTTAATACTAGACTTCATAATTGGCATTTCATGGGCATATACGTTGTAAGTACAGAGGAACAACCAGGAAACCTGAAGTTTCTGTACTAGACCAAAGATCCAAAATATACAATTATAAACTAGGAATGTGCATGATTTCTTTTTTGTATTTGATTCATATCAAATCAAATGCAAGAAAATTTGTATTTATTCAAATAGATCCCCTTTGAACGTGGTAGGATTCATATTCAATACAAATGTTCAATCCCATACACCCCCTACACAAATTCCATATGAATGCATGCGAATAGCACATGAATCCCATACAAATCCCACACAAAGCTTCATACATATGTATCAAAACCTTTGATTCGAATACGGATGTCCGAATTCGGCCAAATTCATGTGGATTTTGAATACTTGGAACTTCCTGCTGAGGCCTAATCAGGGCCTCAGGATGTGTCCTACAGTGTCTGCATGACAGCCCTGTTTAGCACCCATTGCCATCAGGTGGATGTATGGGATCTCTGTACAGATCTGGAACTTGATGGACCAGATTGAGCAAGGACCAGATCTCAAAGATCCAGATCTCCTTAATCTGGATTAGCCATAGGAAATGCAGAAACAGCCTTTCAAGCCCCTTTGGTTCTGACAGCAGCAATCAGTTAGGAGAGCATTAAAGAACCCAACAGCAGTTTCATCCATCGTAGACTTTAAGGGCATTTATTTCTGTGTTTCTCCATCTATGGCCATCTTGGGGGTGGAAAAGAGAGACCGTCTTTGAACTGAATAGCCACATTCCAGAGTCGCACCATTGGGCTTCCTTGGGAATGGTGGAAGGAAAACATGTAAACCTGAAGCACTCCTCTCATTCACCGTCTGCTCCGCTTCTGACAGGGTTTGGGTTTATTTTTATTTCTTACGGCAGCTCCTGTATTTCTTAGGCAAAGGACCACAAGCCGTGTGGAAGCCATGGCTCCCCCAGGAGAGGAAAGCGCACGCTTAACTGTATTTTGTAAGGACCTGCAGTGCTTTCTATTTTGTTTGTTCCCTTAAAAAAGAAAGAAAGAAATGCAGCTCTGAGAACTGCTTCTAAGGCAGCTCGGTGTGAGTATTTCAGTGGGAAAAACAATTGGCAAATATTTCAGGGCTGATGCCTTGCTAGTTAAAAGGGCTGCAGAGGCAAATCGCCGTCTGAAATGACACAAAGGCAACCGAATCAATCACGCCGACTACCCAAGGCAGCCTTGGAGGCAGCGCCAGGGATCTGAACTGAAACAATGAAGTTTTGTGACTAGAATATTACTGATTAAACTGCCCAGGGAGCTCTTGCAGGCTTCTGCTGCCAGTAATCCAATATACGTTTTACCGGCTCATTACTGCCAATTAGATGAGCCTTTTACTTTAAAAAAAATAGTGAGAGCTAACAAAGAACAAGGCAAACTCTTATGAACTGGAGCATTAATTAGGTGCCTGACTCTTCATAAACCTCTCCTTTGACGGGAGCACAAACATGCCCACTTTCTCTCCGTTTGATTCAATCAATACGGCAGTAACAGGATCAACAACAAGGACAGAAAGTGTTTGCTTCCCCTAAGCATTTCATGTTGCATTGCATCGCTTGAAATGACTTCCTAGGGTTGAAGAGTGTACTGGATGGATGGATGGATGGATGGATGGATGGATGGATGGATGGATGGATGGATGGATGGATGGATGGATGGATGGATGGATGGATGGATGGATGGATGGATGGGAGGGAGGGAGGGAGGGAGGGAGGGAGGGAGGGAGGGAGGGAGGGAGGGTGGATATATTTGAATACAGACTTCCAGCTGTAATCTGCAATGCTGTGGTTTTTAGAACTGCAGCCACTATCGAAGTAGCTACAGGCTGCTTCCCCAGGTGTGACTGCAACAGGGATTCATAGGGGATTCGTAACAGGGATTTGAACTGGATTCGTATCCCACATTCATATCAAATTCGAATCCTACCGCATTCAAAGAGATCTAGTTAAACAAATATGTTGTGGGGGTTTTTGCATTCAATTCGCTACAAATCAAACATACACAGAATGTGTGCCCGTAGAATATACTTCAAGGCAGAAAAGTTAAATGTCATTTAACTGTCCAGGCCCTAAAAACCCTACCTAGCAATTCTGAGATTATGACCCTTTCTGCACATACCTCAGTTAATCCACATCACCTAGATCAACATTAGCCAGATCCGGATAAATCACAGAAGCGGAGGCATCTACATTGAGTGTCCTTTGGGCTAACTGGGCAAATGCGTCCAAAGTCTGCTGGTATTTCCATTCTGCTTAAAGTTTAATTGGCTATTTGATAAGCATTTCCACATCTTGATACTCCATCTCTTGGCAGGGATTTCAGGAGTCCGAAGATATGCAGCAAGGGAAGGCGAAGCTCACACATGGTTTGATGCAAGGTACATTTTCTGGCTCAACACACAGGCTTTGTTTGGTTTTGTTTTCAAGGGATGCAAATAAATCAGAAAAGCAGTGATTTCCACACCTAAAAATATCCTTGAAAGTATCGCATCAGCGGAAGTTTTATAGGCCAGGCCAG
This sequence comes from Aspidoscelis tigris stejnegeri, assembly GCA_023333525.1. Taxonomy (NCBI): domain Eukaryota; kingdom Metazoa; phylum Chordata; class Lepidosauria; order Squamata; family Teiidae; genus Aspidoscelis; species Aspidoscelis tigris. Next base: position 421,122 of record JALMGA010000013.1, on the reverse strand, counting down.
AGTCACCAGAGGCTTTCGATAAAGAGTGTTTATATGTTTTCTTTGTCATTCTCATAATTACAAACTCTAGTGCCTGAAAGCCATTCATCAGGGGACACAGTAGACCCTCTGCCTTTTAAGGAGTCATTTTTTAAAGTTAGGTTTTGGCTGAAAAAGTTTAATAATGGCTCATTAGATTCGGTGTATAAAGTGGAGGTGGTAAGAGAGCAATAAAGCAAACGTAGCAGGAAAGCAATACGAACGTGATAATTACTCTGCGGCCCGGTAGACTAAGTTCTTCAGGTTTATCCCAGATGTTTACTAAGGAAGTCAAGAAATTCCTGGTCAGTTACATATGGATGGATGGCCAGTTTGGCTGCGACACCCTGCGTGACTGCGTGTGCATCTGCGCCATTGCCATGGCAACGCTGATACTCTGTGCATGTGCAGTCGCATCCATTATCACCTGAGGTGCCAGCACGCTTGCGTGTCACCACAGACAACCCCGGAGCACCAGAAGAACTGCAATTGGCTGCTGCCTGGACACACCAGGTAAGTGGTTGGGTAAGGTTAGTATAGATGTGAAGTATGATTTCATGCTCCACACCAAGTGCATGATTAGGAAGCTTCTGGAAGGGCAGGGGACGCTTGGAGGCTGCAACAGCCTCCTCCTCTAAGTGCAGACGGTCTTCCCCAGAAGTTCCCTCATCATGCACTATGGGCTGTAGTGCAAATAGGCCTAAGGTAAAAGAACCATATCACAATGGCCCAGAAGTAAACAGCATGCAATAAATATATAAGACACAAAGTATTTTATGTTTGATGATGGTACTTTTCAGGGCAAAACTCACCTCTACGTAACATATAGTATTGCATGTATACCCAATTTTTTCCTTCTGTTTTTCCTTCTGGTCACACCTCAAAAAGGATATTGTGGAACTAGAGAAGGTGTAGAGAAGGGCAACCAGAATGATTAAGGGGCTGGAACACCTCCCTTACGAAACCAGGTTGCAACGTCTAGGCCTCTTCAGTCTGGAGAGACGGCGTTTAAGAGGGGATCTGATTGAAGTATATAAAATTATGCATGGTATAGAAAAGGTGGATAGAGAATATTTCTTTTCTTTATCGCACAACACTAGAACCAGGGGGCACTCTATGAAGCTGATGGGTAGAAGAGTCAGGTCTGACAGGGGGAAGTATTTCTTCACCCAGAGGGTCATCGGTTTATGGAATGTGCTGCCGGAAGAGGTGGTGACAGCTACCAATCTAGATGGCTTTAAGGTAGGGTTAGACAAATTTTTGGACGACAGATGTATCAATGGCTACTAGTATCAATGGCTAGCTGCATCTTTCAGGGTGTGGGGGGAAGCAGGGTGCTTCTAAGGCCATTTGCTGGGATTCAAGAGCAGGCAAAGGTCTCTGCTTGAGATGCCCACGAGCATTTGGTGGGCTACCATGTGCGACGGGATGCTGGACTAGATGTGCTGTGGCCTGATCCAGCAGGGCTTCTCTTAGGTTCTTATGTTCTTATTTGCTTTATTGTGTTTTATTTTTTTAATGCAGGTTTTGGGATTTTTTTCTGCATGCAAATTTTGTCTTTGTCTGCACTATTTTTATATCAATAGATTAACTATTGGCTGCAAAATCAGAATATAATACAATTGATAAATTATAATAGAGTGAAGAGTGAAGTATTGAAAGAAAACACACTTGAAAAGATAATTATAGCTAAAATGAGAGGAGAGAAAATCCTGAGAAATGGAGAGTGAATAGAACTGTATACTTATTTTGTGAATATATGATGTTTGATTTTATAAGGGAAAAAGAATGAAATATATCAGAAATGAGATATTGCAATTGTCTATATCATAACCTACCTTCGTCAAAAAATGGGAAGCTCAGCTATGCAAGGAATAATAAACACAATCTTCTATTTGGAAAGGTATGGAAAATAAAGGATAATTGAAGAGCCACAGTTTAAACAGTATCTGCTCATTTAAACAGTATACATACTGCATACTGTGTAAAAAATTATTTTAAAAAAGCGAGATATAAAAGCCAACTCTCCTCCTCCTCCTCCTCCTTCTGTCCATTGCTGGCTGGCAACAGACTCGAGACCCACCACCCATGTCCCAGAAACCCACACTGGCGGGTTCCCTCCTGGCCTGGCACAAGCGGCTGCCACATCTTGCCACCTCTAAGCTGTCCTCAAGCTGCTTTTTAATGTGCGTGTGGACATCCATGAGGGAAAGCGGGACCACAAATATTACATATGGCAATTTTAGCGATGGCTCAGCAGGTGGCAGCATTTAGACAACCTTGGATGGTCTTGAGAGGTGAAGGAGGTTTGGAGCCAGTTAGCTCTTGAACGACGGACCACAAAGCAATCCTCAGACTGAAGACTGTGTGGAGGAGTTGCGTGAGGATTGTCAGAGGAAGGTGAGGGCAAACCAGTTCCATCACATGAAAAGAGAGAGAGACGGTGTAGTCACCAAGGACTTTATTGCCTTAAATATAGAGAGACAGTATTCTTTTTTATCGGTTCTTGTGGAAAGTCAGCCTTCCCCTGGGATAAGCCACAACCTTCACATGATCAATTTTAAATTGCTGTTTTATGTCTGTTGAATCATGTGGATTGAATTTATAGCATTCTTCGTATTTTGGTCCCATAGATTGGAAGCTTAGATAAGGGATGGGCAGAAATGGCTTTTTTGACTTTTGATTTGTAACAAATGTTAGAAAATTCATATTTGTCCAAATGTGGTAGGATCCATTCAATGTGAATGTATTTGTATGAATTCATAGAGATCTCTGATGTGAACGAATACATATCTGATCCAAATGCATACGTATCCGATACGTATCCGTAACAGAGGCGCCATTTTGCAATGGAAGTAATCTCAGCCCCATTTCCCACACACGAATTTCATGCCTCTCCTGAAATGTCATATGCAGCAACCGTCAGCCCACAAGCAACAAAATGGCCCCCAGCAAACACTTTCCATTTACTTTCTCATGAAATTCAAATGGCTCTGCAGCCACCTCCCTTGGTGTTCCACAAATCACAAACAGACGGGTGGAAAACCAAAGTCTCTGAAAGCTTTTCTTTTAGAAAGGAATGTTATGATTTTCAGTGGTGTGACAATCATTTTCGTGGATCAGGGTAGGCTCTTTAATATGTGTAGGAGGACAAGAGAGAGAGAGATCCCTCCAACAGAAGGAATAACATGTTTTCTAATGAGCAGCCTTCAGCAGAAGGCCTCTTTTTTGCTTTTAAATGCCACGTAACCAGAGTGTTGAAGAACTCTTACAGAGTGGAGAAGGGCTTCTTGTAAAATAAACATAGCCCATTGCTATGTTTATGATAACATCTCACCCAGTAATGAGAACCAAACATGGTGCCTGAACATGGACGCCCCAGACTCAAGCCACGCAAATTACGCAGAGTGCGGCCAATGTTTTGAATAGCATGAATTTTCATCAGAAATGTGCTTTGTCTCAACACACTGTAACTTCTTTTTGCTTGATTCTCTCAGGATTTGTGGTGAGAACTTTTCCGGGGTTTTGTTTTCAGCATTCCTCTGTCAATGTGTGCTGGACTGGCCTCTGTTGTTCACACTAGCGCCACCGCCTCTCTTGCACCCTTGGAACAACATGTCCAACCAGAGGACTACCGAGCTTTTTCTTTTCCTTGCCAACTTCTCAAAACCTTATGAAACCGAGGTCTGAGCATTAGACATTGGGCAAATGTGGGCTGCTTACAGAGCATCCCTTACCGCAAAAGACACTGCCTATGTAGTAATTAGGGGTGCACACTAATGGGTTTTTGTGCATTTAATACCTATTGAATCAAATGTAAGAAAATTAGTATTTGTTCGAAAAGATCCCCTTTGAATGTGGGAGGATTCTATTTGATACGAATGTATTCATATGAATTGGTACAAAGATCCAATATGAACACATACGTATCTGTTACGTATCCAGTAACATACCCGCTCCAAAAGTGTCAAATCTGCCCCGAATCCACTTTGAATTCGTTCTCAAAACATGTCAAATGCACTCTGGATCTGTTGCAGATGTGACCATCACAGCTGCTTTGTCTCCTCCCCATTTCATGAATATTCCAAAACATTCATATTTGTATGAATTTCAATGTACGAATGTCGTAACATTCAATTCATATGCGAATGTCTGAATTTGTACAAATTTGTATGAATATGAATGTTATATTTATGCATATCCCTCGTGGTGATGATATGATCCCGGAAGATCTGACAGACTTCTGTACAGAAAGTAAGAGTGTAGAATCAGTCAGTCTTATCTCAGCTTTTGTTTCCACAAAAGATTGTTGAAATTGCACAACAGATATATCACCAACGATGCCAAACAATATTATCTCAATTTTGGAAAGAACTCACTCATATGCACAGCAATTATCTGGATAAACAGTTCTCTAACCTGATCTGAAGGGACTGGACAAACATGGGGGGGGGAGAGCTATTTTAAATGTATAGTGTATTATTATCCAAATAGCTTCAAACAACATCTAATGAAATTCTGAAGAACATTAACAGCCTATTGACTCCGCGAGCCATTTCCAAATGGCCTTCCATTCTCCATACAGCACTGCGCAGTAATCATGATTAAAAATCCATCTGGGATTCAGCAGCCAGCAGCATCTGTCACATGAGGTAAAATTATCTGGCCAGAGCAAAACCTATAAAACTCTGTGCAGAGAAAAGGCCCTTTCAGCTATCTGACTGCAATTTTTAAAATACAGCAATTAGGGAGTAAGATCACTAACCCTAGTCGAGTGTAAACTTCCTAGACTGGGCTGCATCCACACCTTGCTAGCCCTGAGAACACCAGAGAAGAAGCAGTCACCGTGGTGTCCGTGGTGCCAAAATGGCCTCAGAAGAGGACATTTTTGGTGTGGCCCTTTCACAGAGCAGGAACAGTAAGTCCGGCCCTTTCTATACTTGCCTCAATTAGTCCACATTAGCTGTAAGTGTTAATGGACGTTGGTGGTTGGGTGGGTTCCTTTCACAAGACCGAGGCTGCTTCCACATAACACCCGCATGATGCTTTGAAGTCGTGTTGGCACAATGATCCAAGGCAGGGGCAGAGGATCGTGTCCACACGGAGATCCAACTCTCCCTCACCATGGCACCGGAAGGGCTGTTACAGTGCTGGAGTAGCACAGTGAGTCAAAGAGCCCTCAAAAGATTGGTCTTTGAACCTCACAGTGGGGACTAAAGAACGGATTTGCACAATACTTCTAACGTTCATTATTTGTATGAATTTGTACGAATTCGGACTTTCATCCAAATGTTACGACATTCATACATTGACATTTGTATTCATATTATGTTTCAGAAGATTCGTATGAAGCTTCAGAACATTCATGAAATGGGGAGATGGGAAAGCAGCTGTGCCAGTCATATCTGGAATGGATCCAGAGTGCATTTGGCACAATTTGAGAGTGGATTCAAAGTGGATTCAGGGCAGATTTGATGGTTTTAAAGCTGATATCTTAGGGGATACATTACAGAGATGTATTGGATATGTATAGATACGTATCAGATAGGTATCGGATATTCATACGAATACATTCATATCAAATAGAATCCTACCACATTCAAAGGGGATCTATTCTAATGAATACAATTTTTCTTACATTCAATTCAATACAAAAAAACCCCATTCGTGCACATCCCTAGACTAAAGGCATTCATGCAACAGACAAGATTTTATCACAGAAGCCATTACAATATACACTTCCACTTAATGCAAGGGGAAACCGTATTTCATATGTGGCCACCTATTCTCTAGTTCATCACAGTAAATCTACTGACCTTCTTGCAACACAAGAAAAGCAGTAGCAACAACATCAGCATGACACTTCTCAAGAATTTCTTTATGAACTTTTATTCCTTGTGGCCAAGTTGCCCACCAAGTCAGCTAGAAGGACCAAGGTCCCAAAATGTTCATCTTCTGAGAAACCTTTACGTACGGTGGGACAAGAACTGAAATGAGTGGCTGATGTGATGCAACCACAGGCATTTCGGGACAGCCAGCCTGATTTATGAATGGTTTTTTTTCCCATTCTTATTCAGAAAATAGAAAGAACCACAAAAGAAACCCATGGATTGTGGCCAGGGGTGCTAAAAGTCAAATGTCCATTAAGGCACAATTAGTCAATTAAGCTAGGCATCCATTTAAAATATAGAATTACTGGACAGATTCCCAGAGATGGAACGGAAGAAATTAATTGTAAAGATGTCTACTAAAAATGGAAGATCACACCTGATATCTGATATTCTCTAGATACTTTAACTTAATCTCCCAACACCTGTAGTCCTTGTCCAAAAACACCCAGGAGAGACCAGAATACGTCAGCGTAACTGTCGATGCACACTACAGGTGTGTCCAGACTTAGGAAAGCTGAACATCAGGATGTGCAGATGAGGCATGGACGTCACATATGTACTGGCAGCATATTATGGAATTTACCTGCCGTGGAACAAGCAATATAAGGTAAATTAAAATGTTTCCAGCAGTCCAGACAGGCCTGCAAGAACAGTGAACAAGAGCTGAGCCTGCAGCTCCATCACCTGCCCCATCCATGTGACGCGGGCCTCACTGTGTGCACCACAGAAGTCTTGCAGGGACCAAGGAGGAACACTTGGAAACAGCACCTTGAAGCTGCCCCTTTTACTGCATCTGAACGCAGCCAGAGCAACAGCCAGAGCAAGCCCATCAAAATAGGAAGAAGACGCACGCAGGTATCAACTCTGGTTCCTTTGTTTACTTGTTTGTTTTCATTTTACCCCAAGCTCAAATGTGAGTCGGAACGTACTCAGTGCAGCTCAACTGACGTTTCAGTTTCTTCCACTTTGTGCAACTTTCCTGATTAAAAGTTTTATTCCAAGCCCCCAAGTTACCATAAGACACTGTTAATCCATCCCTGTTAATTTAGGGGATCATAATCTTTACCTCCCCCACCAGTTTTCAGTGTCCTCTGCTTCCCAGGGCTCAACCTGTATTGATTGGCCGTGCTTAGAAGAGCCATAGCGGTCGTTGCTCCCAGAAGAACCTGGATTTCCCGCCTCTTTGGAGTTGGGAAAGAATTAACAGGCAATGACAAAAATTAAATATATAATTTCTTGTTCAGTCCAAGGGAAGCCATTTCAGCATTTACATCTCCACAGCATTTGAATCTCAGTGTATTGTATGAAATATAAATGTTCAGGAGAGGTTATCACTAATTAGTAGATATTTTATGAAGAAAACAGGCTCACAAAAGACTGAACTTCTGTTCCCTTCAGATTAGCCATCTGACTGCCCTGACATTTCTGTACCTTGGTAGAATACAAAGCACTTGTTTCAGCTCCTGCTCTGCGGTGTCAAAAAAACTTTCTCTTCCCGCCCCCTGTGAGATAAACCTAAATTCTCCTCTTGGATCAACTGGTGGTGAAGAGATTGGTTCAAGACGTTGTTTCTTCATTCTTTACAATAGAGTACAATTAAAAATGCCCTTCGGCCCGTGGTGGCGATGCGCACGGATATTCGGAAGGCGTTCCGAGGCAGAGAGATGCAAAACAACGATCTGTACTAAAAACCATGAAAAGCAAAAGGGCCGGTTACACTGTGGCTGCAATAGCCAGTGAGGAGGCAACAGGCAATAGCACGGTGAACGGCAACTCAAATTTATTTATTTGACTTATTTACTATTATTTGTATTTCTATCCCACCCTGTACCCGAAGGTCTCAGGGTGGGTAACAACACTTAAAATCAGAAATATATTAACATGGTAACAGTGTCTGTCAAGGGGGAAGAGACAATATATTCCCATTTAACTGAAGGCCGGAGCACAATGACAAACGTTTGTCTAAAATGGCAGATTTTAGACAATGGAAGTCTTCAGAGAAAGACAGCAAGGGGCTATTTTACTCTACAACCTCTGCTCCTCCATCTGGAGAGGGATCCTGCTTTTTGGATTGGCATTCCTGTGCTGAAAGGAGGCAAGTTGAGCAGCTATACAGCCTGGCATTTAAGCAACATTTGCTTTACTTGTTTTCTTTGCTCTGTGCAGGAACCAGCCGTCAAGCTGCCTTAAGCATAGCGATAGAGCTGTGGCCTGAGAAACCCAGCGCGTTAGGTGCATTAGGCCGCCAGCAGTATGGAGTCCAAAAAGTAGATGATTAATATGCCCAGTCTTACTGGAAGGCCCAGGAAAACTGTCTGGCAATGGAGAAAAAGGTCAGGATGCAAATTCCACTTATGGCTGTTATAAAGCAGCCCATGCATTAAGAAAGCTATCCCCACGTGGACTTTTTCCCTCCCCCTTAAGCCACAGTTAACATTTTCCCAGTAACTTGATCACAAATGCCTTTGGTGGAGGTCTTCCTTCCTTCCTTCCTTCCTTCCTTCCTTCCTTCCTTCCTTCCTTCCTTCCTTCCTTCCTTCCTTCCTTTCTTCCTTCCTTCCTTCCTTCCTTCCTTCCTTCCTTCCTCCCTGGGACTGAAAATTATATGGGCATAATTTGTTCTCATTGACTTCAATGCATGTGCTGTAACAAGGGGGGGATTTTTAATCTTAAAGGTTCATGAACTGCTCGGTGTCTTTTTTCACCCTTCCGAATGATGCAAGCCCTATACCCATTGTGGTCAACGGGGGGTTTACACACTTCAGAGATGCTAGAAAGAACTACAAGAAGGGTCACCATAGAGAGACCCTTTTTTCCCCATCCGCTGGACAGGAAAGGAGTGTAATCACCCAGTGTTAACTATCATTCGCTGCAGCCCATGAACCGTACAGTAACCGATCCCAGGGCTGGTCGTCTTCAGGGTGCCGCCATTTTGTTTGCAGTGCCCTCCACAACTGAATGTGTATCAGCACTGTTGCTGTGATGACACTGACGCTCTGTGCGCACACAGTTGCGTCTATGGTCATCAGAGGTGCCAGCACGCTTGCGCAGCTCCTCAGATGACTCCAGGGCATTGGAAGAGGTGCAAATGGTAAAAAATTGGGTAATATTAGTAAAGGTGTGGAGCATGATTAGGGAACTTCTGGGCGGGCAGGGCGCAACTGGAGACTGTAACAGCCTCCTCCAGGTGCGGATGCTCTTCCCCAGAAGTTCCCTAATCTTGCACTATGGGCTGCAGTGTGAGTTGGCCCAGGATCTGGCCAAGAGAGCAAACTCAATGAGCCTAAAACGCACTTAACTTGATGCAAAACAAGCACATGAATTCACTGTCTAGTCATGGCCTTAGCAAGTACTGTATCTGATGCTCAAGTATGTGGCGGAATAAATGTCAGGTGTGGCGCCTATCACCTAAGGTCAGTGCATGAGGCAAAACATGGACTCAGGCCTCAGTTCCACTTCCCAGGCAACAAGTACAAGCCACGAAAAGCTACTGGCAGAAGGAAATGTTACTATAGCAGGAAGGAAAGATGAATATCATTAGTGAGAGCAAGAATAAGCCTCACGCCTTTCGGTTTTCTTACAACTCTTTTATTCTATTGCTATATCAGAAAATACTTCTCTTTTTGTTGTTAGAGCTTTTGTATGCTTTACTGTTGCTTATAGAAGTAATAAACAGGTGTGTGTGTGAGAGAGAGAGAAAACATTTTGAAAAGGGACAGAAATAATGTAAAATGGTGCACACAGCATATTAATGCAGAACTTTGTACGGCTTCATTTCACCGCCCTTTAGAGCTTCTAATTACAGTTCTATCTCATCTTCTGAAGAGAAGATCTACTGTGCAATTGGCTGTAGGGTTTGCAATGCTAATGAAGTCAACACCTGGAATGTGATGCAGCTGCCTTGGCTCTTATTTGCCCTCCCCATCATGAGGATTTTGTCTAGTCTGACAGTGTTAAACCTGTACTATGTAAGCATTTCATTGGAGGACAGGGTGCAAAATCAGGTAGAACTTGCGCACTTTGCAACAGCTGTCCTTCTCTACAGAACTTTGGAATACTGCTCACGACTGACCAACGTGTCCAAAGACCAGTTTGACCACAAGTGTCTTTTCTATCTGCTGTTCTACCCGCTGGAAGATGCTGTCAAATCAGCAAAAGAAGGTACTTATCATCCACTAGTAGCTGATTAAAGCAACATCAATGCTGAACTGCTCCTGGTTGCTCTTGCTTGGACAGGCCCAATGACTGTGTCCATGTGAGATTGTCACACATTTGAGGTTAGGAGTGAAGAACGGATGTGCATAAATGCTTTTCTTAATTTGATTCATATCAAATCAAATTCAAGAACATTTGTATTCCCCTTCAAATGTAGTAGGATTCATATTTGATATGTTCAACCCCATACAAATCCCATACAAAGCTTACGAGTATATCAAAACATTTGTGTCAAATTCTAATGTCAGTCTTGCAGTGTGCCAACATTCTATTCAAATGAGAATGTCTAAATTCATATGAACTCATTCAAATTTCGAATGTTATGAATATCTGGGCACATTCCTAGAGTGAAGCCATTCAGGTGAATTAATGTGGCTCTGGTCTGTTTGGGGACAGTTATCTTAGGCCTGCCTCTAAAATTGACAAGGAAGAGACTTCTGAATCCAATACTCTTATGTGCAGTTACTGCAAATTACCACAGAATACTATATGAGGGGGGAAGCATTTTAACAGAATGTCTTATCAATAGCATGTTGTGAATGGCAAAAATTAAGAATTTCCAAGAATCTCCTTTGTTAATCACTAGAAAATCCCCAGCAATGCTGGAAATTGTGGTTTAAAAATACAATCATCCTTTCTAATTATTTCCTCTCCTTTCCTGTCAGTTCCCATCTGTCAGTTGCCCTCTAAGCAGCCCTTCTCATGAAAGGAAAGGAAAGGAAAGAAGAAAAGAGGGCCTTTTTTCTATCTGATGAATGCAAAGGTGTAGAGGTGATTTACATCTCCCAGAAACTGAGGGTTTATTTCCATGTTCAAAGCTGGAAATGCACTTCTGCTGTCTGAAAAACCTTTTCACCAGTTTGGTCTAGTGGTTAGGGAGCAGGACTCTTATCTGGGAATACTGGGTTTGATTCCACACTCTTCCACAAAGCCAGCTGGGTGACCTTGGGCTAGTCATAGCTCTCTTCTGAGCTCTCACAACCCCACCTGCCTCACAGGGTGTCTGGTGTGGGAAAAAGATTTGTCAGTTGCTTTGAGTCCCCTTAAATGGGCGAGGAAAGCAGGGTAGCAAAGCCAACTCTTCTTTTCATACTTACCCAGCCAGGATGTTCTGGGCACCACCTCTGTCCCAGAGAGGCCAGGGCATCCACGGCAGGGATGTGCACAAATGTTTTTTGGGGCCAGGTGATATGTATCAAATAAAATGCAAGAAAATTTGTATTTGTTCGGATAAATCCCTTTGAATGTGGTAGGGTTCAAATTCAATACAAATATTCCATATGAATCGATATGAATCTTCTATACGAATCACATATGAATCCCCTACATATCCACTCTGAACATGTCAAATCTGCCCTGAATCAACTTTGAACCCATTCTCAAGCCACTTCAAATCCAGTCTGGATCTGTTGCAGTTGTGACTGGTGCAGCCATTTTCCCACATCACCAGGTTCCCAAATTTAATGAAGCTCCGTATGAATGCTCCAAATCATTCAGTTTGAATTCGAATGTCAATCTTTGAATGTACCAACATTAGATTCTAATTCAAATGTCCGAATTTGTCTAAATTTTGAATATTGTGGACATCTCTAGTGCACAGCTGTCCCAGTTCTCTGTAGCCCCAAAGCGGTCAAATTCCCCACAGCCTCACCAGGCATCAAGGACTCTCCTGGCAGCTTCCCAGACGCAGCCCTCACTTCTACACCCGCTGCGAACGCTGAGCGAGGGTCAGGCGAGGTGGCTACAGCCGCCCAATTGTGCGCCGTGTCATAGCAACAGCCTGTTGCTGTTCCTGTTGTGTAGAGATGTGAATGGTCCAGGACTGACCGTCCAAAACCTCTAAGGTAGGCAGGGAAGCCTCGAGCAGTGCTGGCGCTTGCAGTGTGAACGCCAGCCACCATCCCTGAGCTCGGCTTCAGTGAGACAGTGGCTGCGTCCAGACCTGCAGATGAAATCCAAAGTCAAAGCTAGAAGTGCAGCTTTCCTGCTGAGCAGCGATGGCGCTCTGTCCTGACTAAAAAGCTCCATAGCTTCCCCCTCAGAAGCTGTGAGAGCTGAGTCGGTGCACACGGTCCCATGGGACCAGGCAGCCAATCAGAGTTACGATGCCCTCCTGCACTCATTTGTCTCTTCTCAGCATCCTGTTCGAACTGGCAGGAAGATTTGAATTTTCTTAATACTCCACAGCAAGTGTCCTTAATCAAGGATTAAGATAAATGCGCAGTAGTGATGGGATAACGCGTTGTGACGACGATCCATCGATCGCCCCCATCGCAACTGCGCATTCTGCTGTGCAGCATTAACGTGTATGGACACACCCAGTATGCCACCGACCTTAAATGCATAAAGGCCCTAAGTGTAAGACCATGAAGGCTAAAAGCTGCCACACTCCCTTCGTGGTTGCAACATGGAGGAAAATGTCTTATGTCCTTGGCTAGGCCAAACGTTCCCTTGGCACCACGGACAAAGCAGGGCCGGTATTTAACAGATGAGTCACTTCATTTCTCTCTCGTCTCCTTTGTTTTGCCCACAGGTTTTAGAGAGAATCTTTCCACTTTCTTCATTCTTCCCATATTTGATTAAGAAATAAATACGATGTTCTTTTGCAGCAAGTGAAGAGCTTTTGAAATCTGGAGCCATGCTGATGCTTCAGGAAATGAAAGTTGCACAGAGATTGTAAGAGGGGTTTGATTTCAAAACATAATGAGTGAAGAAAAGGAACACGCAGGCAGATCTGACAGAAGAATTAGCTCTTTGGTCGTCTGTTTTGAAGGTTTGATCAGAGTGAAGGGGCCACTGCTGAACTCTCCACGGGGTTCTGATGCAAGCACAACCGCCCAGCCAAGCTGAACTTCCCCGTTCCCTTCGGTATGGGGAAATGGGGTGGAAATGCGTTGTGCTGCTGAACAAAACTGCCCCTTCCTTCAACGTGGAATTTAAAAAGTCCACCTGATTCCAACATGTGGGTTGTATGTCTAAGAGCTTTCATTCACGAGGAATATAGGAAGCAGCCTTTATCCACTCAGCCATCTTTGCGGGCAATAATTTAGTTCCTAAAAAGCACCGTGCATTTAAGACACAACGTGCCAAGTCACTCATGTTCACACCATCTTCCCCTGACTCTGCAACAGGCAAAGATGGCCACACAAGGGAGGCGAAGTGCGTTCCAACTGCCAAGAAAGCACCTGGCAAACACAACGCACGTCACTCTTCTGATGTGCATTATAATCTGTATGAAGCAAAAACTCTGTCCCATTTGCACTTACTGGTTGGAGCAGCTCCGTCTGCTCCCTCCCTGCAGCAACCCAGCTGTGGGCTGCTTGGACGGAGCATCTGTATAGCCCCAGGTGGGGGAGGGGCGCTTCCAGAGGAAGCAAGGCTCAGTCAGTGGGCATGGCCACTAGGCTGCAGCTGGACAGTGACACACAACTGTTGGATCGCCATGGCACTGTCGGACCATGCACTGGATCCCGGTTTGAACTTCACCATGGCGACCTGCAGGTGCCCTGGAAATTCACACGAGGGCCACCACATAGGGATATGCACTAATATTTGTGACATTCAAAATTCATACAAATTTGGCCAAATTCGGATATTCATATTTGAACCAAATGATGGAACATTCAAAGACTGACATTTAAATTCGAATTCAGTGTCTTGATACATTCATATGAAGCTTCGTATGGGATTGGTATGAGGTTCGTATGGGATTTGTGTGGGACTGAGCATTCGTATCGAATTGAATCCCACTGCATTCAAAGAGAATCTATTTGAATGAATACAAATTTTCTTGCATTCGATTCAATACGAATCAAATACAAAAAAAAAGCAAACATTCTGTCAGGCTGGCAAAGAATGACCATGAGACTCTTTCTTGAAAAAGATGAACAGTGATTTATTTCAGCTCAGCGTTAGGACATTTCTTTTTGGGAGCAACTTGGAACAGAAAGCCCAGCATATCTATATGTTTCATAGGTTTGGCCCTTAACCAATGAACGATAACTGTCTTTCAAAACCAATTTAAACTTGGCGCCAAAACCTTCCACACAAACATATCACTTGACCTCAGCAGGGAGGGGGAGTCAACTGTCAGTTTCTTGCTGAGGCAAAACAACAGGCAGCCATTATCTACTGTAATAATAATAATATATACCTATATACAGAAGCCCATAGATGGCGGAGATCTTACATACAGATATTATGGCAGGCAGCTAGCCCTGCCTGACACATTCATGTACATCCCTCTACCACAGTGTCCGCTTTGAGCACTTCTAGCATTTGCTGGTGCTTTACTGTTCTTAATTTCACTTTTGATTGGTTGGCTTAATGACAGGAACCTCAATAGTTGCCAAGATCTGGAGAGGAAGCCAAACTTTTCACCATTCCAGAGATGGCATTTCTTGAAAACGAGTTCCCACAGAGCATGGGCAAACCCCATGACCTTTCCTGCAGTCCTTCCATAGGCGTGTAGGCTGGCCACTTTGGACAGCTGTTGTAGTTAGTCAGACCTGAACTGCAGCCAACCTCAGGCTTTAAAAGCCCCTTTCAGAATTCATCAGGGTCATGGGATTGACCTTAATAAAAACAAAACAAAGCGAAACCCTCTCCCACCCCTCCCTTTTTCTCATCAGTCAATTCTTCTATGTAAGTTACACTGATTGTGGCTTCTCACTTTGTCGTGAACCGTGGGAGTTATAAATGTATAACGTCCTTTAAAAGTGAAGATTTATATTTATTTCTATGCTTTCAGGAGCTGGGGCTCGAAGAGAACTGCAGATATGCAAGCTTTGCCATAAAACGGGACAGCTGGCCGCATCCTAGTAAAGAACTCAGGTTCTGATTTAAGAGCAGTTTGGGCCCATGGCAGCGAATACAGGACCAGGAAGAGCAATGCGCATCACATCCAAGGTTTATCTTAGCAGCCTGGCAAACAGCAATTTCTCCCCCAACCCCACATTTCTTTCAGGACTCAAGTACATATATAAGAGCATGAAAAATATGCAGCACTCCTGCCATGCACAGAAGTGGGCTCTAAGGTTTATGTGCTTTTTTAGGTGTAGGATTATTTCTTCTTGGATCTTTGGGTACGCATTGTAGTTCCAGCTCACCTCAGAGGAAAAATGAAATTCCTTCTTGGCCCTTGTCCAGGTATAGAAGATCCCATTGACTACCTGTGAGGAAAAGCAGAGACAGCTTTTGAGGTTCTCTAGCCGACCAGGCAACCTGTGGAGCAACAACTAGAGAAGTACACAAATTTGTTTTGTTTTCGATTAGTCTCGAATCAAATGTAAGAAAATTTCTATTTGTTCAAATAGATCCCCTTCAAATGTGGTAGGATTCGTATTTGATACGAACATTCGGTCCCCTACAAATCCCACATGAATGCCTACAAGTAGCATTCAGATCCCATACAAAGCGTCATATGAATGTAGTGATTCAAATTCAAATGTCAATCTAATGTGCTAACATTCAATTCAAATGTGAATGTCCAAATTCAGCTGAATTTCAAATGTTACAAATATTTGCGCCCATCCCTAGTAACAACTTGTGCCAATGACAGGGAAACGTGTTGTGAAATGAAGATAATGCACACAATTTATTTTAAAGACATGATAATTGCTTCTTCCCATAACAAGGAAGACAGCCAGTTGGCGTGAGTGTCTGTGGTCAGGAGGTCCATTCTTGGCAGGCGACTGTATGGTCCCGTTTTGCTCCTCCTTTCTTTATTCCAGACCAGTATTGAGCAGACCGTCAACCTCCACATAACATGGGTTGGTGCATACAGAAGTCTTTGCTCGTATCAAGCAATCCAAGTGAAGACTCCTTGCAAATGGCACCGAGGGCTGTAATAATGCACAACTCAACTGGGAGGGAGTGGAAGTTCTCAGCTTCCAAATATGTTGACCAGGACTCCTTTTACCAGGTAGTCAAAAATGACCCATCTCTGGGACTGGAACTGATTCCCAGAGCCCAGCAAAATGGCTGTAGGCTCCATATGCATTGCCTACATCTGTTATGATCCACCACAAGGAATGAGTAGGCGATTGCTTTAAAGAGGCTCCCATTGGCCCCATCTCCTATGCTACTTGCACACCAGAGAGTGGACTGGCTGCTGTGGTCATACAGATAGGTCATTTCCCAGGAGTCACTGCCTCTTGTGGTCTGGTCTGCCATGGGAGACCAGTGGGTACCCAGGATAGGGCTTTCTAAGTGATGGCTCCCAGTTTATGAGGTACACAATGAAGCTAGTGAGGAACTTACAAGTTGTAGTTTTGTGCAGCTGAGCAGTCCCTCTCCTTCAGATGCCACCAATGCAACACAAACATCATATGTAAGTATGCGTCTCTTTGAAAGAAGCAATTTTGGAGCAAGAAGACTCCTGCTCCCTGCAGACCAGGGGCTCCTGCCCATTTCCAGTGGAATCGCCATGGGTAAACCTCCAAGCACGGGATAAACACGCTCTTGCCACCATCTTCCAAGCCCCTTTGCGAGTACCAATGATGTAACTGGCTATGAAGGAGGAGGAGGAGGAGGAGGAGGAGGAGGAGTTGGCTTTTCTACCCCACTTTTCTCACCCACTCAAGGGGACTCAAAGAGGCTGACAAAGTTTTCTATTCTTTTCCCATGTGGGGCAGATGGGGCTGTGAGAGCTTGGAAACTGTGACTAGCCCAAGGACACCCAGCTGGCTTCATGGAAGAGTGAAGAATTCCCAGATAAGAGCCCAGATCCCTAACCATGAAGCATGAGAATCCATGGCAGGAAGGCAACCAGGCAGAGCAGCAGCCCTCGCGTTGAGCTGGGCTCATCCTATGGGCAGAAGGTGTTGGATTTTGTTCCAGGTGAGTTTTGGGGAGAAAGCAGAAGATCCGAGGGGCGCCCTGGCTTTGCTTTGATCTTTTCCTCCTGCACTGTGTCTCATATTCTTGGTATCCCTGGAAGTTGAACTCTATAGTCTTGTTCTTGTGGTTCTTGTATGTTTGCTTTGCTGTGAACCATCGTTTATGGGGGGAGCACTATATAAAATGCCTTTACACTGTAATGATCTGCTCTTGAGAGAGTCCAGTCCCTAAGACCGTAGGTGCCAACAGGTTCCCAAAGCGGCCAAGGACCTGGTAAGCGATAAAACACACACACCTCGTTTGTACCAAGTTAACCTCTGTTCTCCAGGTGTTAGACACAGAGGCCCAGACGAGGAATTTGCTCAGATATATAATACTCTTTAAATTAAGCTGTATCAGGACAGCAAAAGAGAACATATTGCAAATCAAAACTCAGTGCAGAACAAAGAGACTTCAAAAACCTTGATCGATAAGAAAGCCGTGCATCTAGGGAATATGGATTCCACTCTCTACATCTTTTCACCACGACTACACACACGTCTTCCCCTGCCCTGCTGAAGAAACTTTGGTGTTTCTTGTGTTTAAAAGGTCAGTCTTACTTATAAAGCCCTTTTCTGCACTTCCTGGGCTGTGGTCACTCTTAAGATTTAATCCAGCTTCAGTCCACTTTCAGCGTGAGAGAACACCTCAGCAAAGTGACGAGCTGTTTTATTTCAGTATTAACTCAGAAAACTCACTTTTGGGATAGATAATGTGGAAAGGAAATTGCTGGTCACTTCGCTGTGGTGGCAAGGTTTAATCCAGCTTCAGTCCACTTTCAGAGTGAGAGAATGTTTCAGCCAAGTGACCAGCTGTTTTCTTTCAATATTAAATAACCCAGAAAATTCAACATCAGGATAGATAATGTGGAAAGGAAATTGCTGGTCACTCTGAAGGTGGGCTGAAGCTGAATTAAACCTTAGGTATGACCACAGCCCTGGTATCCTGGTGGAGAGAGAGACTTGCTTCTGGACCTGGATATCCCACACTCTGGTGGGGACTAGGGAGGCCGCACCCTCAGTGCCAGCATACTGTGTCCACACTGGATGCTGCATAGCCTGATCTAGCTGGCCAAAATGAGACATTTTTGCCACACCAATCCTAGTATTTCCACAAAGGCAACCACCGTCCAGTCAACTTTCTGGTAACACAGAGCCATAGGCGAAATTTGCCTTTTGCTTCTGGGCCTGTAGTTGAACACAGGCCGGTTTGTGGGGATCCCCTGAAATGGGCGAGAAAAGTGGGATAGAAAAAGCCAGCTCTCTCTCTCTCCTTGAGCCATTCTGGTCTAGTGGTTAGGGAGCCCGACTCTTATCTGGGAATACCAGGTTTGATTCCACACTCCTACACAAAGCCAGCTGGGTGACCCTGGGCTAGTCACAGCTCTCTTCTGAACTCTCACAGCCCCACCCACCTCACAGGATGTCTATTGTGGGGAGAAGAAGGTTTGTCAGCTGCTCTGAGTCCCCTTAAATG
Source organism: Aspidoscelis tigris stejnegeri (assembly GCA_023333525.1). Taxonomy (NCBI): domain Eukaryota; kingdom Metazoa; phylum Chordata; class Lepidosauria; order Squamata; family Teiidae; genus Aspidoscelis; species Aspidoscelis tigris. The sequence continues at coordinate 402,643 of JALMGA010000013.1, read as the reverse complement.
GGTGAGGAAAGTAGGGTAGAAAAGCCAATTCTTCTTCTCCTCCTCCTTCCCTCCTTAAACCTTCACATCACTAATGGTCATGTGGCCAGTCACGTGTCCCTCTGCTGTCTGGCAACTGCAGACCTTTCAGCGTGTCTGGAGACACACAGCACACTTTTTACTGCTAAATCAGTAACACAACCAGAACCGCTTTTTTTCCCCCTACCATCCTAAGAGCTCCTGGTGCCGTCCATATTTGTTTTGTTAACACCAGATACTCCGTCTTGCTTGATGATATTGACAGTAATACCATCATCTTTTGGCAACAAGCTGTGTCAATCTATACTTCATTTGAATTTTTCACAGGGAGGCTGCCGCACCCGGCTTTATCCTGGGTTCTCTCCAGACCCTGCTAATTCATATTTTATGCCTGCTGCAAGATGCTATTATCAATTTAAGTTTAAAAAATGTCAGACAAAATGGCAAAGAGGATCATAAAACTGAATCTGTTCAGCACGTATCGCAATCTGCCTTCCTTCCAAGAATAGGTCTATGAAGTTCATTCATCTTCCAGAGATTTCTTGCAGTATTTTCTATTCTTCTCCCCACAACAGAACACCCTGTGAGGTGGGACTGTGAGAGCTCAGAAGAGAGCTGTGACTAGCCCAAGGTCACCAAGCTGGCTTTGTGGAGGAGGACGGAATTGAACCCGTTATTCCCAGCTCCCTAACCACTAGACCAAACTGGGAGTGCTAGGCAACGTTAGCCTTCCCCACCTCCCGCAATCTAATACGTACCTCCATTCAGTCCTGGGGACGGTCCGCGTCAGGGCGCCGCCATGACAACGCTGATGCTTTGCGCACTCACGTCAGGAGGTCAGCAGAGCCGCGAGTGCATTTGGGCAGCAGTTCTGTTGACCTCCCCATCCAGCAGAGGAGCGAATGGTCACCGGCTGTACAGAATAGGTAAGCTTTTGGGGAAGGTTGGTACGTTCGTGGAACACGACTTCGTGCTCCACAGCTAGTTGATATTTAAGGGACTTCTGGGCAGGCAGGGGGAGTTTCTAGCTTGTAAATGCCTCCTACGAGTGCTGACGCACCTGCCCAGATGCTGCTTAATTATCAACTACGGGCCGAAGTGAGGATCCGCCCCAGAATAAGGCACAAGGCAGAAACAGCCTTGAGGATCCTTGAGTAACGGAGGGAAGAAGTACTCTGACTAGGGAGGTGTAGAAATATTTGTAACATGCGTTATTCATAGGAATTTGTATGAATTCGGACATTCGTACATGAATCGAACGTTACGATATTTGTATGCTAACATTCATATGAATAATTCAAACATTTGTTAAATTGGGGGTGTGGAAAAATGGAACGAAACTGCATTTGACACGGATTGACAGCGGATTAAAAGCGGATTCAAGTCACAGCACGGATATGTTACAGATACGTATCGGATACGTATTCATTCTTATCTGATGCGTATCAAATATTCGTACAAATATGTATGAATAGATTTGTATCAAGTAGAATTTTACAACATTCGTATGAAGACAGATTTTCAAACATTCCATTTGTTGCAATTGTGTGCGCGCCTCACTCTAACCTTTGGTCTCAAGGCATAAATGTCTGTTTCTATGTCACATCTACTTCTTATAAATTAAACGCTCCATCCTGCCTGCCCTTTGCTAGTTGGAGGTACAAACAAATGCTGTTTAATCAGCAGATTCCACAAGCAGGAATGCCGCCTTTAAGGGATTCTCCTGCCTTGTCAGATGTGAAGAGCACTGATAACGGGTCACTGCAATGCTCAGGAAATGTTCTCTAGCAGGCCTCCATTAACAATGCTAAGTGGCTTTGCAAACATAATCCCTCTTTTTAGTTTTGTTCCCATTAATTGAATTAGGAGCACATCAAAAGGTTACTTTCATGTCCTCTCCTTTGCAGTATGTATTCTGCTGCATAATGATTTTTCAAACATGCGATGCCGCACTTGGCAAGGAAGGCGGCTGCCGCTCCCTCCGCTCGATAATTATAATTCATATCCAGCTCCTGTTTCACTATTTAAATTTTAAGCAGTGTTAATTAAAAGGGTTTCTTTTTCCAACTGGACTTTTTCATTTTAATTTGCTAAAACACATGCAAGCCATGCAACTACAGCTAATCCTTCAGAGAGACGTTGCTACCAAATACTATATAGAACTGAAAAACCACCGATCAAGATCTGGTCCACCTAAGAGCACTGGAGGTCTTTGCCATCTCATTGGCGGTATTTGTGTGTTTTATGGGCTTTATGCAGCCCTTCCTAAGGGGAGAAATATGAATATCCTTCCCCTTCAATATCCTTACAGTAAATTCAGTGAGGTGGCTTCAGCTGATGGAGGCTGTGGTCACACCTAAGGCTTAATCCGGCTTCAGTCCACTTCAGAGCGAGAATACACATCAGCAAAGTGACCAAAAATTTCCTTTCCACATTATCTATCCCAAAGGCAAATTTTCTGAGTTATTTGACACTGAAAGAAGACAGCTTGCTGCTGTTTCTCTCGCTCTGAAGGAGGACAGAGGTTGGATTAAACCTTAAGTGAGACCACAGCCCACAGGGTGGTATCTCTCCACTAACCCTGGAAGGTGCCTGCAGACATGTCTTTGCCTGTTCTGTCCACATTTGAGATGTAGTTGCCATCATAGGTACCACCTACAGCAGGGTGTGATTTGCTGCCCTCAGCAAAAACGCCTGGTTCCCACACCATTGGGTGCCCCATGCTTTGAAGTGGCCTTCCCTTGGCCCTGCTCCATATGCAAGTGAACACACAGTAAACTTCAAAGTAATACAAGTTCCCAAAGATTATCTTCATAACCATCCAGTCCGTTAGTTCTTTTCTAATACGCAAATAATTTATAGGAATATTCTTAGTGAGCCAGTTTGGTCTAGTGGTTAGGGAGCCCAACTCTTATCTGGGAAGACCGAGTTTGATTCCATTCTCCTCCATGAAGCCAGCTGGGTCACCTTGGGCTAGTCACAGATGTCTTCTGAGCTCTTGCAGCCCCACCTACCTCACAGGGTGCTTGTTGTGGGGAGAAAAATAGAAGGTTTGTCAGCCACTTTGAGTCCCTTTAAATGGGTGAGAAAAGCAGGATAGAAAAGCCAACTTCTTCTTCTTCTTCTCATGATAGTGCATGAAGAACAATATATATGACCTTCCTTTTTGCTTTTTTTGGGGGGAGGGGTAGTTAGAGCTAAATAGAAAGCATCTATAATATTTCATATTTAAAATGACATTTCATAACAGCTAGAGCTGGCCTGCATTATCCAGCTGCTTAGCTCCAGAAATTTCATGATATCCTACATGTTAAGATTATATTCTGAACTGGAAAACGGCAACATATTATTTCAGTCTATGATTCCTGCAGGAAGAATTTTGTATGCTCAAGTATGGAAACTGACTAAGATACCACTATTGGGGCTTGGACTAAAAATGATAGCGCTGGCAGAGATGGACATCTTAACCCACTTGTTATGAGGTCAGAGAACAACAGCCTCCTTAAAGAACTGTAACCTTTTATGGATGTTCTACAAAACATAAAGAAGATCATAGGTTTTCAAGGGTGAGCAATGTTAGATTTTCACACTGGCACACGGACAAGAGAGGCCAGCACAGAAAGGGCCTTGCAAGGGCATTTGCACACATGCACACAGGCTCACACACCTGCATGCCAAAGATACCTTGCCCCCGTGGCACACTCCTGAAAGTTCAAACGCAAGCACTCCTTAATGTGCCTTGGCCACACTGAGGAAAATGCCCACCTGGCACCTCCAAAAGGCCAGAGGAGACCTGGCCATGGCCCTGAGCACCAAAAGCTGCACCCAGTAACACTTCTTGCCTACTTTTCATGCTTAATTAACCTCATACATACAGATATTTCATTCATTGGTTTCCCTCGTGTGGTTTCCGCAGAGTTGCTATGGTTTCATAGCTCTATTAGCCCAGCATGTTTTCAGTTCCCGGGAGAAATGAATGAGAACTCCCACAAGCCCCCCCCCCCTTTGAAGCTGATATGGTGGAGAGAGTGAGGGGGCAGCGAGTTGTGCAGATTGAAGCTGTAGAGGGCTGGAAGTGAGGCGGAAGAAGAGTGAGCTGGGCATCGAACTGGGTGTTCTGCACAAGCGTGGGCCGCTGGCCGACCAGAGCTGGTGGTGCATGCAGACACAGAGCTCTGCCACCCCTATCGGGAAGCCCCTCCCCTGGGCTTGCCAGTCCGAACTCCAGCGGTGAGGAGGTAAGTCAGCTCAGCCTGCAGGAACCCGGGGACGGGGCAGTACTGGTCTGCCCACCCCCGGATTGAATTCGACCCAATGGTGGCAGGCCTGGGAGGGGCGTCCCACCCCCGTGCCGGCCTTTTCAGGCACAGCCGGTAGGGGGCGAATTACCCATTCGCATCTAGGCGGGTAGGGACATGTCCCCGCATGGCCTAGCCATTTGGCTGTAGTGTGAAAAAGCCTGAGATCTGTAATCTTAAGTATATAAAAGAGGCATTCTTCTTATCTGTTCCTGCCATGAATGTTGGTAAGTGCTGGTTAAAGAACAACCATTTAATCCTGTCCGTGATGAGTGCCTCACAGGTGTAGCTCTAATATTGTCTGTCTCGCTCTCCAGCCCTTTCTGGGCTTGCTTTGATCTGGTGTGAAGATACTCTTAGACCAGATCCTGGACCTCCTCACCTGCACATTAATGTGGACTCAGGAGGCTCTGCCCGTTTAGTCTACTCCATCCATGCAAGAAGGAGCTAGATCTGGATCAAGAGGCACTTAATCTGGTGTCTTGTGGACCAATGGCCTTCTTCTGCATCGCTGGAGCTACAGGGAGGCTGCTTTTCCTTGGAGCATCCTGGCCTCTCCACTGGAGGTGTGCAGGAGCACCTGGGAAGTGCAGACAGCACTGTCTCCGCCCACATCTCCAGGCAACCCATATCAGCGGGTCCGATTATTTCAGCCATTGGGCACCCCTTGGCTTAAAACGTTTCTCTTCAGCCAGGCGTTTCATCCCTGTTCCCTTTGCATGGAGTCCTACCAGGGCAGGAGGGAAGGTGCAGGTTCAATATGGTTTAGTGTTGTTCAATCCTGTGTTGTGCACGAAAATTTGTAACGTCCGATATTCATATGAATTTGGGCAAATTCGGACGTTCATATATGAATCAAATGTTACGACATTCGTACATTGACGTTCGTATTCGTATGAATGTTTCAGAAGGTTCGTGAAATGGGGAGGTGGGAAAGAGGCTCTGGGGGATCCAGATTCAAAGTGGATTGTATGGGATATGTATGCGTTCAGCTTGAATATTCATACGAATTCGTACAATTACGTTTGTATCAAATAGAACCCTACCACATTCCTAGGGGATTTCTTTGAACAAATACGAATTTTCTTACATTCAATTCAATACGAATTGAATACAAAAAACGCACCATTTGCAGACATCCCTAGTTGCGACCAGCCTGGGACCCGGAGGCTGGGATACAAACGCTAGGAGCCGTGCAATCTGTCTGTCCAGCCGCCTGCCTGCTCCCTCTGGCTCCCCGGCCGCAAGCCCTTCCCTTTCTTCCACGCTCCCGAGCGCCTCTCTTCCTCCCACTCATTCAACTGAAGGCATTTGTCGGCGGAGGGGAAAGGAATCGAGCCTGACAGGGAAGGTCAGCGCAACCAATGGCGCGCCTTGGCATACAAATGTGCCCGTGAGCTGCAGGCTGCGCAAACAGTGGCCATTTCACATGACGGGTAAAATCCTTGAAGAGGCTCTAATGCATCTTCATTTCAGAAGAAGGAGCGTTGCAGGGGGAGGCGGAACTCGAGCTCGAACGAAGGAAGCGCCTCCAAGGTTGCTCTTTGAGAAATCATCAAGACGCTGCACTGAACGGTGAACTATTCGAGGGGGAAAGTTGCTGTTCTCTCCAGGATTGAAAGATAAGAACGGCTCCATGGGAAACACTTGGCTACACTGTACTGATCTCCCCAGGGAGGCGGGGGCGGTTGCAGGTCTTCAGGAGCAGAGCTGCTGTGGAATTCATCACGGGGTGTTGTTGTCCGTATTCACACGGCTTCCCCTTCAACAGGCACAGGCTGTGGTGCCGCTGGGGGAGATTGGTTGCCATCATCAAGAAGAAGAAGAAGATAAAGAGTAGGCTTTTGTATCCCACTTTCCTCACCCACTTAAGGGGACTCAAAGCGACTGACAAACTTCCTGTTCTTCTCCCCACAACAGAGACCCTGTGGGAGCTGTGGGAGCTCAGAAAGAGAGCTGTGACTAGCCCAAGGTCACCCAGCTGGCTTCATGGAGAAGCACGGAATCAAACCCGGTTCCTAACCCCAAGACCAAAGTATCTCACAAGTGTGTCAAGCGTGGAATGCCAATGTGGATCAGGGCCCATCAAGCTTCCCATCGTGAGGAATTCTGCAAAAGGAAATCTTATCTAAACTATGCACAGAAAGCCAATTACTTTTTGACTCATATTTTAATTTCACTTTTCTTCTTCTTTTCCCATTCTCTCTTTTTGCTTTCTTATTCTGTCACCTCCTTTACTGCTTCCCTACTGAAGCATCCTTCACTCCTTGTCTTGGACCAAAGAGCAATGCAAGCTGAGCCTCCCCCCCAATTAAAAAGAGAAAAGAAAGGAAATATATTTGGTCAAGCCTGAGTAACAATTTCACTCCAGGAGAAGCAAATAAGGAAGGAAAAGAAATACAATCTCCTGGGCCAGTTATTGACCACTGCAGAGGTGAAATATGACATTGCGTCATTAGGGATTCCATTTTGGGAAGAAAAGGAGGCATTTTACTCACTGACACATTATCGTCCTCCATTGGGTCAGTCCTAGTTAATGGCTGAGAAATTGCTTCTGATTCCCCCCTCCCCTCTGTTTGACCCATTTGGCTTGGGGCAATCAATATCTGCTTGCACCCTCATTGCTCCAATGGTAGGACTTGCTAACCACAGATGTCTTGAGCTATGGGTGCGATCACAGCCTGGGACCCCTTCTGCATGGACCCTTGCATAGGAATTAAGGGCTCTATTGTGCTGCTGGTCGTGTTAATGTGACTTCAATAGATACTGATATTTATTTATATTAAGCCATTACCACTTCATTTATTTCCTCACTCCATTCCTATGAATAATCTGCTCTGGTGGTCTGCAGAGGAGATTCATTAAAAATGGCACTTAAGCTGTGCCTAGGTTTATATACATTCCTTCCTTAAAATCCTGAGTGCACATTACTTTCTAATGCGTTGTTCTTGAAGTACACTTTAGGTAAAGCACACATTTCTGAGCACATGCTTTGAACTGCAATGGTGTTGCAATGGCATCTTACCTCAACTGCATCCACAAGCAAGTGCCTTAGAACATCTGAGATCCCCCTGTTGATACAGAGCTAATAATCAGAACATGGGGAATATTAATGGACTGTATGTCTTTTTGCCCATTTAATTTGCTGGAAGTGACAGCACACAAAGGGAGAAGCTGTCTTTTATTAAAGCCTCTCTTTTGGTTCTAGTCACATCAACCAAATATATTACCAGACCATCTAATGAATCTCTCGGACATTTTCCCAGCTCCCCACCCCACCCCCGTCCTCAATATGGCTTCGATGGCTATCAGGACATAAAGTGCATCTGCTGGTGCTGTGCGTGGCGCATGACTGGCAGAAAACTACGACTTGGGGCAGGCAGGTTTTCTGCTCACATGGGAAGGCAACAAATGGCAACGTACAGAATCAGCTAATGAGTCATTGAGATAATTTAATAAATTTGGCAAAAGGCTGCAGATGTATCCCTCCGCATTCAAAGTGGGGCTGAACAGGATCAGAAATCGAGGATACACTCCTGCTCTAGCCAAGATTTTTCTGTTTACGTGCAATTTTTCACCAGCCGTAATTGAAAAATGCCATCTCCAAAAAGCAATAGACCTTAGATTTATACATTTTGGAATGGCCATAATAAAAAAGATACCCATTGAACCTGCAACTCTGAGGCTACGCCGGTGTTTGTCAGCCTTGGAGTTGATTACACTCATTTTCCCTTTTAGCCAGAAGCACAATTTTATGGTTTCCTCCTCCGTAGATGTCCCCCTCACACAATCTGCTGCTCTGAAGTTATTGAAGTTGCTGAGCATGTTTATAGCAATGGAAATAGAATTATTATAAAATCTGCTTCTCTTCAGTCATCTGATTTCCGTTTTATTCTGTACACTGAACCAGTTGTCAGGGTGAGACTTAAACTGAGGGCTTCCGTTCTTGTCAAAACGTCCAAGACAAACTGGGTGAAAGAGAGAAGAGACAGACACATAAATGCCCCAAATATTTTTAGTCCAGGCAATGACAGACAAAATTGATGATTAGTTATTGATTTTATATGAAGCAGTTGTATGCCGGCATCCATAAAACATCTCTTTACAATAAAGTACATCAAAACAAGCGGGGGGGGGAGGTCAGCAATGGTAAAAACCATTCTAAAATGGCACCTGGGTAGGGATGGACATGAATATTCATAATGTTGGAAATTCATACGAATTTTGCCAAATTCGGACATTCAAATTGAAATCTAATGTTGGCCCATTCAAAGACTGACATTTGAATTCAAATTGAATGTTTTTATACATCTGTATGAAGCCTTGTATGGGATTCCTATGGGACTGAACATTCAAATCAAATATGAATCCCACTGCATGCAAAGCGGATCTAAATTCACCTTTAGGATAGATGATGTGGAAAGAAAATTACTCATCACTTTGCTGTGGTGTTCTCTCACTCTGAAAGTGTACTGAAGCTGGATTAAAACTTAGATGTGACCACAGCCTTACGTTCATGGGCAATGGTGGCCGCGGGGTGGGGGGGAGGGAGGGGGGAGGGAGGGGGGGAGGGAGGGAGCAAGAGGAGCTCATTATGGGCACAACGGACCCTCCCCTCCCCTCCCCTGAGTCCTTTCGCCTTCCACCACTCCCCTCCTTCCTTCCTTCCTTCCTTCCTTCCTTCCTTCCTTCCTTCCTTCCTCTGTTCCATGGGAAACACTTGATGGCACATGTCCCCAGTCATTTGGAATTTATGGATCTTCCCCCCACCAGTGAAGCCAAAAGCAGTGGCATTTGTTTCTCTAACACTATTAAATACACCTGAAGAGAGCTGAAGCCTTCCTTCCTCTGGTCAGGAAGAATTTCTGCCAGCCGCTGCAAATGGCATAATTTCAACGGCAGAGCCTGCCAAACCCAAACAGCAGACATCATCTCGTTCCAAAGCATATTATAGGAATACCATTTGACTCTTATGATAGGTTTAGACTGAATCTGCTGCCTCATCCGCAGCTGATGGTGGGGAGTAAACTGTCCATATGCTTAATTGCTGTCATAATGGGAACATCAAAACCTGCACTGGGTTTGCGATGGAAATCGCCGTTGGCGGTATTGTTCCCTTCTTCACTTTAATTTTGGGCCGGGGGGCAGGTAAGCCCACAGTGGCGGCTATTTCCTTCTCCCTCTCCTCTGACCTTTCTGGCACGTGGGGAAAGTGGAGAAATTGCTCCTGAATTATGGCTGGCTGTCAAAATGCAGTTGGATTGAATTGTAAGCCCCCAAAAGATAACATATTTAAGAGGACGGCCAACACCTCTATGATTGTTCACATGTGCTGGAAAGCAGCTTATCTCTCTGTTATGGCCGATTTCACGAACCTCAGATTGTTCCTGTTTATGGAAAATGCAGTCACCTGGCTCAGAAGATCAGCTGTACCCTAAGGGGGGGGCATCTCTTTTCCATAGAGAGGGGAGGGGAGACAGGTTCAAAACAGGTGAGACTGAACCTCTCTCCACTTACCGATTTGGGGGCCATTGGTTCAAGGGAGCTGCCGCCACTACTCCACCTCCATCTCTGGTGGCAGAAAGCGCCAGCAGAAACACCTTCTTTGGAGAGTGCTTTTTCACACCCTGAAGGAAGGCACCATGGGAGCCACTTTTTTCCCAAGGTTTCTTCCTCACCCAGCCCAAACGGAGCCACTTCCTCCCTTAACCAGTGCAACAAAGCAAGCCACGGCCCTCTTCCACCTGGGAAGCTTTCAGGTATTTGCAGAAGGCAATCACCACCATTTCTTTAAATTGGCACCATGACTTACGGATGCGCGCAAATGTTTCTTTCATCTCCGATTCTTATTGCATCGAACGCAAGAAAATGTGTATTTGTTCTAACAGATCCCTTTCAAATGTGGTAGGATTTGAATTCGATACGAATGTTCAATATGAATCCGATTCAAATCCCTGCTACAAATCACCTACACATCCCCTATGAACCGCCTACGTTTCTGCTCTGAACCCGTCAAATCCATTCTCAATCCAGTTTGAATCCACTCTGGATCCGCTGCATATGTGACTGGGCAGCCTCTTTCCAACCTCCCCAGGTTCACGGATGCAACGAAGCTTTGTTCGAATGCATAGAAACATTTTATTCATATTCAAAAGTCAATCTTAGAACGTCCAAATTTGGACAAATTCATACAATCTTTGAATGTGATGAACATTTATGCGCATCCCGACCGTGAGTTCTCAGTCTCAGGGCCAAGTTGCATGTGCAGGATGAGCCAGGTCACTTGGCCCAAAGGCCCCCGTGGCCAGGACGCCACGTGGGGAAGGGGCCTCGTTCCTGAAAATGCAGATCGCTTTTCCTTTCAACTTCCTCCTCTTTCTCTTGCTGCAGCACTTACTACTCAAGGGTTGTGCACAGGCTCTCGTTTTTAATAGATTTTTGGTTTGATATCAGTGACATTTTTATATGCCGAGACTGAACATGCTCATTATGAGTGTTTATTAAACAAAAAGGCTACTAGGAGCATGGTAATTAATCAGTGAGTGCTGATTGAAATCCTTGATGAAATGAAGCATGGGCTGTTTGAGAAATAATTGAATGGAATCATATCATCTATGAATCATCTCTGGAATGCACATTTATTAAAGCAGAATTCATCATGGTGTTATTTTGTCAAGCAGGTTTGGGTACCCTAGGGAGATTTTATTAGGGGATTTTTAAAAATGCCAGATGCTACTATATCTAAACCGAAAAGAACAGGCATCAATTAAATATAAGGTACAGCTGTGCGATATTTGACGTGTGAATTCTCTTCAAGATAAATTTTAAGAAGCATATGCAGCCAGGCGGGAAGAACCGAGGAGGGCAAGAGCAGAATAGTGGCTGTGGTGCGACGGCGGGGGTGCAGGGCTTGTCTTCTCCAGACGTTCCTGATGCTCCCAGCATTCCATCCTCAGAGTTCCAGGACGTTCCGTGATCACTCCCAGGAGTCCCTCCTTCCAGAGAGTCAAGAAAACTGCCCTGCCAAAGGCAGTCCAGGCCACCGTGGTGCGTTCAGTAGCCACCGGACTGGTTTGTCTGCCTGGGCCCTTGGCGTGGCATTCTGAAAACGGCCACTTCACGGCCCCAGGTGGAGAATCTGATGCTGGGAAACCATCCCGTGTGGCTCACGCCAACAAGGCTCTGACATGCTCCTGTGGTTTCTTCAGGGGCTGTGACCACAGCCAGGGTTTAATCCAGCTTCAGACTAGGGATGTGCCGAATGTTCTAAACATTCAAAATTCAATTCAATTCGATTCAACGTGGACATGCGAATTCGAGCAGAATTTTGAATGTTCCAAAACATTCATTTGAATGATTCAAAACATTTGGATGTGCATAAATGGGTGTATTAGGTACGTATCTGTATGAATCCGATATCTCTGTACACATTTGCGCTGATAGTATGGGGCAAAAACTGGATACATACGGAATAAAATGGGATGCATACAGAATGTGGACAGATTTGAATTGTATTTCGTCGCATTCAGATTCTTAACATTCAAATTGAACTGAATGTTTGGATATTCAGTTCGACTAGAATTCAAATGCAAAAAACCCCATTCATTCACATCCTTACTTTATACAACTCTCAGAATGAGAGAATACATCAGCCAAGTAAAAAGCTGCTTTCTTTCAGTGTTAAATAACTCAGGAAATTCACCTTTGGGAGTGATAATGCGGAAGGAACATTCCTGGTCCCTTTCCTGACGTGTTCTCTCACTCTGAAGGTGGATTGAAGCTGAATTAAGCCTTAGGAGGGACCACAGCCAATGTGCTTCTCTGTGCCTATTTATTTGTTTATATCCTACTCTGTCCCTGAAGGTCTGAAAGAAAGTTTCATCCAGATAAAAACTGGATAAAAACATTGCAAAATAAGCCAAAACACACACACACACAAATTGAGGCAGCTGAGGCCAAGTGGATTGCAGAGGAGCTGCCTGAAGAGCCCAGTCCTACAAAGAATCACCTCCTCCAAGACGCCCATGCCCAGTCAGGCTGGAGAGTCATCCAGAGGGCAGAGAGGTCTAGGCTGCCCCCAGGATGGATGGCAAGGATCTCCTCCTCCTCAAACAGGGCTTCCAAGGCTGCACTTGGAGTACCATGGGCACTCCTCATATCGGCAATGGTTGATGGCAACACATGCTTGGAACTGCTCCAAGACAGAAGTGGCTTTGTGTTGTGTGGATGCTCCAAGAGGGATCCTCCCAGGCGGTCCCCATTGCTTAAAACGCCCTTGATGTGCCTTCCAATAACTGTTCAATGCTGCGCTCTGCTGAGAGGATCCAGAGATTCTTGTTGGTGCACTAAATTATCCTGCTCAGACCAGCACTGCAACCTTCAACGCCTCGACAGTAAATAGAACACAGAGAGGCTTTTGTTGCTTTCTGAGAAGTAAGGAACTCCCTACTTCACAGGGCTGCTTGAAGACAAAGTGACTAGGGGGGATGTAATGTCTAATGCCTTGACCTTTTCAAAAGGAAGATATAAAAACAGAAATAAATCATCACCTTTCCTGACAATGGATGCCAAAAGACAGCTTGGATCTACAAACAAAGTCCTAGGAGGAAAAGATTAAATAGTGGGGCGTTGGTAAGGTGAAAGTGAGAGGAATAAGGGGAAGCCTGTTTGGTCTAGTGGTTAAGGAGATGGACTTTTATCTGGGAATACTGGGTTTGATTCCACCCTCCTCCATGAAGCCAGCTGGGTGACCTTGGGCTAGTCACAGTCTCTTCTGAGCATTCACAGCCCCACCCACCTCACAGGGTGTTCTGTTGTGACGAGAAGAATAGAAAACTTTGTCAGCTGCTTTGATGGGTGAGAAAAGCAGGGTAGAAAAGCCAACTCTTACTCCTACTCCTCCCTTCCGGTATCTGAAATACAAGCCTGCATCTCCACGTGCCTCATAAGTTGCTTCTATGCATCTAAGAAGGTGCCTGCTGCTGCCCTGTCTTCAGTTTTTGGAGAACAACTAGGAAGGGAATAGAAAACAAGTCAGCAAGTGTCATTTTGCCTCTTCATAAATCTCTGGTGAGGCCACATTTGGAATATTGTGTACAGTTCTGGTCACCACTTCTCAAAAAGGATATTGTGGAACTGGAAAAGGCACAGAAGAGGGCAACCAAAATGATTCAGGGGCTGAAACACCTCGTCTGTGAAATTGGACGGCTATGTCTAAGCTTCTTCAGGTTGGAAAGACAGCATTTAAGAAGGGACTTAACTGAAGGAGATAGAATTATGCATGAAGGAGAAAAAGCGGATAGAGAAAAAAATACTTTCTCTGTCACCCAACACTAGAACCAGGGCACCCTCTATGAAGCTGTTGGATAGGAGAGTCAGATCAGACAAGGGGAAGGACTATGGCATTTTCTGCCAGAAGATATGGTAACAGGTACCAGCCTAGATGGCTTTAAGGAAGAGTTGGAGAAGTTCATGGATGACAGATGTATCAGTGGTACTAGAACAGAGGCCTAGGGGCTACTTCTTGGCTGGAGAGACAGGCAGCGTGCCTCTAAGGCTGCTTGCAAGGATTCAATAGCAGGTGAAGGTTTTGCCCTTGCCTCCTGCTTGAGATTCCAATGGCCAGTTGGTGGGCAACCGTGTGAGATGGGATGCTGGACTAGACGGGATGTGGCCTGATCCAGCAGGGCTCCTCTTATGTACTTATGTTCTTACGACCACTGCATTTACAACTATTACTGGCACAGGAACGCTTTATATCCTAAAAATGTCATGGTATATATTCTTTGTCAATTGATTCATCAACTGTTTCCAGAATTTTCCACCTTTCCTTATACATAAGTGAGATGGCACATTAGAATGAGGAGGGCTTTGACGGCAGAACATAATTGACCATGAGGAAATTTATGGCAAGTTTTTAGACATAGGAATTTTAGTAAGACAATATTCTCCTATGTTATCACGCCATTCGTCTTCCAGGAAAGAAAAATAATTAGAAAGGTCACGTCAGAGGACCAAATTTTTCTAGATTAATTATGGCCAACAGTGAGGCAAAGATGGGGAACGGGTGATACACAGAAGACAGGGCAGGATAAATTGAACCTTCTGGCTTCATAAAGAGAACTTTATGGAAAGGTGAACTTTAACTGTTAACAGCTACCAAAAAAAAATGGCTTTTCCCTAGGCTACCAAGAAGTGCAATTATCTATCAATCAGTCGCCTCATCTAGTCTGTCTCCCAGGATAAACTTCATAAGAGGAAGTAGCAACCTATCTGTGCCAAAATACACAAGGCTTCCTTAGGGTGACCCAACAAGGAAACTCACTAACCTCAGTGCACACGCACTGTAGACTCAGAAGATACAATAGACAGTCAGTCAAAGTCTTCAGTAGGGATGAGCACGAATGTTCTAAACATTTGAAATTCAGTTGGATTCAATGGATTGTGGATATTTGAATTTGAACAGAATGTCTACACATTCGAATTTAAACATTTGAACAAATTTCAAATGTTCCAAAACATTCGTTCAAATGATTCAAAGCATTCTAATGTAGAAATACATACGTACTACACATATATCCGTATGAATCTAATACGTACCTGTATGCATTTGCATTGATAGTATGGGATGAAAACGGGACGCATACAAAGCAAACCAGGATGCGTATAAATTGTGTACGAATATAAATAACACCTACGAATATTATGCTCGCACAGCACCTCAGAAAACCCTGCAGCACCAGAAGAGGTATGGATGGTCAGGCCACTGGATGCACCAGGTAAGTTCCTAGGAAAGGTTAGTTAAGTCGTGGAGCACAATTTTGGCTTGGCAAGACATGCTTTGAGGCTGCAGCCTCCTCCTCAAAGTGCAGACGGTCTTGACCAGAAGTTCATTAATTGCCCACTAGAGGGCGTAGTGCAAACAGGCCTCAGCTTCCCCTCTAGAGTCTCTGATTGCTTGCTGAAATATAAATAATTATTAAAACGGTTAGGCCATAAAGAATAGAAAGTGAAGCCAAAAGCTTGGTACTTTCCTTATTTAGCAATGAAGGATGTATAATGACAATGAGGAACAGACTGAAGTTGTGAATGTAAACTTAATGGCTGCCACGATGGAAGCCATGACCAACGATGGCTGCCAGAAATACCCTACAGTGGACGTGGGCGATAAATGTAATGATCTGGCAGTGTGTTGTGGGCCTAATATGCCAGGCAGGAGATCATCCAAACCCTGCTGTGCCAACCAGTGCAGCTGGATGTGGTTGTGGGTTAATCGCATGCTTATCCCAGCAGAAGAGTAGCCACCTGGCACATCAAGGGCTGCAGGATCAGTCCCGTCGGCTCCCTAGGAGGAGACATTGGCGAAGCACTTGCATAGCTCCCAATAAACTGCAGTTTGGCCCTGTGGTTAGAGTGTCAGAGTCTTATCTGGAAGTCTCCTGCTTCAATTCCACACTCCTCCATGAAGGCAGCTGAGTGGCCTTGGGCTAGTCATAGCTGCCTTTCTGAACCCTCACAGTCGCAGCAATCTCACTGAGTGTCTGTGGTGGGGAGAAGAACAGAAGGTTTGTCAGTCACTTTGAGTCCTCTTGAGTGGATAAGAAAAATGCCAACTCTCCTCCTCCTCCTCCGTCACCAGAATTTGGTTCCAACAATAACAGCAAAGTTCATTCTCTGTTCTCCTCCAAGGCAAAGCTTTCATGCCTGGGGAACAGGAAAAAGCTTAGTGCTCTGTCCAGTTATATCCTTAAGAATATGTATGGAAACAATAACTTTGCACCCCTCTGCTCAAAATCAGTGGGCTTTCCTGACTATCTCTAGCACAGGTTTTCCATAGACTGCTTCTCTCCGTTCACCATCTGCATGCAAGGAAACAAGGCTAGAAAGGAGGCCTCTGTTTCTCAGGACTGCAATCTCCAGCGTAGTATTCTGAAAGATTATGAATATAACTCCTGCTGCTAATACAGGATTCAGCAAAGATTGTATATGGAAAATAACGTTGCAGCCTATGCTTTTATACCAAGCAAAACTCCACTTAGAGATACTGCAGTGCATCGCCTGTCTTCTGAATGCATCCTCTTGAGAGTGTTAGCTTTGATTCTGGGTCTTCTCAAATTACTTCTGTACTCACAGTACTGAAACATCATTGACATTTAGAGAAACCTTTGCAGAAATGGTATACATAGATGTCCTTGCTGATAAGCAGGGTGTAAGAGCCGCTGTGAATTCCTCTCTCCAGGCCTAACACGTCTCCCCTAATTTATGAAAGAAAAAGCCACTGCACAAGGAAGGGCGCCCGTGGTTGAGCAGCCGTGGATTGCCTGTGATGGGGGGAGCAGGGCAGATGGGTCTTACGCACAGGGAAGCCATTTCTGCTGTGGCAAATTGATTCACTAGATCAAAGCGCTGCTTAGCACCATCGCAGGCAAGCTGGGAACCACAGTGTTGTCCCGCCAAGTGAGTCAAGGGTCTTTGCTGTGCTTACCTGTGCTCCAGATCAAGGGTCAATGTAGGCCACCTTCTTGATCTACATGTTAATGCGGGTCTGCTCCACCTGCACTGGGCAGAGCAGATCCAGATTTAAGGAAGGGTCGGACAAATGTATGAATGACAGATGTATCAATGGCTACTAGAATGGATGCCTAAGTGCATCTTTCAGGCTGGCAGGAGACCTCTAAGGCCATTTGCTCAGATTGTCTCTGCTTGAGATGCCCATGGGCAATTGGTGGGCCACTTTGTGAGAAAGGATGCTAGACGAGATGGGCTGTGGCCTGATCTAGCAGGGCTCCTCTTATGTTCTTATTAAGAGGCCCTTCATATGCATCTCCTGTGTTCGTCCACTGAAGAGACTACCACACCTCCACACTCCAGGACTACCAGGGCTAGGAGCTTTCACTCCTAGTCTTTGGAGGTGTGTGTGTGAGGCTCCAAAGTCACACAAGACTCACAGCCATGGCCTGGCTTAATGTGCATCAGTGCCATTGATGCAGGCAGTGCTGATCTAGCCCCCATCTCCACCCAATCCGAATCAGTGGGTCGGTTCTTCTGGACCCACTGATCCAGGTCTTCATCCAGCAAGGCCAAAAGGGTTGAGATGTTATGCCAAGCTCATTGCTTGCAGGCCGGTCACAAGGAAGGTGCTCATGTTTTCAGCCGTTGTGTAAGAAAGGGGAAAGTCCATTTTAAACCAGTCCTTAATTCTACGTTACCCAGATGTTACGACAATTGAAAAAGTCAGAGTTAAATACCAGTTATAAATTGAAAGTATTTTCGTTTAGAAGATCATATTTCATATATTCAGCCGTTGTCATCTTGCAGTAGCAGCAGAAGCAAATAACCTTGAAACAATAATGTTATTCTCATCTAACAGACATAGACAGACATACAGAGAAGGAGAAAGATGATAGATATCCCAGGCCAATAAATTAACACAAGGACCGACCCAGATCAATCTGTGGCATATGGAAGATTCAAGTGCTGGTAGTTCTCCCAACCAGGAATCCCTTAGTTGTTAACAGGGATGAGCACAAATGGGGTTTTTTTTCCCATTTGAATCATGTCGAATCAAATGTAAGAAAATTAGTATTCATTCAAATAGATCCCCTTCAAACATGGTAGGATACTATAAGATACAAATGTATTTGTACAGATTTATATGACTATCCAACGTGAACGCATACATATTTGATACCTGATATATTTCCCGTAGCATATCCAATCTGAAAGTGGCAAGTCCACCCTGAATCCACTTTGAATCTGCTCTCAAACCATGGCGAATACACTCTGGTTCCATTGCAGATGTGACTAGCGCAGCTGTTTTCCCACTTTCCAGTTTCACAAATGTTCCAAAGCTTCAATTAGTATATGAATGTTTAAATTTGTACACATTTGTATGAATATTGAATGAAGAACCATAGAATCATAGAGTTGGAAGGGACCTCTAGGTTCATCAAGTCCAACCCCCTGCTCAATGCAGGATTTCCTAAACCATCCCAGACAGGTGTAGGTCCAACCTCTGCTTGAAGACCTCCAGTGAAGGAGACCTAACCACCTCCCATGGCAACCTATTCCATTGATGGATCACCCTCACTGTCAGGACATTTTTCCTAATATCTAATCTGTATTGACTCCCTTGAAGTTCCCCAATCCTATTGTTTCTAGTCCTCCTCTTTTGTGCAAGTGAGAATAGGGACAGTCCCTCCGTAGATAATTGAAGGCCATGATCACATCTCCTCTCGGTCTTCTCTTCTGTAGGCTAAACATTCCTAGATCCTTCAACCATTCCTCGTAGGACATGGTTTCCAGACCACTAACTATTTTCGTAGCCCTAGTTTGTCAAAGTCTTTTTTAAATTGGAGTGCCCAAAACTGAACACAGTATTCGAGATGAGGTCTGACCATGGCAGAGTAAAGAGGAATAATTACTTCTTGTGATCTCAATACTCCTCTTAATGCATCCGATGATGACATTTGTGCACATCCCTAGCACAGGTAGTACTTCACTCCTAGGCAAAGTAGTTGAATTAGGAAAGTGGAAAGACAGACAGGTTATTCTACTCAGCTGGTGAACTGCACTACTCAAAATGCATTTATCCTGGGTCACTGGAGGTAAGCTCCTTATAAGCATTTACAACCTAAATTGGTTGCCTTGTGAATTGACACAGCAACGCTCTATAAGTAGTACTAGGGAATAACAGATTCTTTGGTTGTGAGTGATCACACTTAGCTGGTGCTTGGAGAAGTGGCAGCTAAACTTGGAATGGTTGAGGCATTGCTAAGTACAGACGCCTGAACGCTTCCCAGTTAGCCGGCCAGTGCGCCTACTTATGGTCTGAATTGGCCCTGTGTGTACGTAGCTCCAAGATCTACATCAACTCACATTCTACTGCCACTATTTCATACCCTGTTCCTATTCTGGGCTTACTTGAAGGGGTAAATTAATTATAAGGTTATTTACATCTGCCTTAATCATGGAGGTGGATAACTGTAGGGAAAAATGGGTAATTAATTGATGCAACAATTTGACATTTGACAGAATTGACAGAATATTTTGTACACATTTGTAGCTGAAAATATGGAACTAAGTAATTATCCCCTCATTAGTTCTGAATGCTTTCAGATTATTTGAAATATGCCTGCATTTAACGTTTAATCTTCAAAGAAACAAAGTGAGGATGCAAGGAGCATGGTTCAATCTTCAGGATTAAAAATAAGCTGCTTTCTCTATACCCAACACTTTGGCATGTAGACCTGAGGCCTTTTGCAACTGAGGCTGGTAGAGAATAATTCGGGGACTTCCGGGGAAGGGCATCTGCACTTGGAGGGGGCTGCTACAGCCTCCAGGCGCCCCCTGCCTGCCCAGAAGTTCCCTAATTATTCATTAGGTGTGTACCAACCTTAACTCATTACCTACCAGAAGCATCCAGCCGTGAGCATCTGCACCTCTTCCGGTGCTCCAGGGGCATCTGAGGTGCCGCACCTGGAACAACTATAGATGCGACTGCACATGCACAGAGCATCAGTGCCATTGTGGTGATGGTGCTGATGCACGTGCAGTCATGGAGGGTGTCACAACTAAAATGGCGGCGGCCTGAAGAGGACTGGCCCCGGGATCGGTCACAGGTGAGTGACCAATTGCAAGCGCGAGCGCTAGTTAACCTCGGGTGATTACGCTCCTTTCCCATCCAGCAGAAGGGAAGGGAAGCGCCCCTGGTCACAATCTAGGAAATGATTCATATGTTGTTTATATCATACATGTGTGAATAACAACATTTAAGGCACAATCTATATGGATTTTATCAATTTACTGCATATGCCAAGATTTTTGCTCAGAAAATCTGAGAAGAAAGCTGAGCTGCAAAAATCATATGATGCATGACATTCCTCAGCGGCCTACCACTTCCATAGCTGGTCGCACCAATAAGACATAAATGCAAATTGCAATTATTCATTCACAGGATCACTTGACTTTTCTAACTTGGCATAAGTGATGCCATATGGTACATAAGATGAAGGAAGAGATACCAGCAGGAGGATAAAGATATGAGTGCTTCAAAGCTTCTCATGGCCAAACTAAGGAATCAACAGCTAAGCCTGGATATTCAAACTGGATTGTTGTTGCTGTTATATCTATACTGCAAAGTTCTGAAATTCATATCCAGAAAGGAGGGGATATTTCTGTACAAATTTCCTTTTCAGTACATAATCTGTAATATCACTTGCTCAGCTATGAATTATCATCAGGTGAACAGCAGACCTTCAGGTGTTATTAACTCCAGTTTCTACTGAACCCACCAGAATGGTTAAGAATTCAGAACTGCAGCAATTGCAGTTCGAACTGAATGACAGAAGCTGTGCCCATGCAAGCCGCAGTGTGAACCTGCATCTTTTTCTCCCCACCCACCCTCTCCCCTGATAGGAAGCTGGGTTGATGTCGCTATAACCCGTCCCGCCCACTGCAGCGATGATAGGCAAACACATCAGTTGCACCTCCACGAACACAAACATCATTCCTTTCCTTGGCTGCCACAGTTATAAGCATAACCAAAAGCTAGTTAAAAGCATAACTAAAAGCACATCATTCCTTTTCCTTGGCTGCCACAGGTTAGCGGAGGTGCGCATATCCGCATGACAGCAGGCACCCCCCACTCACAACCAACTCACAATTTTCTCCCAGTTCAGCTCCCAGACTTGCTATCAGGGAAGAGGGGTGTAATAACTGTAGCCATGTATTTAAAGAAATCCCCAAGCGGCTGCTGATCGCAGCGCGCAAGGCAGGAACAGGGAGCAGAGGCGAAACTCTGCCCACTAATACTGCGGCCACCAAGCTCCGCCCCAAATAACCCGGGACAATAACCTATTTTGGAAGGATTACACTTGCTAAGTGGAGGGGGGGTTGACACGTATTGTCTCTCATATAGCCAGTATTAGGGCTTTGCATGGATACGCTCCTGAGGCGACCTCAGAATAATTTCGGAATATTTTCAGAATGGGGATGGGCCCTCTGTTATATTATTTCAAATTCATGGTATTCATTCCTCATCAGCAATACGGGTTTGGACCATTAGCAGTGAAATTTCTTCTGATAGCCCTTCACTGCAGTTTAACTAAACTGGGATGTGACACGCATGGAGAAAGTTAGAAGGCCAAAACTTGTAAGTCTAAGCGTGGTCAAGCAATATTGCCTTTGATCATTTGGCACTGTGATGAAAAGCCCCCTGCACCATTCCGCTCAGAATGTATTACTGGAAAAAATCAAATTCAGCTTTTAAACATGCAGGACTTTAGCTTTTCTGCCAGGCAGGAAAAGCTGCAAAATCATTCATTTTACCTACAAAACATGATCTACATGTACAATAGAGGTGTTGTACATAAAACACCGCAAAATTACATCTCACTTTGCTGTAGAGTTGTATTTGCATTTTCTTTACAAAAACATGCAATGTTTTGTTTATGTTGGCTCCCAGCAGGGAAGCCTGCATTTGAAGTGTGCATGTCAAATGAATTTTCCATATAGTCAAGAGACTAATGAAAATGAGAATTTGTTTCCTGTCTTTGTTCTGTGCCTGTGTTCAGGATTGTCTGTGCTCCAGTAATCTGCGTTTGCTCCACGTTCACGGTAGGTGGAAACACAGCCTTAGACTCAGGACTGAAGTCAAAACTGAAGCTGAATGGATTATGCTAACATAGGCATTGCTGTATCCTAAATGATGAATACATCACATGTTACACCGTAGCCAATAAAGTGCCCACAAACTCAGGTCTTTCTATAAGGTGAGTGAATAACCCCCTCCCATCACGTAACGTGAACAGTTGCACATCTCCTATTTGCAGCCAATTAATGTTATCTAATTCAGGAATAAGTTAGCAGGTGCAACCATTTGTTGATGGTGCTGCTCCAAGGCCCTTCTTCTTCAAGACTTAACATAACAAGCCGATTTTTCCAGAGAAGATTTTTACTTTGGATGTTAACCCTCTAAGGCCAAATATGGCGCTAGTTAGGCTCTTCCATTACAAACGTAGAAATCCTTTGCATGCAAAGCAGACACTCTGCATTCCTAATGTGGTGCATAGTAATCCGCAAATGAAACCGTGTAGACGTGAGGAAGCATGGAGCGACAGCGCCCTTTTCATCCACACCTTATATCGAGGGCTGGGAAAAGGCGGATATATCTTCCTTTGGAAGTCAGAAGATGAGCCAGCTTGTCCTATGAGTATCTGGTCTGTGTCACCTGATTAGCGCACAAAACATCTTCGGCACTACACCTGTCTATTAGCTCATCCTTTGTAACATTAATTGACACATTCTTCGTCTGCCTGTTGCTTCGCCACTCGGAGGTGTGAACTCTGCATGCATTAGCTGGCATGTCCTTTTCAGGCTCTAGTGAAGAAGTCCGGCTGATATATAGCATGGATTTCTTTACTCCTGTTAAGCTAAAAAAGCACCTGCATCCAAGTCATCGCTGCTGGAAGAATATCAATAGCCCGTTGGTGGCACTTTCTTCTTTGCCCAAGCAATGTTAGACGAGGCTCCCTTCGCAAATGTGCAATGAACTGGACTAAGCTCACAAGATCCAATTTCATTCTCAAGATGAAAAGCGGGAGCACTAACTGCTTAAAAGAGCTGGAGCACCACTCTCTTGACAACTGACAGCGATTTATCGATCAAACATGAGGCTTCAGCATCATGTAATTAAAAGGGCAGAGTCCTTCCTGGTTCTGCTCATCAGAGAAGACAGAAAGCCTTGCTTTAATAAAATATCTCCAAACTGCAGTTAGCTGGCAGGTTTTTTGCTTCCTCCAGAACTGTTCAAATTACTTTGTAAATGCCAGAGAATAGAGACCTCTAGCTTGTCAAGCATCAGGTGTGTTTCTGCAATGCATTTTATAGTAATATAGACTTCTTGTCCATGTGGTAAAAAGCAGGATATTTTGTTTTTTTGTAAAGAGAAAAAATGAAGAGACCAAAAAAATAAGACTGGATTTCCATAGATGTTTACCTGAGGAGAGGGCAGTATATAACTCTGTTGATGTACAGGCCCGGCTTACTTATTCGCTACCGAGCCCAGTTCAAGGTGTTGACACTGCATATAAAGCCCCAAAAGGCTTGGGCTCTGGATATCTGAAGGACCACGTTCTCCCAAACAAACCTGCTCAGGCACTGAAATCTCGAGCAGAGGGTCTTATTTTTAATTATGTTTTACCATTTAATATGTTTTAATCTCACTCTAGCTTGCCCTGGGACCATTCGGTGACAGCAGGGAAATTTCATAAATAAAGTTAATATAGTAATAATAATTTTTTAAAAAACAACAACAAATCCCAGAGCAATTCAGAATAGGGACGACCCTATAATAGTTCAAGCAAACTGGAGTTAGTGATCCATAACGATTAACTCAAACTAGAAGTTCCTGGAAGCAGCCATTGGGCTGCGGTTTGATTTCCACAAATTAGATAACCAGGACTGCAATCACATAATCTAACCCTGAAAAAAATTGTCCACAACACTATGGAAAGAGGCAGCACAACAGGTACCTAGAAACACAGGCATTTGTGTGTGTGTGTGTGTGTGTTTAATGAGGCTATATAATCATTATATTTAAAAACCACTCTAACAACAGGCAAGAAACTTTGACAGAAGTATGAACACACAAAAACCCACCTACCATACATTGGACAACATCAGGGCTAGACATGAACTGAGAGTGATTTGTGGCGGGTACCTAGAAAGGTGAGGGAACCAGGCTAATGGGTCACGGTCAAGGCCACATGTATGTTGTCACAGAAAGAGGGGAGGAAGGATGTGAGGCACTGCTGGTCCCTTTTTGCTCTGTCTGTCCCCACACCCATGCTGCCCAAGAAATTGCCCAGAAATCCACAAATCCAGAGAGCCTCCGTTACCAGAAGAAGAACACATCCAGCGCAACAAAGGCCACTTGGAAGTAAAGTCACCTTGTCATGGAATTTCCACCTGTACCGTAGACGGTCCTTCACTGTGCCACAGCTATGCCAGTGCTTCTGCTGCGTATATGTATGATCTCAGTGAAAGTGAATACCTGCCAGGAATACCATGCCCTCTCCCAGATGGATATCATACCTAAAACTAAACAGGAAGGGACCTGCCAGAAAAATATACAACAGGGTAAACCAATAGGGTAAAAATAATAATAACTAATAGGGTAAAAATACACCCCACTGACAAATATAAATAGTAAAAAGAAAAATATATAACAAAATTCAAAACTGTGAAGCAGAAAAGTCAATGTAATATCTAAAAACACAATACCCCAGCGATCAATTTAAAAATGCTGAGAATAATAGTTTAATAATGTTCCAAATAATATAACAAAATACAAAACAAGAGGCCAGATGTGTTTCGACCTGGGTCTTCTTCAGTGGCATATGTATAATCAAAGTAATAAAATGTATAAAATATACAGCTCACGAAATGTGACTCTGTTGAATTCAAAAATAACAATGCTCTTCTGCTAGCACATGAAAAGAATTTGTACATTTCAGAAATTCTTCCATCAGCAGGATTCACAAAATGTTTCAAGTTACTGCTGTTCCTACACGTTGAACAATGTCCACAAATAAAATGACCCTTGAGATTCGATCTGTTCTGTATAGTAGGGGGAGTGAATTCTGCCCTTACAAGTATATTCTTAATGTTTTGGGTGCATTTATACGCTAACATAGGTTTGTTTGTATATCCTGGTATATTCTCCAGTAGGTGCCAGTGTTTCATAATAGTGTCTTTTGCCCTCTGTGAATATGTATTGAAAGTCAGTGGTATAACCACCCTTTCTGTTTTTTTCTTTGGTCTGGAATCTATCAGAAGTTTTTTTCGATCTAAATTACGAACCTTGTCCTGTGCCTCCTTTATAATCTTTAAAGGATATCCTTTTTCCAAGAAATGGAGGAAAGTTATATCTGATTCCCTCTGATATCCTTCCAAAGTTTTGCAGTTTTTCTTCTTATTTGCAAGAACTGTGAATATAGAAGGTTGTTTTTAAGAGATTTTGGATGATAGCTGTCATATCTCAAGAGGGAATTAACATCCTTTGGTTTTCTATATAGGTTCATTTCAAATGTGCCCCTTTCTGTTCTAATATTTACATCTAAAAATAATAATAACTAATAGGGTAAAAATACACCCTATTGGTTTATCTTTATATTTTTCTGGCAGAACCCTTTTTGTTTGGTTTTTGGTTTTGTGCCTTGGGTTTTTTGCTGTAGGGATTTGCGTTGGTTTGCTGGATATAATACCTGTCAGGACAAAGAGAGGAGTGTGTTCATCACCTATCCCTGACAGGTGTTCCTTTTCACAACTGGCTTTCACTTGCTTGCTTCCTTGGCTGGTTAGGAGGAAATGTTGGGTACCATTAAGTCATGCCCAACTTCTGATTGACTGCATGGGCACCTCCATGCACTTTTCTTGGCAAAAATGGAGACATTGTTTGCCATTGGCTACTTCCTGGTAGAGACTGGGAATTGAGCCAGTGACCCTCTGCTTTTCAGACAGCTTGCTCTTCCTCTATGCTATAGCCAGGCCCTCGTTAAAAAGGAAAACATATAAAAATTTGTTACAGGTGTATGCCCGCCTTTCTTCTCTGTTCTGTTTGCCTTCTGGATTAGTTGCTCTGGGCACAAGCTCCCAGTCTTCTGCGCCCCTCTGGAAGAGGCCTAGCCTGAATAAGGAAGGTGTTTAAACCCTTTGTTTGCAAAAGAGCTTTCAGGAGCATCTCTAAGCAGGTATTAATAAACAAATTCACAGTGATTTGAGAGAAATCCCACATTTTTCTTCAGCAAGTCATCGACATAAAGACACTTCATGCATATTTATATAGAACGTAGGATGTGCACAAATATTCATAACATTCAAAATTCGTACAAATTCACACGAATTCAGACATTCACATTCCAACTGAATGTCGGCACATTTGAAGACTGACATTCAAATTCAAATCAAACGTTTCAATACATTGGTATGAAGCTTTGTATGGGTTCATATACATTCGTATGCATTTGTATGGGATTCGTTTGGGATTGAATATTCTTTATCTAATTCGAATCCTACTGCATTTGAAGGTGACCTATTTGAATGAATATGAACTTTCTTGCATTTGATTCAATGCGAATTGAGTACAAAAATAAATCTGTGCACATCCTGGTAGACAGTATTACAGGCAAGGGAACCCTTTGCACCCGCCTGCAAATTATTTCAGCTTTCTTGCACAGATGTTTATAGCACCAGATACCAAAAAATAATTAATGAAAGTACAATGATCTTTCAGGCTGAATTTACCGCAACCACCTTTTCACATTTGGGGGAACTGGGTCCCAAAGCTCATTTTGGCAGGATCCCTAAATAAGTTTTCAAATTGATTTTAATTTTATCCTATCATGAGATGATTCATTACTGTACTACGCAGCCATTCACTGAAGTGGCGTCCGCTCAGATATTTGTAGGCCTCACATAAATACTGTGGGGAGCTCAGGCGCCTGATTTCATTTGATTCATCCACCAGCACAAAGGCAAAGCTAATTATTTTTTTTAACGCTATGTCTTTTAACCTAATCTGTTTAGCTTAAATGAATTCCATGAGAAGTAACTGTCAGAAAACAGCCATTTTAAGAATTATGGTGTTTATTTATTTCCCCCTCATGTGTACATGTTGAGAAAACTTGTTGGGGGAACTAAACCAGGAAGAGTTTGTTCAAGAATTGCATGCAATACGCAGGTTCTGACTTTCATGAAGCCCTGGCAGCCATTTAAATTCACACGCTTTGGTCGCACCACCGGCTGAACAGGGAGGAAGCTGGGAATCTTCTGCCTCCAGATGGCGAGAGGAGAATGGGCGATCTTGCTTGGATCCTGCAACTGCCTCTCGCCGTGCCTTGCAGATGCCAGGGCAACGTCGTGGCCCTTGTGCTGGCGCTCCTCCTGAGATGGTGTTTCATGTAACCTGGGAATTGTGATGACCTGGAAATGTGAAATCGTGCATGTCCAACCACCATTTCATTTGCTTTTTAAGCAGAACTTATAGTGACCGCCTGTGCCCTTAAGATCTGCAGAGGAGGCCCTCCTGGTTGTACCGCCACCCTGGTGGCAAAAGGGTCGGGCACCCGGGACAGGGCCTTTTCAGAGATGGCTCCCTCCTGAGGTGCATCAGGTACCTTCACTCTATGTCGTCAGGCTCACCTCTTTTCTTCCCCACATCCAGGCACTGTTATGGTTTTAATATGTTTAATATGCTATGGTTTATATGTTGTAACTAGCCCTGAGATCCTTGAGTGTAGGGTGGCATAAAAATTTAGACAGACAGACAGACAGACAGACAGACAGAGATGAAAGGCAGGCAGGCAGGCAGACCTATATCCCAAGCCTATGTTGGGATTGTCACAAACACGTGTGGGGGCTTTAGGCTCTGTCTGGATGGGGCTGCCCACCCTTCCACTGGGCATTGATTGCCACCAATAAGCTGGGAAGACAGAGAGATCAGCCTTTTCTTTCTCTTTTAACCTGGAATATTCCCGTGTGTCCCAGGGACATTGAGATCAGGGGTGGTGGCCAGGGTTCACACTGCAAATGGCCACCCTGTTCCAAACCGGCCCAGATCTTTCCCTGCAGCTCCTGCCTTGCCACAGCAACAGCCATGTATGACTGTTGGATACTGTGGTGCTCGGTCACAGCTGCCAACCACGCAGCCTTCGCACAGAAGTGCAGAAGCAGCATCCAGGGGTGCGCAGGAGCACCATAGGAGTGCTCCTAGTATGGCTGTGGAGAACTTTTCGCCGTCCCACGGCCATTGACGGTGCGCAATGGGGACGCACGCTTAGAGCTGCAGTGTGCAAGTGCTCCAAGATGAAGCACCCCTGGGCCATCTTTGTCACCTGGAAGGTTCACTCGGTTGCTCCAGATTTAAAACTATGAATTCTTGAGTTGTATGTCTGTGTTTCTGATCCCTAGCAGGGGATTTTTTGCAGCAAAGAACAAAGCACAAAGCTTCAGAGTCGGAGACGAATTAGGAGTCTAGAGAAAGGCCCTGTCCCACGGGGGCCGGGGGGAGCGGAGGCTATTTGGACTGGGCCAGCAAGCAGGCAAGGTTATCCCAGGGCTCTCAGCATCGATTAGACCTCAGTGAGAGCTCTGCAACACATTTAATATCCGACAGGGAAGTTGAAGAGAGCGCACAGAAATGCAACGCAAGTGATAAAAGGCTTGGAAAATAAGAGTTGTCATGTTGTAATACGCTACAGGTTGGAAGAGGAACGGAGAGAATCCTTGATTAGGTAGAAAAAGCAGCTCCAGATTTGGCGAAATGATAAAAAGTGGTCTTGTTTGAGGGGGAAGCTGCAAAAGTGGGGAGCTTGGGAGCTCCCCCATCTGGCCTCCAGAACGGGCCCTTCCCCCCTGCCTCACAGCCATCATCAAAGGCAGCAAAGAGGCAGCAAATGGAGACCTGCTCTTCCTTTTTGGTCTGGACAATGGACGGGGCTTCTCACTCTCCTTCCACCCACTGTAATCACCTTCCTCTTCTGCCTTTCGCCCCTCGGTTCCCTTCCCCTTTTGTGTTATTTCTGCCCGGTTGGTAGCCAGTCTGATCTCCTTGGAGAGGCTTAAGAGTCGGTTCAGAATAGGAAGAGAAGAAGCAAGCAAGCAAGCAAGCAAGCAAGCTCCTGCGGAGCTTGGCACAAGACGAGCCCTGGTGAAGGCTACCACAGGCAAGGAGCGTGAGGACCACCAACAGGGGCAGCTTGTCTTCTCCTTTCACCTTCCCCATACAGCCCAAAGTCCGTGAAAGAATACGCCTGTTGTCACACCCAAGGGTTAACCCACGTCAGAGCAGGAGAACACACAAGCAAAGCGGCCAGTAATTTTCTTTCCACATTACCTGTCCCAGAGGTGAATTTTCTGAGTTATTTAACACAAAAGAAAACAACTTGCCACTCTGCTGATGTATTCTCCCACTCTGAAAGTGGACTGAAGCTGGATTAAATCTTCAGTGTGACAGTGGCCTTTGGCAGTGACACTGGGTTGAAGAACAAAGGCACAGCGTGCTGCTCAGAGGTGGACGTTCACACAAACGCAGAGAGTCTGGTCCTCTCGTCTTCCTGTGCTGCTTCCTCACGCTACTGTTCTCAGTGCACGCGTTTGGCACTTGAGCGTGAGTCCACACACACACACACAACACACACTCAGTGGCTGCAAAACCAGCAACTGCAGCACACCTCTTAGTGGGCTGATCTCTTATTTCCACACAGACTGAGAGAGTTTGGAGAGATGTGTTGTTTTCCTTCCTCCTTCCTTCCCCAGTTCCCTTACCATCCGTCCTCTCCAGCCTGGCTTCCTCCCCCACTGCCATCTCTCTGTGGAGCCATCCCAGGGCTAGTATTAGCAACTGTGTGGCTACTTATGCAGGTGGGGGCCCTGTGAACACGCAAGGGCCATCAGATCAAGCCGGTGCCATCCGACTGGTGCATGTTAGGGAAACGCTTTGGATCCCACCAGGTTTTTCTTCACTTTTTAATTAGCAGCCGCACTGCCCTGTGGACCCTGGCTGTTCTCCTGCCAAAGAGGTTCCTGACTTCAGCCCTGAAGGGCAGCTGCTGAGAAGAGCAGCAGAAGTTTGACTAATCAAACGAAAGGGTGAAATCTTAAAGCTTAACGAATCGAGAAGTGATTGCATTTTCAGAACAGGGAAACTGTGAGCTGAACCGGCCGCTTTCGACATGACCGTTAGAGCCGGAACTCATTGCTATTTGGTGTGAGGAAGAAGAGGAGGAGGAGGACAGAAGGGACAACAGTTGTCCCTCACAAAAGCAATGCGCGCCATCACCAAAAGGAACCGCAAGTGTGCAACTAGCCAATGATGGGCATCTGCACATGAGAGCGACTGTGGCATATTAATTTTGCCTGCAGTTCTGATAAGCGGCGGGAGGCCCCAAATATGGTGCCTTTTCCAGTTGCTTCTCCTCGTGTCCCGTCTGTGGAATGAACATGTTCTCGGCAGGCAGGAGACGATGCCCTGCCAGCTACCCCATGGTGCTATCGGCAGGAGTGTGCAAACACTCACACTGAGTCAAGTGCATGAAATATGACAGAGGTTTATGCTGCTCCTTCATGACGGGAGAGAACGAGCATCGATTCTGCTTTTGCACCTCAGTACCCTGGCATGCGGCCGGTTCCTTCCCTCCCAAAGCAGGTTCCTCCCAGGCATCTGCCCAGATGGATCAACACATCATGGGGAATTCTGAAAGGAGATGACTCTGGAAAACAATTGGGGGGGGGGTTGAAGAAAAAGGTTTTAAACTGTACCCTCGTGTGCCATAAAACTCAGCTGGAAACGGCTTTAGAAACTGGCTACCACTGTGAAAGAGCTTCCAGCACAATGTTGACTTTTTAATTGGCAACCGCATTACAGTAATGCTTAGAATTGTTACGACGGCAGTGATTAAAGTATTAGTTGATTTTGCTGCTTAGTATTAATTATCAGCATTTGAGATTACAGCCCCATGCAGATGCAGAGAATCAGCCCAGCACAGTGCCTAGAGAGCTGGACCAGGACAGAGGAGACGCTGCTGGGTGGTTCCACGATGGCTGGTATACTGGGCCAGTATTCACCTTAGGAGAAACCCTTTTGCATGGATTCTAGGGGAGGCCCTTCCCCAGGGGTGGGCTCTAAGGGAATGGGCTTCAAGTCGGTGGGCTTTAAGGAGGTGGGTTCCAAGGGGTGGTTCCCAGGAGGTGGGCTCAAAGAGGGTTCTAAGGTGGGTTCTAAGGTGTGGGCTCTATGGGGTAGGCTCTAAGGGGGTGGTTCTAGGGGGGCTCAAAAGGGGTGGGTTCTAAGGAGGTGGGCTCAAAGGGGGTTCTAAGGTGGGCTATAAGTGGGTGAGTTCTAAGGAGCTGGGCTCTGTGGGGTGGGCTATAAGGGGCCAGGGCTTCCTCAGATTGCTCCAGGCCAGCCAGTGGAAGAGAGACTCCAACCCATGCAAAACTGCCCATTGACTTTAAATCCATCCATGCCCATGGAGCTTCCTGGGTGACCTTGGGGCAGCCATTTCTTCTTGACCTGCCCTACCCTGCTGGATTGCTGAAAGGATACAACAGAAGGCAGGAAAGCAATGCATGGTGCTTTGACTCCTCCAAAGGAAAGGTGGCTAGACATGCCCAGAAAGAGAACAAAAGGCAAACAGGGAATCGGGGAGGAAAAATATATCTGTACGCTAGTAATGAGGCACCTGTGATCTTTCAGATGCTGCTGAGCTAGGGACATATTTCTTTCAAAAGAACTTTGAGGTGCCTTCAAGGTGGCCTTCAATGTCCCTTCCAGACAGAATGAATAAGAAGCAGATTGTGAAATTGTGAAATGCATATAGATAATTTACCTCTTAAAAGGTGTTTCAAAAACGGAGGGCACTCTATTAATTCAAATTGTGCCCAATTAGGAGGTGACTTGATTCATATTGCATCAAATGCAAGAAAATTTGTGTTTGTCCGAATAGAACCCCTTCAAACATAGTAAAGTTTGAATTCCATATGAATGTTCAGTCCCATACGAAGCTTCATATGAATGTATCAAAACATTCAATTTGAATTTGAATGTCTGAATTTGGTCAATTTTGGTTGAATTTTGAATGTTATGAATATTCATGCACATCCCAATGGTGGTGCAATATAGCCAGAACCAGGCTATAGTCCGTAGTGTTCCTCCACCCTTGGGTCCACCTCCCTCCCCCCCCCCCCGTCCCCCAAGCCACAGGCTACCACCGAATGCTGAGTGATATAAAAAGCTTCAGAAATGGCAATCTAACAGAATCATTTTGAATTAGCAGCTGAGTAGAGTAGAGCTGATGAAAATTTAATCTCCTAGGCCTACAAAACTGTTTGCATACAAAACAGCCACTTCACATGTTCAGTCCTGAATTATTTCAAGGAATGAGGCTTTAATAATAGAAGAAGACTGAAATGTCTAAACTGCACAGAGAAGATCAAATGTCTAAGAAGAAACACCTGCCAATCAGTTCAAAGATGTGTATATTTAAAGGAAACCGGGGGGGGGACTTTTCCTGCCCACTGGCTAAAGAAGTTGACCCCCAAGCATCTCAAGGCTCCTCAGATGGGCTTTGTTCTGTCTTCCTTACGTTTTCCTTGACATTCTGAGAATAACTTCAACTTTTCTTAACTCCCCAATAAAGAACATTATTACTGCTTCACAATATTGAGAGCTCAAATATTTGTTTTCTCCATGGTCCTGCTTTTAACAAGCAGTTTATTAATATTTCAACTCTACTATGCAATAAGCAAGAAAGTAACCAGGTGATATAAAGAAATCCTTTCAGCGTCAAGAAATGCTTCAGTGCTCTGGCATGGAACCAAATAAGACTGGAGAACAAACAAGTGCTGGAGACCTTTTTCAAAAATGGTGGGAAAAAACAACCAGGTGCTTTCCGCACTAAGCCTTATCCCTAGGGATGAACCTCTGCAGTTCATACAAATTGTGAAGGCTTGAAACTTGGCATTCGAGTCAGGAATTGGCTATATTCGAAGAGTGACCTTCTCATGCGAAGCAGAAGCTTCTGTGCCTTCATTCAAAGCTTCGGAGCGCATTTGAAGCAGATCTGGCACAAATTCGAAGCCTAGCTCATTCAAAGTGGCTCCATCCGCACAAATGTGAAGTTCCGCCCTATTCACTTCGATGCAAAGTAAATGGGGGGGGGGAGTTCATGCCCCTCCCTATCCCCGATTATAGAGACCTGCCATCCTCAGGCATTCAACACGCTAAACCCAATTCATGAGCTTGCGAGGGGCCAAGAGACAAATCCTGTCTTTCTGCAACAAAGAACCTTCAATAATACCTAGTTCTAAGGACAATCTGTAGCAGAGGAGGAGGGGGGTTGGTGAAGCACGTTTCCTCCTGAATGGTGTTTTTGGAGTCTTCTCCCCCCCCCCTCTTGTTTCCCCCAATATAAACACACAAGGAAAGAAGGCAGAGGAACTTGCAGGCGGATTCATAGAGCAGGCATGTGCACAAATTTTATTTGTATTCAATTCATATAGAATTGGATGCAAAAAAAAAGCATTTGTTTGAATAGATCCCCTCTGAATGTGATAAGATTTGATAAGAAGGTTCAATCCAAATCCCAGCTATGAATCCCCTACGTATCCACTCTGAACGCGTCAAATCTGCTCTGAATCCACTTTGAACACGCACTGAATTTGCCACTCTGGATCCGTTGCAGATGTCACTGGGGCAGCCCGTTTCTGACCTCTCCAGGTTCACAAATGTAACAAAGTTTCGTACGAAGGTATCAAAACATTTGATTCAAATTCAAATGTCAATCCTGGAATGTCCCAACATTCGATTTGAATAGGAATGTCTGAATTCAGACACATCTGTATGACTTTTGAATGTGATGAATATTCATGCATGTCCCTATCATAGGGGTTTCAGGTGTCCCTTCAACTCCTGCGCCAAGATCATCCAATGAGCTTCCGTGGATAAGCGGCTCAGAACCCATGACCGAGTCCTGCATTGTGCCGCTTCTCCCAAATATGATTTTCAACCTAATGCAAAAACTAATTTCAAGATGGATATTTTTACCAAACTAATCACTGGAAAAACTTTAGGAATAGCTATTTTGTCAGTGGAATAATTTACAACACATTCTGTTCCAATCACCCATAGACGACCACTCGGATTGCATCAATTTAGGAAACTGATTTTCGTTTTTTTTCTTGGCTAGCAAATTTAAACTGAATTACAGATAATTCCTCTTAACACTTATCTTTCCAATAAAATGTTTATTGGTTCCAGCATGAGGTTATATCCAGCTGTTTGGGGTTTTTTTATACATCTTTCCTATCACTTTTCTCCAGTATTCAGCAATCTCATTACAATCCCACTGGACATTGTTGTAACTGGTTTCAGAAATATAAACTCCTGCAGTCAATATTGCACAGTGTAATCTATATTTCTTTCAATTTTGTTGGCATGCTATGACACTGTGTTTTTTATTCATGTTCTTAAATTATTAGTGACAGAGCATATCAGACCACAAATAAAACTAAAGTCAGAAACAGCCAATGTTACATGCTTTTAGAGCCTGTTGATTTTGAGAGAAAGATTTAAGGCTATGTTTTACTCTTCCATCAGAACTTAGGAAAGGAAAAATTCGATGCATATCAACTCAGTTGATATCATTATGGAAGTAAAAGACTGGGTGTGATTAATTCCTATAACTGAATTGCATGATAGTTTTCAAAATCTGTGTGCCCTGTTAAAATGAACATATTCTATAGCCCTAAATCTTGATTACCATGAATGGACAAGAAGTATTGGATCCTCATCAGAAACTTGGTTGTTAAAGTGAGAATTTTATGATCAATATAACATTTGCAACAGTTTGCCCGGGTGCTAAGTGTATTTTCCTGTGCCTTTGGAACCCATTTCAGTAGTATTCAAGTGTATTTTGAGTCTGAAAACACAGGGAGGGTTGAGGTCCAGCAAGTCTCACTTGGAAAATAAATCAAGAGATGAGACATCTCATTAGAATAATTGCTTCCTCTCAGGTCATCTCTGCACTTGTGCGGGGGGCGGGGGGAGCAGTCCTTCTGAACCAAGGTGATTCAGAATAGACCTCTTGTTGCACCATGCCATTCTAAAGCTCACACAACCTTCAGAGCCTGGTGTGAGCTTGGAGGCCTAGGACAACCCATTTGTGCAGCACCGTTTTGTGTGCCACCAAAATGAGTCCCCCTGCTAAGCTGGTCACAGTGGTATGTCTCCTTCCATGCACTTTCCTGGGCAGATCTTGTGACCCTGGGCCATCAGTAGACATGTAAAAACAGGTCTACTGGTATCCTGATCTTGGCAGCCATTTTGGCAGCATTTGATCGGGCTACGCTCCATCCAATCTGGGCACAGTGCTTAGCGGGAGTGCAGCCTCTTCTGTTCCACATGGAAGTGCAGGAAGTGGAATAGTTTAGCCATCCAAGTCCATTCTGTTCCAGAATAAGAGGTGAGGCTCCATCCACATGGTGAAAGATGAAGAATATCTGTAGCTCACGAATGGTATTCTGGGATGTTTTCTATTTGCAGACATTTTGCTACCCAGCTAGGTAACATCTTTAGTGCAAAGGCCCAAGAAAGCTAGAAGGCGGACATTCTGGAATGCTGAAATTCAATATGGCAGTTATCAATCATGCAGACCTAAGGTCTTTTTGTGCTGTACTGCAGTTAGGCTAGGACACGTGGGGACAGATTCCCCATTCACACCTAGGCAGGTAAGGGACACGTTCCCATGCACATCTTACCTTTTCTGGATCCTGTTCTGAATAGGCAAGCCCTGGGTGGGTGGGGCTTGCCATGTTCAGAGCGTGGCATTCTGCACAGGTGTGTGCCATGGCCCACAATTGGCTGTGGCCCGTGACACAGCCAAATGGCTGTAGTGAGGCTAGGACATGTAGCCCGTGACACAGCCCATTGGACCATGGCATATGCCTGCATAGAACACTGCACTCCAAATCCCACAGGACCCGAGGATGGGATGGTCTCACCCCTCCTCCAAAAGGGGCTGGTGGCCAGAGGGCCCAAAAGAGTCCAATGGCCACGGGCTGGGGTAGGGCCCAAAGCTGTCTGGCAGGGAGAGTGTGAATGCTCTCCCTGCCGGACAGCTCTGGGACAGCCGGAGACAGTTTGGGCCAGGTGTAGAGCACAATTTCTGTAAGTGGAAAACTCAGTCTGGAGAACTCTGACATCTCAAAATAAGTATAATAATAAATGCAAAATTAGAATTTTTTTTATTCTCAATATATACAGTGATTTTACTGCTGGGGATCTCAGGCTTGCAAATTAATCCCAAACTTTCACATACAATAAATCTATATAATGACCCTTCATAATTGTGTGTGGGTTCTATTAACATTTTCCAGTAAGTCTACCTAATGACCCTTCATAATTGTATGTATGTTCTCTTAACGTTCTTTAATAATAGGCCAAATTCTTAGAGTGACACTGCACTGTGTAATTCATCCCCTTTTTCAATGTGAAGTCAA
This sequence comes from Aspidoscelis tigris stejnegeri, assembly GCA_023333525.1. NCBI lineage: Eukaryota > Metazoa > Chordata > Lepidosauria > Squamata > Teiidae > Aspidoscelis > Aspidoscelis tigris. The sequence continues at coordinate 366,269 of JALMGA010000013.1, read as the reverse complement.
AGATCCAGGTCTTCAAGATCCAGAACTTTGAGATGGGTCTTCCCCAAGAGCCAGATCTTGAAGACCCCTTGCATCCCCAAAGCCCGCTAGCACCCATGGGTGCTGAGCAGGGTGCCATGGGGACGTGGAAGAACCCTTTTCCAGCTCCCAATGACAGCTGCTTCAGGTGGGATGCAGCTGTAGCGAGGGCTTTGGTGGGATGATCAGATGCTGGGGGGCTGCCTTGCATGGCTGTGAGGTCCATACAATGTTCCATAGCTGAGTGGGGACAGAGCCCGCCCATGGACGTCTGGACCCCATTTACAGTAGGCCATGGGGACAGGTGCCCAAAGATGGGATCTTCATGCCTGAAGACCCCATTGAGGACACCTTTAAACATGTCCTCAGGAAATCCAAATTTAAGGGCTTGAAGGACCCATTAAATCCAGATTTCCCCTGCCCTCTTGGGGCCTTGCAGATGGGGCCTCAAATAGGGTCCAGGTGGGGACAGGGCCTTCCCTATTGGTACCTAATGGGCTCTTAGAAGGGTTCTTCCCTCTAGTGGGAAAACACCCTCAGTCAAATTTGCTATTCCATATATCTGCCAACACCGTATTATCAGTATTTACCCAGTTTATGCTTGCAGAGGTCAAAGCATATAAAGTCTTTAAAAACAAAGACAGTGCTTCTCCTTTGATTTTCATTTAAATCCTTAGATCAGCAGACCCCTGGGTAAAATCAACCAAAGTAGGGAGGGGAGAAAAATAAAGGCAGAGGAGAAGAATGAAATGATCAAAGAGACGTGACAAACATAAAGAAATAGGCTAAACATGTTTAAATTTCCTGCCCACAATGAATTGCTGTTTGTTGAAACTGACTATGATCTTCTCTCCTCCCTGCAATCCTATAGCAGGTTGTGTGAACCACACTGTCAAAGCAGTTCCAGCTTCACACTTGAGCCTAGAATCCCAATTGCTGTCCAAAGCTATTTCAGATGTTACTCTCAATTGTCAATTTTCCATTTATAGAAGAAATTGAATGCCAGCTTCAAGACATAATGAGACTGCCTGATTGTTAAATCTCATCAATTTTTCCCTCTGGTAATTCTTTGCTCTAGGATTTTGCTATCTCTTTCTATAAGTTTAACGACAAAAAGAGATTTACCAAAAGAAGATGAGCAATCCAAGGGGGCAGGTTTGCTTTTGAATGGTGGGTGTCATCAGTTCAACGGCCTGTTGTGTCTCCCCTGTTCGTATTTCCAAAGTGAGGGTGCTTGGGACTTTGGCTTTTTCAAAATGTCCAGGAGGGTAAACGGAATGTGGCTGCAATAAAACCTCAGTTCTCAGCTGCTGAACAAGCCTAGTGATTTATTCAGCATGAACTACAGCTAGTACACCTTGTTTGCTCTTGCCCAGAGTGATTTCTCTGGACAGGTTGCTCCTTTCATGCAATTTCAGCACCGCCACCATATTAACCATCTTCAGTGTGTTGCTCATGAGTTTTCCTGCTCATTCTCCTCAGAGGTGACTTTACCTCAGGGGGAACAAGAAGGTGGCAACTTAGATCCAGCAGGATTCTATATACAGAAGCATCATATATGGAGGCATTATGTAGAGTTTAAACAGCCATACAAACACTTTACCTATGGCGGCATTATATTTCAGCAGAACAAAGAGCAAACAATACAAATTGTTAAAAAGAATGGACTGAGAAGAAGAATTCAGGCTTTATAACTCAGCTAATCCAGACAGAGACCTAGATCACGTCTCTTGTTTACCTTGGGATCTGCAGAGCGTGTCCATTTTTAGGTGGCATCAGCCACCTTCTGGGGTCTTTCTGCACTTGGCCTTATTCTGGATTATATCTCAGAATAGGGGCCTGCTGTCCTATGTAGGCTATGGCAGGCACCAAGCGAGGCCTACCATAGCCTGCATTTATATGTGGACAACAGATCCCTATCCCAAGATATATTCCAGAATAAGGCCAAGCGCAGAAAGGGCCCTGTACAGCTATCTAAGGCAGCTGGAGATACGCAGGTCATTTATGGGTGCTTTTGTGTAAACAGCTTTGGAATTTGAGGGCCTAGCGATAGTGGAGACACAGAAACAGCCAGCAAAAGTGTGACGAGGAGGCTTCCATGGAGGTCGGCCAGTGACGCCATGGGGAGGGAGCTTTCTGTCACACTGTCTAAGGAATAGATTGAGTCAGCAGATCACGCATTTAAGTAGGTATAATGGAAAAAACAAGGTAAGAAAATGACACACAAGTGAAACATATAGTAAAAATGTGGACAGATTCAAATGCACAAGGTCTTCTTTTCCTCATAGAAAGGATCTCAGAAGGACCCATGATTCTCTTGCCCTAACCCTGTTACGCTGCTGAAATCCCTTCTAGGAATGCGCACATTCAAAATCAGTACAAATTCAGCCAAATTCGGACATTCATATTCTAATCTACTGTTGGCACATTCAAATTCAAGTCAAATGTTTTGATACATTCAAATGAAGCTTCATAAGGGATTCGTGTGGGATTCGTAAGAGATTGAACATTCGTATCTAATGCAAATCCCACTACATTTGAAGGGGATCTATAAGAATGCATATGATCAATTCATGTATCCTGGTGAGGAACCACCTGCGCTTTCCACACCTAGCTTGCTGCTCTGAGACAGGTGGGCAACACAACATCAAGGTCTCCGTGGAGATAGGGCATCCGTGTGGCTGCCGTGCCTCCCTCTAGGCTCCGCCATGTGTGGATGGAGCATTCCGGAAGGAGAAGAGCCTGTATTATCCCACAAGAGCAGGCAGAATCCCAGGGCCCTTAGGCCTCTCTCTTGGGTGGCATCAGGAGTGAGTGCGGAAGCAGCCTCTGAAGGACAAAGTCTTCGCGTGCTCCCTAATGGCTCCTTTTCTGGGGCATTACTGAAGCCAGGCTGACTTGGCGCTCCTAGGGGGTCTATCAAAATCAATAGGGAGACACCATGGCCTCCCTGGTCATCTATCAAGTTACGCCTTCCATTTTTTTGCTGAGGCTTCTAATAATGGCAAGGAATGTCTGATCTCCAGCTGCATTATTCTGTCCTCGTGATTTCTTCCTCGGAAGCAGCTGGTAAGGACCCAAGCTTGTAGTATTTTTCATTATATGCTGTTGACTGTTCTCCTTTTTTTCCTTTTTCATTTTTACTGTACAGTAATCTAAAATAAATCAGTTATGTATCTGTCAGCTTAATCTTCATTACAATCTATTATTGCAAAGGTTTCTACAATCTGACAGAAGATTTACTGGGTATAAAAGCCTGCCTGAGGGCAGAATGTAATTAGGGGAGGGACAGAATCAAAGCGCACAGCCCTTGTTAGTCCTGTTACAGAGCAAGATGTGAGAAATTCTCATCACTGGTAGGCTCATAAAAAGGATGCATGGTTCCTGGCTTTGCAAGAACTGCGGGAGCTGCGTGTCCCACACCCGCCCGCTACAGACAAGAAAACAAAGCCCACATGGATAAACTGCAAACAGCCACTTGCGGAGCACCAACAAGCCTGTGTGGCACCATTGCCGTGGCCACTGGGCAATGCAGAGCACAACTGCGCCTACGCCATGCGGTTGTGTGCCCCATTGCCCCATTCATGCTGTGAGTGGGCATGGCTGGGGCAGTGAACCTGTGTGCTTGTGGCAACATCCAGCCCTCCCAGAAGTTGCTTCACACTCTGGGCAGCCCTGGGTAAATTTAGCACTTGTAAGAGCAAATGGCTGCCACCACCATGCCCAGCCAGTAAGTGAGACAGTTTGATCTAGTGGTTAGGGAACCAGACGGTTATCTGGGAATACCGGGTTTGATTCTACCCTCCTCCATGAAGCCAGCTATGTGATTTTCGGCCAGTCACAGCTCACTTCTGAGCTATAACAGCCCCACCTACCTCACAGGGTGTCTGTTGCTGGGGAGAAGAACAGAAGGTTTGTCATGCCCCTTGAAACCCTTTCAGGGTGACCAAAGAGGGTAGAAAAGTCAACTCCTCCTTCTTCTCCTTCTCTATGAAGCCAGCTGGGTGACATTAGGCTATTCAGAACTCTCTTCTGAGGTATCACAGCCCCACCTACCTCACAGGGTGTCTGTTGTGGGGAGAAGAACAGAAGGTTTGTCAGCTGCTTTGAGTCCCCTTAAATGGATGAGAAAAGCGGGGTAGAAAAGCAAACTACTCTTCTTCTTCTTCTTCTTCAGACCTAAACAAAGCAAACCACCTTTCAGGTAGCTATATGTCACATGCTGAAGTTTAAAACGCTACAAACACATTTAGTGCAAGAAATAAAAGCATCCTTTGCATTTTCTATTCTTGTAACTAACATCTTGCAAGATCACACATCTGAGCCTCTGCAATTTTTCACTCCATAATTTAATTATAGAATGTTTTTCTTCTATTTTAAGCAAAGTCAAGGGCAACCTTCAGGTCATGGAGAAAAGCCAAGCTGACAGAGCCTTTTCACGAAATGTGTAGAGTAGCCGCACTGTATCCAAGAAAACTCTCTCTCTTGCAAGCTGTGTAAACCAAGTTTTTGATAATAACTTCTAGTGAGAACCACCATGAGAGAAAGGATCTGGGCGTGCCTATTGCTTCCTCTTCCTTCTTCCTATCTGATTTGATCCACAGGTCAGCTCAAATAAGGATTCCAAGTCGGTTGGGGGGATCATTACAAAGCTTACCTAAGGGTTATACAATGTCCCATATTCTTTTGCTTCATATTTAGCTCGAATTAACTTTGCTCTTTCCAGTACTGGGCTAAGTTAGTCTTTGCAAGCAATGGAAAGAAAGTCAGAATAGGGTTTTTTAAGGTAATTTTTGTGGTTTCTGATGGGAAAAACTTAGTAGGAACACTTCTTTCTGGAATGGTATCAAGTGTGTAAAGATCTTCTCCATTGCCTTGAACGTCACTGCCCCTACAATGGAATTTAAGAAGGCAGAAATGGAATGGGGTAGAAACCAATTTCTAGTAGTTCTGATAACTTTTAGATTTTTGAAGTGTCACTGGTAGAGCAAACTGCCTGGGAAGCATGTTGCAGGTTATGCTTTCTTAAATATGAGCTATGTACATCCCCTGTGCATGAGGACAGAAACTGCCATGTACAAGGATGTGTCCATGAATGGGGCATAAATATGATATGTCCAAAGTACAAGGAATTGACTAGAACAGCCTGGAATTCCTGGACAGACAGACTCCATTTTGGAAGTACAAATCTTATTTTAAAAGCACAATTTGGAAAAGTGTTCCTCTCACCCACCCCTCCCTTCTGCCTACCAGGAAACATATCTGCCTAAAGCAGTCAGGAGTATTATTACTCCTAGAGTGCTGGTCTGGACAGGCGCACTCTAATCACTAGGTTAAAAGATATTAAAATGGGTCTGCAACATCAATGAGTAACTCAGGAAAATGATTTTCTTTGTCTCCTCAGGTCCATCTGGGAGAGCAGAGCAAGATCTGATACCTATTGAAAGACCTGATATTACAGCTCAGTTCCCTTTTGAGTTCTCACCACTGACTCACGAAAAGTAACCATGTTTACTTTGTATGGGCCTTCTGTAAGAAGGCAGTGTGGACCTAAAAACCAGGCCAGTTCTGAAAGCTGTGAGTCTGTGCTAGCAGCAGCTACTCAAGGAATGGAGTAACTCTCTCTGTGTAAAGAAGTCTGTCGCTGTAGCCTCCTTTCACTGGTTAATTTGGACTGCATTGTTTTCAAAGCCAACGCTGCAAGCTGTTGTTTGTAGAAGGGAGGAAGGCAGGCTGCTGATAATCACTTCTAGTGAGAACCATTATGGGTGACTCTAAACTAGACACACTGAAGGGGGTTATTTTGTGACACTGTTAACATTCTTTAACTGTGAGTGAAAGGTGTACCAGCTTCCAGGTGTAAAAACAGCTATGTAAAAATGCAATTTAAAGTTCTAATGCTTCTTTCTCTGATATCCTCTGAGACTTGACACAGGACTGATTTCATTCCCTCCCATTTACCAGATGAAGTACAAGCCAGAAAAGTAAATATTTTCTTAATAGTAGCTGACAGGCCATAAAATTAATGTGCAACTGCAGCATATGCATGGAAAAGGAAATCAGCAGGGATAACAGTCTTTACATATGATCATCCCTACTTCCCTTCTAGCTTAGAGGTTTTCTACAAAGATCATGGGGTGTTTTTCCACCGAGCTACTTTAATCCAGATCTAAGAAGATCTGGATCTAAGGAATGGGTACTTCCCTTAATCCGAATCTAGTAGATCCAGATTAAGTGAAGTATCCAATGTGTTTCCACGGGTGGTCTAGCACCCAATAGCAATGGGTGCTAGCCTGCCTGCTGTGGAAAGGTCAGAGCACCCATGTGCAAATCCGGATCTACCCACGAGGGGTCTGCCTGTCACCCCAGGTGTTTGGGGGGGCAGGGGGGGCAATCTCCGTAGATGCTCTGAAGAATCTTCAAAGATCCTCCGGAGCGGCTCCGTAGAATCTCCGGAGCGATCAGCCACTAACACTGAATGTGTTTCTCTAGGTATTTAATCAAATATATTAGAGAAACCTCCTCTCACTTTATGGCAGTGACTTTGATAAAACAGAAACAAAGATGTGCTCTCTTTGATCAAAGAAGTGAATCTAATACAGTATATATTACCTAATATCACCTGTACTGCTCCTCTCCTTTCCTCAGGTATTAACAGCCCAGAATCTACATATATGTGTTGCCCTCTTCTGGCTTATGTGCTGTAATTAATATGATGAAATGCTCCGCTTCTTGGATGAGTGTGTGTGTGCATGTTAAAAGCGCTGTTTCCTTTAATGGGTTGTCATTTCCAGGTCAGCCGAGGTCAACCTGTCTGTGCAATGTTTGGAGCTATTTTATGTAATCAACTCAGGGCTCCTTCAGCCTCCAGCCATTTAATTTTTAGAGCTTGAATTCAGCTGACTATAAAGCAAATAAAAAGCCAGCTTGCAGAAAGAGATTGGTTGTCACCAAAGATGTAGCTGTACTTACTAAATGCCTAACTCTTTCCTAAATTAATTAGGGTCAGAGAGAAAACTAAAAAGAGTTGCTTAAAGCTATCATTCTGCTCAAATTACTTCCCTCCCTCATGCAATCCTATCTGCTTTCTGAATGAAGAGAGGCGCTCTAAAGCTCAGCTGCGCTAACACTTTCTGCTAGGAATATTTCCCTAATTCCTCCTGACTTTGGATGTTAAAATTGGAAATTTTGTTTTTAAAGTACAACCCATTATTAAAAGCAATGATGAAGACCCTTATCCATGCCATCCCAGGACTGCAGGCTGCTGTGGACCTCAGTGGGTGGTGATGGAGCGTCACTAGGGAAGTACCAGGCAGATGCTCGTCCTTTTTCAATGGAACATTCCCGTCTCTCTCTGGTTCTGCTCTCTTCTGCAGATGCTCTGTTCCAGATGAGCGTCACTTCTTTCTTCTTCTTCTGTATCACTTTTATCCTGGTGCTGGAAGTGGATTTCCGACTGTTTTAAATAACTTATTTTTACCAGCCTCTCTTCTCTACCCCCACCCTATAGCTCTCTGAGAATTGTCCAGCTGAACAGCTCTCTAGAAGCCCTTTTTTCTATCTTTTGTTCTGCTTCTCTCTGCCAGTTTCTTGATTTGCACTCCCAGCTCCTCCTGACAGACTCTGAGCCTTACCTGCTAACTTCAGAGTTTTTCTTTTTTTTAATGGCCCATCTGTGAAGTTTTCATTCTGGCCTTCTTCGCTTACCGGTTTCTGTGCTGCTTTTTGCAATTGGTTGATTCAAGTCCCGGATTTAAATATATTTTCAAAATTCTGAGTTCAAGATTTAAGGCAAAAGAGTGTTTATGACTTTCTTTGGAGATGCTGATCCAAGATAACACATAGCTGCACAAAATTTGCTGACATTCTGCTGCACAAGTATATTATGATTGCCAGACACCATTGCACTGAGACATTTTTGTGACTTTTCAAAATTACTACAAGAAAGAGCTCCTGTATACACACCTAAGAAATATAGGCAACTTTGGAGAAATGGGATCACGATCCTGCAAGACCTCAGGTGTTTTCACACTTTCCTTCCCATCCGCTGGACAGGAAAGGGACACGATCACCCAACCTTAACTAGCGTTTGCACTTTGTGAGTGCTAGGTAATGACAGCCTAAGCCCCATGTGATCGAACACTCGCCTGAGACTGATCCCAGGGCCGGTCCTCTTCCGGGTGCTGTGCAGTCACGTCTATGGTCATCTGTGGTGCCAGCATACTTGGGTGGCACTTCGGACAACCCCAGAGCACCAGAACAAATGTGAATGGCCGCTACCTGGATGCACCAGGTAAGCTTCTAGTTAACGTTGGTAAAGGTGTGGAGCACGATTTCATGCTCCACACCTAATCAACAATTCGTGAACTTCTGGGAAGGCAGGGCACCAAAACCTAAGAAAAATGACAGGGTGTCTATCCCCTGGACAAAATTGGATTCTTTTATGCTCCTCAAGCATTGAAAAGAGAACATTAAATGATTCCCTCACCTCAAGGGGAGGCAGGAGAAATACTGACCTTCAGATTCGTTCCATCTAAGCATGAGTTCTTGGCTTATCAAAAAACAAGTGGAGAGAAAAAGAGAGAGATTTAATATTTCTCGTAAGGGTTAATAAGTGCATTGAATTTCTGGTGAGGTTCATAAGTTTATAAGTTGTGTAATAATATTGGATTTATGTTGGCAGGAAGGAGCCTATGGCTAATAGACAGTGCTCAGGGGTTGCACCCTGGAAAAAGCTCATGGAATGTTGCAAAGCCAGAAATGTTGTTCCAGCAGTTTAGTATATTGTGTTATTCGTATTTGCTTTGATTTACTAGTTGGTTGGAAAATTCAGGATCAGACACAAACAAGTAGATATGCCAAACGGAGGGCTCATTCCATAGAAAAGGTGCATGCCTGTTTAAGACATGAAGAAGATAAATAATGGTTGATCTTCATATTTTATTGCTAAATGTTAACAGGCTAAATAATGAAGTTAAAAGAAATATAGCAAAAACCTGCCTTAGACGGAAAGGAGCAGAGGTTACTGCAAAACATACCCAGCGTAGACTGTCATACTCCTCCTCAGTGTACAGGAATACAAGGCTCACGGATCTTCCAGGGCTCGTGCCAGTGCAGACTACAGCAGGCCCAAGGTGAGCCTTGTCAGAGTCTGCATTAGCCTGTGGACAACAGACCCCTGTCCTGAGATATATTCCAGAATATGGCCAAGTGCAAACAGCCCTCTTGTGGCCCAATTGGGAAATACATCAGCCCTTCAAGAATGTGCTGTGCACCTGATCTTTGTTTCCCTGGGGCGACTGCACGCTTCCCTTCCATAAATGGGAAAGGTGCACGATGCACTGTTGACTAGTTCAGTTGCCAGGCCGATCGTCCGCAGGGCGCCACCATCTTGAGTGCAGCACCCTGTGTGACTGCGTGTGCATCAGCACGATGGTTATGGTGATGCTGACATTTTCCGCAGTTGCGTCCGGGAGTTATCTGAGGTCCCAGCATGCTTGCGCAGGACTGCAGGCAACCTCCTCAGCTGAAAGAAGCGCAGGTGGTCACTGGCTAGATGCTTTCAGGTAGGTTCCATTCCCGTGGGGTAAAGGCTAGGTGGCTTGTGGTACACAATTCCATGCACTACAGCTAGTTCGTGATTAGGAAGCATTTGGGAAAGCAGGGCGTGCCTGTAGGCTTTAAGCGCCTCCTGCGGGTGGAGATGTGCTTGCCAAGATGTTTCCTAGTCATGAACTACCAGCCAAAGTGCAGATTGGCCTCTGGATCCATTCAAGAGACCAAAATGCAAACAGGCTAGGGAGGTGCATGAATGGGGTTTTGTATTTGATTCATATTGAATAGATCCCCTTCAAACGTCGTGGGATTCAAATTCAACATGAATGTTCAGTCCCATACAAATCTCATACGAAGCTTCGTACCAATGTATTAAAACGTTCCATTTGAATTGGAATGTCAGTCTTCAAATATGCCAACATTCGTTTTGAATTCAAATGTCCAAATTCGGCCAAATTTGTATGAATTGTGAATGTTATAAATATTCATGCACATCCCTAAAATAGCCCCCCAGTTTGAGGCATCATAAACGTTCTGGGTCTCCTGCAAAGAAAAGAAAACAAAGGCAAGAACACGTTCCAGTTTATGGCACAAGAAAGTGCGGGAACGAGCAGCACGGTGTTCGTCAGCTCTCCCCCTCTGTCCTCAGCTAAATGGGGCAAATGTAAACTGATACACACTGGCACACAGCCAGAACCGGCAGGCTGCAGATGAATGGGTGGGATTAAACGGGGAAACTTTGATCAGAAAAACAGCCTTGCAATCTGCATTCGATTTCTCCGCAGAACAGTGGAGCCTTTTATTTTAAAGAAAGAAAGAAAATTAAGCTGTTCTAAGCAGGTAATTTAAGATTATAGGGTAAATTGAAGGGAAATGGTGATAAGGTTAAGCAGCCGTTGCACCACGACTACTCATTACATTAGAAAATTATGTTGTAACATCAGAAAAGATAAAGAGGTTTGTTCTTGTGAAGAAGCGTCGTTTGGCGAGAAGGAGAGGAATCAGGTGCATATGGAGGAAACAGATGAAAGACCTGCCTGTTTTTTTCACTGCTTGACTTGTCGACGAAGAACGTCCGTACCGACTGATGTGGAGGAGAGTGTGGTAGACCTTCCTGGTTAGAGCTCTGTGCAAAGGTCCACCAGACTTCATAGAATCACAGAGTTGGAAGTGACCTCTAAGATCACTGAGTCCAACCCCATTCTCAATGCTGTGGCCAAAGTATTAGAGGTTCAGCCTCAGTATTTGTCCTCCTAGTTGTCGGGGTTGATTTTCTTTCGTATTGACTGATCTGATCTCCTTGCGCCATAGCTTGAGGTCTTGTTTTTCACTGACTTTGCTGTCAAATATATAGCTCTGGATCTGGTGACGCACTCGCCCTCTTAGGCTGTGCGGAAAGAGCATTTGCAATGATCAGGGAGATCTTCCCAAAACGGTTAGTCTCTGCCCTGCACGGCCGAAGGTGCCTGTTACTCCTTGATCTCACGGACGCCCACCACTACCTAAAGTAGGTCACATATGGTTATGCCCCCAGCTTTCACAGTGATGCAAGTAGAATAAAGCATACTCCAGCAAGCAGGAAACCCTACCATTCCTCCGTCTTTAAGCTGATGTGTCACCCAACATTCCTGAAAAGCTCTTGATTAGTCTCATGAGCACTGGTGCAGTAATGGAATGGACTTTCGACGCAGCCCCTCTTTCCAATCAGCCCTTTGAAAGCCTTTCCCTAATTGTTTTTCTTCACTTGTATCAGCAGGAGACCCAATTATAGCTCCGTCTTCATTTTATGATAACCTTCTTTTTCAATGGCATAAGTCACTCTTTCACCTTTTCATTAGTGAGATATAGCTTAAGGCCCTCATACAGAAATAGCGTAAATGTTAAAATTCCATTTTTAAAAAATGGGATTTTGTAATCTTTGCTCACCTTCTTCAATTAAATTTAACACACATTTACACTCTTAAATTACCAAAGAACATAGCATTGCCAACTGGTTCAAATATATGCATATACTGTACTTTGATAGTGCATACATTTAATTTTCTCTATTATTTCTTTTGCAAATCATGAAGTGTTGGGTTTTGTGTTATGCACAATGTTCTCAAATAATACTTTTTTAAAAAAATCAGACATATAAACTGTCTATAAGCGCCATGAAGAACATTAAGATGACAACCATAAAAATCTAGTTTTAAATATTAGGATTTTCTCCCTCTGTTGATACATACAGGGCTATTTGGGATGAATATTTTAAACTGGGCCTCACCATCAGACTATTGAATTACAATTGTGCATTGAATTTTGTGTTTTCCCATGTACACCTAGTCACAATAAATTATCTGAATTCTTAGGCAACAGATACCAAAAGACTCCGAAAAGCCTTGACCTTCAATTCAGTAGTACCAGCGACTGCTGGCATGTAGATTTTCTAGACTTAATCCTGCAGAGGTGACGGTTGGTAGAGTCCAAGGCTGTGGACCATTCTAGGAACATCTCATCCACGCTAGGAGACTCCAACAGACAGCCACTAGTTAAGGACATCTTTCAGGCTTGTCAATAAATATTTCTAAATCAGAAATGATGTACAAAAACATCCCTTGTAGAATGTGGATAGAATACCAAAAGGAAATTTGGCTGAATTTGGCTGAATTCAGACATTCAGTTTCTGTTCATTGGCCATAATTTACTTCCTACTTTCAGGTTATCGTTTTTTAAAAAAATGAAACAACAATGAAAATAGAGAACAAATAAAAAAGCAGGAGAATTAGAAGCACTGATGCTGATCTCAGTCTTTTTGAGTCTCAAATTGTGCTATTTTGCTACCAAAGCACATTACTAAATGACAATGTTTAAAAGCATTTACAACAAATTAACATCCCTGATTAAGTTCTCACACCAAGCACACATTTATACCTCCTTTTCACAGTACAGTGACAAAAACAACATCACAGGCACAGCATTGGGGTCAAAAGAAATTTTTAAAGTATAATGAAAATTTAATTACCACCCTGGTTTCAACATAATTAATAATAAAAGTGCTTGATTTTTATTTTACTTTATGTTAAAAAAGAAAACACACTTGGTGCTTTACAGCTGTTGAGATGCTGAATTGTGCCTGAAGACACAGAAAGCACAAGATTCTTCTTCAAAACTTCAAATTAAATCGGCATGGCATGTTAATTTTCTAATTTGGAGCTCTGCAGCACTTTTATGAACTGTAGGCCCCCATCTGTAGGCACCCTAACTGAATGGCAACTACCTCTCTTGGCTGCATGCTTGCTCTCTTCCGTGGACAAAATAAATGCCAGATCAGTCCAAAATAAAACATCTGTCATTCATGACTTGATTATGGGTGAAGGGGCTGATCTGACATGCATTTCTGAGACCTGGGTGGATGAACTGTGTGGCCCTGGTGTTACCCAGCTTTGTCTCCAAGGTTATTCGGTGCAGCACTGCTCTAGATCAGGGAGGAGGGGGTGCCACTGTAGTCCATAAGACTTCCATCTCTCTCACCAGATGGCCAATTCACTCTGTAACAGGGTTTGAGGGCTTCATTTTGTTTTGGGGCCAGAGAGACGGAATAGAGATGCCGCTGGTGTACCGCTCACCCTGCTGCCCAGCAACCTCCACTATCTGAGCTGGCTGAAGTAGTCTCAGATGTCGAATCCAAACAATTCCTGAATGCCCTGGAGGATTGTCCATTTGGCACGGCTGACGCTCCTGTTGAAGCTCTGGTTTCTCTCTGGAATTGGGAGATGAACAGGGCTATTGACACGGGTCCCTACGAGATGTGTATGGACCTAGACAGATCCAAATGTCCAAATTACTCGAACAAATACATACAAAGGTATTCAGATTGAATCAGATGTCCAGACATTCTTTTGTTGTTGTTGTTGTTATTTGGATACATTCAAATTTTCAAATATTCAATTCTTTATGAATCGAGCCCCCAGGCAGAGTACCTGCGTGTGAAGGACTGCTTTTGCTCCGCCATGCTCCATGTTGCACGAGATGTGCCCGAACTCCAGTTCCCAAGCTAAATGTCACTCTGCCTCACGGTGTTATTTATTAATTGAGCCCGCACAGGGAAGCCACCCTTGATGTCTTCACAGCTTCTGTATATGAAAAGTACACTTGCATTCTTTTTCACAGCTCTCTTCCTTTTTAAAATTCCATTTGCATGTTGGTTTTCCCAAAGCATGTCAAAAAGCAAAAGATCAAATTGCATTTTTGAAAGCATCCAAACTCATTCCCAGAGAAGTTATTTGTTTCATGGGCGCGCATATGTGAGTGCCGCCGGTATGTGGACTGATTTATTTTTCTTCTTTTAAGCGACAAGACAGGTACATTGAAGGTCCATTTCATTCTGCTCAATGTAGTGATAAAACAAAATAGAGAAATTGGCCTTGCACACTGAAAGCTCTTTGAAAGCCTACAAATGCATGTATCTCTCTTCACACCCAGTTCTTTACTTTTTAATGTGATGTCTAACTCTTCTAAGATCAAGGGCAAAGCACAGGTGGCAGGTGGTGGTGGGATTATTCCTTTCAAATTAAAATTTGCACAGGCAGATCAATGGAACCAGGGTAAATCCATTGGGTCACCTCAGCTATGTGTCCCTGCCTTCTGAACACCACAGGAGAGAAGAACACTGAGGGAGGAATCCCTGGCCAAAATCAGAAGTGGAGACCCTAAGTCAGTTAGACAGACAACAAAGTAATCTCTCTAGCATCGACTGTGGTCATCTCCATGCCAAATGTTATGTTTAAATGGCTTTGTAACATTTTGGTGAAGTCGGGAGGGAAACTCTGACGTCTGGACATTTCAGAGTGTCCATGCCTCCATGTTCAGGCTCTTCCCATTGTCTTTAGAGATGGGATGCCAAAATGAAGGTGGATCTGAAGACTCTGTAGGTGATATCATGGGTGCAGAAGAGGCTTGTTGCTTCATGTCCTTTGCTTAACTAACTAGCTACTGCGAGTGTGTGGATTAAAGGTCCACTAGTGCACAGTGTCTGTAATAATTGTCTGGGCCTTGACAGGCCTTGACTGGTGGAACAGCATTGTTTCTGGAGGGCAAATTTGCTTGGGGTTCTGTGGTGACAAGCAGGTCTTGATGCACCTTCAGGGCGTCCTGAATGCTGTGTGAAGATGAGGCCTAAATGATAGCCCTGAAAGATGAACATTCTGCATGCATCCTGGCCCAAGGGGGTCCAGAGGACGGCGCCGGCTCCACCGCCTGGCTGTGTAGCAGCTACATAGGTGGTCCACTTGGCAGCCACATAGGCAACTACGCCACTGGGTCTCTCTGTCACACCCAATATGAAATGGAAGTGACCCTTGACTGATCTCTGCATGGGTCAATCGTGCTGTGCCACTGGTAGCACTTTCTGCACTGGCCCATTGGGGCCCACGGGATGTGGTCCATGACGTCCGCACAGCATCCCCATTGCCATTGGGTAGTAAACACCCTGTGCGGACACATGGGGTCTTTGCTAAGATGCAGAACTACTTGGAACGGATTTCCCAAGGACCGGATCCCAAAGATCCAAATCTCCCTAATCCGGATCAAGCATGGTAAGCGAGGAAACAGCCTCTATCTGTCTAGAGCTTTGGTGAGAGCAGATACTACATGGAAACCTGATGTGGTAATAATTAGATGGTCTGTGAAATCTGCTCCCAAAAAAGGAGGCATACTGAGCCCTGTGGTCCCTTGGAGGATGGGATCTGTCCCTCGCCAACCATATTCCAAATGCTTCCTCTTCTTCTGTCTTGTTTTCTGCTTGACTAGGAATGGCGGCTGTGCTGCTTCGTGCCGAGTGTCATTTCCTTTCACATCCCTGGCAATTCGACCAGGGAGACCAGAGCAGGGAAGGGCTGCAGAAGCTGCGCTGGCCTCTGGGTCAGTGGCTGAAGGCTGATGTTCCAGACCATTTCCAGCTGAAATCATAATCACTGCTGACATTATGTCTGCTAGCAGGGGGCGATTTCCTCAGTTGTACAGGAGGATTCAGTGGACAAATAAATCCGGGCCAATATCAAAAGTGGTCATTAAGCCCATGAATGTCTTGATTTTCTTAGCTTCGCTGCTTTTGCCCACGATGAATCCAGCTCCAGCACTACCCTTCTTTCACAATCAGTTGTTTTGGCACATAGAAAAAGCCTCCAGCTAGTACCAGCTCTTCCCTGGGCTTAGCAGTGCTATGGATGTGCACAGATATTCAAAATATTCATTATTTGGACAAATTCAGATGAATTCGGACATTCCTATATGAACCAAATCTCCAGACATTCATTTTTTAGTATTCATACAAATATGAATATTTCAAGTTATTCATACGAATAATCCAGACATTCATATGGATAGTATCAAATATTCAAACGAATAGATACGAATGTATTCGTATCTGTTTGAATGTCCATTTGTTTTTCTTTATCCGTACAAATTTGGATTTTTGAATATTCTATTAGTTACAGATCGAATGTCAAATTTGCATTCATGCACAGCCCTATTTAGCTATTTAGATCTTATTTCTAAAGTAGGAAGGACACTAGACTAGAGGAGCGTTTCCCCTCCTGTTCAGCACATGGCCTATGTAAACATAGCTGAGTAATATTAACTTTTCTGGCAAGCTTTCCTGTCCATGTATCTTTTCTCAATTCAAGTCTTTGTGGAGTATCAGCAAATAGGACACTGTTTGTCCTGTACACACAGAGAGATGTTTTGTTAACTTCACGCCACAGTGTTATCAGAACACACTTCAAATACACTAATGGGTTTTTGTCTCTGGACACAACTTGAAGTTAGACAAATATTTCCTCTCTTTAATTGTGAGGAAATTGCAAAATCAGAGAAGTCACAAGAGAAGGATGTATGTCAGACCTGATCTATACATGAGTTGGTAAAACTGGAAAACTGTAAAAGTTTCATAGAGAGTGGGACTCCACACAGAGCTAGTCTTCAAAATGGCGTCTGTCGTGGCCTCCGGATCTTCACAGCAATGTGCATCCAGGTGCCCAACCATTGGAAGCCCACAACTGCCTTATCCAGTGGGCCAGCACTGTCCTGATCCATGACATGGGAGGAATGCAGATGGCCAGGCTTCTCTGGTGGGGACTACCAAGGGGTGCCCAGGAGTCTCAAAGCTAGGAAATGTTGTTCCTCGCCTTGAGAGGTATAAAGGTGTGGCCTTGAAGTCAGCATGAGCTTCAGTGCCATGGCATGGGTTGATCCAACACCGTTGGCAGAGATCTTTACATGGTTGGGATCTGAGGGCTTGGAAATCCTGGACCTACTGATTTTAACCCAAAGTAGGTAAGTGCAGAGAAAGGGCTTCAGAATCTATCCACAGGGAGGGAGGCAACAAAGGAAAAAAAATAGAAAGATTTGTCCTTTTCCAGCTTGCTTCTCATGTCTCCAGGCTGAGGTTTGGTGTGGCCCAAGCTCCCGTCCTATAATGTATGTATCAGCCTGCAGTTAACAAATAAAATCACACTTGTAGGAAATGTTCAGAGATTCTTCTCAGATTATGGTGGGTATGCTAACATATCCTGACTGTTTCAGGACAGGAAAACTCAGTTTTCTTTCATGGAAATACTGGCTTCAGCATAGGCAGCTGCAGATCAGCATAATTCCATAGGGTGACGTAGGATATGCACAAAGGGGGGTCTGGGGTTTGATTAGCATCAAATTGAAAGTAAGAAATCCACTTTGAATCCGCTCTCAATCCCCTGCAGATGTGACTGGCGCAGCCTCTTTCCCACCTCCCCGTGTTCACAAATGTAACAAAGCTCCATATAAACATATCAAAACATTCTATTTGAATTTTAATGCCAGTCTTTGAAAGTGCCAACATTCAATTTGAATTTGAATGTCCGAATTCACATGAACTTCAAATGTTACAAATATTCATCTACATCCTTATGGTGAAGTGAGCAAGGGAACGAGAAAGGTGGTTCGGTCCGGGACCTTTGACTGTCCTTACTCCACAACATTAAAACTATTATCGCTTTCTTGGTTCACCTCAAAAGCTGAGTGGCCATGTGCCACTTCACCACTGACCTTCAGCCCCCAGAGAACCAGGTACTCCCCAGATCCTTTGACAGAGGAAGGAATCACTAGTATCTTTTGGTATAAAACACGAGGACCGCTCTCTACGTAGCTTCCAGTATACAGTTCAGAAAATGTTCTGTGCTAGGATTCGTGACATCTGTGTTTCCTGAGTGTTCCAGATGCCGAGGGGACGACGGAAGCATGAATGCACCTGAGGTGATTTGGAGTGATGGAAACAGTTGTGGCCATTGAGGATGGGAAATGCGCCGTGCAACTTGGACATTTTCCCCTTCAAGCCTCTGGAATGCCTTGGAGATCAGGCGAGCAGAAACATCCTGTCACCAGGCCCCTCAAGGAGACTGGGAAGGTGTGGCTGACTACAGGGGCCTTTTCTGGCACTTGGAAAACCTCACACTTTACATGAAGCCCCACAATAAGCAAGGGATCCTGTTTTTCTACCTTCCTTAGTGCACATAAATCTCTTCACAAGTCTACCATTTAAAACACAGGCGTTCAAAAGTTGATGATCTGCAATAATCACAGATCCTCATGTCCAGGCCTCCCTCTAGGGTTATGAAAGCTGCACGTTGCAGGGGACAGCAGCCCAGCCACATACTTTAAAAAGGGAGCAGCTGGGCATTTAGGCTTCCGTCTTTTACATTTGAAGAAATGATGGAGACTTTACTACAATGATTTTACTGTACGGCTGTTGGGTTCCAGGCCAGCGCTTTCTTTACTTTTAAGCTCCTGAGGTTTTTAATTTATTGCTCAACTCAAACATTCATCTCCACTATGGGCTACGAAGCAACATGTTTATAGTTTTGTTTATGGATTTGTCTTATTTTATCTTATAATTTGTACCTTAGAGATTTCATACACTGTATTTTTAATAGTGTGTTTCTTGCTCATCCTGAGAAGCATGTTAAAGGGCGGGAAAGGCGTAGAAATGGGAAATTCTTGTTGAGGGACGACAGAAATAAATCTGGTGAAGATATGCAAATAGTCTCCCAGGTGCACATGCAACGTAAATAAATAAAATTGAAAGTACAGAAGTTCACCAAAAACTCTTGCTCAGTCTTCCTAATCATCTTAAATGTTAGACTAAGGGATGCCGTTCTTCATCCATAACTCTGGTGACATCCACACGCAGGCCCAGTGAGAACCACCAGCCTTACCCCAAGAGGACTAGAAGGAGAGGAGCAGGAGCTGGATTTTCTACCCCACTTTTCTCACCCATTTAAGGGGACTCAAAGTGGCTTGCAGGCCTTGTGTTCTTCTCCCCACAACAGAACACCTGTCAGAGCTCAGAAGAGAGCTGTGACTAGCCCAAGGCCACCCAGCTGGCTTCATGTAGGAGTGCAGAATCAAACCCACTATTCCCAAATAAGAGTCTGGCTCCTTAACCACTAGGCCAGACTGGCTCACCCACTAGACCAATACAACAAACATGCACCACAGGAATCCAGGCAACCTTATTTTATTACTTTTCTGGGTAATGTTAGACTATGCATGGGGGAAATTTCATCCTGCGTGGGACCTCTTTCCTCTGTAGCAGCATATATTTGATACATAATTGGATTGGGCAAGGAAAGCACAGGAACCACCACACCCAAACATACCAGGAGAATCACACCAAAGCTACGGCCTTTATACTTCCTCTCCCCATCAGTTGGTCTCCCCATCAGTTCTACCCCTAGAATTACATGCAAGCCTATAACATGAGCTTTCTTATATTTGGGGGATTCCTGATATGTAGTGCAAGGCCATTTCCACACTTACTGTAGTTAATCTGCAACAATCACAAATCCTCATGACAGTCTTAAAATGGTTGCACTGGCTGCCAATTTACTACTGAGCCCAATTCAAGGTGTTAATTCTGACTTACAAGGCCATAAACGACTTGTGCCCCAAATATCTAAAGGAAAGCCTTCTCACATACCCGTGCCTTAAGATCTGGAGCTGAGGCAATCCTGGTTGTCCCACTACCTTCAGTAGTGAAATGGGGGGGGCACCCGGGAAAGGGCCTTCTCAGTAATGGCCCCCAGGTTATGGAATAGTCTCCCCCTTGAGGTGCATCATGCCCCTATGTATATATTCAGGAAGGTGGTGAAGATGTACCTTTTTGTCCTGGCCTTTGGCTGATGTGATTATACTTTCCCCCCACTGCAGATACTATTATTTTAATATTTAGGATAGTATTTTAAATAAGCTGAATTTTTAAAGTGTTTTTATGCATATTATTGTTTTTAATATATATTGGTTTGTATATAACAATGGTTTGTTGTTTTAAAGGTTGTTAGCCACCCTGAGACCTTAGGGCATGATAGAAATATAAATAATAACTAAATAAATCTGGATTAAGAAAACTGAGATCTTCAGAATCCTGTCCTTGGGGAATCCGTTCCTTGTAGTTCAAGATCTAAAAGAAGACCCCATACATCTGTACGGGACCTGTAGCACCCAGTGGCAAACGCCATGAGGCTCACATCCTGAGGTGCCATCGTCCATAACATGTAAATGTCTCCGACTGCACCAGAGGTCTATTTCGGTGATTTTTTAAGGAAGCACTATAATGATAGACTTCATTTACAAACATGCAGTCGCCCCCGTTGTGTTTCCCTAGAACGCCCCCTGCGTGGCCCATCTTTAGAAAACACATCTTCCACATGCAGCATAAGTGCCGTCCTCCACAGCCTCATCTCACGGAACTTTCAGGCTCTTTTTTTATGTGCAGAGCAAAAATAGTGATTTTTTAAAAAGTCCTTTGACAACAACAAAAATAACATTCAGTACCTTGCCTTGTTTTTGCTCTGCATATTATCCCAGCATTTGCAATCAATGGAAGAGAACAAATAGTGGTTTCCTTGCCTCATCCAATGATGCCTCACATATGCTGCTGCAGGGGAAAGAGGCTCCACGTAGGATGAAATTTCCCCCATGCATAGTCTAACATTACCCAGAAGGGCTCCTCTGAGAGTCATAAAAGAAGGTTGCCTGAATTCCTGTGGTGCATGTATGTTGTATTTTAAAAATCATTAGGAAGAAAATTGGCTGCAGCTTGGAAATAAAGAAAATCTGCCACATTCCTCAGACAATGAGCCTTTCAGCTTTTAACCTTGTGTGTGTGTTTGTTTTTTGTTCATTCAATTCGTATCAGACTGAATGCAGGAAAATTCATACTGGTTTGAGAAGATCCCCTTCGAACGTGGTAGGATTCATATTCGATACGAACGTTCGATCCCACATGAATGCAAACTAATCGCATACAAATCCCATATGAATGCATATTAATCCCACACGAAGCTTCATACGAATGTATCAAAGGTATTCAAATTTAACTGTCAATCTTTGAATATGCCGACATTCTATTTGAGTTCGAATGTCCAAATTAGTACAAATTCATACAAATTTTGAATGTTGTGAATATTCTGGAAAACCCTACTTGTAGTGCTTTCTAGGGCTTCTTCTGTCCACATTTTGGGGCAGACGAGGGAAGCCCTGCCCATCACCAGTACGTTGTTCCATCTGCCCCAGACAGAACATGAGGCATGTTTGAACTTGGCTTTATTCTGGAATACATCCCAGAATAGGATGCTAGTGTAGGCTACAGCAGGTCTCGAGTGAGACCTGTCAGAGTCTGCATTCGGATGCGGACAAAGGACCCCTATCTCGAGCTATATTCCAGAATACGGCCAAGTGCAAACAGGCCCGTGATCTGAATCCTTTGCTTTCTTAACTGGGTGGGTGGGGGCTATTTCCAGTCTGCACCAAAGCTCCACACACACGTGAGGGCAAATTCACACTTCCTTTCCCATTCGAGGACCAGGTAAGGTGATGTCGCGCACACATGTACTAGCATTAACACCGACAAATGCTGGTACACCCCAACCCTCCAGACACACATCCAGCCACTTACCTTCAGTGCAAACAGTTGTCCCGGTGCCACCATCTTTCTTTGCCAATGCTGGCACCAGCATGCATGCACTGATGCCATCAGATGACCATCCAGCACGTCTTCCAAACCAAAATAAGTGCAAATCAGCCTGCCCAGAGCCTGAATGGCTCCGGCACAGGTAATTCAGGTTTGCTCCACGTGTAGTTGCCTCGTGGAAGGAGCTGTTTCTGATTCCCTTTCTAATGGTACCCAAACCCTGTGAGGGCTCAGAAACAGAGCTGTGATGAGCCCAGGGCAACCTAGCTGACTTTGTGTAGGAAACAAACCAGGAGATACCCAGAGAAGAGTCCAGCACTCTAACCAGACGACCAGGCCAGCGTCCTTATTCTGGAAGGAAGCCCTTTTGAGCCCAGGGAGGCACGCTTAAGACCTCGCTGTAAGTTAAAGATCATAAAATAATACTCAGCCACTCTTTTGTTTCTATGGGCTATCTTAAAATCTACTTCTGTATTCCTTCCTCCTCCTCCTTTTTCTCAGACTGGCATAATGCATTATCTTGACCTTTTCAGTATCATAAATGTTGATTGGGTGGCCATTTCACTGTTTTTTATCTTAATCCCAGAGCCCCATCAGGCGCACACAAAATGACAAAGATATTTCAAAAGTTTAAGATGAAAAATGCCAGAACACTTCTTACGTTAAAAGTGGCGGCAGCACGTTTATGGCTTCCAATTAAAGCCAAGAGCATCTCCTCATAATCCCGCAACAAAACCTTGGTGACGGGAACGAAGGCTCTGAGTCCTGGAAGCAGCAGCCACCCTTGTTTCCCTTGGCCTTCATGGAGTTCACCGGGGCTCAATAAATTAGGAAGCCAATCCATCTGTCAGCACGTCAGGAAGCGTCAAATAAATGTGTTGCCAGTGCCACAGGAACAAAACTTTATAAACTAGACATTTAATGCAAAGGAAACATTTAGGAGGGATTAGTTTAAGCATCATACATAATGTGCCAGGCTTTTAAAAATACTGATATACTGCTCTCCAGGGAAGGATGGTAAAATAAAGAAGAAATGTCAAACGCATTAATCTTGTGTGTTGCCCAAAAAACAAATGGACAGAAAGCGATCCATTTCTATTTCAGCTTTTTCATTATCATCTACATCGATATCATTCAGCTGACAGCCACATGGCTGTGCACAGGGCTTGCTGAGGTCCTCCTTGGAGACTCCAAAGCTGGAGGAAAAGAGGAAGGAGAAATCTGGCTCCAGAGAATAAGAAGAGAGTTGGCTTCTCTACCCCACATTTCTCACCCACTTAAGGGGACTCAAAGTGGCTGACAAGCTTTCTATTCTTCTCCCCACAACAGACACCCTGTGAGATAGGTGAGGCTGTGAGAGCTCAGAAGAGAGCTGTGAGTAGCCCAAAGTCACCCAGCTGGTTTCATGGGGGAGGGCGGAATCAAGTCTGGCTCCCTAACCACTAAACCAGACTGGGAAGGCAGGTTAAGGAATTAACCCAGTAACAGGCATCGTTCCTCTTTTCTATGTAGGGATAGTGAGAGGAATGTTCTGGATTGGTTACTGGGCCCGGTAGAAAGGATTTTAGGAAGGGGAAGGGCCCAGGTGCAGTGGGTGCCAGCCTACATGGATTTCTGTGCTACTGTAGAATAAAAAGGAAGGTGGGGCTGGAAGGGACCAGGGACAGTGAGTGCCCTGTGCTGAAGTTACTGCAGGTCAGCAACCCAGCAGATAACCCATTAATAGGGATGGGAGAATAATATTCACCATGTTTGCAAGTCGTACAAATCTGTACAAATTCCAACATTCGCGGGAAAACGGCAAGGGGCAGTCCCAGCCTCCTTGCTCTTATATCCATTTATATCTTATATCCATTCATTTATTTTACTGTCCTGCTATCTTAAGGTCTTAACTGGTATCATTTCAAATAATATTGTAATTCCAACTTATTTCCAATTTAGCATTATTTTTCTTAAAATACCCAAATATTTCATTTTCTTGATTCCCAAATTTGATCCTGATTTTTTTCTAATTTCCTGTTGTTCTTTAGGATTAGTATTCTAATTTTTAACCTTAAATTGCTCTATAATTATATCCATACTTGCTGTCAACATCAAGGCATTAGCCACAAACAGGTTCACTTTTAGTTCTCTTTCTGTTTTCTTTTGTTTGTTTGTTTGATAACCCCTCTAATCCATATCATTCTACATTTAGTTAGCTAATGGCTATGTTTTGTGCTAATCATAATTTGGATTGCTCCTGAATTAAACTTATTTAATTAATAACTGACTCATTATCTTCATTAGACCTTATATAGGTAACTTTCCAGGCATTATCCTTCCTTCAATTAGCCTTCTATTACAGAGAGAAACATAGCTAGTTCCTGAGCTACGGAGGACACTTATAACCTATATAGTTTTACAACCTATGGTGTTATAAACTATATTACATGGTGGGCTTGTAATATAGTCATTATCATATAAATCTTGTATTATATTTCAGATTCTTTCCTTTAATCCAGTATGATAACATATATTACTTAAATATTTATGATTTACAGAAACAAATGCTTTATATACATCAAGCACCATTTCACAGCACCTGCCCACTTGTCCCTTGACCCGTCTTTACCTGGGAGTGGAGATGTGGCCTAAATCTCATCACAAGCTTCCATGGAAAGATGGGTGCTCTAGTCTAGACAGAGCCCTAATCCTTTTAAAACAGTCATGGTGAATCCTTTTCTCTTCCTTATAACAACAGGAACATTTAAAAGCAGGCTTCTTGTTTCACGATATTAATGTAGACAGAACTCCTTTATCAATGTTTTAATTAACATCAGGTAAGGGAAATACTGCAAAGATTACACGCTGCTATTTTCCCTTGATTTAATATCTGCTTTGGAGACTTTGCCTGCAACTTGGAGCTCAAATTGACTTATCTTGTACATTCTCTCCTAGCACTGCTGCCTCATGTAATTGTCGTTTTTACTGTCTGAAATATTTTAAAACATGCCATTGCTGTCTGTTCTTAAGAAACACAAGGGAGTTTACATGCTTTTGATCAAAGACAGGATCATAACTTCAAAGAAACACCTCGCTAGTAAATAAATATATCGTACAGATGGTGGTGAGGATGGGAATAAAATAAAGGGAATCCCACAATTTTAAATAACCAAAGATTTATCAGAAAAATGACTTTAAATTCACCATTTTATGCTCATCATCTTATTCATGTCTCTTGTTTTTGTTTTAAACCGAGTCTGTCTAATGAGTTAACTGAATTTTGCTCAATAAACTATTGACAAGCAAGCTATGCCATGTCCAGCAGTTCTCTTTTCTCTTAGCTGTCTGTTCCTGAAGGCAGCTCTGGCGAGAGCTGAACACCAGAGAAGTCGCATACAGCAGATTCTAATATTGATCTGATTTTTCCCCCTGAACATGATTTGCATTCTTAGCCTGTTCTGAACACTTCTGCCTCCATGGGGCATAATTTACATTTGTTACGTTTCACTGTTTCATCTGAAAGTGATCCTGGGGAAAAAAATTCTCTCTAATCTTTGTTGAGCAGGTCATCTGGGAATAACTGGAATAACTCTTTGACGGTGCTTAAGGAAAGAAGACTTTAAACAAGTCGGCCAAAACTCTAGAAGTTTTAAAGCCCTTTATTTATTGATAGGAAAAGAGGGGAAAATTCTTTCCCCTTTCTAAAGGAAGCTCTAAGGAAACCAATTATGAGATAACATCCTATCTCTGAAACCTAACAACAACCTTGTTATACTGGGATGCAAAGACGTGATATGACAAAACTCAGAGGAAAGAATGGCAAAGCTTTCTTCTTCTTCTCACCGTAGCATTGCTCATTGCTGAAGGGGTGAACTACTGATCAGCATTATATGGATGGATGGACGGACAGACGGATGGATGGATGAAGTGACATCACCTCTTGATCAATATTGGATCCTTTTGCAGCTGAACCCATTTTGCTCCTCCGCAATCTTTAATGGAAATTAGGGAATATTTGCATGAATATTCAAAATTCATACAAATTTGGCCAAATTCGGACTTTCACATTCGAATCTAATGTTAGCACATTTAAATAGTGACATTTGAATTCGGATCAAATATTTTAATACATTTTTATGAAGCTTCGTATGAAGTTTCATATGGGATTCGTATGGGATTGAACACTTGTATCAAAAATGAATCCTACCACATTTGAAGGAGATCAATTCAAATGAATACAAATTTTCTTGCATTTGGTTTGATATGATTCAATATGAATCAAATACAAAAAAAATGTGCATTTCCTCAATGGAAATGGATGCCAATAGTGAACCAACCTCACCAATCTCTGGCATTCACCACGATTCACTTTTCAGCAGCTAAACCACCATTCAGGTGTGACTACTTGTGGAAGAAGCCTGAGGCCCTTCTGCACTGAGCTTATTCCAGATTATACCTTGGAATAGGGACAAGCCATCTGCATGCTAGTGCAGACTAGGGCAGGTTCTCGCTGGGTCCTACCATACTTGGCACCAGCCTGTGGGTGGCAGGTCCCTATTCTGAGATATAATCTGCAAGAAGGTCCAGTGCAGAAAGGGCCTTAAAAATGACCCAGAGGGAATTTGCTGCCAGAAGAGGTGGTAACAGCTACTGGCCTAGATGGCTTTAAGGAAGAGTTAGACAGATTTATGGATGACAGATGTATCAATGGTTATTAGAATGAATGCCCAAGTACATCTTTCAGGCTGGGGAAACAAGGAGGATGCCTCTGAGGCCATTTGCTGGTATTCAAGAGCAGGAGGTTTGCTCTTGTCTCTGCCTGAGATGCCCAGAAGCAACTGGTGGGCCACTGTGTGAGACAGGATGCTGGACTAGATGGGCTGTGGCCTGATCCAGCAGGGCTCCTCTTATGTTCTAAACTGGAGCAGGGCGAGAATTGGCTATGTGTACATCCCTCATACCTATATGTATAAATACTAGCTTCTTTCTTTTATGGTTTTTTTGCATTTTAATTATATTATATTTAGAAACGAGATAGAACATACTGCAAAATACTTCTGGAAACAGGTTGAATGGGAATGAACTGCACATCCCACTGGCGGCTCTAAAGTTCAATAGCATTTCAGTTGTTTTCATGACACCTTTTTGTTGCTGTTGTTCTTGCTCTTCAGTCTGCTCCAACAAGTCCTAAGGCTAGACGGGTAGGAGTTAAAAGCACATCTACTGCTCTTCAAAGCATTATGCTAAGCACCATCACGGCATACAAAAGCTGTTAATCTTTCTGGCAAGGTCTTTGCTGAGGTCGCAGAAATCAATGTACAACATTCTGCTCCCTTTGATGTAGTACACCTTCCTATGCTTTATTTTTGTTCTTCCAGAGGAATAAATGCATAGGTGGTCTTTCTGTGTATAGAAACATCACCACGATCCAAACTCTAGGAATTCCTCAGGCCACTGAAATCAAGAAGTGAGGTGTAAATGTTCTGAGTGGACGTGTGGGTCAGCGGCAACCATGCACTCTTGCGTAATCAGTCCTCCAGCCTATTCAAACTCAGCAAATGAGGACATTTTCTCTCCTTTCCCAACTTTCTTTCCCATCTAATGTACATTTCTGTGAACAGAGCATTTGACGGAGGCCAGCAGGATATAGGAGAAACTGCAGGACAGGCATGCTCCACGCTGTTGCTGTGGTGACCAGTGACACTGTGTGCGACCACACCTGTGCTACTTGCCAAACATTCTATTCACCTAGAAGAGGTGCAAATTGAGCAAACTGATACAGGTATTT
This sequence comes from Aspidoscelis tigris stejnegeri, assembly GCA_023333525.1. Taxonomy (NCBI): domain Eukaryota; kingdom Metazoa; phylum Chordata; class Lepidosauria; order Squamata; family Teiidae; genus Aspidoscelis; species Aspidoscelis tigris. Next base: position 338,943 of record JALMGA010000013.1, on the reverse strand, counting down.
GGGGCACTAACAATCTGGCAGACACAGAGCTGCTTCTGGCATAGGAACGGCTCCACGCAGTGGGAATGGCACGGTCCCTCCAAATCCCCTGGCCGCTATAAGCCAGGAGACTCAGTTTCATGCAGGTATTCATTTGCAGTCTTGGAGAAGTTTAATTTTGGAGGGACTTTTTATGAAATATATATATGGGAAAGCCCAGGCAAAGATCTTAATAAATAGGCACCAGGCTGAGATGGGGGGTTCCATCTCCCCTTCCATTTGCTCTCATTATGGCATTAGCTTATGTGGCAAAGAGTCCCCAGATAGTATGGAGATAAAATTGGAACACAGGAGACCACCAAGAATTTATTCACAGGTGGCACTGCAATAGTCACAGAAGACCCCTTAAAAACTGCACAGAGGCTTCTGTCTCTTCTGAAATCATTTTATTTATATTCAGGTCTACAAACAAATCATACAAAATATGAAATGCTATTCAAAAACATTTCCCCAGGCGTTCCATTGAGAACACAAAAGAAAACCAAATTCACAATAGAATATAAATCATTCAAATACCTTTTTTGAGTTTTTATGAGTTTGAACTTCTACCAAATTTGGGTCTAACTCTAATAATTTTACTGGTGAGGAAAAGAACAACATCAGAGCAGCATTCATCCAGCCCTGATCTGTCCTCAAGGTTACCTGTTGCAGAAACTAATGGAGGCAATTCTTACTAAGAAGAAGTTGACTTTTATCACCCATTTAAGGGGACGCAAAACAGCCAACAAAGCTTTCTGTTCTTCCCCCACCACAGACACCCTGTGAGGTAGGTGGGACTGTGAGAGCTCAGAAGAAAGCTGTGACTCTCCCAAGGTCACCCAGCTGGCTTTGTGGAGGAGGGTGGAATCAAACCCGGTATTCCCAGATAAGAGTCCGAGTCTTTAACCACCAGACTAAACTGGTTCCCTGCTCCAGGTTCATGACACCACCTGCTACATGGCTTAACACATAACCAGGTAGGTAGAGATACTTCCTGCATTGAGGTGCTGTAGACCTGCATCTACAGATCTAATGATCCAGATCATGGGGAGGTGAGGGCTGGATTAGAGCTTCCCCACCCTCTGATGCCTAGAAGGGACAGATCCTAGCCTCAGGCTGTGGGCGGCTGATCACCTGCAGCATGCGTTGGCACACCACGACCGAGTTACAGCCTCCTAGTACACAGGCAGGCCGTCTGCACACCCCTGTGATCTTGAGTACAGCCCTCAGGCCTGATTTTAGACCTGATTTTTCAGGCCTACAGTAGATCCAGATCTGGCTCCATCTCGTGCAGAGAGATCTGGCCAAAGAGGGGCAGGGCATCCTTGACCCAGATTAACATGTGGATCAGGAGGCCCTTGATCTAGACCAAATCAATATTGCAGAAAGGGCTAGAGTCTCATCTTTTTAACTTACTCTATAGTATAATAGGAATATCTACCAGATTGCAGCAAGTTTACTTTGTAGTCTGAAGGCAATAACGTTGTGTATGCATCACTTTTCCACAAGCTATTCCTTGAAGAACCCATATTTTCCTTCCCTGCCCCACAGGGATCTTGAAACCGCCTAAGGATGGGCATGAATATTCGTAACATTCAAAATTTGTATGAATTTGTATGAATTCAAACATTCACATTCAAATCAAACGTTGGCACATTCAAAAACTGACTTTCGAATTCAAATTGTTTTGATAAACTAGTATAAAGCTTTGTATGAAGCTCCGCATGGGATTCGTATGCTATTCATATGCATTTGTATGGGAGTCGTATCAAAGACGAATCCTACCACATCCGGTGGGGATCTGATTTGAACGAGTACGAAGTTTCCTGCATTGAATGTGATACAAATCAAATACAAAAGAAATCTGCACTCCCCACACCCGACCTACCGCCAGCACCATCTGCAGCAACCAATAATCCAATTACGCCATGGCTGTTGCAACTTGTTAGTGATGTGCTATTTGTGTCGTAGGAGAAGACTCCAGAATTTTACACAGAGCTGAGTCTCATGTGGCAGCATGTCCAGCCTTGTGTCAAGTCACGGCTTGGTCAAGTATTAAAGTTTCAGGGATTTCTACCCATTCTTGGAATCAGTTTTGACACAGAATGTGCAGTCTTCTCACTTCAAGACTACCAGATGCTCAAAGTGCTCTTATCAATGCTTTTCGAAGCCCTGATGTTGGGAAGGCATCCGTGATCCTTGTGAAGCTGCTTTTACCCTCACACTCCCACCCTCACTTGCGCTTCCCATTGCTTTGAAAGTATTTCCTGTCTGAGAAGAAAAAGGGAAAGCACAAGCGCCTGAAGTTATTATGTGGATATTAGGTAGAAAATAGCAATTCCATTTTTCTTATTTACTGATCTTTCTGCACTACATCTGAGCCAAGGCTTTGTAAATGGCTTATGCAACAATATTAACATTGTTAAAAAGCTAAACTACATAGAACCAAGCAGAAAATGACACAGTGTATAGAAAAGGGTCTGCGCTGCCTGAGCACCTGGGCTGTAGGGCTATCTTTGAAGCGGGGCCATCTTTGAAGACGGCTTGGAACTGCTGACCGGGACAGCTGGCCGGAGGCAAATCACACCAGTCTTAAAAGAGCTGCATTCGCTGCCAATTCACTATTGAGCCCAATTCAAGGTGTTAACTTTGACTTATAAGGCCCCAAATGCCTTGGGCCCCACGTATCTAAAGGAACGCCTTCTTCCATATTGACCTGCCAGTGCCCTAAGATCTGTCCCGCCACCCTCAGTAGTAAAAGGGGTGGGCATCCAGGAGAGGGCCTTCTCAGTGATGGCCCCCGTTCTATGGAATAATCTCCACTTCTTCACTGTATATCTTCAGGAAGGCCGTGAAGATGCGCCTTTTTGCCCTGGCCTTTGGTTAAATGGGAATATACTTTTTCTTCCCACTTTTCAGACACTCTTATAAATCCTGATCTTGTCTGTTTAAATATATGTCTGATTCTAAGTGTTGTTACCCGCCCTGAGACCTTCAGGTTCAGAGTGGGATAGAAATGCAAATAATAAAAAAATTAAAAAGATAAACAGTCCCTCCAGGCTTCATTCAACCTCATTTTTATGAACTGGCAAAACTTTCCATTTGGCTTCAGTATCTGTTTACTGAGGTTGCAGGCAGTTTTTATTTCTTTCCATTTGGGTTGTCTGGAGCTTAGATTTATGCCATTTGGAGCAACTGTTCACAAGGAAGCCTAAGTGGCCTTTTTCTCCACAGTTCCTACGTCACGTCCTCCATTTCAAGGGGCAAAAGCACCATCCTGGCATCCAACTCAAAATGCACGCTGAGAATACTTTCTCATTCTTGCTTGACATGCAATCAAATGGTATTTGAGCAGTTAGCATTCCTTTTTCCACCCATACCTACCCAGTATTACATTTCTTCTACAGATAATTTGTAATATTTACCAAACATATATATATGAATGCTTTGTAAGCAGTTATTTGTCATTTTCTGTTCAATGTACTTACTCAGTATGGTCTCATTGTTTCTTCTTCTTCTGAAGATGCTGAGAAGATGCAAAAAGCTGCCAATTAAATTGTCTTATCAAATGTGTGCAGGCTATTAAGTAGGCCAGTTGTAAAAAGAAAAGATTAGTAGCTTTGAATGTATAGAAGCAGCACCTAAACATACCGGTGAAAGCTCATTCTGTTGAACAAGTTCTTTAATCTTTAGAAGGCTTAACAAAATCCATTAGGGAATTTAGCGGTCATAAATAAACTAGTGTAACGCATCTTCTCTGGGTGACTCTGCTGCATTTCCAGGACAGTGAAAAATATTATTTACTCAAAATGACAGAAGCCAATTCGGGCAAGTCATTTCATGGATACCGTCCCACTAATGCATTAGGCAAAAGGTAAAAACGCCTTCTATTTCATCAGTTTTCTCAGCAAAAATATCAGAGCAGAAGTGTGCCAAGACCTTGTAGGCCCATTGGCTCCCAGAACTAGGGATGGGCACAAATGTGTGCTTTTTTTCTGTGTGTTCAATTCGTATCAAATCAAATAGAAAAAATAATAATATTCATTTGAATAGATCCCTTTCGAATGGTGGTGGGATTCAAACTTAATCTGAATGTTTTATCCAAATCCAATTCGAATTCCTACTCCGAATCCCCTATGTAGCCCCAACATGTCAAATCAGCTCTCAATCCACTCTGGATCCATTGCAGATGTGACTAGGACAGCTGCTCCACATTTGGTAATGCTGCTTTCCCACCCACCCCAGGGTTCACGAACGAAGCAAAGCGTCATACAATTCAATTACTATTTGCACGTCAGTCTTCAAACGCCGCCAACGTTCGATTTGAATTCAAACGTCTGAATTCGGACAAATCCATACAGGTTTCAGATGTGACAAATCTTCTTGCACGTCCCTCCCCAGACCCCTCCGGTGTGCAATTAGGACCGCTCTGGTACAGCTCTGGTAGGGAATATCTGCACCGGAGCTTTGCTCATTGCATTCCAGAGGCCCAAATGCAAATTCAGCCTGTTCTCCATTGATGCTGCCTTCAGAGACTTCCTCTCCAACCCCGATTCCCTCAAATCCCCTATTCCAAACCTTGTTAACTTAATTATGTTCAATCACATTTTTTTATTGAATGAACCATTTTGGTACTTGCCTTAAACGACCTGACGGATGCTTCCAAATGAGTACTGTGCTGTACGTTGGGAATGTTCTGTTTGATGATATGGTTATTTGTTTGTATGCTTTCGCTATAGTTTGTTCTTGTTGTCTGCTAAAATAAAATTAAAAGTTAAAAAAGACAAATAGCACAACTGCACTGCTCCACATAATTTCTTTTTGAGAAGGGAGGCAAAGGTGCTGGGGAAAGATGGAAGGCAGGCAGGCAGGCAGGCAGGGAAGAGGCCTTGAGAGTTCTCCGTTTGGTTATGTGAAGCAAGCAGACAAGTGGCTAAGATGGAGAGAAAGAAGCATGATATTTAGCAGAATGAAGGGTATAAGGCAAACCGATGCTTCTGTATATATGTTTGTTTGAGTGAGTCAGCTTCTCACGAAAAGGAGATTGGCATGTTGCCAACAAATCAATAAAGAATGAACTTCAGCGTGTTTTCTCTTTTATTCCTGTTGATATCTATATAAGTAGTCAAAGAAGGCCTTTTCCCAGTTCTGGAATGCATCTCTGATAGCTGTTTGAAATAAGAACAGAATTATGACAAGCATTTGTCATAGTCATTTTCCTCTTTTAATATTATTTTGGTGTAATTCAGGATAACTACACGCTAATTCTCTTAGGTATACCAGAAAGAGGATTGTCAGAATCCTCCTGGAGGGAAAAAAGCATTCAGATAAAAGTTTTTATTGCCAAGCGTCTCGGAAGGAACTCGCTTAATCTCACATCTCAATCAACTGCCCCCTCCAAAGACCCCTGAGAAAGGCTGGCGACAGACCTATCTGATCAACTTGTTAGAAATCCTTTTCATCAATTCTGTGATGAACAACAGACACTTACAGAGAAAATAATGAACCTGCAGGCACAGTAATAAGTATTAAATGGAAAATCTGAAAAGAAAAAAAATCATTAGTTCAGGGAAGCTTTTACAGGATCAATTGGCTAGCCACCAGATCCAATGCAGTCTTGCTCAGATGTAACTTTCATTGGATTCCATGGGGGCCTCTTGTAAGTCTGCAAAAGGTTGACAGCCGACGCTTGAAAACATTGTGGGAGAAAACTGCATTGGTTCATAATTCACATTACGTGTTATCCTGAAGTCGTTTAAATTATTTTTTATTCTCTCTTTCTCACCTGAAACATATTAATGCTTTATGCACAATGCCGTGAATTGCTCAGTTAAGTTCAGTCTTCTGGTATGCAAACAAAGATGGATGCCGTCCGGTGACTGAACAAAGCACACGCAATAAGTATGAACTAACTCTGCCAGGAAAGGTGCAGTGAAGGAGCATGTGATGGGAGTCAGCCTTTTGTTTTAAAAGAATCTAGCATGAAGAAGTCCCCCATAAATTGGGCCAACCAACCACTTTCAGACTGACAGTCCACCTTGCAGTTTACGTCAACCCCCAGGCTGAGTGGCGTGGCTCAAGGGTCCACTGGAAGTGTGAACAGTGCCTTAGAAAGATTCTGCACTAGCCGGTACACCAGGCTAACAGGCATGCTAGTCCTCTAGTTCTTTGTCAACGGAAACAGGAAGGAAAGGACAATAGTGGATAGAAGACCAAGAGTTTGACTGGGCAAAGCCACAGGATCCAAGTTTTCAGTATTTCTCCTAACAAGGCACAACTAACAAGATCGCCACTAGGAAGGCTGATAGTAAACCCGCCGCAGCACTTGAAATGCCGTTTCTCCTAGGAGTTCATCATCTAAATTTAGATGGAAGAGGGTGGTCAATGATTCAAGGATATAAAGGGGCAAGTGATTCGTGCAAACACTCATGTGCCCAAATGTCTTTTTGTATTTGATTCATATTGAATTGAATGCAAGACAATTATTCGTTCAAATAGATCCCCTTCAAATGAGGTAGGATTCGTATTCAATACGAATGTTCAATCCCATATGAATCCCAAACACGTTCCCTACAAATCCCATGCAAAGCTTCACATGAATGCATTGAATCATTCAATTCAAATTCAAATGTCAACTTCAAATGTGCCAACATTCAATACGAATATGAATGTCTGAACTCATATGAATTCATACAAATTTTGAATGTTATGAATATTCGTGCACATCCCTAGTGCAGCTGCATTTATTTGGCCCAGCAACAGCTACAGAAGGGACCGTGAGCTTGAACTAACCAAATATTAAATTTCATTGCTCCCGCAAAGACACCCTGCCAACAGGACTGTCTGCAGGTGACGTTCAGTAATGTCAGCCTCTTTGGCACATTTTAAATTAAGGCAGAGCTGGAAGCTGCTTTGCCACTGCTAACGAGCCCCACATTGTTCGTGAGACCTAATTATTAAAACGAAACAAAACAGCAATGCCATTTATTCATAGTGGTTTGTTTGTAGGTGCCAGGGACCACCTGTGACGCTGTTAAATGGGGCAAACATTGACCTCCCAGTCTCTGCACCAGCTGTCGGCAGACCTGTGCAGGAGAGCGACATCTTAAGATAGCCATTGCAGATCAAAAATAACTGAATCTCATGTCAGTCTCTTCAATTAAAGAACTAAATAATGACCACAGATTATCTCCTCTTACTCAGGACTCATTATCAACTCACAAGAATTCTCTCCCACCTGTCAACATTATGCACTGTAAAAAAAGACTTGCCAAACTTCCCACCACATTAGGGCACCAGCATGAGAAAGGCTTCCCAGTTTGTTTGTTCTCATCAGGAATAATGAGGTACAAACTCGGTTCTGTCACCCGAGACTGAGGAGGCCCTTTCCGCACTGGGACTTATTCCAGATTGTATCTGGATCTGCCATTTTCTCTGCAAATCTTTTAGCTAAAATTCTGCATTGTTGCCTCTGTTTTCTTATACCAAGTTGCTTTGGATATGAGATTCCCCTCTGGTTGCCACTTCCATGGTTTTCCAGAGCATATAAGTATTTATATTTGACTGATTGTTGTTTGGGGCAATAAAAAGCTTTAAATTTTTAGTTTGCTATTATTCAGTATCTGCATTAGAAAATTCCACACTCTCGGCTGTGGTCACACTTAAGGTTTAATCCAGCTTCAGTTCCCTTTCAGAATTATTCAGCCATCTTTCTGTTCTGCCCACATTACTTCATATATAGGAGAAGGCTGTAAGGAAGAAAAAAATGGAAGAAAACGCAGCAAAGTAATTTCTCATTTTTAAACTATAATAATAACAATAGACGAGCCAAGCCCACGTAGAGGACAATGTTTGCTTTTCACTTGTCAGGCTTACAGAAGCTGCGTAAGCCATCACGGAGCAGCTACTGCTGTGTGCTCCCATTACTGCCTCTCCAAGTACTCACTTATCAAGGCAGTGGCCTATTCTGGTACCACGATGCGTTGAAAGCAGAAACTGTAATTAAAACATTTATTAAGCAAAACAGATCCCTGGCTCCCACATGCACTGTAAGAGTGTGAGGCGTGGGGGAAAGGGCTCAGCCTTCTTTTAAGAAGCATCACAGCCCCAGGCAGACAATTTATGTATGTGCTTGGGCAACTGAAGAAATGAAGGATGCATAGTAACCTCACCCCTCCCCTGCGCCTTGGTCCCTCTGGCTTCATTTATTTTATAATGTACTAAGTGAAGCGTTTGGTTTTTGTAGCATTTCTAATTTTCTAAACCCGTTCTTAGATTTTATAGCATCCTGAATGGTGTTTGAAGAGTCCTTAAGAATTCAGAACCATCCCTGGCGGAACAAACATCTAAGTTCAGCAATTACGCACTAAGATATTTCAGGTTATGATTATGCACAGTGCCTCTCAGTCCCATAGAAATAAACCTTTTATTGTTGTTTGTAATGTGCTCTTTTAGAATGAAGCTCAAAAAAACTCCATGTGTGCCTTCAGGCATAACTGCAGAGTTTAAAAAGTTTCATGACTTCTTTGGCGAAAGGAGCAGAACGCAGCTTATGGTTTTTCTCTGTATTTGTAGCTGCAAACAAGGTTATAAGGTTGAGTGACCCTTCTTCTTGCTTAGTAGTTCAATTAATCCCAGGTAGCCATTACAATCAGCTTCAGGTCCAGTTTACCTTGAGCATTCGTAGGCTGGATCCACAAAGCCAAAAGGTTCACATCAGAAGTTTCAGGTTCAGACTGAACACCCTGCCTGCCTATTAATTTGAACTGAACAAAACGTGCTCTAAGGAACCTACTGAGCAGAGTCTGTTTGATTCAAATTCATAAAACAGCAAAAAGTGAGATTGTATCTCCTTGGGAATATGGCTCTGAGTTTTAGGAATGCTGCACCTTTGTTTATTTTAGATGGTTTTTGACCTTGGCATGGATATATGTACTCTGGTCTACAACCAAAAATAAAGTCAATACGTGTGTGCTGTATGGTTGAACTAAAGGAACATCCATCTGTCACAGCCTTCTGTTGTGGTTGGGGTAGGTTTCATCTCCATTTTGCCCCCTCTCTCACACACAATGGGGGCAACAACTGTCTGGAATGTTCTCAATGAATTGTCTATGCATTTGAATGACCCCATTAAAGCCTGGAGGAGCTCAGTGGTTATTTTCTGTACACCTTGTTTTGACTGAGTTTTCAATATAATTGCTGTGTTTTAATAAAGTTTGGGTTCTGTTTTTGAAGGATCTTTTCTTTGGAAGCCTCTTTTTGCCTTATGTCTTTCCTTTGGACTAGGGATGTACATGAATGTTTTGTGGGTTTTTTGCATTCAAATTCGTGATGAATTGAACGTCAAAACATTCTATTTGATTTGAATGTTTAGAATCCGAATGGAACAAAAAACCATTCAAATCCAATACATTCAAATCTATTTGTTTGAACGTCAGATTTAGATTTGAAAATACTAACATTGACAATATTCATATGTGTTATACTCATCCCGTTTTATCCCGTATGCATCCTGTTTTTGTTCCTTATTATAAGTGCAAATGTGTACAGGTACGTATGATATTCGTACAGACACATATGTAATACATAAGTATCTGTACATTCGAATGATTCAAAAGAATGTTTTGGAACAATTGAAATCGGTTTGAACATTTAAATTCGAATGTGAAGACATTCTATTCAAATTCGAATGTCCACGTTCGGTCGAATTTAATCGAATTTCAAAAGTTTAGAACATATGTGCTAATTCTCCATTTTTAAAGTCATTCAGCTAAATGGTTCCACTGGAGATTTTGTGTCTGGAAAAGAGGTTCCTCCTGCCAACCAGTAAATCCCCTGTACACAATTTCTAACAGTAGGTTACATTTACTGTTCACTGGGACTTTGGGCCTCTTGCGTCTGTTCCCACAATGGTGAGGGTGAGGGTGAGGGTGATGAAAATAAAAATAAAAAGCTGTTGGTTTGTACGGCTAAGCAAGACAAAAAAAATCAGTTTTGGTTCTTCTGCTTGATTTTTTAAAATCATTTTTCTTCCTTTTGAATGGACATAATCCTGCTCAATAAGGACTTTCGTTGTTTGATTCTGTGTGCACTGCCATGACAGTGGAGGATTTCTTGAGTTTCCCCCAAGAGCAGACTAACGTATACAAATACCACTATTTTTCCTGTCTGGTTTTTCTCACCATAAATGAATGCAGCCTAGTTTAAAGTATGCAGTAGATGGTTACACAGATGGCATGCGCTGACATTCATAATTATCAAATGCAAAAGTAAACACAAACCATTCAAATGTAAATTCAGGTAACACTAATGCCACTGGAGTGCCATTGGAATTGCAATTTGAATATTAATTCAATTCAAATGCAAATTCATTCTATTCAGGTGAACAGAAATCCATTCAGAATCAGTTGCCCTTCAGTTTTTTCATTTATCACTGTTTGTCAGGAGAATTTGGCTTGTGTCCTTAATATTTCTTCTTCCCAGGGTCTTCTGCAAGAGTGGTGCATGCCAAAATAACATGAGGCGTTTTTGCACACGGGGTTTTCGAACGTGTGCAAGACAGCCTCGAACGCGGCACACGCATTGCCGCAGCGGGGCTAGCGCTCCGACGTGTCCGGAGCTGTCTTGCGCGCATTTGAGATGTAGAGCACTTTAAAGTGCTCTACATCCTTTCCCGCGCAGACGAAGCGCCCGCAGCCATTCGGGGAGAGAAGCATTCGCTCATGTTTCTCTCTCCCTGACAGCCGCGGGCTCCCCTCCCCGGCCGGCGCTGGCTGACAATCAGCTGATTGCCTGCCTTGCCGGCTGCGGGAGCCTCGGCAGCCATCTCCCCGCCCCTTGCCGGCGTTTGCCGGCCATGGCACTTCAGAATGCTTTGAGCATTCACACACAGGTGCACCGGAATGCGTTTACACGCGTTCCTGCGCTCCTATGTGTGAATGGTCAAAGCGTCCTGAAGTGTCTTAGGCTTCCCGTCCTACACCCATTCCAAATGGAATGGATGTAGTGCGAAAATGCCTGTGCTCTACAACCTTACCAGTCCTTACCTCAACTTGCCTACAAGCATCCAGCTGGTGACCATTCGCACCTCTGCTGGGTGGGGAGGTCATTGGAGCCGCTGCACAGGCACCTGGGCAGCTGCACTGGCTTCCTGACACCACTGTGACTGCACACAGCATCAGTGTCTTCACAGCAACAGAGCTGGTGCATGCACAGTCATGGAGGGCGCCACACACAAGATAGCGATGCCCAGAAGAGGACCGTTTGGTGATGGAAAATAGGGCAAGTGTTTGATCACGCCTGGGATAGGCTAAAGTTGACTAAAAATCACAACTTTAGTTGATTGCACTCCTTTCCTTTCCTGTAGGCCAGTTTGGTCTAGTGGTTAGGAAGCCAGACTGGCTAGTCACAGCTCTCTTCTGAGCTCTCACAGCCCCACCCACCTCACAGGGTGTTCTGTTGTGAGAAGAAGAGAAGGTTTGTCAGCCACTTTGATTCCCCTTAACAGGGTAGGAAAGCCAACTCTCCTCCTCCTCCTCCTCCTCCTTCTTTGGTTGTCTTTGGTTGAATGCTGCTGAGATTTCAAAGGAAGTTCACAAACCAGCTTCCAAGGGGAGGAGGACCTTCGGCTCTACCCACCTGTGCTGGTCGCCCCTGGATAGCCGAGGTCTTTTCACCAGGTCTGAGGCTGCTACTCCCTTTCTTTAAGAGACCATTTCCAACCCGAGTTGTTCAGACATTTCTTTGTTCTAAAGAAAGAGAGAGGGGAGTGAAGGCATCTCATAAACATATGGCTTGCTTTGTATAGAACAATGAATCTCTGGTGTCACGCTAATTAAAAAGACATGATTACATTACTTCCCTAAGGGCTCATTTTATCAATTTTTTTTAGAATTATAGCACAATGATTAATTTACACCCATTTTTAATCCCTTAGTATTTAATGAAGCTGAGGAACTTAGGAACCCGTGTTTATCATTTAGGGCTGAATAAGTGTGTTACCTTTGGAAGAAAGTTGAAGCAGCAGTTCCAATAGTGGATGACGGAATGCGGTCAAAGGTGATCAGATACATGTTTATGGTCATCTTCGGGGTGAATTTGAAGCACGAGGGACAGGCTGCAAATAGAAAAATTTCCCTTCTCCATCTCCAAGCCTGTAATTATGCGACCCTTCCAAAGACAAAAGAGAGCAACTCGCAGGTTGGTTTGCTAATGGACATGGCTGCCGTGGATAGCTGATCAGGTTGCAGGCAGGAGAATTCCCAGGGGCTGAGGATACCAACTGGCTGTTCTTCATGAGGAAAATCACACACGCTTTGCGTCAAGGATAGCAGCCATTTAACAAGCTATCTGGTTTCCCAGGTCTATAAGAACAGTCAAGTTATGGCCTTAAACTGTAATACGGGGATGTGTGTGATTTTATTTATTTTGTATTCATATTCATTCAAATAGAACCCCTTCTAAAATGACAGGATTCGAATCCAATGCAAATGTTCAATAAAAATTCGATTTGAATACCCATTACGAACTCCATAGAAATCCATAAGGAAACTTTGTAAGAATGTACCTAAATATTTTATTCTAACCCAGTGGTGAATCAGTTATAGATTGTGTATTGCATTGTGGGTAACCAGCTGTATTGTGGGTAAGCTCGGAGCCCCATATTTGGGTAAACAGCTTTGGAAGACCTTTTTATGGTGTGCCATTTGTGCTGAAGCAGTTTTACAAATCCCAGTATGATCATACCCAAAGACTTTAACTATCCTCAAAATAAAGAAGGAATCTTTGGGGTTCTGACCCCCTTTTGAGGGGGGCAGCTCTGCAAGTTCTGTGACAGAGAAGCAGAACTATAAGTTGGAAGTAATATTATCCACACCCAGTGTTAGGATGCTACATTTAGTCCAACTTTACTTAATTGTTTGTCTTAGCCTAGACTTTTAGGGTGTTTCCACACAGGCCCTTTAACACCCATTAAGCACGGATAGGGACACGCGCGTCCGCATTTATGTGTCTTTTTAGCACAGTTCCAGCCACGCGTGTCCGCATTGCACGCACCTCTTTAATGCGGATTTCGGCGGCAAAACCGGTTTGGCGCCGCTGCGTCTGCATTAGAGGGGGCTATTAAGCACACTTCCGGTAGGTGCGTCCGCACCTACCCGTGCTTAATCCGTGCTTAATGGGTGTTAGTTACACACCACATCTCAAGTGGTTTTGTGCTGTGAAAACACATCCATTTAGGATGCGTCCACACGGCGCAAGTGTAACTAACGAGGACCCTCCCCCCGCCCGCCATGATTGGCTCACCAGAGCCAAGCATGGCGAGCCGGGGGGCCTCGCTGCCGCGGATTGCCCTCGCCCCAGAAGCGGCGGATCGCCGCTTCTGGGGCCAGGGCAAGCTTCCAAAAAGCCCACCCTAGCCCAACCCGCTGGGCCCACGGCGAAACCCCTCCTTACCTCTCCGTGGTCATCTTCGTTGTGAGGGTCTTCGCCCAGGATGCAGTGCGCCTGCGTCCTGCGCATCTCCTGGGTGGCTGGGGCTGCCAGTAGCAGCCCTCGCCCTCAGGAGCAATCTGAGCAGGCGCGTTGCCCTTAGTAGCCATTTTCCCATGTCCCTGGTTTACGTCTGAACTATTTGTACATTCGTGTTTGTACAAATGTTATTGTTCAAATGCCGCAACACTCAATTCGTGTGAATGTCCGAATGCAGACAAAATCAGGTGAATGACGAATGCTACGAATATTTGTGCACATCCTTAAAAGGGACACGGTTATGCTTATGAAATATGTATGTATGTACATAGTACGTGGAAGTGCATGCAAAAATAAACATTTTAGATTGAAAGACATCTAAGAATACCTATTTTAGGGCAAAACATACTCCAAAAATACATTATTCCTTTTTAGAAGTGAATAATGCCACCAAAGTGGATGAAGGAAATCTGTGAATGAGTCCACAGAGTGGAGCAAAACTATGGTGCTTTGTCAGTCAGGTTCTTTGATCTTAACCCTCAGGGTAGAGCGATCCGCATCTTGTTGCTGAAGTGCGAAGTCACTCTCCAGACTCTGCGCTTGCTTTGTTTGGCTCAGCTGATGATCAGCGCCACCAAATCCTTCCCCGCCTCCTGGATGTCCTTTCTTCCCCCCTCACAAGCCCAGCATCACTTGTCTTCAATGGCCCTCCTTCCGAATCCTGGCCCTGGACTGTTCTGTGTCACAAAAGTGCCGCTCGGTTTCCTTGCTGGGCTCGGGCATGTTGCAGCAGCTCCTGCTAAGGATAGATAATTAATCCGCAGGCAGATCCCTCCTTGCAAAGGAGGTGGGAAGAAATGGCCTTATTTACTTGGACTCCCCACAATTACACTCATTTTCTAAATATTTTTGAAAAATTGATTGGCCTGTCATGTTTCCACTTCACACGGCAGAATATGATTACGGTATGATTAAGAGGCCCATTTTTATTTGACAGTGAAGTGCGCAGTCTGAAGAGAGGGCTAATTATGGGCTCCGTTTCTTGGAGAGCTTAAATATAACGCGTCGAATGCTGTGACAGGGGCTTCATTGTAAGCCCTTTTAATTGCTGTCTCAATGAGCAACATGTAATTAGTGGGGTGGGTGGGCGCGTATGTGTTCCTGAAAGGGATTCACTCGATTCTTCTCTCTTCCCCCCCCCTTGCTTTCTCAATATAAAAAGTTGAGTGGTGAGATACCCCAAGGCCTGTTGCAGCTTTGCCTGGGTCACTATTGCTGAATTGAGCAGAGCATCAGTTACGCCCAGGGCCAGGCCACTGCAGACTCAAACAAGGGCAGCTGGGCCTAGGCCCGGTGGACGCCTCCTCTCCTTGTCCGTTCCCCACTTTTAATGCCTCAGACATTAGGCAGATTCTTGATAAGGGAGACCAATGCAGCGAGAAGGACCAAAGAGTGGGAATTAAACATGAATGTTATCCATTGTTGGTACACTACCCTTCTTCAGATGTCATATATGAATCCGACATCATGGTTGATTTGTTGGCATTTGCGTGGAGACCAGGGGACATATGTGCATTTATGGCAGATGTGTCCAGAAGTTGACAAGTTTTGGGTCACGGTGTTGGATTTTGCCTTTTGCAGATTTATAGGAGACAACAACACTTGGAAGAATATGTTGTGAATCGACTATTGTAGGCAGTGATTCTGGTCACAGCGGCAGGATGGAAGGACAAGACCAGACGGACGGTGGGACGGTGGTACAATGACTTTTACACTTTTGACTTTTTCAGAGAACAGAGACTTCGGGGTCCGGGGGTTCCTCAGAACTTGTCCATATGGGAATGGTGGATGAAATTGCATCTTGCAGCACATGAAGATATTCTCCTGGAACAGCTGAAGAAGATATTAGAGGAGCTCCAGAAATACTTAGCGGTTAAGGATGTACATGAATTTGGGGCGTTGGATTCGATTCATATTGAATTCAATGTAAGAAAGTTCATATTTGTTAGAACAGATCCCCTTTGAGTGTGGTAGGATTCTATTCAATATTCATACGAATATCCAATATGAATACATACGTATCCCATACATATCCAATACATATCATTGTTTTATATACAGTAGTATTGATATGTTCAGTTTTAAAGGTTGGAGACCTTTGGGTACAGGGTGGGATATACATGCATACATACATACATACATACATACATACATACATACATACATACATACATACATACATACATACATACATACATACATACATACATACATAGGTATCTGATACGCATCCGAAACATATCCCGTAACATATCCACTCTGAATCCACTTTGAATCCGCTCTCAATCCATGCCAAATGCACTCTGGATCCGTTGCAGATATGACTGGCGCATCCGCTTTCCCACCTTCCCAGGTTCACGAATGCTTATACTAATACGAATGTCAATGTACGAATGTCATAACATCCAATTTGTATACGAATATCCAATTTCATATGAATTCGTACGAATACCGAATGTTGTGAATATTCATGAACATCCCCATTACCAGTGACTTAGTTAAAAAAAAAAAAAGGACCAAACAGAAATAGAGAATCTTGCACTCCAGGCCAGAGAACTGAGACAAAATGGAAGCAATTTGCTACTTCAAGGGGTGTACGGGAGAGCTGTGAGAGTTCATAAAGAGCATGTCTGCCCATCCAGGGAGGGGGTCTCTGGAGTCCGGGTCTTTCCTGCACTTGGTCTAAAGGGGACATACAGATGGATTTGGGCTGAAATAACTCCATCTGTACAGCAACAGCTTTTTCTAACCCAGCCTGCAGTGGCCCCAGTGGCCCCATGGGCCCCAAAGTCTAGGAAAGAAGGTTCTTGGCTCTGTGCCCTTGGAGACCCATTTCAGCAGTGCAATGAAGTGCAAAGTAGGCAATAATTGGGTTGGGCAGTTGAATGTATAATACCCTGGTTCTTGCAATCAAGGCCTCTGGCAAAAGCTAAGGAACTCACAGTGGCTGACAAACCTTCTGTTCTTCTCCCCATAACAGAGAGGTAGTTGGGGCTGTGGAAGCTCAGAAGAGAGCTATGACTAGCCCAAGGTCACTCAGCTGGCTTCATGGGAGAGTGCGGAATCAAACCCAGTATTCCCAAATGAGAGTTCAACTCCCTAACCACTAGACCAAACTGGCTCACTAAAATGTGTACGCTTGGCTTTAGCAACATCCAGTGTTTCTTCCTGAAGGTCCCTGTTGGTAAGCAGGATGCCTAAATGATTCATGAACCACCAAATCAATAAACGCAACCACTGATGCGGAAAATGCCTTTTGAAGTGGAGCATCCCAGGTTGCCTCTGCGGTGTCTGCTTAAAGTTCAAAATAAGCAACGAGGAAGGGAGAGCGAGGATTAATTTCTGGACCGCTTTGTTCTCCTGACTGTGGCAGAATTTCCAGAGACTGCGCCTCTGGTTCAGTTGATAGATAAGCGTTTGTTACAGCTAAGGACAAAAGGCCCCAAACTCTCTGCAAGGGAGAGCAATTTGGGTGATCAACCCTTGGAGTAGCACAACTGAGGTGTGAATGTGAGGCTGCTGACTGGGCAAATTCCTTTGGACAGCCTTCTTCCCGACACTGGAAGGCGCCCCCTGTCCAGTGCTGTTCACCTGCATGCTTCCATGGTGGATCAGCCACACATCAGGTAATTATTCCTCTTGACTCCACCTTGGTCAGACTTCATCTAGAGTCCTGCAACCAGTTCTGGGCAGCCCAGTTCAAAAAAGACATTGACAAACTAGAGCAAGTCCAAAGGAGGTCTATCAAAATGGTTAGTGGTCTGGAAAACGTCCTACAAGGAATGGTTGAAGGTTCTAGGAATGTTTAGCCTACAGAAGAGAAGACTGAGGGGAGACATTATTGTGGTCTTCAAGTATCTGAAGGACTGTCGCAGTGCAGGGGGATCGTCCCTATTCTCACTTGCACAAGATGGGAAGACTATGAAACTTCAAGGGAGTCAACACAGATTAGATATTAGGAAAAACTTCCTGACAGTGAGAGCAATCAGTCAATGGAATAGGTTGCCATGGGAGGTAGTGGGTTCTCCTTTGCTGGAGGTTTAGGAAATATGGTTTAGGAAATCCTGCTTTGAGCAGGGGGTTGGACTGGACGACCCTGGGGGTCCCTTCCGACTCTATGATTCTATGATTTTTCCCTTTGCTTCCATTATCAAGTCATGGATGAAAGATGACTGGTTTGGACTGCCCTGGTATTTAACCCTGAAAACTTCACAGGACTCTGGAGCCCCACCAGGGCAGCAGTCTCGACTCTTAAGCCCCCACTGGCTCTGACAGTGAGGACTGTGAGGTGAGGCAAGGCTTTTCCTGGGTTAGCTAAGGTCAGAAAAGGGTTTGTTTTCCAAGTTGTATCCCTTTCGATGCCTCCAAAACAGCAGAACCTGTCAAATTTATCCTCATTTTGCTCCCTTCGTTCATAAAAAAGCCCCACTGTTAACTCTATGGCGTGTATGTAACCCAGCACTAGGTGTTGATTCCAAGAAACAACTCAGTCTTTGGTGGCCCTTTGAAACGTTGCACGTCACCCTCACCCTAACAGGTTGGAACCGCTGCTTCTCCATCCCCTAAGCTCAGTGAGCAGACACTGTGTAGACCTGGGCTGCCTCAGGGGGGGAAGCTGTTCAGTGATATTACAGAGTGATTTTCCTCTCTTAGCATTGCTCTTGGGCTGTGTCCACACTTACATTTTAATCTGGCTTCAGTCCACTTTCAGAATGGAAGAATACATCAGCAAAGTGAACAGTCATTTTCTTTCCACATTATCTAACTCAAAGGTGGATCTTGTGAGTTAGATCATGCTGAAAGAAATCAGCTGACGTGTTCTCTCATTATGAAAGTGGCCTGAAGCTGGATTAAAACTTAGGTGTGAACGCAGCCCTGGAAGTAAAAGGTGGGAGTTAAAAAAAATTGGGAGGGGGGGGCAACCATCCAGTTTCTGTCAAACCTCACAAGCTCCAAATTCTCTGATTCCTCCAGAGGTTATTTTGTTTGAAGAATTAGTGAAATTTATCTAGGTCTATCATCACATCTGGTTTCACGATAAAGAGGAACAAATTCACCGCATTTGTTATGAGGCCCTGTTACAAATATAGATAGCAGCGCATGACAAGGAATCTCTTTGATTTTGCCAGGCAATGTCAATCTCCTTTTGCTCAAAGGCTTTACCCCTTCCCTACAGTTTACACTCTCAATTTAGTTGTTTTTAACGAGGGCTTTATTTACAGGAGATATCAAAAGGACAGACAGCACTGAACTCTGAAACCCACATCTTCACTTGCAGGGTGTGAACAAATTATTTAAGACAAATTACGGTGCTGTCAGATCCATACCCCATGTTTTGAAATGTATGTTGTCATCTAATTATACAGGAGTTGTGCTTTTCTTTAACAAAATTCCTCTGAGAGATGATTTCCCTGTATTGCTGCTCCTTGCGCATTTGATTATATCGCGGTGCCTTCATCGTTTTTGCTGTCTGTGGCATTTGGCTGCGCCATTTAGCGGAGCCTTTTATCATATCTCTTCTGCCACGCTCCAGCGCGAGGGGGGGGCACTCAAGACCCTGACAGTTTTCAATTAAGGAATCATTAAGAACCATAGATTTAAAGGAAGTTAAAAACCCCTTTCTGCTGGTGGCTTTGACAACCCAAGTACAACAAATAAATACAAATAACAGGACATTTCCTTCACCCGAGTTTTATGGACATATGCAAGATCCCAATCAAACTGAATCCAACCACAGGGCCCAGGGAATTCACCTTTGTGGTCCTGAGGACATCTGTGGAATTCTGGTATCATACTGTTACTGCCAGTTGCAAATGACTACTATAAAGCGCCATTGGCCGGTCTATGGATGTTTCTGGACTTCTGTGGGGTGGAGTGCTACAGGAACTGGAACTCCTACCGGAACTGTTTCCAGTTGAAGCACTACCACTGGGGATGCACTTTTGGAGCAATTTAGTACTGAACTGGCAGGCCTTGGGCAACTAGACCAGCATTCCTACGCTTCTCTGGAGCACCAGCCAATAGCTTCTGCTTCATTGGTGATCTAGCAGTTGGTGGCCTAGAACTTAGCTCATTCTCACAACCTAAACTGATAGCCAAAGAAAACCCATCACCCGCCACCTCTGCCAGTCACAGCAGTGGCTGCTACTCTTCCCATATAAATTCTATCCTAAGCCTGACATTTTCCTTTAGGTTTCTATGGGACTGCAGTGAGGGGTCTCTGGCCGCGTGTCTGTGCACCCAAAGAGTCCCCCTGGGGCATCCATGGGGGGGGGGGTATTCAGCCGGTATTCACCTCTAACAGGATGTGGAGACTGGCTCTGTGCACACCCCAGGTTGGATCAACCCTGAGCCTGTGTCAGCTCCACTTCTCAAGTGAGCCAACCGGCGAGACCCTCTGCCTCCAGACTCAAAAGTGCCAAACTCCCACTTGGAAACACTGCGGGTGAAGCAAACACGGCAGACTTGCTCCCAGTTCCCAAATAGGAAGTTCCTAATCAAATAAAAGGGGGAGGGAAGCAGTGGTGCCAGCTGCACAAATGTCCCCAGCCAGTAAATGGCTTGACAACCTGAGATGAGAAAGAGGAGCGCTCTCTGCCTCTCTGCGCATTGTTCACGTGACAGAAATAGAGCACTCAAAATAGGCCTTTGCTTAACCATTGTTTAAGGGGAAAACTTGCTAGAGATTCTTCCTGGTAATTGACATACACAAAGGGAAAAGAATGAGAACAGCTTTAATGATTTTTGTCCTTAAAATTCAGCAAACAAAGGAGAATGATTACAATTGCTGCTCCCTGACAAAGGATGGGTTTCGTGTCAGCTTCAAAGGGAAATGCACCAGGCTCTTTCCTTCTGCCTTTCCCAGTCCTTTCATTTTTGCTCAACGTTTTTGGGTTGGCTTCTTTTACATGGCAAAGAACCTGAAGCTGCTACTGAAAAGACTCCGACCCAGGAAAACCCTCAGCTATCCGAGACTGGAAAGGGGCATCGGGATGTTGCCTATTCCTGCTGAAAGCATTCAGGACTGCTACGCTGCACCAAGAGGCACACATTATGCACTGAAAATAAGGTCAACTTTGCCTGGTCATTGGTCTGCCTTCACCCCACGTTAGGACTCTTAATTCTTTGAACGTTCCTATTGGGGCAAAAGGATCCAGAGCAAATACCCACCAGGCACTTTCTTCCCATGGAAAGGAGCTTCTATCTCCAAAGACCTGGGAGAAAGCTCTGACCTGAGTAGCCTAGCAGTAGGAGTTAACGTTTGCCTGTTTGTAATTGTTCGATGGACAAGAACTTTCTTAAGTAAAGGTGTATCCTGCCGCCTTTCTTCCAAAGAGTTCAAGGGAAAGAACATTGTTTTCTTCCACCACCATTCCACTCTATGCTCCCATTGTCCCACCATATCCAGCATTGCAAACTTGTCTGAGTCTACTTTCAGGCAGGAGTCACATGAAGATGGATGTTCCCTGTTGCAAACAAAGTGCTGCAGCAGCACTTTGCTCACTTCCTGTTGCAACCACCACAGCTAAGGGACTTTTGTTCCCCAGCCGTGACATTTCCAGCCAAGTACGTTTTCCTGAACACAAGGAAATGGGCCATTTGTTGCATTTGCTGAAATAGAGGTGCTTCTTCCGGAGTCTATTTGCACTACAGCCTGTAGTGCATGTTTAGGGAACTTCTGGGGAACAGCATCACACCCTGAGGGGCCTGTTACAGCCTCCAGGTGCCCCCTGCCTGCCCAGAAGTTGCCAAAATCGTGCTCCACACCTTTACTAGCCTTACCCAATTCCTTACCTGGCGCATCCAGCGGTGAGCACCCGCAGCTGAGATACCGGGCAAGCGCGCTGGCACCTGAGATGACCACAGACGTGACGGCTCGTGCACAGAGCATCAGCACCATCGTAGCAACTGCACTGAAGCATGAGCAGTCACGGAGGAAGTTGCAACCAAAGCGGCGGTGCCCTGAAGAGGAGCAGCCCCAGGACTGATCACAAATGCATCTGCACCATAAGAACATAGGGATACCTCTGATGCAGATTATGTTCACAGTTGTACTGAGAGAGCAGAGTCACCTATGCCGCAGAATTCTGTAGGAGTCCTAGACTGGCTAGGAAAACAGAGAGCACCTTGTGAAGGCTCTTCACAAGTTCTGGCTGTGGATCAGGGAAGGGCATAGAGAACTGCCATGCGGCGACTCCCTGCTGGTTAGCAAATTTGTGAACAATGTTGTCTCCTTGACCTGCTTTTGTTCCTGACTGTCACATCCTGTTTGACCCTTTGCATTGCTCCTGTCAATGCTGAGTTTTGCTTGACCATTCAGTCTTGGTACTTCAGCTCATTACTGGAAATATTACATGTATTTTGCCTCTGTTGGCCACAACCTTTGCCAGCGTGAACTGTGTCCGGGAACCACAGTTCAGCCTGATTAATTTATGATTGGCTGAAGCAGCTTTGCCAGAGCAACACTGACCGCCGCCCCCCCCCCCCAGATGGGTCACAGCGAGGCCATGGAATAGAAGGTGCCCCCCTGCATGTTCTTACCACCCTGTGTGTGTTTAAGACCGTGCCTGCACACATGGAAAAGTGGCCAGAGAACAGCTTAAAGGCTGAAGCTTGTGGATGCTACGAGTGGTCCCATTGCACCTCTAGTCCATGTTAAAGACTTTTAAAAAGCATTTACTGGCCGTTGATGTGGATCTGATGGTTGGATGCTACAAGCCCTGTTCAAGTTACTCCTTGTTGTGTGAGCGAATGCAGCCAATAACTCTGCACAAAGTTTAAGCTTCCTTCCTTCCTTCCTCCTCCCCTCCCCTCCCCTCCCATTCCCTCCCTCCTTCCTTCCCACTCTCCTACTCTCTCTCCCTTCCCCTCCCTTCCCCCTCCTTTCCCCCCTCCCTTCCTCCCTTCCTTTCACCTTGGAGGGCTAGAAAGTGGCAAGTAGTAAGCTGGCCCTTGTATCTAACTTCTGTGTTCTTTTCTAAGTTTGCCACACACGTTCCTAGAATTCCACAGGTGTTCACATGTCAGAGGCTGAGGACACTCATGCACCCCCCCCACTCCTTACCTATGACACCAACCTTCCATACAGACTTGCTTGTGCCTTAAGATCTGCAGGGGAGGCCTCCTGGTTGTGCCACTGTCCTCAGCAGCAAAAGGGGTGGACACCCAGGGGAGTGCCTTCTCAGTGATGGCCCCCAGGCTACGGAACAGTCTCCCCCTTGAGGTACACCATCACCTTCATTGTACACATTTAGGAGGGCAGTGAAGATGTATCTCTTTGCCCTGGCCTTTGACTAAATGAGGACATGGCTTCCCCCTCTCCCCCCTCTTTTCAGACACTTTGTTTTAACATGTTTATATTTGGTATAGGTTAGGATAAAAATGCAAATAATAAAGAAATAATGAGTCTAATCCTTGAAGCAACTAATGAAATACCAGGTGATAAAGTTCATATCTATTGCTATTTCTGTCTCTATCTCTCTAAATTAGTCACCAGGCCACTGTAAGTCATTTTCCTGTTTTGTTTACAGAAGATCAATATGGCTATCCTTATGGGGTGTGAGTAGAACAAAGTCTTCTTGTCTCACGATAATTTTGTAACCTTAATGATTCCCACACCTAATATTGTTGTGTTCAGCATGGCTCCCGTGATAGGCCACAGTCACAGACTTCCTTCCTTCCTTCCTTCCTTCCTTCCTTCCTTCCTTCCTTCCTTCCTTCCTTCCTTCCTTCCTTCCTTCCTTCCTTCCTTCCTTCCTTCCTTCCTTCCTTCCTTCCTTCCTTCCTTCCTTCCTTCCTTCCTTCCTTCCTTCCTTCCTTCCTTCCTTCCTTCCTTCCTTCCTTCCTTCCTTCCTTCCTTCCTTCCTTGCCGCCCTGCAAGTAATTCTGGCTCACTCTTCCAACAGGCTCCGTCCTTGACTTTGAAACGACCTGTTTGCTGCCACTCTTTCTCCCGATCAGCCCCATTGAGAGCAGCTTCCTCCGCCCCCGTCGTCGCCTGGCTGAATGGCCCAAGTGTCGCCTGCTTAATGAGATGTGAGCGGGGAAGCAGGTATTCAGCTCCAAACTCCATCTCATCCATTTCCAGAGCCCAACAGGTCAAGTGCAGATTAAGCTCAAGAGCCGCTATAGCTTTTCTGATTATTTATTCAATAATGTCAAGTTTGGCACTTCAGCTGGTAGATTACAAAGTCTTGCTTCAAACCCCTTTCCTGGAGTTGGTGCGAGGGCTGGAAGCTGGCCACGCTCCACACGGCTGACACAAAGTGATGCTGACAGAAATAGCTCAACGCCCCCAGCTGAAATTGCAAATGTTTGCCAGTACGAAACCCCCTTTCAAGTTCAAAACTGAATAAACAATGCATGTCCCATTCCCTTACATCAAAACAAAACAAAACAAAATCTGCCCTACAAATCTAGCCAGTGTCCATCCTGGTTGGCTTGGCAAGCCAGAACCAGTGGGGTCTCCCTTGTCATGGAAATGAAGTGGGCTTATCAGGATGCTGGCTTCCCTCCAGGCTCTTGGGGAGGGGAGGGCAAGGGAGGGGAGGGAGCCCATGAGCTTTCTTTTCAGAGCAGTCCAAAAGGACCTCAGGACTTGCATTCATGCTTGCTGCTGCTGCTGCTAATCAAGAAGGGAAAGTGTGTGTGTGTGTGTGTGTGTGTGTGTGTGTGTGTGTGTGTGTGTGTGGCTGAGGAGGAAAGAGCTGTGTGAATGGGCCTCGAAACGTCTTTTCAACACATGCGCACACAACCCTTTTGCTACAAGAGACGCATGATGAGACAGATGAAGGCCTTCAGTCACGGGAAGCCATAGTTCACTGCATACAACTTGTCCATCTTTTGATGATAACAACAACAACAATATTTTTTTAAAGGAAGGGTTTGTCCGATAGCCACAGCTATATATTGTCACAAGTGTTTTCAGTTCCTGCATCCTCAAGCATATTCATTGTGACGACAGAGGAGCAATTTCTGCTCCTCCCAGCAACCTTTCCTCTGGCTGTCCGGAGGCTCTTTCGCGCCTTCAGAAGCCAGGCTTGCCCATGAGGCGCAGAGCATGTGCCTTCTCCTGGGAAATAACGGTAGGGGTGTGCACGAATATTCGAACGTATTTGAAATTTGTTGGAATCTGGCCAAATTTCGACATTCAAATTTGAACTGAAAGTCCATAAATTCAAATTTAAAGGTTCAAACGAATTTCAAATTTCGGATCTATTTGTTCGAGTTATCCAGAGATTCATATGTGTAAGGGTTCATACACAACGTTCACTCACAGATTCGCATCTTTCACACATCTGTATGCATTTGTATGGATCCGTACGGGATGAAAACAAGTTCCATACAGGATAACTACAGGATGCATACGGGTGTGGGAAAGATGTGTCCGGGCATCTACAAATGTTGTCGACATTCATAATTGCAATCATAAGTGCAAATTTGAATCAAAAATTCAAACAAATAGATTAAAATTTGTTTAATTTGAATCAAATTTGGTTTTAATTCAAATTTTAAAGATTCAAATTGAATCGAATCCTGAAAATTACATTTGTGCCCCGAGACCAGCACAAGCAGAACAAGACAGACCTTTGCTCTGGGGAAACGTTATCAGTTTACTGACAAGAAGCCGCTGCAGGCTTTCATGCCTCCTCAGGTTGACCACTCCTCCGGAATCCGTGATGAGGAAAATCCCAAATGTTCTGGTATCCTTCCTGGGGTGGACTGCTGGGGAAAGAAGGTGCCCAGCAGCCCCAGCGATCTAAAGGCCTGGAACACAGATGCAAGCCAGTTGGGCAGCAAGAACTAAGGATGTTTGCAGGCAAGAGGCCTTTTAGCACTACAGCCCCTAGTGCATAATTAGTGGATCAAATGGACCCTCCACACAGGACAGAGCTAAACACTGGCGTGGGTAATGCACGCAGCTCACACTTGAGGCTGGTCTCGGACAGTCCAATGACATGCGGAGGTTATTCCTCTCACTAGATCAGAGACCTTTGTTCTGCTCCAACCGACTCAAGTATCATGAGCTCAGGCTGTGGCAGCACAGAGCCACGAGGCCTCTTCTGGTGCACCTTCTTTCTCGTTCCTCCTTTTCAAACAAGCGCCTTCGGAATAAATAGAAACTCACCCAGGTTTATATTTAGAAGCTGTGGCACATTTCCGTCATGGATGCAAATTGTGTGTTTTAGCTATCAACAGTGCGAGTGACAGAGGGCAGAGCCACAGAGCTGTCACCAAAGTGTCTCCATTTAGTGTGCCATTTATTTGTAGGAGTCACTGTGGAGGTTGATTGAGTGCTCAGGTCAAAGCAACACTTGAAATATCACATTCTCTCATCATGAGTAAGAGCACTTGTCTAAATAATGTGAAACACTCATATTTGGTGCTCTTCTAATGCAATTACAGTGCCTACACAGTAATTTTCTCATGGAATGAACCTAGCAAGCAGCTTATCGTTCCGGTGGCAAAAGATACATAATAAACAATTTGAACACTAAGAGAAAACCATGTTGCCATCTTTCAGAAACAACTTTAGAATAATTTGCTTTCTCTAGGTTTTGTTTTTACTGGATCCCCCCCCCCCCCACACACACACACACACACTTTTTTAAAAAAAAATATCTTATCCCTTCTGTTCTAATTCCACAAGTAAATTTCCACGGGAATGAACAAAGGTCCCCCGAGCATATTCTTTAGGATCTACCCTGGAAAGAGGAAGAGAACTATCGCAAATCTGGGTCCTCAACTCATCCTCCACAACTATACTAGCCATGGGTTGGTAGAGCCAGGCACCCTCTGTTCATAGCTCTCCTGCACAATCAGATCACGGCACGTTTCCGACCTGGATCTTCTCTCCTCCCACACTGACAATGTGTTCTTAGCAGCTCCTTGATCCAGATTAACAAGTAAATGCAGACAGAACCTTAGCTCAGAAGCAATTAGTGGGTCACTATGTCCGGATGCTGGACTAGATGGGTTGTGGCCTGATCCAGCAGGGCTCTTCTTATGTTCTTGTGGGTGTTGAGTGTCTTCAACTCTACCTGGGTTTTGACAGACAATGGAAAGATTAAGTGAAATTTGAGCAGGAATGCTTTTTGTCATCTGAAGAAGAGTTGGCTTTTCTACCCCAATTAAGGGGACTTAAAAGTGGCTGACAAACCTCCTGTTCTCATTCTTTCGGGGACTCAAAGCTGCTGACAAACCCCCTGTTCTTGTTCTTTAGGGAACTCAAAGCTGCTGACAAACCTTCTGTTCTCCCCACAACAGACATCCTGTTAGGTAGGTGGGGCTGTGACTAGACCAAGGTCACCCAGCTGGCTTTGTGGAGGGGTGTGGAAGCAAAACCGGTATTCCCAGAAAAGAGACCAGCTTCCATCTATCTGTTGAATATATGCACTGTTGTTATCTTCTCTCTTTTCTCCCCTTCAGTTGTTTCTTCTGTGGAGTGGGGATTTTATTTTACTTTATTTCCTTTTTGGAGGACTATAGATAGAGACTATTTCTACCTGTCTGACGCTCAATTCACCTGTGTGCCAGAACTCCAGAAATTCCTTTGCGAGGAAAAGAACTGGAGAAGTCTTGCAGTGGAATAAATTATAGGAGTGTGATGCTGCATAATTTCTTGAGTCACGGGGAAGGGCAATGTGTGCACATCCTTAACAAATGTTACCAAGTATGTCAGACTTTAATACTGCTATAAACTTTATTTATCTTTTCTCAGCCACTTCATGTGCTCAGATTTCTTCCCCCACTGGCAGGCCTTTCTTGTTGACTCGTGGTGGCTATTAAGGACATACCTATTTCGCAGCGGTTTTGCCTCTTCTTTGTTATATGCAGCAACAAACAGTGTCACGGTACTTACAAGTGTAATTTAGGAATAAATTAGCATTCTAATTACAAGGCCTGCCTGAAAGTCTTTTCAGTGGTTTTAATATTTATGCTTGATAAATATTGCTCAATCCATCAGTTTATACAGCACAAAGTGAAACTTAATGCGAGAAGACTATTATCATAAAATTAGCATTAAAAGCAGAAAACACGACACAAAGGTAATAAAAAATAACAAAGGTTGTTTCCCACTGGAGCCTCAGAGGATAGACTTTTGCACCCTTAAGAAACCCGTGCTCAAGAAAGTGAATTTCAATTAATTAGGAACTATTATCATAGCCCCCTTTAAAAAGTTTGTCACACATTAGTTCTTTGCTGGCAATGGGCTTTTCTAACCCACTGTGGGTCACATTTTGTATTTCTCGGGTTAGTTCTTTCTGTCTGCCTTGCTTCAGGAGAAGGGAGTTGGGCGATCCAGACGGCCCAGCGCTTACTGGCAGGACTGGCTGGGGTTGCACAGATGGGTTTGCTGGCTTTAGATTTGAATTCGAATGTCAGTCTTTGAATGTGCCAATATTCTGTTCAAATTCCAATGTCCAAATTCGGCTGAATTCTTACGAACTTTGAATGCTACGAATATTCATGCACATCCAAACTCATCGCTATTATTGTTGCTGCTATTGTTTGCAAAATAACAACCAATAGACAAATCTCACTGCCTTTAACCCACGGGTTGTAATGGGTAACAGAAACCCACGGCAATCCGGCCTTTCTCGCCAGCCCACCTTGCTGTGGATTTCGCAGATCACAGGTTAACTGCAGGCTGCTGCCTGTTTCCTGTTTCCTGTTGGTGAGCTGTGTGCAAACACTACTGAACACGCCCTGTTCCAGTGCAAGGCATCTCGGTTTCAGGGGAATTACAGGGCACTGAACTCTTGAATCTGATCACTTCTGCTGACGCTCTATGTCTAGTGGACCATTAGGCAGTGCTTTAATATCCATATGATCAATTCAAGTTGGGCCCTGGAGTACGCAGAGGTTTAAAGGTAAGGGCAATTAAGCAGATGCAGCTGATATAGTGGGGGAGGGAAGAGGAAGCCATTGACGCCCCACCTTTAACTGCACCAAACTATTTTTCAACCCAAAGGATCTTTGGCTCCGGGGTTAATAGGATCTCTCCAGAACGAGACTCGAGACGGGTGCTCCTTATCACCCTTGCCAGGCAGTAATTCTTATAGACACACATTCTAGCAGGATTCCCTTCATTAAGGTCTATTCATTTCAACTGGTAATGGATTGGAACCCTTCCCAGGGGAGCAGAGACACTTGGCTGAGCTTAATACAATGGCTTTATTACAACTTTAAAAGGCTCACAAGAAGAACCTTTATTACGCAGCAAGCGCCAAAAGTAAAAGCAAGCCATAAAAAGAAACAAGTGGCAGTATTAAAGAGAAAACAATACTGAGTGAATTAGTCAAATGGCAAAGCAAATTAAATTTCTCAAAATATCTAAGAGTAAGTTGTAGCAAGGCAGCAAAGGTCTTGTGGTCACTAAGGCTAAAGAAGATGAAGAGTTAGCTTTTATACCCTACTTTGCTCAGACTTTTAGGGGGACTCAATGCTGCTGACAAACCTCTGTTCTTCTCCCCACAACAGGCACACTGTGAGGTCAGTGGGGCTGTGAGAGCTCAGAAAGAGAGCTGTGACTAGCCCAAGGCCACCCAGCCAGCTTTGTGGAGGAGTACAGAATCAAACTGAGTGACTACGAGATGTGAGTTTGGCACTCTAAACGCAAGAGCGTGGTTCAGCTCTTACTGTAAGAAGCAGGAATTTTCAGGATTCGATTTTAAAGATTTGAATTGAATTGGATTTTGGGGGATTCATTTCAATTCTAATTGAATACCTAAAAGTCCAATTCGATTCAAATCTTTAAAATTTGAATTTAACCAAATTCAATTTGAATTAAAGAAATTCAAATCAATTTGTTCAAATTTTCCATTCGAATTTGCACTTACAAACGTGTCGACATTTGCATGTGCCCCTACGCATCATCACACATCCCGTACACATCTGTACGCATCCCGTAGTTAACCTGTATGCACCGCATTTTCATCCTGTATGGATCCGTACAAATGCGTATGGATACAGGAAAGATGCATTTCTGCAAGTACACTTCACGTATGAACCCACACACATGTGAATGTCCCCATAATTCAAACAAGTAGATCAGAAACTCAACATTGATTTAAATCTTTAGATTCAAATTTATAGACATTCGATTCAAATTCAAATGCCAACATTTGGGCAGATTTGATCTAATTTCTATCACTTTCAAATATTTGTGCACACCACCCCTAGTGAGCTGTAGATTGGGCTCCAAATGAATCGGGGACTTTGATTTTAGCTCTTAAGAGGCAGAGTGGAAGGTGACTTCTTTTGAATCCAGATTATTAAAATATTTTAATGCCTCTTGCCTTTCTTGATGCTTTAACTGCTAAATTCTTGGCTTCTTTTCTGCCTTGTGCGTTGTTACGGGTGTTCAATCCCACACAAATGCACATGAATAGCATACGAATCCCATACAAATCCCAGAAAAATGCACATGAATAGCATACGAATCCCATACAAATCCCAGACAAAGCTTCACCAAATGTATCAAAACATTTGATTCAAATTCAAACATCAGTCCTCGAATGTGCCAGTATTCAATTCGCATTCAGATATCTGAATTTGGCCAAATTCGTATGAATTTTGAACGTTACAAATATCTTTGCACATTCCTAAAGAGATTTCTTGGAACAGAGTTGCTCCTGTAATGTAAATGACATAAATAAAAGGAGCACAAACAATTATTAATCGAGGCAGCCTGCAAAGTCAGTCCTACAGCATTAAGCCCTTGGCAGCTTCTCCCATCCCTTTTCCATCCCCACAATTAATTGCCCCAATCTGATGTAGCGCTGCTTATCAGATGACCACTCTGACCCTTTCCTACTAATTTCTGGGCAATCTCTTGTCAGTGTATGTAAGATCCACTAATTACCAATGTTGCAGCAAAGATACAGAAAAACCTCAAATGCAGAACTTTAGTTTTTAATTCCCTTATTTTAAAAAAGAGGGAAAGAAAAATAAGAATGATAATTATGCAGATACAACAGATGCTAATGACAACGTTCATTTATGTGCAGGAAAATGATTAAGCTTTGAAAGTAAAATGATAATGATGACTAAGAAAGAGCAGGTGGGGCACATCCATAGCATGAGTAGTTTGATCACAGTCTGCAATGAAAATAAACTCTCACACTGTAATAATCTTGGGGACGTCTCCTCACGTATCAATACGCTTCCCTATTAAGGTCTGCATTCCTCTCACCCTCATTTCTGCTAATTGTCAAAGCTATTTGCAGTTAAGAATATCCCCACCACCACCTTTCACAGGTTTCCAGCGTCTCAGAAGTGAAATTGCAAAGTGACAACTAGCAGGGGTCACTAATGGCTTCTTTAGCACTTATCGTACAAATATCTGCCTTGCGAAATCTTCAATCAAAGAAATGTTTCAATGATATAGCTCAGAAGAATTCTGTGGTCAAAGGTATCAAAGGTGGCTGAGATGCCCAGGAGAATCAATAGGAATATTCTAGCCCTGTGATCCAGGAATATTCATGGAATGAATAATAATTGACTGAAGTTCCTAGCAAATACAAGGAAACTTTTCTCCATCTTGGGGAAATTTGTATGTCGCTTCCCCTCCTTGAGAAGCAAAACATAAACTTGCCAAAATGTGGACTAAGAATTTGCATTTGCAAGTACTTAATCCAGGTGAACCCTCCCCAAGATGACAAGACACTGATCTGAGGTGTGGACAGGTGCCCAGGTGACACCATTTTGCAGCCCTGGTGCCAATGCCAGCACCATTCTGCCTTAGGTCCAGTTGTAGGCCTCAACATTGAAATGTACAACTATCCTGGGAGAAGATGTCAATTTCAGCACCCTAGCCCAGTCCACACTTTGACTAGTGTGGATGAAACATGGCAAGGGGTGGCAGGGCTTGGCTGACTTGGCACAAGAGTGTGGACTGCTGGCCCTTGTTCTGTACTTTGTTCTGGAATAAAGGACAGTGCAGAAAGTCCCTGAACGTTATCTTGATTCTGGCACTTCTGTTTTGAGACCCATAGGGATGAAAGGGAATCTCTACATACAGGAAAGACTCCAGTATCTGGTCCCTAAGCTCTTCCTGCTTACAAGTAAAGTTGTCGTAACAATTAACTGGTCCAAAGTTACGCAACTCTACACAGATGGGATAACAGATTCATTCCGAGGTCAAACAGGAAAGTGAAGTTGATTGTAAGACCAAAGGGAAGAGTGGAAGATGCCGGGAAGGTAGTGGGGCTGTTAGACACAGTCAAGGCTTCATCTCTGGACTAGAAACAGATTTTATGGAAATCACAGGGAACAAGAACTTGCCTGTGGCCATCAGTATCTAATGTAGCATAGCATAGCGCTTAGAGTTCTGGGTACAGTTCAATATTTTCTCATGTGATTAATATCTGTGGAATATATCGCAACTGTTTATAAGATGGCTACATTATTTATATTTGCAACTCTTTCTTTAGTTGAGCTCACAGTCACAGTGTTTTTCTGAAAAGGAGGCCATTCCTCTGTCTCCCTGCTAAATAAAAACTTAAACCTCATGTGAGTTTATGGATGAAAGATCCAGATGCGTTGCTTTTAACATTGTTTAGTATTAGGGAAGCGCATGAATATGCGTGACATTCAATATTTGGCCAAATTTGGCCAAATTCAGACATTCGAACTTGAATTGAATGTTACAATATTTGTATGCTAACATCAGAACAAATATGAATGTTCATAGCAGATATGTATCAATGTTCGTACAAATACATATGAATAGATTTGTATCGAATTGAATTTTAACACAAATATGGATTTTTGAACATTCAATTCATTACTAATAGAATGCCAAAAAAATTTGTGCACATCCCTATTTAATATTATATCTTTTACTGCTTCATTGAGAATTGCTGTGAGTTTAGACCAAGGAAGAACTTAGAGATAAAGCATTTGGATCAAATAAACAACTGGAGTCTGACTTTGGTTCCGGCAATAATTGTTGAAAAGTCAGGGTGAAGTCAGTGAAGATCATCTATCAAATGGAATATTGTTCTTCTATACTATGTGCTTCTAGCTTTTACGCTCCCAAGCAGTGAGTTGCTGTGAGTAGTACAGTTTGTGTGCATCTAGAATTGTAAGAAAGAAGCCTCTTCTGGCTGGATCAAGCAGTGAATGGAAAATAAATTTGTCATGGGGATGTCATCTCGGTACAAGGTGACTAGCTAAATGCTCACCCAGAGATTTCCTGAACACTCAATAGATGCTGTATAAAAAAGCTTAAATTGGTTTCAAAGTTCTACCTAATTTAACAGTGACTGCAAAATGCATCTTCGTCCTTGTGGTTAAAAGAAAAGCAGAAGTGTTGCTCAGTCCAGAGGGCATTTTAATGTCTTCCATAGCCTTAGGATTGTGAAGGAAAGAGAGAAGAAGGTTGGGAAGGGAGAAGCATGACATACTTGTAAATTAAGGTACAGTAGGTGCATCTTGTCATAATATGGGGAAGGATAGACAGGCTTTCCCATACTTTTGGACAACAAAAATCAAAGAAAGATGACAGTCACAAGAAGGATGACTAGAAGATGCATGAGAGAAGCTTTGGGAGAAGACTGGAAGTTAATAAATTCCATGACTATTTATGTAGAATATTTTATGCCTCCACCTCCAGAAAGTCACTTGCAACTTGAACAATCCACCTGATGACTGCTGCTGGCGCTCGCCTGTAGGGGTGTGTACACACACACACACACACAAATCATATCTGTTTCACTATAAAATCAAACATCCATAAATTCATTTCTTCATGGGTTTGTTAAATCGAACATCCAGACTTTCACAGGCACACACAAGCATTTTGGTGAAGTTTTTGCCAATTTTTTCCCATTGAAAAAGAAAGGCCCTTTTTCACATCCCAAACTGGGCAAAATGCAAATATTCATATCTGTGAAAGGGAATTTGTGAATGCAATTGTTATTTCACACATCCCTACTCAACTGGACTGAATAAATCTGCTCAAATTCTTCAGCCCTAACAACCCCTATCCATCCAGTTTCATGGTTAATGGCAAGAGATCATGGGAGCTGTAGTATAGCAAAATCTAGAGTAACCATTAGAACCAATGGCACTGAGCTTCCCTGATAGATCTAGAGTACTAGACAAGCAGTAGAAGTAACACAAGAAAATGTATTTTGAAGGTAATGTTAAAATTCCTGCAACCATACTGACTGCTATGCAATAAAAGCAAGAAATCTATCTGACTATTTCTAAAGCAGGAAATGATTATGATGTGCCATTTATCAGTCTGTAAGCAAATGATCTTTTATACAAAAAAGCATGGCCCATAGATCTGATTTTAATAACCATCAGCTAAAAAAGTAATACATTTTCTAAACCAGAAGAGTGGCAAAAGACATTGCATTAAAAGAGCACTAAATTATTTGAGTAGATCTAATATACCGTATTTTCCGGCGTATAAGACGACTGGGCATATAAGACGACCCCCAACTTTCCAGTTAAAATATAGAGTTTGGGATATACTCACCGTATAAGAAGACGACACCCGGCGTATAAGACGACCCCTGACTTTTGAGAAGATTTTTCTGGGTTAAAAAGTAGTCTTATACGCCAGAAAATACAGTATATCATGCAAAGGAGTAAAACCTAAAGGGATTCTAAAAGTTATAGTGCCAGAAAATGTAACAGTAGCCTGATTCTGTAGTGCAGATTGTCCTAGGTATAAATACCCCAACCTTAACCTTAACCTTAACCTTAACCCTGACCCAATTTTTTCTACAGAGGAGGAGGAGGAGGATCTGTTGACAGGTAGACTTGTAGTGAGTCCACTCACATGGATCATTTTCTGGTGAAATTCTGACGTATGGATAGATGCATAAATGCCCAGAAGTGTCACATATAGAATCTTCAGATTCTTTTGAAGCCTGAAGAGCTCAGAAACTTTTTCAGAGACCTGCATTGATCGGATGTTCATTTGCACGAACTTTTCTGCTTTTTTCCCACTAGACGTGCCTACTTGAGTGTGAATGCAGTTCCACAACTTTGTAGTGAGAGGAAGTGCAGTGTGCCAGTCACCACTCATTGAAGGTTCTTCCCCTAAACCCAGCAGGCTGGGTTTGCTGGCTAGCACAGGCCACAACCTCACTGGAACCCATTTCCATCCATTCGCCTTGGCTTCTGCTCTATTCAGTGCTCCACAGAATCCGCTGAGTCTCCAGAGAGACCACTGTACTGTGCTGCCCTCTGGCTCTACAACATTATTTGCCCCTAGAAAGGAAAACTCAAACCTAGGGTTGTACACAAATATTCAAAACATTCAAAATTTGTATGAATTTGGCCGAATTCAGACATTCATGTTCAAATCGAATGTTGGAATATTTGAAGACTGACATTCGAATTTGAATTGAATGTTTTGATGCATTCATTCATTCATTCATTCATTCATTCATTCATTCATTCATTTATTTCCATTTCTATCCCGCCCCTTACCCGAAGGTCTCTGGGCGGGTATGAAGCTTCGCATGGGATTCCTATGGGATTCATACAGGATATGTATAGGATCTGTATGAGTCATATGCATTTGTATGAGATTTGTATGGATGGAACATTCGTATCGCATTTGAATCCCACTACATTTGAAGGGGATCTATTGAAACGAATACGAATTTTCTTGCATACAATTCAATACAAATCAAATAC
Source organism: Aspidoscelis tigris stejnegeri (assembly GCA_023333525.1). Lineage (NCBI taxonomy): Eukaryota > Metazoa > Chordata > Lepidosauria > Squamata > Teiidae > Aspidoscelis > Aspidoscelis tigris. The sequence goes on along the minus strand of JALMGA010000013.1, from coordinate 303,732 downwards.
CAAAACAGTCGAACATATCCCTACTCAAACCTCCCCCACTTTGGGGGGGGGTGAACCGTCCCTTGTTCATGCCCCTTACATCTGGATGCCCTGGACGATTCTCACTCTCCTACAAGAAAATGAGTTTGGACAGCGAAATTCTCCCCGTCTGATTGAAGGCTGCATTTCAATCTCTTGCAGCTGCATGTGGTCCAGACTCCTAATGAATAAAGCGCTTGAATTCAAGCATCACTTTAATGCAATGCAACACAAATGGCAGGCAGGCAATCCAGACGGGGTCCCAAAGTGCTTCCCACGAGAAAGGCTTTGGATGTGTCAGTCAAAGCAAACAAGAAAGGTTTTGAGTTGCTTCTCAATTTTTGTGTAAAAAAGAAAAAAAGCAGCAGCAAAGATGGATTGAGCATGAAGAACTGCCACAGGCAATGAATTTCAGAGTGGAATGAGAAAGGAGTTAAAAGTTAAGTATCCAAGAAGGGCGAAACAAAAAGAAAAAGGCCTTAAAGTTCTTGGAAGCTACAGAGGTGAAGGCCCATCTCCAGCCAGGCTTCTCTACTGGCATAATCTCCATGGGGGAACCTGTCATGAGGCCATTGGCACGGATGGATCGTTTTCTGGGGAAATTTGAACTTACAGATAGATGCATAAATGCCTGGAAGCAGGGTCATCTTTAGCCTAGGTGCTTGCATACACGGGGGCTCCCTGCTGGGGTCTCCCCTTGAGCACCCACAACTGTAGTGACACACACACACACACACACACACACACCGGGGCTCATTCTAATGTGGAACGGTGTGGTAAGACCTTCAAATGCGGAAGCAAGTGCCACCTTAGAGCGCTCTGAGAAGGATGCTAAAGGGCCTTCAAGCATTCTCCAGAGCAGCCACGGTGCTACCAGGGAGACACCTGGAAAGGATAAGAGTGCACAAGTGTCGCACCAGAACATGCCCACTCCCAGGGCCCCTTCCAGTACAACTGAGGCCAACTCAGCATTGAAGACAGCGAGGGACTTTGTGGGGGGACAAAAATAGGGAGGCTTCACCTTGAACCCCAAAACTTCAGTGACACACTCGTGAGCATATCTGCACTGCAAATACTAAATGCAAATTGCCAGAGTACTAAATCCAGATCACTGATGGTGAAGGAGAAAACGCCTAGGAAAGGTCCTAGGGGTGCATGTAATGTAAACAGAAGAGGCAACGTCAAACAACAGCAACAGCTGGGATCTCAGGCAGGCAAAGCTGGACATGGACGGTTTCTGTACTCCCCCCCCCCCTCCATTTGAGATCTATTCCTAAATGCATTTGGGGCACAGATCTCCTTTGAATTTATAATAAGCATTTTCTTCCCTTCGTAACTTATAGGCAGGGCCTGACCATAAAGTGTTCGGCAATCCAATATTCACTGTGAATAATAACATTTGTTCTGCATTTGACAATGGGAATGTTTTTTGTTGTGCTACTTTGCTGTTAGATGCTTAAAATTCACATTAATTAGAAGACAACTGTTCTATTTTCTGTTTTTTTATTCTTTTTTAAAAAAAATGTACACATTTGGGGAGCCTGTAGATTTGCATATTCCCCATGAATATTCATTGGTTCACTCACCCTTACAACATATTTAAAAACTAACTATTAGAATATTCTTTTCCCAGGCAGCTAATTGGGCATACCAATAAGGCAATCCTTGACCTTTAAGACAAATTGGTTAGAGGTATATGCCACAGCAGAATAGCCACATTAAATACATCTCAAGGTAGAAAAGCATGCCTCTTATGCAAATGATAAATGGCATTTCACCCTGAAAACACCACACACACACACACGGGATGAGCATGAATATTTGTAACATCTGATTGGCTCTAACTGGCCAATCACAGCCGGCGGCGCACACAGATGCATAACAATGCCAACCGGGCTTGCCACCTCAAACCCGGCAGCGACGAGGTAAGTTGCGTGCGCATGCGCGCATCCCAAGTAAGTCCGTGTCCAGGGGGGTTCCTGCGGGCTGTAGGTGACCCAATCAGCTGGACTAGATGGGCTGTGGCCTGATCCAGCAGGGCTCCTCTTATGTTATCATAAGGGGCAACCGTGCAGCAGGTGGAAGGGCTCCAGCCACTAAGTGTGAAGAGGCCCAAAGTGTCTGGCTAGACTCATCTCTGTAAAGAATGCAGATAAAATGGGTGAAGCCGTAAAGGCCAATGGAGCAGGACTTCTTCTAAAACCGATGTTCCTCCTCCTGCAAGGGATGTCTGTCTGACTATGTTTGGCCGCTCAGCTTCCGCAGCTGAGCTTCAGAGGAGGGCTCTGTAATTGTGTGTGTTTTGCAGACCACAAATAGGCTGTGATTTATTAGCTAATTTGGGATACGAGTGACCATAGCTAATTTAAGTAATAGGTATCAAAGGACTGTGTAGAATCCATGAACACATCAACATTTTCAGTGTTGTTAATATATCCACTCTGTAACCTAATTAGCAGTTAACACTCTTGTTATCCTAAGCAGTCAGTACGGTTAGGAAATGAAAGCTTCTGGTCTAGTGCGTTCCCTGTGAAATTTGCATATTCATGAGACTTGCCGTTTGAAATGATGGTGATGGTGATGCTGACATTTCTGAAAGGTTTCCAGAGTGCAATATCCAGTATCATACTTTAGTTTATTTCATTGCTCTTTCTATCTCACCCTCTACCAGCACATGAATTCCAGAGCTGAACGATTTCCTTTATTTGTCTTAAATCTCTAATGCCCTTTCTGCAAGGAACTTATTCTGGATTACATCTCAGAACAGACACCTGCCATTCACACGCTAGTGCAGATCATGATGCTAGTGAAGACTAGATTGCACCAGAATTGCCTTACCCCAGTGTTTTTAAATGCCGGGTCACTCCAGTGGTTCGTTGTTAGGGAGCTGGACTCTTATCTGGGAATACCGGGTTCGATTCCGCCCTCCTCCACAAAGCTGGCTGGGTGACCTTGGGCTAGTCACAGCTCTCTTCTGAGCTCTCACAGCCCCATCTACCTCACAGGGTGTCTGTTGTGGGGAGAAGAATAGAAAAGCTTTGTCAGCCGCTTTGAGTCCCCTTAAAACGGCTGAGAAAAGCGGAGTAGAAAAGCCAACTCTTCTTCTTCTTCCAGAGTAAACTATCAGTTATTCATGACATGATTCTAGAGTCTTTTTTGCATACTTGAGGTAAATCCAGATCAATGGACCCAAATTAACTGGAGCCACTGATCTGGATCATTTGGAGGTTGGGTCAGCTCAGTGCCGTCTGCACTGACACCACTGATCTGGTCCAAGTCGCCATGAGGCTGCAAATCTTATGTGAGCTTCACACCCACGCGCACATCACTGTTGGCCAGGACCAGAGGACGTTTCTCTGAGAGTTCTTCATTCCAGTGTCAAATTGCAGAACAAAACTCTCTCTTTAGGAGCAGAGGGTAGACATTGTTGCACCAATCTTCAGAAAAGGATTCAGGGGTAAATACAGACCACTCAGCTCACCATCAGTTCCAGGTAATATGATGGAAACTTCATTAAGGATACAGTTAGAGAGCCTCCAATTCATGCACAATGCTCTGCCTTAAATCTGAAGCTCCTTCCGGTCCTCCAGATTTGAGGGTTGGAAGCTTCACATTTCCTGCACTGAGCTTCCACCCCTCCAGACTGGAGGATCAGAAGCTTTGAGTTCCCTGCACCGGAGCTCCCCATGTGTGTGTGTGGGGGGCTCCATTCTGCTCCTGTCACAGGGCACAGGCACAGCAAGCCTGTTATTTTATCTGGATTCGGTTTCAATTTGTTGTCAAGAGCCTGAGTGGCTGAAAAGGGTCATAGTATTCTTGAGCCTATTTCTTCAACAATATAGTTTTTGGGCCTTATTTTCAGTTTGAGGAAATTGCCTGAAAATAATGATGGGAAGAGGCTTCGTATTTGTCCTGGGGGAGGGAGTTAAAAATCACCCTCAGAGAGTTATAATGAAAAGAGAGCTCACATAGTTGGTGATGTGATGCTGTAGGATCCATCTTAATTTAGAATACAAGCCATGGATGGATCAACACCCACCAGTTTAATACCAATAATTTCTCCTCCTTTGCTGAACTCAATTACCATCTGGGCGGAACAGAATATTAATGCAGAAGAAGAAACGCACCAGAGCTGACCAATGCAAAAACCAATGCCGGGTTTTGTGCGCGTGAGAAAGAGACCGTTGACTCCGCTTCCATAAAAGAACCAGAGAGTCTCAAAGATATTAAAAGAAAATATATCTAACATGTTTTTATTCCTAGCTGCAGTCACTTTTGAAAAGCCTTTTTAAAAAGAAAAGAAAAAGAAAATAAAGCCGGACGCTTGTTTTCTCTCCAACTACAGCAAACAAAAGCATCCTGCAAACAGTTAAATGTAACCTTATTATCCAGAAGCAGAAGAATAAGGGAGAAGGCAAAATCAAAATCCAGGAGAAGTTTCTATTCAATTTGCACAGTGACCCTTTGAAGAAAAAAAGACAGATAATCAAAGCAAAACAGAATAAGGACAAGAGAGAAGAACACAGAAACTATGGAGATGCTTTTTTCAGATAGGCTGGCTGCTGAGTACTCCAGGTACATCCTGCTATCTCCACCAACCTCAGGTATTACTAACAGGGAAAACCTGTTACAGAAACACAGGATGTAGGGATATGCACAGATTTCCGTAACATTCAAAATTCATACAAATTTGGCCAGATTTTCACACTGGAATTTGAATCGAACGTTGGCACATTCGAAGATTGACATTGGAATTTGAATCAACGTTTGGCATTCATATGAAGCTTCGTATGGGATTTGAATGGGGCTGAACATTTGTACTGAATCTGAATCCTGCCACATTCAAAGGGGATTTATTCAAACGAATACGAATTTTCTTGCATTCGATTCGATATGAATCAAATTTTAAAAAATCATGCACGTCCCTGCCAGGAAGTGGCCTTGCCAGATGGTTGGGATGAGGACAGTCCAGCTGATGGAGTGCAGAGCTCCAGGGGCCCAGGGAGGATGAGATTAGTCCCAGTAAACTGGGATGGGCGACAATCACTCCCACTATTCATCTCCTTTTCTACCATTGTTCTACACGGTGAAAGAGGAGGCAGATGAGACCCAGTCTGCCCTTAGACCCAGTGCAATGTGGTGCCAAGGTTCTTGTGCTCTCCACGCTGCAGGTTCTACTGCCATCACTGGGATTTTTCAGTGGGCAGAGGCCCGGACCTAGACCGTTTGGAGGCTCCAAGCCTATGGCTCTTCCCATTTTTTGGAACTTTGCATTGCTGCTATTTCCCAATACAAATGCAGCCCTGAGAAGCTGACATACATGCACTCATGTACACAGGGTCTTGCACTCTTTCCCCCTCCCAAATGAAACTTCTGGGGTGTCAAAAGATATCTTCTTTACTTGTCCATTAATCCGCAAAGATTTGCATGACAACTGAACATTTTCATCTCAGCATATATGGATTCCTGCTGATGCTTCTCACCTGCATTCACAATTTTCTGATAGCATCAGCAACAGCACCATCCTAATCTAGCAGTCAGCTGCAGTTCTGCAGGGCTGTAATTATAATTTCAGGTGCAGAATGATCAGCAGGATATGAGGAACACTGATAAAAATAAAGCCTCTGCTCGAGCAAAGTTCTTGTAGAACAAAGGAACACAGAAATAGATACTCACAGGATAATTTTTCCTATCCAGTAACAGGGTATTTCTCCAGGACAAATCAGTTTGTGAAAACTGAACATTGTGCAGCATCGTGAAGCAGCTAAAGTATTGGGCTAAAACCTGAAGTATATCCAATTTTTATTCCCCCATAAGAGCCCTTTAGGATCAGTAACTGGGTTGTCATGAGGATGATACAGAGAATCATGCAGGCTACCAAACTCTCTAGTAGAAAGGCAGGGTATAAAGGCCATATCATCCATCTCTCTCTTTCTTTATCATTATCTATATCATCATTGCTTATTTCTTAGATAATAATAGGAGATATGTAATTGCCATATTGGAAAAGGTACACCAAAATATGGATCAGGCCATTTCTGTGCATGCTTTGTTAGGAACTGTGCTCTATATAAGTTAGAACGGGAGATGGGACGTTCTCAGCAGTGCAGACTCTCAAGCGGGATCTTTGGGGAACAGGTTTTTAAAATGAAGAGGTAATTGGCTTGTTCTGAATAAAATAGACAGGCATTGTAAAAATATTCCAGACAGTCTTGAAAGAATTGCTTTGGCTGCCAATTTACTATCAAGCCCAATTCAAGGTGTTACCTCTGACTTATAAGGCCCTAAATGATTTGGGCCCCAAATATCTAAAGGAACATCTTCTCCCATATCGACCTGCCTGTGCCTTAATATCTGGAGGGGAAGCCCTCCTGGTTGTCCTGCTGCCTTCAGCAGTGAGGAGGGTGGGCACCCGGGGAGGGTCTTCTCAGTAACGTATGAGGTAACATACTGAGCTCATTATAGTCCCCTTCACTGTATGATGCCAATGGAATGTCATTCATTTTTATTTCTGATTCTGTGTCAACCACCCTGGGCCCACCTTCTGATGGGTGGAATATACTTTTCCACACTGATATTCCCCAGTGATTGGGGTTCAGAGGGGGAGAGTAAACAGCTATAGTGGCTAGGCTCCCATCTACACCTGTTTTGCACCCCAGTTTTAAGCCATCCCAGCTGGTGAGTATTACCACTTGGCGGTAGGCAAGTCATCCTGATCCTGGCATGAATTGCTAGAAGTCATGTATCCAACCACTCAAAATCCATAAAAATTTGGCCAAATTCAGACATTTGTATTTGAATTTAATGTTGGCACATTTAAAGATTGACATTCAAATTCAAATAGAATGTTTCAATGCATGCATATGAAGATTCGTATGGGATTGAACATTTGCATCAAATTTGAATTCCACTACATTTGAAAGGGATCTGTTCAAACAAATACAAATTTCCTTGCATTCAATTCAATACAAATTGAATACAAAAAAAAATCATGTACATCCCTCCTGCAGGGGCTCCTATTCCAGCAGGCAAGCGCTGCACTGCTCCAGCACACCAGTGATGCAGAGACATGGCCAAGACTCTGAAAAATGAGTGAGATATATATGAAACGCTCTTAAATAGTATAACTGAAAGAACATTCCACTTGAATGTTCCTTTTAAAAAATGAATTTGATATAATATCATCCACAGGGCACAGAGTACATTTTTGTAGCCAGCCCATGGAATAGATTGGCCTATGATTTTATGATTTCCATCTACAAACACTGCAGGGAATGTTTCTGTCCCAACTGCTTTTTATTCTGTTTTAGAAGGAATACATAGCCCTGGTGGCAGAGGACATGCTTACGCAGCAGCCGAGAATGTAGCCATAATTCTGTTTACCAGACATTACTTACATGAGGAGAACAACCAAGTGTGATCATTGAAAGGGACCGTGGAGACTCCTGGGAGATGTTGATCTGAACACTTTTATTGCATTTTCTTTACAAGTCTTTATTGAGCCAAGGTATAGGACAATAAAACTGGATTATGTTTTTATCTCCAGTATAAAATTATAAGGTTAAATATTAATACTCCTTTCCTACCAGCCTTAAAATGTGCAATGATCAGTAAGCCACATTTATTGTTTCCTTTTATTATGATTTATTTAATTTTAATTTATCGAGCATAAAACTATAATATTACAATTAAGTTCTAAAAACATTATATGTAGGCAAAAAAATGGGGCCCCTGAAGGATGAGCAACTTGGAAGCAGCTTTGAATTAACTCTCTGTCCTTCGTCCACTGCCTCAATGGATGTAAATTTGGAAGCCATTCATTGTCATGGCAGCCCAAGCAGTCAGTGAGGCCTAGCAAGGCCTTGCTTCGTGGCAACATGGCACACACTGAAGCAGTCTCCACAGATGTCTCCACAGTATCCCTGCAGTCTCCACAGATGTCGGAAGCAATGACAGCCTGCTTCTCTCTCAGCTTTTTGCTGAAAATTATGAGCCACAAAAAAAAAAGAACTGCGGAGACTGGAAGGTCTCATTCGGAGTCCAAGAATCTGACCTTCAAAAAATCAAGCTACAGTTTGAATCACCTCATGCCGTTGCATTTGAAGCAGCTAGGACTGCCTCTGCTGCCCATGACCTCATGGCTGAAGCCATGGAAGATAGTGCCTTGTTATCCACAGAGGTAGCCTCTTTGGAAGCAGGGCTCCTTGATTCCCTGGGCCCTAATTTTTTATCACTAACCAACAACAAGTATTCTTCTGCCACAGAACATACCAGTATTAATGGCTGCCTCCAGTATCCCTGCAGGCTGGAGAAAGGAACTCGCCAGGGGTGTCCCATGGCTCCCCTTCACATGAAAGCTGGTCCCATTGACAATGATAGGTTATGTACTCATGAGCCCAAACATGCACGTCTTGCTTTAGCCACCTGAATTTTCTCCACCCCACTAATGATGCGATGGTAGCAGTTGTATAGTAGGTGGATGGAGATGTAGGCTTTGCTGACCCAAATTCTTTGGCTCTGTTAGCTTCAGTATCAAACTAGGCAGATTAAATTAGTGTGTGTTGTTTCCTCTTGTTCCCTGCGACAGTATTTGCTGTCCCTGTGCTACTTTCCCCATTTACTCTTATGGACTTTCCTTTATGGAAACCTATACCAAAAATGAATGTAGGGGTGTGGACAAATGGAGTTTTTTGCATCAAATGTGGTGGGATTCTATGAATGTATTCATATGAATATCTGATACGAATGCATATGTATCCCATACATATCCGACACATATCCCATAGCATATCTGCTCTGAAAGCATCAAATCTGCCCTGAATCTACTTTGAATCCACTCTCAATCCATGTCAAATGCACTTTGGATCTGTTGCAGATGTGGCTGGGGTTGCTGCTTTCCCACCTCCCCAGTTCACAAAGTTCTGAAACGTTCATATGAATACAACATTTGATTCATATATGAATGTACAAATTTGCGTGAATTCGTATAACTATTGAATGTTACAAACATCCCTATACCCATAGTATCCCTGCAAAAGAGGGCTTGTATGCAAATAATCCTCAGCCTATTTTTCTCAGTGAAGGCTATTCTAACATACTAGAAAACTCACCATGCAAGAGAGAGAAAGACAAAGTTGAAGGGAATGGAAGGGAACGGAATCTGCCCTTACAGAAGAAAAAACAGTTGCAAGTGTTCATTAAATTATTAAAAATAGAACCAAATTGGTGCCTTCAACAATTCAGATAATTAATGTCAACACAACGATATACCATTCCATACCAATAACACACAGCAAGACTGGAATTGATAATTAAAAAGTAACTGCACCTTAGCGTTGTCATGTGTGGTTTTCTTCCACAGCAACTGGGCTTGAATTTCTTGCTGTTTTACAAGCAAATTGCTCATTAGAAGCAAATGTTGTGTGTCCATAAATTTATGCACTAGGGAACAAGGGACTGCTTGTTGTGCCAGACATTAAAATCTGGTATTCATAATGTTTGTGGTTCATATTTAAGGGGAAAAGATCCAAACACATTGGTAAAGTAGTCAAGCATTAAAGGGGGGGAGAGAGAGAGAGACAGTGTTTCCAAAGTATGCATGGCACACGGAAATCACGGTGCCAGCCTTTTTAAAACAGAGAAGAGTTCTCACCACCACCACCACCGAGTCTGGCAAGGCCTTGGCCGCTGAGGCTGAGAAGAGGCTGATGGGCCGCCAAGACAGAAGCGTGGCGTAGTTGTGGTGAGTCGTCCGGACCATGAATTTTTCCCTACAACTTCCAGGCCCATGACTGAGGCAGGTTTTATTTTATTTTTACAGCTCCACAAATGTATATCTATAAATGCAAACAAACCTGCACACAATTGGAAATGTACGCATTTACATAAGAACACATTTACATATATGCATATTTAAAGGCCTCTGTATGCAAATGTGCACAATTTAATAGGACATGAACTGACAGAAATGTGTTTATCCATGATTATCTGCATTGACTTCACAAAGAGAGGAAAAGATTGGGTATCTCGCCTCTCCCTGCCTTCCATCCTGTTTCCACTTCAAAAAATAAGCCGAACTGAAAGTCGGGCAGCAGCTGCTGGGAGGAAAGTGGTCTAAGTGGCCTCCTCTTTCTTCTCCTTCACTTGCTGCTTTTAAAAATAATAGGGATGCTCCACCTTCTCCAGTGGAAAATGTCCGTGTTCTGTTGAATGGGCAATCCACGGCCAGAATGCAGAGCGTCTGCACAGTATCACAGTCACACCTCCATTTTGTGTGTGTGTGTGTGTGTGTGCTGAGAGCCATCTCCATGGCCCATCTCCTCTGTGCTTTCACAGTTGATTAGAGATTTGCCTGCCGTCTTATGGGGGCAGTTGGCACCTGTACAAAACACATCTCTGCAGATGAGCAGGTATGCACTACATCACCTGTACAATAAGCTGGTGAAAGGGACCTATGATTATTTAAGTGTGTGTGCACCCAAGTGCCTTTTGGCTTTTGCTCCCATCTATGTGCAGCTGGCCTGAACCATTAGGGAAAGGAATGTCTCATTTTGCACTGCTAACCACCTTGCCGTGTGCTCTGCAGACCTCTAGAAGGAAAGACAGAGAGACAACCTGAATTCAGTAAATCCTTCAACTATCCTGCCTTGCATACAAAAATAGATGCACATGAACACACTCAGCAAGGGCAGACATGATTAAATAATATGTCAGACTGCTTGCCCCTTGACCCTGAGGAGAGGGCAGCAAAAGAGAGAGAGAGAGAATAAAAGTTGCTTTGCTGCTGCTTCTGTTGCTTCTAGCGTTTCCCTCCAAGCTTGTTTGCACAGAGAAACACACAGAGGGAGCAAAATGCAGCGCAGCATCCCAGTGAACGAGTAATTGCTTTCTTCCCTTTGTCCCTTTTCCCTCTGTAAAGGGAAGGAGGAGAAAGAGGGGCAGAGGGGCAGAATAGGAGGAGCCCTGCAGAAGGGCTTCAACACTTGGAAGAACTACTGATTTAAACAGAAAATGACCCACTGAGGGATTAGTAGTGTAATATACTAAAACGGAGAGATTTCCGATTGTCTGCTCTCTTGAAGAAAGAAGAGGAAGAAAAAGGAAGAGTTTGTTTGTTTGTTTGTTTACATTTTTATCTCACCATATACCCAGGTCTCCGGATGGGCAACAACATCTAAAATCAGACATCATTAAAACAGTAACAGTATGTATTAAAACAAGAGCATCTGCAAGAAGGAAGAGGAAAGTGCCTCACCATTTAACCAAAGGCCAGGGCAAAGAGATGCATCTTCGCTGTCTTCCTAAACACATACAATGAAGATGATAGATGGTCCTCAAGGGGAATGCTATTTCATAGCCTAGGGGTCATCACTGAGAAGGCCCTCTCCCGGGTGCCCGCCATTCTTGCTGCTGAGGGTTAGGGTTAGGGCCTCCCCTCCAGACCTTAAGGCATGGGCAGGTCAATATGCGGGTAGAGTTTGCTTTATAACCCACTTTTTTCACCATTAAGGGGACTCAAAGCGGTTTGCAGATGTTCTGTTCTTCTCATAACAGACACCCTGTGAGGTAGGTGGGGATGTGAGAGCTCAGAAGAGTACTGTGACTAGCCCAAGGTCACCCAGCTGACATCATGGAGGAGTGCTGAATCAAACCTGGTATTCCCAGACATGAGTCCAGCTCCCTAACCACTAGCCCAAACACCACCCACTCTCTCTCTCACACACACACACACACACACACACACACACACACACAGAGGTGGTGCTGCAGAGGTTAAAGCGGCAGGTAGGAGCCCTCGACCTGCGTAGGGTAGCAAGAAGGCACAGTGGGAGCAGCCCAGTACTTTTCAACTGAATTAGCCTGTAAGCAAATTGTTTTTCAAATGGAAGGCAGCTGCTTTTCGACTGAATTACCTTTTGACAGGGATCCCTCCTCCCAATTTTTTCTCCCTGCCTTGCTCCATTTTATGCATACGTGAACATGCACAAACGCTATTATTTTGTACATGAATATTGGAAAGCGTTCAGAACCTAGATGGCTTTAAGGAAGGGTTAGACAAATTTATGGATGGCAGATGTATCAATGGCTACTAGAATGGACGCCTAAGTACATCTTTCAGGCTGGGGGGACAAGCAGGATGCCTCTAAGGCCACTTGCTGGGATTGGAGAGCAGGAGAAGGTTTGCCCTTGTCTCTGCTTGAGATGCCCCTGGGCAATTGGCGGGTCACTGTGTGGGGCAGGATGCTGGACTAGATGGGCTGTGGCCTGATCCAGTAGGGCTCCTCTGATATTCTGATGTTCTGCTGGTCTTGTTCTCCAGCCCATCAAAGAAGCCCCTTAGTCTTGGTCTTCTTAAAGTACCTCCAGATTACACTGGTTGCTTCCAGTTCGGGACTTGGGGGATTCAGGCTGCAAAATTAATACTGCAGCTTCTGAATCTCTTCAGACCAGAGAAACTCCTGATGCCCACGGAGGATCATACTTTGCCTCAGCAGTGGCACTGCATGGATCTATTGTTGTGGAGAAAGCATTATAATTGGCCAGTTCAAGGAAAAATGTGAAACCACCCTGGGACCACTCAGACCAGCCACACAGATTATCTGAGCCAGAATTCAAAACAGTGAATTCCCCTGTTAATTGCATATTTTTAAAGCCAGTACCCTAAAGGTCCTGCTTTTAGAGGGCTGCTGGAAACCATTCCCAGTTCACTGCTCTTGTCAGAACATCTGCATATCAACGAAATCTCCATCACATAACTGTAGGGATGTTCACTAATTTTATTTTATTTTCTGTATTTGATTCATATCAAATCAAATGCAAGAAAATTAGTATTCATTTGAATAGATCCCCTTCAAATGTGGTAGGAGATGTATTCAATATGAATGTCCAATCCCATATGGCTCCCATACAAATCCCATATGAATGCATACACATAGCACATGAATCCCATACTAACGCATACGAATAGCATACAAAGCCCATACAAAGCCTCACACGAACATATCAAAACATTTTATTCAAATTCAAACATCAAACTTCGAATGTAGTAGGTTTCAACTCTAATTCCAATGTCTGAATTCGGCCAAATTTGTATGAATTTTGAATGTTACGAATATTCACGCACGACCCTACTTAGCTGCAAAAGGTCGGACTGATCAGATCTATACGCCTTTTAGGCTGATTCATTATGTCCGCTGCAGAACTGGCAGATCATTTTGTGTAAAATAACAACAACAACAATAAAAATTTAACATTAGCCTAATTTCAGCTTTATTAAGCCCCTGCCGGAATTACTCCGGCTTAATAGGCCCAATGGCACACATTCACCTCTCACTGCACTGTGCCAACTGCATAAGAATCTGTTGCACTGGCGTTGGAAATATGCCTTCACTTTCAGGACCAAAATAAGAGAGTCCGGTTTGGTATTATTGCTATGGAAAAATAGGCTCTTAGCTGAACGACTGTAAACTCCTTGGGTGCTTCCGCATTGGCCACTAAATACCCATTAAGCACCCATTAAGGACAGATTTTAAAAACCTCATCCGCACTATAACACCCATTAGAGACACATGTGTCCGCATTGGCTCGCATGAGAGGTGTCTAATGGGTGTTAAGAGGCCCTCAATACTGATTAAGGGAAGACTACCTTGGAGGTAGTGTTAATGGGTACTTGTGCAGTTAAGACACATCCATTTAGGATGCGTCCGCACATGCGCAAGTGTCCTTAAGCAGGCCCTCCCCCCGGCCTCCATGGCTGGCTCCTTTGGACCCAAGCATGGTGGGCCGGTAGCCTCCTATCTCAGGGCTCCCCCTCACCCCAGAAGCCACGGATCATGGCTGCTCGGGCCAAGGAGGGCTTCACCTACACCTTCCCTACCCACCCCAGGGCGAGTGAGTGCGATCCCCTCCTTACCTTCAGGCAGCCAGGCCGATTCTGCACCCACTTCAAATCCGTCTCTAAATCCATCCTTCCCTTGCGGGTGCGGACAGAAGGGGTGTTAGGAGAACCATATCTACTAGATAACGGACCTTCCTAGACACCGATCTCTGAAATACGGATCTAATAGATCCATATTTCAGAGGGCCAGTGTGGAACCACCCCTTTTTCATGGAGGCTTTCATGATGATCCAACATCAGCCGTATTCTGTGAAGTGATAGACTTTTAGTAGGTTGATGTCTGCATGCTTCTTATCAAGCTAAAAGATCACACTGTATCCTGAAGGAGAAGCACTGCAGCTTCACGTTCCTTATTGGGTGTCTCATTAGAGGGGCAAAGTTCCCACAAAACTTTCCACAAGGAGCCCTCCACCCCTGCAAAGGGAACAATCACCATCTGAGTTGCCCTTGCATGAAGGGTGGGATTTTCTACTCTCTGGAAAAGCATCTAATTGCTGTGCCATCAGAGGTCTTTGCATTCCAGTTTGGTCTAGTGGTTAGGGAGCCAGACTCTTATCTGGAAATACCGGGTTTGATTCCACCCTCCCCCACAAAGTCAGCTGGGTGACCTTGGGCTAGTCACAGCTCTCTTCTGAAAATGACATCATATCGCCTGACCAACCAGGTAATATTCTAGCAGTCGATTAGCTTTGAATTCTAGGTCAAAATAATTCCAGGTCAGCAGTTTGATGTGATCTATCTGAAAACCACCTCTGCCATGTTCCCCAGGCAGCAGGCAGCAGAGACAGGTTGGTTTGGTCAAAGTGCCTTTTAGCAGCACACAACCTGAGAAAGAACTCAAGCAAATGCAGGTGACCTGATGCCAAAGCAAACAAAAGGCGCACACAATGAAATTAACTGTATCGAGAAATTCGTGTTAGGAAACGTGACCCATACCGTTACAGATTGCTCCCTGGGGAAATCAGGACTGTGCGGAGTAAATATTCCCCAGCTGGGACTTCTGTGATCACATTATTGACATGGCAGGGTGGGGGAGGTGGGTTGCAAGGCTTTCTTGTTACTCCTTTTATTCATACATTCAATTTATTTGTAGATTAGCTTTCCTAAATAAATAAATATGCTTAAAGTGGTTTACAGTAATATAATAATGAAAGTCAGTATATAAGTCACAGTCAAAATACAACAAATTATACAATCAAGTATACAGCCAAATCTTAACATTAAATCATATTAAACAAAACAATACGAAACACAAACTGCATCAAACTGTTAAAACCAAAATAAACCTATGCAGTGTCCACATCTAAGTTTTAATCCAGTTTCACTCCATCAGCACACATCAGATGAGAGAACATATCAGCAAAGCGACCAGCCCTTTTCTTTCTACTTTAATCTAAAGGTGGATTTTCTGGTTTAGATAATGCTGAAAGAAAATAGCTTGACCCCTTCCTGGTGTGTTCTTTTGCTCTGAAAGTGTACTGAAGCTGGATTAAAACTTAGGTGTGAATGCAGCCCTAATACTCAAAGCAGAAAGTGGCAGCCTTCATTCAGGCGTCATCAGAAGAGCCAGATCAGGTGCTCTTCACTCCCGTACAGCTTTCTGGGGAGGGCGTGGTAGAGGCAGACAAACCCAGGAGGTCATCCCATTCAGGTGGCCTTTGTTCACTTCGCTCCCTCAGCAGGAAGTGGCTTACATATTTGGGAGGCCATGGCAGGGACTAGTTGTTTTCCAGGGATTTTCAGGTGGAGGGAAAACAACCAGTTTCCACACTCATGATTCCTGCATTCCCAGTAGCATTCAGAATGCAGCCAATAGAAATGCAGGCTAACCGTCTTTTCAGGCCACCATTGGAAAAATAACCCTAGAAAACCTTTGCCAAATGCGAGCATGAAATAGCAAGTCTGTGTGTGTGTCCATATGTGTGTGTGTGTGCTAAGAACTTTCAAAATTTAACTCCGAAGCTCCCACTACAGAGACTCTTTTTTGCAAAAGTTGACATCTTCATTAGCAGCAACAACCAGTCATCACTGTTTGTTATGACTTCACTTGGGGCCTTTTTCCCCAGTGTCCCAGCTAAGCAAAGTTCTGGAATGGTTTGGCTGTCTACATTTCAGGAAACCCAAACCATATCAAACTTAGCTGGAGCTTAGCTAGCCACCCGATAAGTATGAACTGCCTCCATTAAGGGGTGATAACGTTGTTGCAGTAACTGTGCCTGCACTGCCAGTCACACGCTTAATGCCAATCTCTTCCACCCAGAAGAGGAGGGGATGGAGGCTGTGGGACTGTCCTAGACCTGTAGAGCTGGTAAAATTGCTCTACCACCATAAACGCTGGAGAGCCTGCACAGGTGTGGAGCCGTTTCTGGTGCAGAAGTGGCTCCATGTAGTGTGCCTGGTCCATCCGGAAGCATACCTGGCGTTGCCCAGCACAGAAAGTATGAATTCGCCCTCAGACTGGATTGCATTCAGCTTCTGTCAAGTCCTTTGAAATAATTTCTTTCTTCTACGGCCAAAAAATGTCTCCAGTATTAAGAAATGTTGGAAGACCAAGCATTTCCCCTCTTTGCCTCTTTTCCAGAAATGCAGGCCTGACCAGGCATGGCCACCAACAATGTCTCCTGAGTTAATATTCTTCATTTTATTACAAAAGACATTTTCCCAGTTTGGTTTCAAAAAAACCCTGCTCATAGAAAGGGGCAAGGAGGTTGAATCCATTTCATTGGCTTCAAAGAATGAGTTCTTTGGCAATCCCTTTAGAAATCAAAAGAAAATTGCTGTGACTGATCTCTCTCTTCTGTTCCTGAGCCTAAAGCAGGGCCACCAGTTCCCCACACAATGGCTCTCCTTATAGTTATGTTAACAGCATTCATGAGAAAGGAAAGCAAGAAAGAAGAGGGAGGGAAGGAGGGAAGGAGGGAGAGAGGGAGAAGACTGGGGCAGGACTGCAAAGCTACATGTGTAAGGAAAAAAAACACTTTTGTGTGTGTGAAAAAAAATCCAGCCATTATGTAGGATGCTGTTAGCAGAGACCTGAAGGTGACAGGAAAAGAACTGGAGCCGAGACACATTGAGACGTTCAGTTCTGCCACTTCATCACAGGAAGTTACATTTCAGGAAATCACAGAAGGCTGAAGCAGGAGGCCTGATTGGTCCATTTCCAAGGCGGTGGGTGGAAGAAATAGCCAATGAGATGGAGAGTAAGATAGATGCTCAAACTACACACCAGAGGTGTACGTAAAATGATGTATGATGTGGAGAAAATGTTGAATGAGAATTTCCCCCTTTTCCCCAACCAGGGGGTCTCCCACTGAAGCCGAATCCTTGAAGAATCAGGAGAGAAAGAAGGAAATATTGCTGATGTGCCATCCACGCATACTTAGTCGTGTGTTCAACTACTGCCATTCTTACATCTGTCTAACTCTATTCAAGTTGTTGAGGGTTTTTTAATTTTGGATTTTCAAGTCTGACCCACTTTTGCAATACACTGTATTTCCTGTAATATAGGCTAAGTTTGGTCTAGTGGTTAGGGAGCCAGACTCTTACCTGGGAATACCAGGTTTGATGCTGCCCTCCTCCATGAAGCCAGCTGAGTGACGTTGGGCTAGTCACAGCTCTCTTCTGAGCTCTCACAGCCCTACCTGCCTCACAGGGTGTTGTGGGAAGAAGAAAGGTTTGTCAGCTGCTTTGATGAGTGAGAAAAGCGGGGTAGAAAAGCAAACTCTCCTTCTTCTTCCAGAGCATCTGGGAGTGTGACCAAGGAGAATGCTAGTGTGGACCTGTTTTGTTTGTGTCTTTCCCATCATAAGAACACAAGTACGTCAGAGGAACCCTGCTGGACCAAGCAACACAGCCCATCTAGTCCAGCATCCTGTATCACAAGGTGGCCCACCAATTGCTTCTGGACATCTCAAACAAAGGACAAAGCCCTTGAATCCCTGCAAATGGCCTTCAGAGGCCTCCTCCTTGTATCCCCAGCCTACCTGGTTGCCTTAAGAACAGGCCATCTGCCCGATCTTCTAGGAGACCTCTGGTCCTCACACATTTCTTTATTTATCATTTTATTCCACCTTGTACCCAGAGGTCTCAGGGCAGGTTGCAACAAAAACTAAAAAGTAAATTAGAAATGGACTGACTACAAAAAGCAGTGCCTGGAAGGAAGCAGAAACTGCTACTAAGGCCAAGGCAAAGAGTTGCTTTAAGAGGCTTTAAGTCCACACTTGGGGGCCAAATCCTGTGGAGAGCTCATCATTTTTGCATCAGCCCTATAGGCAATTAATCTGGCCGGGGCCTCACAGGGATCAGTTACTTCTGAGTAGACATGAATAAATTTCCACTCTCAGTAGAGCCTGTGGTCAGCAGCTGGTTTCACTTTCCTTAGCTTAGTTATCATAGTTGATCCATATTCTCTAGCCATTGCGCCTTTGGTGCCTCAACCAAAATGGCATTTATAATGGTAGCTTTAGCTACTTTCTCAGAAATAATGACATTAATCACAGCAAATGCTACTGAAAACCCATTGTAGGTTGATAGATTAAGCCCTTTTAACTTCCCCAAAGACTAGAAATTTTATTTTAAAAATAACAAGAGAAAAATAGGCATTATTTTTTATTGTTTAAATGTTGCATTCTTTCAAATACATCACCAGAACATTGCAGATGAGGTGAGGGGCTCATTATTTATTTTTCCCACACTATACCCAGGGGTCTCTGGGCAGGTAACAACATTTAAAATCATACATTATTAAAACAATAACAGCATGTATTTAAAAGTAGCATCTGGAAGTGGGAAGGGAAAGTGTATCCCGTTTAACCAAAGGCCAGGGCAAAGAGGTGTGTCTTCACTGCCTTTCTAAACATGTATAGTGAAGGTGATACACACACATCAAGGAGGAGACTGTCCCATAGCCTAGGTTGCTGCTGAGGGCGGTAGGGCAACCAGGAGGACCTCACCTCCAGATCTTAAGGCACAGGCAGGTCGATATGGAAGAAAGTGTTCCTTTAGATACTTGGGGCCCAAGTCATTTAGGGCCTTATAAGTTGACACCTTGGGCAAGCCGCTGTCCCTCTAGGATAGACACCCAAGAAGCTGGGGCCAGCCCCCTCCTGGGCTTCTTCCTCTGGGTGTTTG
The DNA here is from genome assembly GCA_023333525.1 of Aspidoscelis tigris stejnegeri. Classification (NCBI taxonomy): domain Eukaryota; kingdom Metazoa; phylum Chordata; class Lepidosauria; order Squamata; family Teiidae; genus Aspidoscelis; species Aspidoscelis tigris. The sequence continues at coordinate 284,687 of JALMGA010000013.1, read as the reverse complement.
TGGTAGAAACAACGCACCAATTTCTCTCAACATGGCCAAGAAGTGAAGAGCGATCTTGCAGAGCTGCCTTGCCCATGGATTGCTCATCTGGCCAGTTCTGCAGAAAAGTGCTTCTCTGATGTCACGAGTGAGAACCCACAACATTAGTCCTAAAGTCTGGACAACGTGAGATCATCTCAAGAGGGTTCTAACCCAAAGTTTTCCAAAGACCCACCTCCCAAAAAAATGCCTGGGGGCAACCTAAGTGTCCCCAGAGTTGCTCTTCTTTTTGTCCAGTGTATGAACACAACCCTAGTTCTAACCAGTAGGTCACTCATATCTAGGTAAGGGGGAACAGATGTATTCAGGTCTTTCCAAGGAGGAGGAGGTCTGCGAGCCAAGTGCAAGAAGTTAGCTGAGAGGTCTCAGGGCTTTTTCACACTTGGCCTCCCATTCTGGAAGGGGGAGTTCTAGTATGTGTTGGACGTCCACACTTACAGATGCCCAAAGTGTTTGAAACTTAGCTGGAGCTTCACTAGGTGCCAAATAAGTGCTGTGATCACTTTGCTGTGGCAACTGCACCAGTGAATTTGCTGGGGCAACCAGGTGAGCCGATGCATGATCACACCTGCGCTGCCGTTCACATGATCCTCCTGAACATCTTCCACCTGGAAGAGGTGGAGATGCAGCATTCAATGCCATAACACTACAGCCCGGCTCCATACTATACGCCCAGGGGAAATTCCAGCACCACAGAGTCATTTCTAGGAAAGAAGTGATCTGTGCAGTGCAGACGCACCATGAGGGAGTTCCCCCTGCCCTTACCTGTGAGGTAAGCACAAAAAGGCTCTCAGGGATATGCGGGAATATTTGTAACATTCGTTATTCATACGAATTCATACAAATTTGGACATTCGTACACGAATCAAATGTTACAACATTCGTGCATTAACAAATGCATACAAATTTGTACAAATACATACATACTGGATAGAATCCTACCACATTTGAAGGGGATCTATTTGAACAAATACGAATTTTCTAACATTCAATTCATTACAAATCAAAGGTCAAAAAGCCCATTCATGCACAGCCCTGACTCTTAGTTGTAATATAGTTCCCTAGAAGAGAATGGGAAAAGGTGATATAATCTGGCTCTGTCTACTCCGAAGACCAAGGACAACGGCACTGGCACAACATCTCTGGCTCGGAGGGCCCCTGACTTCCCATCATGCTTTGAATTAAATGCAGGCCTCCAGGAATGCATTGCCATTTTGCACAAGCCCTGAAACAGCCTCAGGAGTTTGGCTATGTAGAATATTTCAGATTAATCCTCCTCTTTGACCTTCTCATTTTCCATTTTCTGGACAGGCGCTTGTGATTATTAATTACACTGGGAAAGTTATTTATCAGCTCTGCAGTGAACGGCACGAGTGAAGCTTCGGCTGCGCTCACTCGACTCAATAGTTAGCAGCACGCTGAATGCCAGTTGGATTTTTGCTCTCCCTGCGCCCTCGATCATGTCATTGAGCGACTGGGCCGAATCCCGCGCTCTGAAGCCAGGGGAGGCCTCCCTGAAGACGCTGCTGCTGCCTCAAAAGGTCAATGCTGAGAATGGATTTCTCAACCCAGAATTGATCTCTGCTAGTACAAGAGATTTCAAAAGGCATCCTGGGCAGAAAAGGGGGGGCAGTAGGAGACTCGGGTAGGGAGGGTCATGCAGAAAAAGAATAAGGGTCTGAGAGTGCTAAAGCTTGGAACAATAATTCTGCTCTTCTTGGCTGCCCAATAATGTGGAATGGGGGGAAAATGCCCCCCAAAAGCACCCAGGATGATCAAAGGGCAGAACGCCTCCCATACAGAATCAGGCTAGACCTATGTGACTACAAGCACGAAGCCAGGAAAGGAAGCCAAGTGTCAACAATTGTTTCTTGCCATTAGACTTTTAGGCAACTCAGGAGATTACCCCAGTCTTTCTTTGCTGAAAAACATACATTTTGCGTAAAATTGATTTGCACTGCTATCCACTAATTGCATTCTCCCCCCCCTTCTTATGCCTTTGTTAGATGATTTTTTTCTTAATTCCTTGAACAAGCATCTGTATCTGCATAGCAAGCCATGATGCTGTTGTTATGGAAACGACTTCTGCATCTTCTACGTTCTGCGAGGGAACTTCACTGGCATGTATTTTCCGTGAATCTTTTTCAAAACGTTCCCTTTCAAGCTTGCGCTTCTGTGCTTTTTTGTCACGTGTGGAATGCAGAGGGGAGAATGGAAGGACCAATTCAAGTTCACCTTTGCATACTGAAGTCAATGACACTCTGAGATCTTGATGTTTCAAGATAGAGCGAGACAGTGGGTGTGATTAGACATCCTTAATAAGGGCCGTTCAGGTGAATTTGAATCTGTAACGACAGACATGTTTCCACCTGCCTTGCTGTTTCTCAAAGGCTCAGTGGGGCTGACTCTCTGGTCAGAAACAACAAATGAAGTTCCAAGATATTTTCAGAGAAGGAGAAGAAGAAGGAGGAGGAGGAGGAGGAGGAGGCGGAGAAGAAGAAGAAGAAGAAGAAGAAGAAGAAGAAGAAGAAGAAGAAAAGTCAGGCTCATCCATCAAGTGACCTATTCCTTAAAGGAGATAGCATCTGTGGCAGGAAAACATTCCTCCCTGGAGGATCTGAGATCCAAATTAAGTCCTCGCAAATTCATTTGAAACACTGCATGGCAAGCAAACCTTGTTTCCTTTTCTTCACAGATCTCTCTTCTTGTACGTTTTCATCAATGGCCGGAATTTTTTAATTATCATACCTCCCCCAATATAATTCTCAGAATTTTACCTTGCAATTTTATCTGGTGATCTCAGATTATCTGCACAGCTGGTGAGGCTCATGTGGGGACATCCAGGATCCAGCCAAGCACCTGCCCCCACTTTTTGTTGATGTATTTTGCAAACCTGGGCAGCACTGCAAAATCCTCAGCACCTTGCCAGATGTGTGGACGAGGGAGGGCTATTGAGGGAAAAGCAGCATTGCTGCTGGATTTCCTGTGATGACTCTCTCATGGGTTTTGTGGACAGCGCAATCAGCATTGCATTGAGAATGCCACAGGTATACCTTGCAACCTCAGGACCTCCCCAAGAGGATGGGGGGGGGGTACCACGCATCTAGAGGTAAACCCTGCAATGATTCTTCGCCTCTCACTTTTACTGCAAGTGGCCACATATTTGTGCTTCTCTATATGCCAGACTTTCTTCTTACTTCTTCTATGTGACCTTTTCCTAACCATGTTTGTATTTCTTTTCTATGTTCGTAAGAGGCCCCAAACAAGACAAATATTAATCTGGATCTTACCACAGACCCTTGGGGCACAACCAGCAGCACCCTCTGAGCATGCTGGAAACTCCACACGACTTTCACCCCTTCTGCACTCTAGAAATACTCAGCTGGTAAAGAAACTCAACGAAGGCATATGGGGGACATGCAAAATCTCCTTTTTCCTTTCCCCTGTTATTTTCTCTTGTTTAAAGAAGCCCTTTGTCACTCTTAGTCTGGATCCAGATAGTGGTTCCTCCTGCCAAAGGCGCCAGTCGTCACTTATAAAACGGCTGTGACAAAGAACGGGTCCATTCTTTGGACCCACTACTATGCGGATCACATCAGGGGAACCAAAGAGACTACCAGTTTTCCTAACCTGACTTTTCAGCTGGCAACACTTCTCCCAACATGGTTTCAGCTGGCTGTGGGTTCCTGCTAAACGAGGAAGGGCACCTTTTAGCAACTGTCTAGGCACAAAACTGCTCTTGAAACAACATGGCATGAAGGATAGCTGTCTCAGTGACACAGACGTAGTTGCATTCAGGCATCACGATACAACGGAGGTAATGGCCGTAGTGGCTGGCACATGGGATCCTGGGAAGAGTAAACAGTAATTTGCTGCTAGCCTTTGATCTCTATTATCATCAGCAAACTAGGCTTTAATCCAGTGGAGAAGTAAGCCTGTTTTGCCACACTTTATGGAGAGCAAAATTAACACTGAATCACCACTTAGCCACGCCTTTGCACTCTGCATGATAAACAGCTGCTCAATAATTAACAAGTCTTGGATTTGCAGGGAGATCTCCATCCAAGCTACTACAAACACGGTTATTTACTTGTTCCTTTTGCCAGTATCATCTACGGGAATTCTGGCAACCGTGAAGATATGAAAAGCACTTCTTTTTAAAAAGTCTCTGTGTGAATGTGTAATCCTATAGCATCCTCCGCAAAATGGAATTTTACGGAAAGTCAAACAAGCCAAAGAGAGAGAAATAGAACTCCACAAAGTTCGCACCGCCTGGACTTAATTGGAACCATTCCCCCTGCACTATTTATCAACAAAGGATCCCGTTTCCCAATACTCAGCATGTATCCATTGCCACTTAGCAGAGTTTAAGGTTTCAAGAAGCAAGCAGGGCCAACGAATGACCACATTACCCAGATACTTTCCTGCATTTCATTAAGGGGATTTTCATGTGCAAGAAGAAAAAGGAAAGGAAATCTAAAGCATTTTTGTTTCAGATTAGACACAGGGTGGGATTACAATAATAATGACTGTCAAAAGCATGAAATGCCTGCAAGATTTGCTCAGAGACATTACGAATGGAAATATCTGCACGTTCTGCCAAAATGCCCGCAAGTAATATATTAAAGAAGGAAAGTTTATGGCTTCACCATGCAGCACGCAACAGTTCCCAGTATCTGGGATGCGAAGAGCAAAATCTCTCACAGACCTTGGGGCGTGTGGCTTAGAGGCCTGGGGAGAGCTCTGTCCAAACTTTTCCACAGACTGCTGTGGTTTCTGAGGGAATGCAACGGTATTCCAGCCCAGTGAGCTCAAACCACATTCGGCTAGGCTGGGGCTCAATGGAGAGGGCAACTTCACAGCATGTGGATTAAGTCGTAAGGAAGGAGGGTGCCTGGATCCAGCTCCTCTCTAATCAGGGGCGTTTTTGCACTTCCCTCTGCTGGACGGGAAAGGAGCGCAGTTAACCAACACTGACTAGCACTTGCGTTTGGAGTGCTAGTCAGCTTGGGCGTTCCCTCCCCCCAAAATTGAACACCTGCCTTCTTTGATCTGGGGCCCGATCCTCTTCTGAGCACTGGCATTTTGGCTGCGGCACCCTGCACGACTGCATCCACGCCACTGTCTTGACAACATGGATGCTTGGTGCACATGCGGTTGCATCTATGGTCCTCCAAGGTCCCAGCGTGCTCGCGCAGCACCGAAATGACCCTGGAGCACCGGAAAAAGAGCAAATGGTTGCTGCCTGGACGCTTAAGGTCAGTGTCTGGTTAACGTTGGTTAACGGGTGGAGCACAATTTTGTGAACTTCTGGTGAGGGCAGGCACACCTGGAGGCTGTAACAGCCTCCAACATGTGTGGATGCGCTTCACCAGAGGTTCACTAATCATGCATTTGAGGCCCTAGTGCAAATAGGCCTCAGGTGGGCTGCGAACAGGGACCACATAGCTGGTGCAGTCCTAGCCATTTCCACGGGGAATGAGATCCTATGTGGTGCTTAATTTAAAGAAGGTGAGGGCTGGCCCTTTCTGCCTATTGTCAGACACTTACTGTCTGACAGGCTGGGATCAGCTTTGCTGTTTTACACTGCTTCTGGGTATCTTCCCTAAGTTTTACTAAAGGCACTACTTTGCTTCTGTATCTGTTTTCACGAAGACCATGTTGGGAAGGTTTTTATACCTTCTGTCTTTTATTTTACGGTCCTCTCGGTTTGTTTGGTGTTTTTGAAAACCTTTTCAGCTTGGTGCCTGGGTGAGGGATTCTGCCCGTGCCAGTACGTTCCAAGGTGCAACTTTACTAACCTTACCCAGGGACTTGCCAGAAGCGTCCAGCAGTGAGCATCTGCACCTCTTCTGATATCTGGGATAACCATAGATGTGACTGATGCGCATGCAAACAAAATGGCAGCACCCAGAAGAGGACCGGGCCCAGGAGCGGTCACAGGTGAGAGATGGATCGCACAGGGCTGAGGTTGTAAATGACTAGCACTCGCAAGTGCTAGCACAAGTCAGTGTTAGGCAATTACATTCCTTTCCCATCCAGCAGACAGGAAGGGAAGTGCGAAATCACCCCACGACTTTTCATAGAATTCTCCATTTCCTCCGTGGCTTCCTTTTTCTGTCAACAATTACTACATTTCTCGTTGTCCTCCTGGCTGTTCTGGAGTAGCTTTGTCAACTTCCTTGGGGTCTCTTTTCCCACCACAAACATGGGTACTGTTATGTTGGCTATCTAAAGACCTGCACTCCTCGCCAACATGTTGTGTGTTTAAGGATTGGCATTCATACGCAAACAGTCATACAGGAAATTGATTTTATATGTACCGAAGTGTGGAAGAAAAGGGAGCCAATCTTCCATGTTCTTGCAAAAGATTTCATTCCATCATAAATTCCATCAACACAAGAAAAATCAATTATCTGCACAAAACTTTATAGTATGCTCACAGGTATCGATTAGAAGATATTTTCACAAGCAAGGAGAGAAAGTGCAGAAAGAAACAGAAGCAAACTTCAAGTGACAAAAAAAGGGAAATGAATTAGATTTCTGCTGAATCTATAGAGGAAGTAAAGAGTTTCCTGCGGTTAAAACGTTCCTCTTTACGCAGGCCTTTGCTTAAATTTCCCCCACTGAATATCACTGTTTTTAACTATCTTTGTAATTTTTTAAAGCTGCTTTTTAAACTTGTTTCTGGTTTTAGAGTTGATATGATTTTTTAAATGTCTGTTTTTAAATGTTGTAAGCCGCCCAGAGACCCTCGGGTATGGGGCGGCATATAAATGTAAATATAAATAAAATAAATAAATAAAAATAAGGTTAGAAGTTCCTTCTAATTCCTGAAGCGAACCCTGCGCTTATCCAGTCTGCTTCGAGTGATGTGGAGTGGAACTGGAACACTTTAGATGCGAAGAGAGCCCTGCAGGGGTCCCTGGACCAGACTGCAATGTTCAGGAAAGTATCAAGATTATTTGCACTATCTTCGGTTACGCGTTGGGGCGGAAAGGCCTCTGCCAAGAGTATTCGGGCTCAGCTTCGTGAGTTCATTTTATTATGCTACAAAGAAAAGAATATCGAGCCTCCAGGCTCCATATTGCCACATTCTACAAGATCTCAAGCAACCAGTGTTGCTTTCAGCAGGGAGGCTTCTAGAGAGGAGATATGTCAAGCTCCTGCTTGGAGTTCTCAACCAACCTTTACTAGGCATTGTAGACTGGATGAATGGAGACGTCATTTGGGCGACAGGTTCTGCGACCCAGGTTATCCCAGGTGGTAAGATTAACATTTCCAAGGGGATAAGTAGGATGGTGGTTGAGGGGTAGATTGTCTCCCTCCCATATGGACAGCTTTGGTATGTCCCAGATGCTCCAACTGTAAGGGCTGGGCTGAGAATGGTACGATGAAGACCTTAGGGGTCGTCCATTCTAGTCCAGCCCGTCAGTTGAACTGGCCCAGAAAATTAACATGTAGAGCTCAGAAGAGAGCTGTAACTAGCCCAAGGTCACCCACCTGGTTTCATGAATCAAGCCCCGTATTCCCAGATAAGAATCCAGCTCCCTAGCCACTACACCAAACTGGCTCACATAAAATCATAAAAGCCTCTTTCTGACAGAAGCGTTGATCCAAAGAGAGTTAAATTTAGCCAAAGCCCAAGTTCTATAGAACGCAGAGAAGGAGATGATCTCTGAGAAGAAGAGTCACTGTCCTGAAAGTAGCAAACCAGGCTATGTCTCCCCTTCGGGGTGACAGGGGACACAGCCGTGGTCTCTGCAAAGCACCTGCTGCTAGCAAAATAGAAACTTCCAATCCCCTCACGCCTGGGGTTCTCCTGGCGCAATTCCGGAAAACCATGTGGATTTTCCAATATGTTGACATTAATACATTAGCACGTTTTCCTGAAAGGTTGATGGAGAAGGATTTCCATAGGGCCCCAGCTGAGTTAGTTATCTCATGGCATAACACTCCAGACTCTACCTGGCCTGGGTTATACATGCAGCCCGTGCCATTAAACCAAAAAGCAGGCATGGTGCCAAGGAGCCCAGTTTTGGGGCCCAGAATTGCAGGACACACCTCCTTCGTTCCCTCTTCCCTTCTGGTCAGTTTATACTGACTCTTTTTATTTTCTTTGAGCCCAGAGCTAAACAAGCGAAAGACTGAACGGGAAGGCTCAAGGTGAACATTTCAAAAGTCCTCACCTGGTGCCAAATGCCTCACCTGTCCACAGGTTCACATCCTGGAGCGCTGGCGGGAGGGCGATCGCTTAATGTGCTTTGTTACTTTGAAGCTGCAAGGATACGTTTATGTAGCACTTGTGACTTTCAGCCAGAGGTTTTGAGCATGGGCATTTCCCAAGCCTGACAGTCGCCTGTTGAAATCCCTTTCTTCCAGGACTGCCATCCACTGCCCGCGAAGGAACACTGCAGAGTAATTGTCTTAAACGCTGACAGTTTTAATGGCGGCTGGTGTGTTTCCATTCCGCATTATTAGTGGCAGCAAGGAGCCATTGAGAGTTCAGCAATCATTTTGCCATTCAGCTCCTGCTTTTTTGTTTCTGGATGGGTGGACAGTAAGCTGTAAACACATTTCTGCAATGCTGTCTTAACACAATTACAATGTGCAGCCTTGGCTGACGGCATGGGGCACTGGGGGGGGCATTATTTGGTGAAGGCAGAACTGCAGAGGTGAACCGCAGCTACTGACAGCCTGATACCAACGCAGGGAGTCAATCATTTGTGAACTGTCCGTGGAGAACTAAGAACTAAGACGATCTCGGCTGCCACCTCCCTCCCCCAGAACAGATGGCATCCATTTAGGGCATTATGTCACCGGATCCGGTTACAGTGCAAGGCATTCTTAATATTCTAGAGCACCACAGACTCGGAACCCTGAATCCTGTGGCCCTGGCCATGCAAACAGAAGAAGAAGAGGAAGAGTTGGCTTTTCTACCCTGCTTTTCTCACCCATCAAAACGGCTGACAAACCTTCTGTTCTTCCCCCCACAGCAGACACCCTGTGAGGTGGATGGGGCTGTGAGAGCTCAGAAAGAGCTGTGATTAGCCCAAGGTCACCCAGCTGGCTTCATGGGGGATTGCAGAATCAAGCCCAGTATTCCCAGATAAGAGTCCGGCTCCCGAACCACTAGAGTAAACTAAGTCATGAAGGTCAGTGTCCACAGCTAATAAACCGCCTGCATGTTTGACCACTGATGGGAGTTTGGCAAACTTCAGGGCCTTTGAGTTGCACCCAAACGTACAGTGGCATGACGAGAATTTAATGAGAATTAAGGAAATATACTGTAGGAACATTAAGGTACTTGATTATTATTTTAAGAGGTGAATCAGTGAGAAGTGTAAGAGACAGACAGTCTGCAAAGCTTGACTTCCTTGACATAGCCTCAGTCTAGTAAGGCTTTTCTCCCATTGCTAGGCCGGCTGAAGAGGTGCCAGGCCTCAGGCCACTCTAGCCCTGCCTTGATTTCTTCGTCATTAGACTGTATTTGATTGACACACGCTTGGAAATGCCATGGCAAGGGGAGCAGTGCTACAGAGACCCAGGAGTCTTAGGTGGGCACATTCCTCTAGGACATCAGACACACTTCATCTTCCTCCCAGGACCCAAGAAACCTTCCTTGAAGACAGCAGGGGCTATTGGCCTTCACTTGAGGCCTGGCGTTGCAGGACCTGACCTGGATCTCCTAAAAGACAGCTGGGGGGAGTCCAGCTCCTCAAATGGGCTGAAGAATCAATCCCATTGGCTCTTTTGGCAAGCTGGCTGAAGTTGACGGGTGCAGTTTGACAAGACCTGGCAGGTCAATGGTTACCCACCAGAGGGCAAATAATAATTCTTATTTTCAGTCCATAGAAACGGTCCATATGTGCAAGACTTCTACAGATTTGACTCAATAAAAAAAGAGGGTCAGAGATGACTTCTTGCATCTTAGGCTAACATAAATAAAAGTTGACATTTTATTTCATAGGAAAGTCATCTTTTCTGTTCAGATGAAGGAACAGAGATGAAAGATAAGCATAACTGTCTAACTGACTTATCTTTGCTGTTCTCTTTTCCTCCTTAGAGTATTCTACAGAATTCGTTTGCTATAAATGAAAGATGTGTGTTTCAATAGTGAACTGAAACTTCTCTCTCACACGCACAAGTGAAACTATTCCTCTAAAATAGTAACCTCCATACACCTTCATTACTTGCCTCATTGCTCCATATTGTGAATTCCTACAAAGAAACAAAAGGGGGAAATTAGCTTTGCTGCTATTACTGCCCATTGTAAGAGTACAAAAAATAGAATATCTAGATGCACTTTGCAGCAGCAATTGCAACCCTTGGCCAGCAAAACCCATTGAAGTAAAACCGCATCCAAGAAATCCCAGTTTCTTACGGACTGTGACCATAACACCATAAGAAACTAAGAGAAGCCTTTCTGCTGGACGATACCACAGCCCCCGGGTGGATGGTGGTCCCGGGGGGCCTCTGCAGGGCTGAGCCACCTAGAGGCCGTCAATCTCCCCCAATGGGCCAGGGGATGTGGGGTTATTCAGCGCTTCAGCTGGGGCCTGTCTATCGAGGGACCCCACATCCTCAGCCCATAGACAGCTGCAGATCGACCTCTCCCCTCCATGGAAAGGGGTGAGGGGAAGCTGATCTGGGTGTCTGGACTGGATGGGCTGTGGCCTGATCCATCAGGGCCTCTCTTATGTTCTTATATATGTCTGCATGCTGGTTCAGACCACAGAATATAATCCTGAAAAAGGCTCAGAGTGGAACAGGCCCCGGTCGGTCGGTCGGTCGGTCGGTCGGTCGGTCGGTTAGTTGCTCTCATGCTAAGTAGCATATCAGGGAATCACGTTATTCTAGAGACTCCCGTCAGGCAGATTTACAGCTCCGTCCCATTTACAGGCCTTGGTGCTCGCTGCAATTTGTTGCCACTAAGGAACGGCTAGGTTTATCACAGGTAGGATACTGTATTTATTTAAGGCTTATATAATACTGAAAGAAATCAATTTTAAATAGTCTTCCTGGGCTGACATATTGCGTTTTTAAACCTTTACTCACAAAAGATCTCAGGGCAGTTTACAAATACATAATTGCAACTTGAGTGAAGTGGAAACCTTTAATGTTATTAACAGGGCACTGATGAGCAGTTCAGAGAGTGAATTGATGTGCAGCCGCTTTGCTCCTGAACCCTCCTCCATAAATTATGCCACAAAATTCTCCTCCTTCCTAAAGCTTGATGGTTCTTTGCTTCTGTCCCCCATTGCCAAGAAAGTTATTAGCACAGTTGTGCGAGATCCTCCCGCGCAAAGCTTGCATGGCCAATTTGTAACCGTAAATCCACTGCAACTACGTTGTAAAGCCTGCCTGAGCTGATTCAAGGCCAAGTTTCGAGAATAATCCATGGGAGGCAAAGAACTATTCGTTCCGTTCGTTCCGTTCGTTCGTTCGTTCCGTTCGTTCGTTCGTTCCGTTCGTTCGTTCGTTCCGTTCGTTCGTTCCGTTCGTTCCGTTCATTCGTTCGTTCCGTTCCGTTCCGTTCCGTTCCGTTCCGTTCCGTTCCGTTCCGTTCCGTTCGTTCCGTTCCGTTCCGTTCCGTTCCGTTCCGTTCCGTTCCGTTCCGTTCCGTTCCGTTCCGTTCCGTTCCGTTCCGTTCCGTTCGTTCATTCGTTAGTTCGTTAGTTAGTTAGTTAGTTAGTTAGTTCGAGGCCCTCCTGAAGTCCCTATGCCTCGTACCTCTGGAAGAGAAGGAACTACAAGCAGGCCCTCTAATGGAGATTTCAGCGCACAGACAGGTCCATACGCTTTAGGTATCTGCACTTGTGGAAGCCTAAAGCATCCATCACTTAGCCAGTGCTTCACCAAATGTACCTGTGCAATACTGTTGCTGAGGCAACCAGGTAACGCAGCACATAACTGTGCCTGCTCGCCCAGTCACATGCTCCTCTGCGCCTTTTCCACCTGGAAGTGGTGCAGATGCAGTGTGCAGGGCCATACACCCAGGAGATGCTCCAGCACACACGGAGCCATTTCTAGGGAAGTAATGGCTCGAGGCATGTGGGTCCAGCATGGGAGAATGTCCCCCGTATCTGCAAAAGACCCCAATGTCTGTCTTTTTTACTGTTATTTTAAGGGGGGGACTAACCTTTGGGGAGATCCACGCCCCAGACCTAACATTGAGGGCACACTCTGAGGTTCTTCCTGGCATTCAGAAATCCACTTGCATTTCCTTGCTCTCACTCTGCCCTACTAAGCCAGAACGGGCTGGGCCAGTACAAATGACCAGGGAGAACTGCCAGGTCCCCCTGCAGTCTGGGAGGAGACACCTCATCTGGGCCAGGACTGGACTGTGTTCTGTGCAGAAACTACCAAAGTTACCTGGGCACCATTAGTGCCTCTGTGAGGGAGGGGGGCACAGGAACAGCACAATTCCCCCCTCCATACGTGGAACAAGCAACCTGTCCTTTCAACTGCAAGCTGAATAATCAAGAGGAGGAGGAGAGTTGGCTTTTCTACCCACTTTTCTCACCCATTTAAGGGGACTCAAAGCAGCTGACAAACCTTCTGTTCTTCACCCCCCAACAGACACCCTGTGAGGTAGGTGAGGCTGTGAGAGCTCAGAAGAGAGCTGTGACTAGCCCAGGGTCACCCAGCTGGCTTCATGGAGGAGTGTGGAATCCAACCCGGTATTCCCAGATAAGAGTCCGGTTCACTAGACCATAATGGCTCACTATAGAGCCATTCAAAATGCATGAGAGGGGCGCTCTCCTTGTGAGCGGGTCTCACGGGCTTCAGAGTTAACTTTTTTGCATCTTTTCAGTCCAAGGAATGTTAGACCTTTAATCTGACTGGACGCCACATGGCTGGAAACTTGTCCAGCTCACTGTGTGGAAGGAGAATGTACAGAATTATCCCTATTGTTACATGTCTGCATCAGAGCAGCTTATAATTTCACATATTCATGGTGTGAGTCCCCTTCTACTGAGTATCAATAAAATAGGTAATATTATAGTGTATAGACATGGGGAGGGGAGAAAAACAGGGGGGAACCCCATAAGCCTACAAGCTGTTGCAAAAGCATCGCCTGCCATGCTCAGAGTTTTAGCACCTCATATAGTCTTCGGCACTCCAATTTAAGGGAACTATAAAACCTGTCAGAGATGATGAGAGCTGTCAGAAAGCTGCAGTATCAGCAACTCACATCATCCATTGGAATGCCAGCAAACCCACAGCGGGACGCCTTAGCTGCCAAGGTGTGGGTTAGTTTTGTTAGGTTATTTTTCTTGGGCTGATTTACTGCCAACTGTTTAATACCCTTGGTGTGCATATGTCTTCATGTAAGATTTCTGAACAAAGGAGGTGAATGCATTTTTATTCCTAACATAACCAGCAGCCACGGACGGTCATGAAAACATCTTTTTTCTGGAAAACATTGAAAATTTGCATAATTCCATGTGATCCTTGGCCTTTTCTGTTTGTTGCTTAAAGGATCAGTGCAGCCAAGCGATGTCCTGCTGAAAATCCGTTCCTATACCACATTTTCCTTCTGTTTCTAGAGATTATTGTGCTTTTAACAAGTGATACAACGTTCTCCATTCCATAAATGTCCATGGCTCTTGCCATTAAGGAACTTCTACCCTTGTGTTTCTTCCTTGGAAATACGAGCCTCTCCTAAATGAGCCACATTTATCCGACATTTGCTTTAACCAACCATACTTTAACTTGGCTTCTGAGGAAGTATTGCTGGAAGGGCGAAACGTTCTTGTTGCTAACTACGACCCTTGGAATTCTTGGCCCTGAGAATTTCTACCTCAAAGGGGTGAAATTCTTTGGCACTGTTGGAGTTATCGTTAAAAAGAAAGAAAAAACATAATTGATTTGTAATCATCATCAGGGAGGCAGCACCATTGCTAACGTAATTGTAAAATATATTGTTCCTTTCAAGTCTTAATGTATCGCCTCAAGTGATACACACTTAGGCTCCAACAGACTACAGTAAATAGAATGACAGCAGGAAGCCAGTGAAATAGAGTTCCCCACTTCTCTGTGCAATAAAAGATGTTCTCTTTTTGACTATTGTTCAGTCCATTAGTGTAATGTCTGGATGTTTTTCTCACAGTAGGATGCAGACCAGGTGTCAGGGCTTCAAAGCAAGACCATATTTTGTAATAAAACCCAACTCGCTGTAAATTTTCCACCATCTGTTCACCTCAGCAATAAAGAGAATTGCTGCCTAATCTGCATTTGCTCATGGTTTTCCATACATAGCCCATGCATCTCATCTGCCTCAAAGTTTAGGAATAGATATTCCTTGGCACCTGTAGCTTTTGCAGATTCCGCGTGTGTATGTGAATCCTCAGAAGTTGGGCTTTCGAAAGATATAAACAGATGGAATATGCAGCCTGCAAATATAAAACATGGCCGCCTTGTGCCCGTCAGAAGGGGTCAGGCAAAGATTTGTCCCCAGTGGAGAGAGCTCAAGCAGCACAAGGAAACTAAATGCAATTACTCCACCACAAGAGGAAATGTTAAAAACTGCAAAAACAACAGGTGATAAGAATGTGTACGTTAGCTGCACCTAGCCATCCACTTCTCTTTAACGGAGAGTGAAGATCTGGAGAAAAGAGTCTTCCTATGCCAAAGTCCACTGACTCTCGTACAGCAGAAAATGGCTTCTCAGTGATGACGGACCTGTGACTCAGACGCTGTGACTGTTGCACCAAGAGCCACAGCCTCCCGGCAGCAAGGCGGCCATCCCTTCGTTGGCTCTTCTTTGAGAGTGGGAGGTTTGCGCCTCCTGGATTTGCATCCTCCCTGGCTTTGAGATCATCCTACACTTTAGGCCCCATGTAAATGGACCCCAAAGCGCCCCCCAAATATGCCTCCCCATGCTTTAGGCCCTGTCTGGACACAACCCGCAAAGCTCCCTGTTTGTGGGTTCCACCTGCTCCCCATTGTACTATTTCCTAGCACTGATCTACAGCCGCTCTGCTTGCGACCGGGCTAGTTTAAAGAAGGGGGAAAGATGGAAGGAGAAGATTTTTTAAAGATAATTAATTTCAAAACAGGAGCTTGTCTGTCCGTTTTTCAAACACAAAGTTCACAACACCTTCTCACACAAAAATCCACCCTTTGGGCCTCTCAAAGAGAAAGGGTAGGATACAAAATTAGACGGGATCCTTGGGAGGAGCAAGGAGGCCTCAGACGGCGTGCCAGTGATTCACTGATGGGCCATTAAAGCCTGTCACACCTACGCAGCCGTTGCCCCTCCTGACCCAAACAGCTGGGTTTTTCCTGTAATTACTCTTCCAAGAGAAAATTCTTGGCTAAGCAAACTAATCCAAATAATTGTTATTGTTTTTCCTTCTCCCCCACACAGCCAAATGCCAAAAACGTTTTTACCCTTCTGCATAAAAGTTTTGATGAAATTTTACCCAGGGGAGGCAGCCAGGGAAGAACATTGTCCTCACGCCATGTTTCAAATGAGATGTGATTATTCTGCAGAGAAATGTTGCAATTCCTCACCATCCTACAGGGAGACTATTGGCAGATGTCTTAAAGGCTCCACGCACGGCCACAGCCCCTGATGTTGGCAACACTGCTAAACACTCACATGTCAAAGAGAAAGGAGCTTACTCTGAAAAAATAAAATAAAAAAAACCCTGCCAAAGATGGAAGATGGCAGAGCCATAATTCTAATGCTTGTGGGAAAAGAAAAGTTAAGGTCTACTTAAAGACAAGCAAAAGGTCCTGCCGTGAGTAAAATGTGTTTCAGCGACTCAGCTGTGAGCAACCTGTCATCTTCCAGAGGCCTGTTTACACTACAGCCCCTAGTGAACAACTAGTGAACCTCTGGTGAAGAGCATCTGCACGTGAAGTAGGCTGCTACAGCTTCCAGGCACGCCCTGCCTTAATAATTGTTGATTAGGTGTGGGACACAAATTCATGCTCCACACCTTAACCATCGTTTACCAGGGACTTAACTGGGCTGTCCAGTGGTGCAACCATTTCCAGTGCTCCAGGGTCATCGGGGGTGCCACACAAGTGCGCTGATTGCGCGCACAGAGCATCAAAATCATTATGGCGACGGTGCTGCCGCACGCACAGTCACAGAGGGTACTGCAGCCACAATGGCGGTGCCACGAAGAGGATCATCCCCACAACCAAATCAGGTATTATATCACAGGAGGGGAACAGCCAAAGTTGCCTAGCACTCCAAGTGTGAGCACAAGTCAGCACTGGTTAATTGTGCTCCTTTCCCACCCAGTGAACAGGAAGGGAAGTGTGAAATTGCCCCAGGGCTCGTTGGGCATCTCCTACGCAGCCAGGTTTGGCCAATTGCCAAAGATAGCTAGGAAAATGCTGTGGGTATGGGTTGTGTAGCATTGTTCACCAAGGATCAGGGTGCTTCCAGTTTTGGTTCACTGCCTGGTGCTGTCAGTAGCTGGTTGTCCATCCACCTACAGAGTGAAATCTTCACACCTCAGGAGCGGCACAGCTCCATGGAGCTCTTGCATTTAGACTTGTGCTCAAATGAGGAGAAGACTTCTTGGCCCGCAGTTAGCAGGGACTTTGGCTGTTTCTCCTGGTATCCTGGGTCTTGAACTGCTAATACAGAATATCGTTTTAATGAGAATTAGGCTTAAGAAGTGTTTAGAAGGACACATATTGCGGTATATTTCTATCTTGGCAAACTTGTTTTGGCTTATCATGAGAAGCATTTCTGTTTTGGTTTGCTACGAAAGGGTGATTTTTAAAGTTCTAGTATTTCTTTCCTTTTCCAACTTGCTGAGTTTGTTCTTGGCATTTTGCTGCACTCCATGATACTTTAAAAATCTTCTTATCCTAGCTATTTAAAAGTTGCAAGTATGTATATATTCTAACTGTATAAGCTGATTAAACCAAGCTATTAATACATGCATGACCAACTGTGATTAGGGTACCGTTTTTTAAAACTTCACTTATTTGTTCAAATGCACATTTCAAGAAGCGTACCTGCTGCCGTACCACGGTCGGCACGATTAAACCCTTGTCTTTCACCAAATAAATTGTTGAAAACACAGTGATGTTTTAACAGCCAACGAACAGCTTGCAGGAGATGCTACAACACTGTTTTCACTGGAGAAGGGAAAGGCTCTCAGGAGCTTTTGGGGAGGCATGAAGAAGAGTCGGCTTCTCTACCCTGCTTTTCTCACCCATTTAAGGGGACTCAAAGTGGCTGACAGACCTTCTGTTCTTCTCCCCACAACAGAAGACCCTGTGAGGTGGGTGGGGCTGTGAGAGCTCAGAAGAGAGCTGTGACTAGCCCAGGGTCACCCAGCTGACTTTGTGGAGGAGTGTGGAATGAAACCCAGTCTTCCCAGGTAAGAGTATGGCTCTTAACAACCAGACCACTAGAAATCGTGTGAGTTTCCCCCATGTCTCACCTTCTCCCCAAATGATAACTTTAAAAAATCCCAAATACTGATATTTTTCTCTTAGTAAAGCTAAACTGAAACCTTTATTATTTGGGGGCCTTTTTGTACTTAACCTCAGTCAGGGCAGCAGCTAGCGTTCGCAACATGGGCACCAGCACTATTCCCAGCCTCCCTACGCGCCCTCACAGTGCGGACAGTCCATTCTGGACCCATCCACATCACCATAGCAATGCCCACGGCAACGTCTGGCACGCACCGGGTCATCACTGTGCAACGCTGCCCCACCCTCAATCAGCCTTTGCACAAGGAAGTAGTCTGGATGCTGCGTCCGGGAGCTGACAGTTTCTACTGCTCCACAGGAGGGATGTGTATGGATGGGTTTTCGTGTTTGATTCGTACTTAATTGAATGCAGAAAAATTCCTTTTCGATTGAATAGATCCCTTTCGAAGGTACTGGGCTTTGAATGCGATATGGATGTTCAACCCCATACGAATCCCATAGGAACCTTCATACAAACATATCAAAACATTCTATTCCAATTCGAACGTCAATCTTTGAACGTGCTAACATTCTATTTGAATGCAAATGACTGAATTTGGCCAAATTTGTACGAATTTTGAATGTTATGAATATTCATGCGCTTCCCTACTCCACAGCTCCAAAGGTCTGGATGGCCACGGGCGCTCTGAGGCACTCTGGGACCGCAAACAGAGCGCCCACAGCATGTGCCGCCATCCTGGCCGGGCAAGTACAAAAAGGCTCTTGGCTTCTCTTTCCTGGCACTTTCTTAGTCCTAATGATATGATTGCAAAAGAAACCAAACTTTTCTCTCTGCAGTGGTCACTAATGGTCAGCCAGCTCACACTCCTGGGGAAGGACATTTAACCCTGCGTAATGTCCACACTCTTTCGGCAGCACTTAGCCAGTATTAAGGCCCATAGAAGATCATGTCGACACCGTGGCCTCAGACACGATATATCCTACAAGCACTTGCATGCAGACTCCGCAGGGAACGGCAGAATTCAGCAGGGACAGACAGAGAAAGAAAATCTCAAGGATTTTTTGGTTTTGTTCTACTCCTTTCTTTAGCCATTCCCCCAGCATAAAATATTTGCAGCTGATAGAATGTCAAGTATTATGTTTCCGCACAGAAAAATCACTTCAGTACTTGCAAATATGCCAAAAAAAACCAGTATGAGCACCAACACTACAAATAAAACATCAAGGCTACGTGAGGGGATGGGGGGGACAGCAAATCATGTTGCAAAGCTGCCACCCCCAGTACAACCAGGGAGATTTCAGAACCTAAAGTCATCATCTGTCATTCATAAATATTTTATCAGGTATAGATCTCTGAACGAATTTTCTCTTCCTGCTCCATTCCAAGCAATAGATTAAAACAGAGAAGGGCTTGTACTGGTGATCCAAGAAATGGCAGGACGGACACACACACACACACACACACACACACAAACACTGCCTTGTTATCTGCATACTAAACTCTGCAATGAATTTGAAAAGCCTGTTCTGACCAGACAAAAACAAGTGCCTGGAACAGCCATGATCATGGGAATAGCCGCAAGGCATTTTTCTGCCACTGTTCAGTGGGAGAAGAAAAGACATTTCAGACACACAACTCACACAAGGGGAAGGACTAAGTCTGTGCTGAGAATGCAGTTGGGCCCACGGCTGAGGGCAGCCACCAAAGAGTCCCTGTGCAGATCCATTACACTTTGAAAGAGGAAGGAGCGTAAGGCCCTGGTCACATCTTTAGTTTAGAACAACTTCAGGTCATCTTCAGGTTACATTACTCACGTTATTTTTATTCAATTCATTTTCCAAGCTGGCCTAACCCCTGAAGACCGTTTTAAGCAGAACCCTCTTTTCCAAAGACTCAGCCCATCATGGCATCCCAGGCGGTCTTCTCTTCCTCAGTGTGAGTGGGGGGCGGGGGGGGCTAAAGGAGGCTGAACCGTGCTGTGGTGGGTGGGTCCAACCTTTCCTTTCGGCCAATGTCTAGGGGAGGGCAACATGTGCAGAGTTTGTGAGGCTCCTCCCCTTCTCTCCTCAGTTTATTTGTGTGATTCCTCTTTCTATCTAGCATTTTTACACAAATTTATTATTTTTTTAAAAAAAATTGATTGCACCGAGAAGAAAAGCACATAAAAAAGGAAGGGGAGCAGGCTTTAAAAATAACTGCAAACACATGCCCTCACCTCCCTTGAGTGACACAAGGGCATCCAATAAGAAAGGAGGTAGATTTGAGGCAGCAAACGGGGTGGAGAGCCAATAGTTCTGTGGAGGAGGCTCAGGTCAATCGCAGAGAAAGGTGTAAGCGATGCAGCCGAAATAGGATGTCCTGTCACATACAGATGCGACCAGGGCCTGTGTGGCTTCCCTTTTGTCAGGTGAGTCTCTTTGAGTCAAAGGGCCTTTCTGAAAGAGACCTTTAATATGGATCAAGGTCTGTGTAGTATACTTCCAATTCTCGAAGATCTGGCATGATAGTGCAGATCTATGGGGCCACACGCTTTGCTGGTCCACTTTGTCTGCATTAGAGAAAATGTGATCTGGATTAAGGAGGCCCTAATCTGGAACTCTGGCAGACCTGATAGCAGATCAGCACAGCAATGACCCAGAACGTGCCTCCCATGTTTGGGACTACTGGGGCTGGGAGGACATCGTTGAGCAGTGTGCCATAGTGTGCCGCCGTAAAACCACCTCCAGAGACCCCAAGGCTAGCACATCCCTCCTTCAGTTTTTTTCAGGTATGTCTTGCCACTCATTGCTTCCCTGGACCACCTGGCTCTGAGTGTCTTTTAACTGTTGTCCTTGTTCTTATGTTGTTCTCACCCTCGTGAGCCAGTTTGGTCTAGTGGTTAGGGAGCCAGATTCTTATCTGCGAATACTGTGTGTGATTCTGCCCTCCTCCACAAAGCCATCTGGGTGACCTTGGGCTAGTTACAGCTCTCTTCTGAGCTGTCACAGCCCCACCCACCTCACATGGTATCTGTTGTGGGGAGAAGAACAGAAAGTTTTGTCAGCCATTTTGAGTCCCCTTAAATGGAGAAAAGCAGGGTAGAAAAGCCAACTCTTCTTCTTCTTCTTCTTCTTCTTCTTCTTCTTCATGTTTTTAAAGTATTGAAACTGCTTTCAGGGTTTGTTTGTTTTTTTAAAGGAAAGTGGTTCTGAAATGTCTTCCATATCAATATGGTGGTGATAATGATGCTAAAATCCAGAGGAGGTGCTCACCAAGCAAGCGGCAGACCTTAGGCATCCAGGAGGCCCTATGATGTGGTGCTGCCTCTTTTCTAGCAATGGTTTTGCTCTGCCAGCTCTTCTGAAGATTGTCTCCAGTTCCTTTCCTTCTCCTCCACCTCACACACACTTCTACACTGGCAGAAGGAAGGTGAAAGAAACCTACCAGAGGGCCATAAAAGATGGGTCTCAGGTAGGTTGCATGGCTGCAGTCATTAAAAATATGGGGATTACAATTTTCTGAAGCTTTCCGGCAGATGTCAGCATCCTTGCATGCTGCCAGAATTCCAGAAAATATCCAGCATCAATAAGGTTCAGTCCAAAGGACCTTGGGGTCTAATGAATGACTAAACGCCCAATGGTGCCTCCTTGCCAAGGTGGATCAACAGAGTCCCCCTTTCGCAAATGGCTGTGACCGATTTTCAACTCAGTACAGAGAACAAGAGAAATCCTCATGAGTCTGAAAATATTGTATCTGCATCTGAGCAAGCGCAGTACTGGAGCGCCGTGCTTGGAATAAAAAGCAAGATAGAGATGTAATTCCTTTGCTTGTAACAACTCACTTGTGCATCGTAGATTTTTTAATATCCAGCAAAACACATGTACGATGGAAAGGAACCAAGCGAGAGCAGTAAACATATGTTGTGTTGTTTTTCTTGTGATAGATACTAATGGGAAGCTCAAAATGAAGCCCAGGATTTGGGGGAGGAAGGTTAATAATAATAGCAAACAGCAGCCGTTCTGCTTTTGTTTACCTAGCAAGAGAATGCACACACAGTATGACGCTGGGCAAGACCTGCCTATGTCTTACCTCTTGTCATAAAGGGAACGGGCCTGCAATCAAAAGCACCCATAGGAACCTGCAGTCTCGCCCACATTCCGCCATCTCCTTCTTGGCTGCCACCAATTCAAATCCCTTCCTGACCACATTAGAGGACTCTTCCAACTTTAAACACCAGCATCATTTTGCGGCAACTGAAAGTGATAAGACATGGAAGGCTTATGCAGGGGACAGCAAATTGGTTCAAAACCCTGGACAGTTCATTTCACTGGTGGAAACCACAGAAGAAGGAGAAGAATAAGGAGAAGAGTTGGCTTTTCTACCCCACTTTTCTCACCCATTCAAGGGGACTCAGAGCGGCTGACAAAGCTTTTCTATTCTTCTCCCCACAACAGAACACCCTCTGAGGTGGGTGGGGCTATGGGAGCTCAGAAGAGAGCTGTGACTAGCCCAAGGTCGCCTGGCTGGCTTTGTGGAGGAAGAAAAAGAGTTGGCTTTTCTAGCCCACTTTTCTCACCCATTCGAGGTGACTTAAAGTGGCTGACAACCTTTTGTTCTTCTCCCCACAACAGACACACCGTGAGAGCTCAGAAGAGAACTGTGAGTAGCCCAAGGCCACCCAGCTGGCTTTGTGGAGGAGTGCAGACCTATCAGAGGCAGCTTCTCTAACTGAACCGAGAACAGCAACCAGAAGGCACGAACAAGAAGAACCAAAGCTAATGACACAGGACTGCCACAGGAGATCCTGGCCACGCTTGCTATGTTTCGTAGAAGAAATAACTTTGGAGGTGCGCATGCGCAGAGACTAGAGTAATTATTGCCGCTTGTGACTCCGGGAGCTTTCCAAGCAACTAAATGTGTTCAAAGTGAACATAAAACTCTCGGTCTTCACTTCCACTCTTATATAAAGCCCTTCTCCTATTTCTAAAGCCTTTTCTGGGCCAAAAACCACAGCAAAGAACGATCAAACAAAGCCTGTGCAGGGAGTGCCCCAGATTGGCTGGGTAAGCAGCTGTCAACAGCCGCGCTGGGCGGGAAATCATGCCAGAATTATAGCTCTCATTATGCCAAGCAACTAGAGACCCACTCGGCTCAACTTGACTGTAAACTAGAGGGGCTTAAAATCATTCCTCCTGGCTCCGTGGAAAGAGCCCTTTATGGGGGTAGAAACCAATTTTGCACAGATAAAAGATCTGATGAGCTCTTTCATGGAAAGCCTTAAAGAGACACACCTCTACTAAAATCAGATGAAAATTAATTCAACAGGCAATTAACTCTGCTTTGCCTATTCAACCTGTAATCCGGCAGAGCAGGGAGTCAGAGGGGATGCTGCTGGTATGAAGATGTCATGCCCCTGGGACCTCCACAGGGCACTGTCCCCCCAGCCAGGTGAGTGGAACGCAGCCTTGGTCACGGGCTGTGGAAATTTTGGTACAAGCCCCTGTTTGGTTTTGCTACTGGGCTTTTGTGGGGCTGTTTTAGAGGTAGGTCTATGGCCACAGCTCCGCTTGGAAATGGAGGCAGCTGAGGCCAGGATGCAGGGTGGAGGGGCCACAACCACCGCCAAAAAGGACATCTCCTCCCTTTGGAGTAACCTGGCATCCTGCAGGGCAGCCCTCCAAGGCTCCTCCGCTGAGTGGCGATGTGCATGAATATTCATAGCATTCAAAATCGGGATGAATTTGGCTGAATTCCGACATTTGTATTCAAATCTAACTTTGACACATTCGAAGATTGACATTGGAATTCAAACAGAATCTTTTGGTATATTCATATGAAGCTTTGTATGGAATTTGAGTGGGATTCGTATGGGACTCATATGCATTCGTATGGGATACATATGGGATTCGTGTGCATTCGTATGGGACTGAACATTTGTATTGAATTCAAATCCCACTACATTTGAAGGGGATCTATTTGCACAAATATTAATTTTCTTGCATACGATTCAATACAAATGGAATTTTAAAAACCCATCTGTGCCCATCCCTACTACTGAGTGAGGCAGAATCCTTCCCTCTGAAAACAGCACCTTGGACAGCGATCTCACCCACCGACAGGATGGCACAGGGGGAAATGTGGCAGCAGGTGCCTGACCCAGCCAGCAGAGGCACTTGAGACTTTCCCCTTTGATGAAACTACAGCCTTTGGATGGAAGACCTCCAGGATCCATAGGGAAAGAAAGAGGCACAATGTAATAAGTTGAGAAAGAGTTCAAGGCAACACTTTAGATTTTTTTTTTCACCACCTTTCCACCCACCTTGTAAAGAACGTAGACTGCAATGCAGTAATTTTCCTAAGGCTATCTAATATGCTGAAACGGGACGCTTGCCAGGCGTGTCACAGCTGAATGCACTTTGCAGCACCGAACATGTGCACACGCTGCCCGGAACCATGCACTTAGCCCTTCACCATGTGCGTGCGGTTTCGGAACTGGAATTGTTGGGGGTTTAGATGTCTAAGTCAGTGCTCAGATAGACTGTCCGCCGTCTGAGCACGGCACAAAGGTGATTAACCAGACAACAAATGTCTGGCTCAGCATCTTGTTCCAGCTACTGGCTTGCAGTGAGACAAAAAAATGGATCCTCAGGACTAACAATATCAAATGTTCCCACTCAGCACATGGATTAGTCTAGCTCCACTCACAAGTGATTTGGTAGAACTAATTTATGATTATGGTGGGTCATTTTCTTACCAGTCTGCACACGTGAGCACAGTGATAGAACAACAGTTTCACCAAGGACTCCCTGTGCCTGCTGATACACGTCCCAGACTCTTCTGGAAGGTCCATTTCTGAGCGGCACTGCAAGCAGATTCACATAGGACGCACCCCCATGCATGTTTTGGTCTGACTGGAAATCGACTTCGGCAGGGATCGTTCTCATGCACTTTTGATTTGGTCCAATTTCTGCAGACCCAAACCAGGACCAAAACCGTGCCAAATCTGGTACAGGTCTGGGCACGGTTTGGGGGTTCGGCACACATTGCTCTGGGAGCTGAGCCTGCGCATGGGGATGGCCCTGGGCTATTTGGGGAGGAGATTGGCGCTTGCATCACTGGGAGGTGGGGTTTCGTGTCCTGTGCTCGCCGTTCCTGCCCTGTGCATTGGAGATTGCCACCGCTGAGATTTTGGGGGAGCAAGTGGTGTTAAAGCCAAAATGATGAGGGGGTCAAATGGCCTTCGATGACCCATGAGACTCTTTTATACAAGTATTCCACCCCCCATTTCTCAATTGCAGGATAATGGCTTGATTTTTCTCTGTTTTAAGCTTGCCGGTTGTTCCCGTGGTTCCCAGGTGGAGAGGAGGTGTGAAAAACTGCTCAACCGCTCAACCGCCACCAAGCCTCATAGCGGCTTTGCTTTTTAAAAATTATTATTTTTTCCGTTTGGTCCCGCTAAAGGGGGGGGATGCAGGATTTGTAGCGGGCAACTCCGGGGTGGAGTGACGTCAATCTGGCTTCCAATGAGGGGGGAGGGCGTGGACAGGAGATGGCACTACTCCCCCGTGCCGGAGTTTGGTGCGGTTTGCATGGGGACAGCTGAATCTGCACCTAGCCCACACCCAGCCCACGTTACCAGGGATGGCATGGAGATGGGCACGATTCAATCTCAGTCCCACACCTGGTCCAATGCATGCCCAACCAGACCCTAATAGCTTGCATGGGGACGTGGCCAGAGAGGAAGCAGCAATTGCCAACATCTCCTGGGCAAACAATACTGAGATTGTCAGGCAACGGCTTGACTCGTAAGGCACTTTCATGTGCTGACTTGCCTTAGAAAACCAGATAATAATTGTCTAGTAAACAAGGTCACAGTATTATTTGTCTTGACATTTTAATTTGCTCCTAATTAAAAGTCCATTTTCTGTGGCCTGAGGAGGGTGAATTGGAATGAGTCTGAACAACTCAATGGAAGAATTGCCAGAAATTGTGTTAAGAGTCGGGCCACACATTTCAGGTGAGTGGGGCAGAACTGGATGCACAGCTTTGATTGCCATACACCTGGAATGCCAATAGTACCTGGTTCTATTCAAGGGGCAGCAGGCTTCTCCTCTGAGAACTCTGCACACTGCATGGACGTGATGCACCAGCAGGCCATTCAGTCAGACACGGAGGATAGTATTCTGGCCCCTCAACGGCCACAGAGTCTCCCCAATGACTTCTTTGGGTCACCAATGCACCTTTGTTCAAGGGACAACCCAAAACAACCTCTGACAGAGAAAGAAAGAAAGAAAGAAAGAAAGAAAGAAAGAAAGAAAGAAAGAAAGAAAGAAAGAAAGAAAGAAAGAAAGAAAGAAAGAAAGAAAGAAAGAAAGAAAGAAAACTGTATGCATGTACAATTGTTGTTGCTGCTGATATTGGGTACCACCAAGCTATGACCAATTGCTGGTTGATTGCACGGGCACCCACATTGGCATTTCTATGCAGTTTTCTTAGCAGAGATAAAGAAGTGGTTTGCCATTGTCTACTTCTGGGTCAGTTGTAGGTGAGATTGTAGGTGTTGCCAACATGTGTAGTTGACAACTCCATTGTTTCACAGTTGGGGAAAACAGGTGTTCTACCGAGTCCAAGTCAACTGACATACATGAAGATTAAAATAATCACATAAACGTGTTGATCAAAAGGTGTTGCTGGGAGACAATTGCATATTCATTCCTACTCTTTGAGATTTATTGTATTTTTCCAGCATGTCATAAAGAGTTTTGGGCAACTCTGTATTGCAAATGGTCAGATTCACTCCCAATTTGGCCTGTTCAGGCCACAGAAAATGGACTTTTAACAAGGAGCAAATTAAAATGTCAAGACCAATCATACTGGAGCCTTGTTTACAAGATAGTTATTATTTTGGTTTCCAAGACCTAGAAGGTTTGTCTTTTCAGGAATTACCCACCAGCCACTGTTATCACATAAAGAAACTGCACCTGATAACATTCCCTGGCTTTCTGACATCTCAATTTAAATTGCAATCTTCCTCGGCCAGGCCACTGCGCTTCCCAATTCTGAAGGCCTTCAGAATCAATTTCAATAAAAATGTACTGCTCGGAGCCACAGATGAGGCCTGGGGCCCTGGCATCTTCCTAAGAGATATTTATTCGTTTAGGCCAACTAATGCAGGAGAGAAGGCATGACCTTCACATTGTGCATTCAGCGCAGCAAGCAGAGACATCTCGGCACAATCTTCGGCACTGCTGAACTCGATCAGCGTGGAAGAATCTCCCTTCTCAGGGAAGCAAGCTTTAGGTCTCATGCACTGACAGGGCTGGGATTTAGCGAGGTTTTCCTGAGTGGTTCTCCCCATGTTGTCCCACCCAATGTCAGTTCTACACAAGAAATAATTTGGTCAAATGCTTTCTGCCTAAAGGAGCTGCTGTACCTCTGATTTCAAAACAGACACTCCTCCATCTGAAATTCTGTCAGAAAAACAATCCACTAGAAATGGAGGCAATGAAGCAGCAGAGCACTGACTGGACCAGGCACTTTGGCCAGGCTTAACTGGACGTTCACCTGTTAAATTTCATCTCATGGCTCATAGGAGGGCCTTATCAGGGTGGCCCCCAAACTACTTAGTGACTTTCTGAGGTGCATCTCTTTTATCTGCTCTTTAGCTGAAAAGACTGGCCTCCTTTCCCTTGCCTTCCCCCACATTGCCTTCTCCTTGGCATTTTATTTAATTCAGCTTTATTCTGCAATCTACACTAAGGGGGGTGTCCCCATGCACTCTATACTCTGAACTGAATCTGAATTCGAGTCGGAGCGTCCCCATGCAAAGCCCCCAAACCGGACTACATGCAGAACAAATCACCCAAATCCATGGTAAATAAACTCCCCTTGCAAACTGCTATTGCTGCAGTTCGGGAGGCAAACCCAGATTATTTTGGAGGCTTGGGGACACTTCCGGGTTATTAGGGGAGGAGATTGATGCTCACGACCTTAGCAGGCAGGTTTCACATCCTGCGCTTGCCGTTCCTGTCCTGTGTGTTGGGGATCGCAACTGCTGGCCATTTTTAAAGATCAAACAGCGTAAAAGAACTGATCACCCCATTTTGACAGGTAAGGATGCAGCGATGAGGGGGGTCATCTGGCCCTTGCTGTCCCACGAGCCTCTTCCTTCCACCCCTGTAGAGGCAGTTTAGCAGAGAAGCAGAAAAGTGCTTCTCTGGTGAACTGCCTTTAAACATTCTATTCAATATGAATGTATTCATACAAATATCCGATATGAACGAATATGTATCCGATACAAATCCCATAACATATCCGCTCTGAAAGCATCAAATCAACCTTGAATCCACTTTGAACCCATCTCAAACCATGTCGAATTCACTCTGGATCTGTTGCAGACGTGACCTCCCCATTTCATGAATGTTCCGAAGCTTCGTATGAATGTTCCAAAACATTTGTATTTGTATGAAGTTTTAGTGAAAACTGGAAAACAGAGAGCACTTCTATCTTATCTTTTCTTTTCTTAACAGAGAGCTTATTACATAATCCATTAAGAAAATCTGTCACAAAATATGACGACAGGTTGTAATTCTCTGCCTTTTGGAGGTGCTGACATACTTGTAAAGCCAGAACAAAGTGAGGTGTAATTGTTAAGATCTCCATCATCCAAATTAAAGGGAAGAATGATTAAGATCTGGATTTAGGACAACGTAGTCTCTAATGTTCTGCTAGGAGCGTGGGTTCAAAGCAAGACGCGGCCCATCACCAGCCACACTGAAGGGTAATTCAACATCATTTTAAATAATCCTTTGTCTAGACATCAAATTTCTCAGTACTGTACCCTGAAAAGCTGATGGATTTCTAGTTAAGAGGGTTTGGAAAAAATGTTCAAGGAATATGTCAAAGAATAGCACGAGGTTAAGGCTATATTATATTCATCTAAAGTTCCATGATCTGTCGGGGACGGGTAGCTTAACAGTTTACACTGAAAGCAGAGCAGACAAAGGCTGATAGAAAATGCTTCCCGTGGGTCCCTTTCACAACTAGCTGCTAGAACCATTAAAACATGGCATTAACTGCTCCTCTAGCAAAGAGCTTAGCGTGGCTTCCATTTTCCACGTGTAAGAGGGAAACGCGAGATGGAGCTGAGGATCATTTATGGCTCGAGAGGTCTCCATCTTAAGCAGCAAGCCAGAAAAGTTGGGGGAGATTTAAAGTTTCCTGCCATTATGTTTTACAGCAAACATTACTCGTTTTTTACTTTGTTTTCAATTAAGTGCAACAACTAATCTATCTTGTCCAAAAAGTTATGTCGTAATAGATTGGAGGCGGGGAGTTAGAGAAGGAAGTGGCAGGGGAAACGTGTCATATTTCTTTAGGATCATAATAAACCTTTTTTTCAGTTTATCATGTTTTAGGGACTTTGGTTATAAACTTGTCAGGCGCCTGTGCCGTGATGCTAAGGGGGCAAGCAGGCCTGCCTGGTCATTTACTGCATTCAGCGGCCCCCAAAGCAACGTTTGCTGTACCTTTTTACACCATTTGTGCTATGGGCCAGACAATGCAGGCTTTCAAGCGCTTTCATTTTGAATAGGACATCCAAACGTCTGTGTGCGCTACCTGTAGTGGCCGGGAGGAGGGGGGAGCCAGCAAAAGGAGTTATAACAATCAATATACTTGACAGCGGGAATAAACTCAAACCCAAACGGACAATCTCATATTCATGACGCCCTCGTAAGTTCTTATGGGGAGAGGCAGCACCTCTTAAAATGGAACACTGGCAGGCCACATCAAAATGAAATAGAGGAAAGCACCATAAAGAAGCAAACAGACAGAAGGGAGGCTGCGAAGAACTTTTCTTGCCCGTTCAGATCAAATCCCTTTTTCAGATCTTCTCGGAGACCAGCTGGAAAGAGCAGCTCTGGTTAATGAGGAAATGGCTGTTATGGGCATGACTGCGATATCTGCCTGACCACTTGCTAACATAATGCGTTCCAAGGAGCGCAAAGCGGCAAGCACCATTTTCCTTTCCTCTCCTCCGTTTTATCTTTCCTCACAACAAAAAAACTGACTGAGAGGCCATGACCAGCAGAACAAGATCACCCAGGCCCCTTCTGCACTGAGGAGCTGTAGATCCAGGCCAGGGGGGCTGGCTGCACTAATGGGGCTAATTTGGGTTGAGATTCACAGGCCCCGAGCTGCCAACTGCTAGGAGCAAAAGTTCCTAGACTCAGGGCCCTTGGGGGTGATTTCCAGTGCTGACTATGGCGCATCGCTGAATGACAGCTCCTGGTAATCCCGGATCACAGCCGTGAGCCAGAGCACAGTCCTTAGTCTAGTTAGACAGAGAGATCAGGACTACAACAGATCTGGATTAAGGGATCTGTCTCTGTCGCAGGCAGATAGAGCCAGACTAACAGGAGCAGGACCTCCTTGATCTGGATTAGCATGTGGATCATGAGGTCCAGGATCCAGATCAGAGGTTCTTTGATCCAGATCAAGTGGTTTCTGCAGGAAGGAGTTGAATGAGCTTTCATGGCTGTGTAGGGATTCAAACCCAAGCACTTGTAGGCAAGACCTGCCTGTGTGTGGATGGACCACTATTCCCATTTGTTCACACTCTACCCACCCACCCAAACACTGAAGCCAGGGAACTTGTGTCTCCTAGTGGAACCATTGTGCAAGCCCTCGGACATCTAAGCAGCACACAGCAGGCCAGTTAAGTCTCAAATGCCACCACTGTCCCTCCATATGGTGGCAGTCAGAAGGAAATGGGTGCCAAAAGGCTCCAAGGGTGCTTGCTGCTCTCTGAGACTGGCTGCAGGCCTGGAGAGTGCAGTGACATGTCATGACCACGCTCAGGAGCCTTGTTCCAAGGCAGCTTTTGTTCTTAATAAAATCATTCACAGTGTGGAAAAGGTGGATAGAGAGAAACTCTTTTCTCTGTCACACAACCCTAGAACCAGGGTCATCTATGAAGCTGATGGGCAGGACAGTTGGATCAGACAAGGGGAAGTATTTCTCTACCCAGAGGGTCATCGGTCTATGGAATTTGCTCCCAGAAGTGGAAACAGCAGCCAGCCTAGATGGCTTTAAGGAAGGGTTAGAGAAATTCATGGAGGACAGGGGTAATGATGGCTACTAGAATGGATACCTAGGTACATCCTCCAGGTGAGGGAGATAGACAGGATGCCTCTAAAGGTCATTTGCTGGGATTCAAGGATAGGTGAAGGTTTGGCCCTCATCTTCTGCTTGGGATGCCCATAAGCAATTAACGGCCCACTAGGTTGGACAGGATGCTGGCCTGGATGGGCTGTGGCCTGATCCAGCAGCGCTCCTCCGAAGTTGTTATGTTATGTTCTTAAGCCCTAGTGTCTGGCATTCAAATACCAGCATTCTTGCACTGAAAGCAGATATTTAACCACTGAGCTATGGGAAGTGCAAGAGCACTCGTGGGAACCATTGGAAGTTGTCCAAAGCAACAACTCTTACATTTCGGCTTCATTCTACAACATCCAAAAGGAAACTTTAGAACAGTTCAGGCAGCCCGGCCTGGGAAACCTAAGCCCATGTTTACTCAGCTGTCATCAGTCCCAGCCAGTATAGCATATCGGTTTCCACAATGTCTAGACAGTTTACTTTCAACAAAAGTTTATGTTGTCATGCCTGCCCAATGGCCCAGGCCAGGCTGAAGGCCACAGTGGCTGCATGGATCTCAAAGTTATACAATCCTGATTCAGACCCCATGAATATATCCCAAATATGGAGGTAAGGCTAGACCCCCCCGCCAAGCCAAGCCGATATATTAGCCAGTCTTTACTGGCCTTAAGAGACCATCTACTGCTGTTTTCTCACTGGGTCAAGGCGCTCTCAAGTTTCTTTTTCTCTCTCTGCCTTTACATGCATGCCAGGATGATATACAGTGTGGCACACAATCTATGCTCATTTGATATTGGTTCCCATGCTCCCTACACAATCAAAATTTCTATTGATTTAAAAAACAGTATGTATCACAAGCGCAGCCCTCCAGTGAGGAGGTATTAATCAAATAAGGATCTTTACCCAAGTTATATTAATCAACTGTTTGGCAATCATAGCATGACAAAGTCTCTCAAGGAATAGCAGAGAGCACATCTGATTAGGTGAAAAGCTGAACATTAAATGATGATGATGATTTGGGGAGGGATCGCAAACCGCAGCCCCGGGTAATACCACCCGCCCATCCCAGAGGATGAGCCAACGGCGCCTGGACCTGCCGCTCCTCTAATTGAGACCTCAGACACTTGGAGTCTGGGTAATGAGTATCTGCAAATATGTTGCAAAGGTCTGTACTCAAGTGAAAGCGTACAGGTCTCTTGCGCTTGCAAATCACTCAGTGATAACAAGGATGCCTGAGTGATTTTTAGGCAATTCCATTCAAGCTTTTTCAGCAAGTTGGGGATGGATTTTACACAGATGAAGGGGCTTATCATTGCTTGGTTGCAAGTACAAAATGCCACCAAAGTCTAACTGTCAATAAAAGCACACAGAACTGGTCCTTAGAGTAGCAGAGAAAGGGCAACTCTGTGTGAGCCGCATGTGGAAAGTAATTCACTTCTGCTGGCAAGGCATGCTGCCTCCCAAATGAACAGGAGTTGACGAACCACTAGAGGAGATTCTCTGCCCAGGATGCTTTGCTCTTCTAGGTCACACATGAGCCAGCTGGTTCTTCCATGCAGGCTCAGTTAAGCCAAACCAACCTACCACGTGCCCAAAGAAAACATTCATTTACATCCTCCCAGAGGATGTACATTCCACCCCGCTTTTCTTACCCATTTAAGGGGACTCAAAACAGTGGACAAATCTTCTTTTCTTCTCCCCACAACAGACACCTTGTGAGCAGGCAGGGCTGTGAGAACTTAGAAATAGAGCTGTGACTAGCCCAAGGCCATCAAGCTGGATTTGTGGAAGAAGAGTTGGCTTTTCTATCCCGCTTTTCTCACCCATTTAAGGGGACTCAAAGTGGCTGACAACGCTTTCTGTTCTTCCCACAACAGATTCCCTGTGAGGTAGGTAAAGCTGTGAGAACTGTGACTAGCCCAAGGTCACCCAGCTGGCTTTGTGAGGGAGGGCAAAATCGTGAGGGAGGAGACTAGCAGATAAGAGCCCAACACCCTCACCACAGGACCAGGCAGGCCTGTGCACACCATGCCACGGGGCCTCCACTGAGTCCTTTTTGCAGGACACGTTTAGGGTTATATAATGGCTTACACCAAAGGGTCTCAAGGTGGGATACAAAGCCAAAGCTTTCGAAAAAAGAAGCAGCAAATATAAAACATATTAAAAGCCCCCAGAGAGATATCTATAAAAGAAATGTCAGAAGATATGTGATTCATGCTCAGTTCTGAGCATTTATGAGGAACGTGTGCTGAGCAGATTTCAATTTTTGAGTATGAGTGTGTGTTGCAAAATAGGTACATTTGGAAACAAAACTCTGTTCTCTTGTATCTTGTGCATTTGTATGGGACTAGAAAACAAGAAATCATATACAGTACATGTAAGTTTGAACCAGACACTCCAGAAAAGCACAAAATACAAATAGCCTCTTTCTCAAAAAAATCTATTCCTAATAGCAGTGAAAAATAAGGATTTCAAGACAAAGCCACAAAAGCCAGTTCCTTAGAGCTTAAATTCTCTGACAAAAAGCCCCATTGCTGGTTCCCATAACAGAATCCATAATTGTTCTGGGAGGGGCATTACAGAGTAATCAAAAACGATAACCACTCTCAAAAATTACAGTGGGTTGTACAGAGAGATTAAACAGCTTGGTCTTATTCTCCCTGGGAAACAAGAGACTTAGCAAACACTGAATTAACATTTTTAATATTGTGAAGGGAAATTAATAAGTGCCAACCACAAGGGGGAAATGTCAGGAGGAACATATATTCTGCTATTATTTAGAAGGAAGAAAACCTCTCCTTTTCCCGTTCAAAAAAGATGGTATGGCTATGAAACTAGAGCTATGATGTTCCTGAAACACTGAGGACATCAGTCATTCCTTGTGGTTAGAGTTTTTGGCTCCCAGCTGGTAGTCTCCTGATTGGATTCTGCCCTCCTCCACAAAGCCAGCTAGGTGACCTTAGAACATAAGAACATAAGAGAAGCCCTGCTGGATCAGGCCACAGCCCATCTAGTCCAGCATCCTGTCACACACAGTGGCCCACCAAATGCTCATGGGCATCTCAAGCAGAGACAAGGACAAACCTTCTCCTGCTCTCGAGTCCCAGCAGATGGCCTTAGAAGCACCCCGGTTCCTCCTCCCCCTGCCCCCGCAGCCTGAAAGATGCACCTAGGCATTCGTTCTAGTAGCCATTGATACATCTGTCATCCATAAATTTGTCTAACCCTACCTTAAAGCCATCCAGACTGGTAGCTGTCACCACCTCTTCTGGCAGCACATTCCATAGGCCGATGACCCTCTGCGTGAAGAAATACTTCCCCCTATCAGACCTTACGCTCCTACCCATCAGCTTCATAGAGTGCCCCCTGGTTCTATTGTTGTGCGATAGAGAAAAGAAATTTTCTCTATCCACCTTTTCTATGCCGTGCATAATTTTATATACTTCAATCAGGTCCCCTCTCAAACGCCGTCTCTCCAGACTGAAGAGGCCTAGACGTTGCAGCCTGGTTTCGTAAGGGAGGTGTTCCAGACCCTTAATCATTCTGGTTGCCCTTCTCTGCACCTTCTCTAGTTCCACAATATCCTTTTTGAGGTGTGGTGACCAGAATTGTACACAGTATTCCAAATGTGGCCTCACTATAGATTTATAAAAGGGCAAAATGACACTTGCTGACTTATTTTCTATTCCCTTCCTAATTATTCCCAGCATTGAATTTGCTTTTTTTGCTGCTGCCGCACACTGGGTTGACCTTGGACTAGTCATAGTTCTCTTTCTGAGCTCTTGTAGCTCCACCTGCCTTGCAGGGTGTCTGTTGTGGGGAGAAGAACAGAAGGTTACTACTTCTACATGGTAAAGGAGGAGGAGGAGGAATAAGAAAAAAGGAGAAGTAGTTGGCTTTTATATCTCACTTTTCTCACCCATATAAGGGGACTCAAAGCAGCTGACAAACCTTCTGTTCTTCTCCCCACAATGGATACCTGTGTGGTAGGTGGGGCTGTGGGAGGTCAAAAACAGAGCTGTGACTAGCCCAAGGCCACCAAGCTGTCTTTGAGGCGGAGTTCAGAATCGAACCGGGAGACCTACAGATAAGATTCCAGCACTCTAACCACAAGTCCAGACTGGCTCAGACCTGTAAAGGCAGCTGCCCTCAGGCCCCTCTCTGCTTTTTCATGGAGGCACGGCTTGAAAAATTCATTGCTTCTTAGCTTCCATACACTTTCCTGGCGCATGTGTTTTAGTGGTCATAATCTCAGGAATAAACTATGCAAACTTATTACCTGTCTACTTTTTATGCTTTGCTGCACTTCTTTTATTTTTGAACTTGGTGCTTTGTTGTATTGTTGCTTGGATATATCTGGGCTTGGAGCGTGACTTGCCAGCTTATTAAGCGTGAAACGGAAGACAAAAAGATACAGTCAAAACACCCAGATAATGCAGAATAAAATGTCAAGGTTTCTCCCCCTACCCTGAAAATGAACTACCTCAAATGTAGCATTATTCAGAGATCAACGCAAGAGAAATATTCTTTCTTCTTTATTAGCCGGATTTCTCTGCATCCTGGTTGAACAACTGCAAGAGGGTGCCTGGTGTCCCATTAGAGTAAAATAGTTTTCCATAATTATATATGGAAAACGTCCCCAACTCCCAAAGCAAAATAAAGCAACATCTTGTCTCCTCTCCCATCCTTCTCTCTCTCCCTCAATCACACACACATACACACAGAGCTCAGTTCATTTTTATGGCACACACACACTGAAATCCAGTTTACAAACCAGGCCTGAAATTCAATTAAGTCCTGGCCATTCAAAAGCACATTCTTGTTTTTTATCTTTGATAGGTTTATGTTCTCACCAGCAGGTGTTTCCATGAATGCCACTCAGATGTATAGCATAGAGAGATAAGCGTAGAGTCTATCAAAGCAGTAAGAGTTGGAAATGGCTCAAGGGAGTATGAACATTAAGAAGACTTCTGAGGAAAAATTCCCAAACTAATTAATTCCTTAATTAAACCCTAATCAGAACCCTACTAAGGCTGCTACAGAAGGAGAGGTTTGGAGACAGCAGGGTCACCAACTGAAGTCCAGCACTTCATGTTGCTCTCAAGGAGCTTTGTGTTGCGCCTGGGGAGACCGCTAGTTCATAGGAGTTCTGAGAGGGAAAGTGGGCTGGTCAAGAAAACTCTCCAGAAGTCACACTTCTCCTCTGGGGACGATACCTGATCCTGCACGGACCCATCTTGGACCTGCCAACCACGGATACACCCACAGTTGTCCAGGGTCATCCCTGGCACATTTCTCAGCTTCCCAGGACTTGCTCCTCCCAGGAATACTCCCTTCCATTGGTCTTAGCTAGGGATGTGCACAATTTTTTTTTTTGTATTTGATTCGTATTGAATCAAATGCAAAGAAATTCATATTTGTTTGAATAGATTCCCTTCAAATGTGGTAGGATTTGTATTCAGTACAAATGTTCAATCCCATACGAATCCCATACGAAGGTTCCTAAGAACACATCAAAACATTCTATTTGAATTCGAATGTCGTCTTCGAATGTGCCAATATTCCATCTGCATTTGAATGTTTGAATTCAGCCAAATTCGTACAAATTCTGAATGTTACAAATATTCATGCACCTCTCCAGCCTTACCTTCCCCGACCACACAAGACTGAACAGACGGGCAAACTGAATGCGGAGGTCTCCCTTGTGCGGCTTCCTCTCTTATCAGGCAATGTAAATGCCAAGTGAGAAATGCAGCTGGTACCTTGGGTTAGCGCCTTGTCTGCTTTCCACAAGCAACAACATCTGTTTGGAATTGTTCCCCGTCTCCCAGCCACCAGCCAGCCAAAAAACAACATTTGTTAGCAGCCACATTTCTGGACATTGGCCGGCGCTCCTTCCAGCCAAATGTCTGCAGCTCTCTGTCCTCATGAAAAGCCGCCACGACTCGGCGGACGCAATAAGGCCCTCCGCCATCATGCACTGATGTTCTAACCTCAGGTACTAATATTCATGGAAACCCAGTGCACCTTCACTTCTAATGCCACGTTCTGCTTTGCCAGGCAGCAGCTATTTCCCTTTTCACAGTTTCAGCAATTCTGCTTCATGCCTCAGTTCCTGAGAACGAGCAGCACAAGTCGCGAAGGCGACCATCAGCATTTAGCACCACAGCCCCAAAGTGAACAGGTACACAGAAGACGGTTTTCTTCACCGCAGCGAAAGACACAGCGCAGAGTCTGAAACGATCTTGTCAGGGAAGAGGGATCTGTGCGAATATTTGTTACGTACGAAATTTGTACAAATTTGCACGAATTCATACATTCTAATTTGAATAAAATGTTGGTGCATTCAAAGATTGACCTTCAAATACAAATCAGATGGCTGCCCCGGTCACATCTGCAACGGATCCAGAATGGATTCAAAGCAGATTCAGGCAGCGGTTACACCTTTACTTTAATCCTTCTTCAGCCTGAATTCCAGCCCATTTGGTTACATCTTTAAAAGCCAAGACATGTTTTTTCCTGGATTTTCCTCCCTCCATCAGGGTTTTCCTTCACTCAGGCCAACACAGCCTTCAAGCCCTAATCCCCTTCCAGGAGACACTTGGCAGCCTGCGCTCTGAGTCTGGTCCATCCTCCAACCCCCCTTCCTTCGATCTCCCTCCCCCGTGACCCCTTGCCTTGATTCCCTTTCCCTGTCACCACTGCCTCTGCACTGAACTCCCCCCTGCCCCAATCTCCCTCCCCCCTGCCACCCCCCCTTTACCCTCCCCAAAGTCCTCCCCACCCCTTCACCAGCTGAGGATGACCAGCGACAGCAGCAGGAAGGGGCAACCAAGCCGTTCCAGGCCAAAAATGGCTCAGATATGGCTGCCTTCCTGACGTGGATCAAAATGGTAAGGTGTAACTGTGGCCTCAGAGTGGATTAAAAGTGGATTGAGACTGCATTTGACGCCTTCAGAGTGGATACACAGGGGATACATAGGATTTTGTAGGCAATTCGTAGCAGGAATTCGATTCAGATTCATATTGAAATTTGTATCAGGTTTGAATCCTACCACACTTGAAGGGGATCTATTCAAATGAATACACATTTTTTTGCATCCAATATGAATCGAATTTTTTAAAAATTGTGCACATCCCCAGTAGAGAACAGAGGGTTCCAGAATATGTATAAAGCAAGTCGATGTCCTGATTGTCTATTCATCATTAGTCCACAACACAATAATATGCAGGAGAGTCATCAAACTGACAACATAGTTCCATACGTTAAGAAGGACAGCGATGGAGATACAGCCAAAAAGCAGCCAAGCAGGGAAGGAAGATCTGACTGCAAGAGGCTCTTCTACAGAGTCCTTCCAGGCCAGAAGTATTTCAGTGGAATGTCGTTCTCCGTGGCAATGAAGCCGGTAGCAAGGCACACTGGCAAGGCACACTGGCCCCTTGCCCATCCTGGCGCATGAGAACCAGCTGTGGCAGTGGACGGGTCGTGGTGCTAGCCCTAACGGAGGAGGAGGAAGACGACTGACAACTTTTATAGTGAATTATTTGCAAATCACCAATAAGCAGCCCACAGAATAATCACCCCATCTCACCCCTTTAAACATTTCTAGGCGTAAAGCAGAGTCAATTGGCCTGTTTTGGCTTCAATGTGCAGCAGAACTGACAGGCTAAAATAAGACCTTTTTTCCCCTGGTGGGGAGAGAATAAAAGGATTTCTGCTGTCAATGCTGTCTAAGGCTTCTCTATGCAGAGATGATCCTCCTGCCTGGCACGGAGTCAACTAATACACGTTTCGACTTTGATACAGGGTTGCGCGCCCAAGCAGCTTCTCAGAGCCTTCCAGGCTAATTCGAAGAGCAGGGATTTCCGAAGGAAGTAGCGTGATGGCGGCACGCCTGCCACCGTGTGGAGATCGCAGCAGGGGAAGTTCCGATTCTCTGACCGCAAGGCTTCTGGCCAGGATGGTCAACCAAGCACAGGAAATGTCCCTGGAGATGGACCATGTCTTATGTCCAAGAAACCAGGGCTGGTCACACCGTTTTGAAGCAACCAGACCAGAGATGCTGGAACCTTCCAAAGGGCAGGATGTGTGTTAGTAGAAGAGCTCACTCCCGTTCAGTTAGAGTGTGGAGGGCTGAGTGAGTCACCATGGGGTGCCAATGTGGTCAGCGGGCCCCTTGAGCCACGTGGAAGCAAGGTCATGCAAGGTTGCCACAGTTTCTCCCTCAGGTGTGCCTTCGTAGAGCATCTGCCTATGAGATTAGCTTTCTCTTTTCTTCCTCCTCCCTGTCTCTGCAAATCGTCACCTCCTCCCATCTCCCTACCCCATGACCTCCTGCTGCTGCTGGTGCCTTAAATCTTCCAAAGCCACCGGACTCCTGCAAACCCATCACCCTTCCTCCGTCATCCCCTACCAATTTCTCAGGAAAGCTGCCACATCTGAGACCTTCTTCCTCCTGTGCTTAAGGGGCTACTGCAAAGTTCAGAAGAAGTTAGGGGAAGGGAAGGGAAGCTGCTGGTGGCGGGTGACATTCTGAGCCCCCTACTAATTAATAAGCACATTATAAGTTGTGCGTCCAGAGTCTTGGTGGGGTTTCTAGAAGCCAGGAGTTCATAATATCCTTCAATAAACTATTTCCCCCTTTTACCATGTTGAGCAGATACTCATAAGCTCACATGTTGATCTGAAGCGAGAACAGTCTGTGGTAATCGCTTCATTGGTATTCTCACAGCAATCTTCTGTCCTCTGTAGCTGAACACCTTCTATCTACTGAATTCCACTGGGGATCAGGAGCCCGTGTCTGTCACCTTTGTTTTGATGCTGAAACAAATGGAAAGAGGAAAATGGTTGGAAAGGGAAAATGAAGGATGTGAGTAGAAAAGTGTCTGGTCAAGAGAGAGAGTCAAGAACAAGGATGATGGAGCAAAGGGCCAAGTTGTCTCTCAGACCCAGTGATGTATATCGGATGTCGGTGCAGATAGAGCTGCCTCCCCTCCGTGGACAAGAGCAAAGCAATTAACTTGGGCAGCAGACTCCAAAGAGCAGCAATGGGAGACGCCTCCATTACCACCTATACCCAGGAGGTTCTAGGAGCTTACGGCTTAAGACAAGATAAGGCCCAGTGCAGAAAAGGCCCTGATTATTTTAAATGCCGATTGGAGTTCCTGTTGGCAAAGACTATAAAGGTTTAGGGTGCAATCAGACAAGGCTTTAAAAAAATAAGTGTCTCTCACACACCCCACACACTCCCAACTGTCCTGAATATACAGCTCAGGCTCATCTTACACTGAAGCCCATCTTGACAGCCAAGTGGAGCAACCTAACCTGACCTCAAGTGATTGTAGGCAGATTTGTTTATGCCATTTCCTG
This sequence comes from Aspidoscelis tigris stejnegeri, assembly GCA_023333525.1. Lineage (NCBI taxonomy): Eukaryota > Metazoa > Chordata > Lepidosauria > Squamata > Teiidae > Aspidoscelis > Aspidoscelis tigris. The sequence continues at coordinate 244,725 of JALMGA010000013.1, read as the reverse complement.
CCCAACCTGGCTTAAATCTGAGATGCACTCAGAGTTATAATTCCCCATCTGAGAAGGGGCTGGACTTTCAGAGGCTTTGGGATGTGGTAAGGTGATTTTGGATATTTTAATGCCTATCCTTAAAGCCACAGATTCACCTAGAAGATGCCCCTTTAACTATGTCTTGTGACACCCTTAGAGAAGGCTAAACAGAGGTTTGTTCTGCTTTGCATTTTGTTTGCTCTTTGCTTGAGTTCATTACCCTTCACCATTTAAAAGCGGGACAAACCTGTTTCAGTCCTCTTTTTAAACGTGAATATTAACTTTATAGATGTTACTTTGCTTAATGCAGTTTACAGTGCTAAATTATCAACAGAAGTACAATAAGCTACAACATGGCTAAATTATTATTTTTTTAAAAACCTGTTGTGACTACGTATCGAAGAGCCTGGGCTATTGCCGATGATGTCAAACCCAACAACAGAGTTGCGGCTACAAACACTTTTCATTTCATTTCAGGCAGGATTGACCAGCACCTCTAACTCGCCTGGAGACCATCGTTCACTTGCAGCCGACGTGTGAAGAGAGCAGAAGCTGTTCCCCATGCTCAGGGCCAGCAATGGGCACAAATACTCGCAACGCTCGGCATTCATTTGAATTTGGCCGAGTTTGGACATTCAAATTTGAATTGAACGTTGGCCCACTCGAAGACTGACTTTCGTTTGATGCTTCGTATGTGATTCATATGCTATTTGTATGCATTCAGATGGATTCAGATGGGACTGAACATTCATGTCGAATATGAATCCTGCCACATTCCAAGGGGATCGATTCAAACCATACAAATTTTCTTGCATTTGATTCTATATGAATCGTGCAGATTGCCACTCAGAGCATGAAGTACAGTGATGGCCAAGCAGAACCGGGAGAACATGGGGCCCGTGTTAGAGCAGGAAGCCTATGACCAGCCGGCCTATCTAACGCACAGTGCCTTCTGCCCAAAGGTCGGTCCTTCCTTCCTTCCTTCCTTCCTTCCTTCATTCATTCATTCATTCATTCATTCATTCATTCATTCATTCATATACAGTATATGCATTCACGGTCCCAGGGTGGGTTACCGTGAGATTAAAGCATATCAAAGAGTAAAACATAATTAAAAATAAAAAACACAGAAGGGGCTAAAGGAAAAGGCGGGAGCTGATACAAGCATCAAGGGCTGCTACTCAAGCAGCTTCCCTGCAAAGAGTTAATCACAAACATTTAACACCCAGGCACAAAGCAGATAAGATACAAATTATGCACTTAACAAAAGCTTTTCAACCAAGTCTGTTGGAGAAGCGGCTGAAAGAAGGAGCATCTCACTGACCAATCCAGAGTAGGGACGCACTCTTGAAGAATGTTTTTTGTGTTTCTGTCTTATTGAATGCAAGCAAATGTGCCTTCGCTTGAACAGATCCCCTTCAAGTGTGGTAGGATTCATGTTCACTGCAAATGCTCAATCCCATACAAATCCCTTACGAATGCATACGAATCCTATACGAATCTGTAACAAAGCTTCGTACAACTGTATTGTAACATCCAGTTCGAATTTGAATGTCAGCCTTCAAATGTGCCAACATTCGAATCGAAATTCGGCCAAATTTGTACAAATTTTGAACGTTACGAACATTCGCGCACATCCGTAAGCAAGAGCGCCTTCCTTTCGTTAGGGTCCCACGGGGGCTTCTGATTCCCATTCCCATCACCTCTGGCCTATATGGCCAAAAGCCTGGAATTCTCCCTCTTGTAGAAGAAATGTCAAAGGAGAGAGATGCCATTTTGCCTCATTTCAGAAGCCGCCTCTGCACCATCAGACGAAGCTCTTTGCTCACCATGGGAACTGGAGTGCAGTCATCACGTCATGTCTGGAATCGGCTTGGAGACTGACATTGTGGTCGTGGCAAACATCTAACTGCCAAAAATTCTTGGGGATTTAGCAACATCCTCCTCTTTCAGTAATAAAAAGCATACACATACACACAGTCCTGATCACTATCACTACCCTACAGACATTAACGTTTTGGAGAGTAAAAAAGAGTTCAGGCCTGAGGCGTAAGAGGAATGTTCTGTGTATGGATAATTGCCCTCAGATTCTTGCTCAAAGGGTATCGTCAGGCTGGCAAAGGATGACCACGAGACTCTTTCTTGAAAAAGACAAACAGTGATTTATTTCAGCTCAGCGTTAGGACATTTCTTGTTGGGAGCAACTTGGAACAGAAAGCCCAGCATATTTATATGTTTCATAGGTTTGGCCCTTAACCAATGAACAATAACTGTCTTTCAAAACCAATTTAAACTTGGCGCCAAAACCTTCCACACAAACATATCACTTGACCTCAGCAGGGAGGGGGAGTCAACTGTCAGTTCCCTGCTGAGGCAAAACAACAGGCAGCCATTATCTACTGTAATAATAATATATACCTATATACAGAGTCCCATAGATAGCGGAGATCTTACATATAGATACTATGGCAGGCAGCTAGCCCTGCCGGACAGGTATTTGCTTTGCTGCCCAACCTCAGCAGGTCTCCTTTCCATACAGTCACTGGCAGCAGCCAACATCCAAGGAATCCACCAAAATCCGAGCCAAAACTGCCAAAACGGCACCGGGGGAGGCGTTCTGTGCGGTGCTAAGTCCGTTGGGTGACACTCAGTCAAAGCAAAATATATTTGACTATCTATATCTTGAGGGGAACTTATAAATTGATCTGTGTTGCTGAACATAAAAGAGACAAGCTTAAATGTGTTTGCATAGATTCAAATAGTGTGCAGTCAAAAACTACATGACAGGCGTGAAAAATAGTCAGTAATCATTATGATGCATAGTTAGGGGAAGGATGTGGTCCTGTTCACACTTTAATTGCATAAACATTGGGCAATCTGTTGCGGCATTTACCTGTCATCACAGGCAGATGATACAGTGTTTGCTCAAACATCATCACCTGGTGTTTACATTCCACTGGCTGCTCTTTGTGAGACTCTGTGGTGTCTGTGGTTCATGCAGATACAGGATGGGCTTTTATGAGCTTTTCACACTAAGTCCCTTTCTGCGCATGCTTGTTAATTGGGATGAAGGAACTGCTTAATACATATAATCTGCGTGGGACTAGTGTTAATCTGGATCACATCCAGAAGAAGAGGAGGAGGAGTTGGCTATTCTATCCCACTTTTCTCACCCACTTAAGAGGACTCAAAGTGGCTGGCAAACCTTCTGTTCTTCTCACAACAGAACAACCCGTGAGGTAGGCGGGGCTGCAAGAGCTCAGAAGACATTCGTGACTAGCCCAAGGTGCCCCAGCTGGCTTCATGGAGGAGAACGGAATCAAACCCAGATAAGAGTTGGGCTCCCTAACCACTAGCCAAACTGGCTCACTAATCTGGATTAGTTGTAGACCTGGGCCCTTTCTGCACTGGCTCTTGTTCCAGACCATATCCCAGAATAGGGCCCTGCCATCAGCATGTTCTGGGTGCCTTCCCCTCCCCCACCCCAATTGATCATAGCACTATCCTGGCAGATCCTCAAAAGTGCTATAAACTATTGCTGGTTGCAGGTTTTCCAGCAATAGCCCTTTTTACTTACCTTCTGGGCAGAGCCCCTATCCTAGCTCCATCCACCACACATGCAAGGAGGCCAAAGCAGACACCTCCACATGCACAGACCTTGGCATTGGGGGCACCCAGGCGCCCGGGGCAGCACTGTCTAACTCAGAGGAGGAGGAAGATTTCCTGCATTATCACCTCCTAGTGTGATATCTGGTCACCGTCTGGAGGTGGCAAAAGTTCCATGTTTTGGAAAGTTTTGTTTGCCACATCAGCAGCTTCCCAAGCTATTTCTACCTGTGACCGGAGAGAAGCAACTTCTTCAGGCAATAAGAGCTGGGAGATGAACTCTTGTGCCAGCCAGTGGGTGAAGGACAGAGTGATGCAGGCCACGTGGCATATCCAGCACCATTTTCTCTGAATGCAAAAAAATAACAAACTCCAAGGTTCAAGAATGTTTTGAACAAAGCAATAGTTTTTCACCAATAGCTGGGGGTTGGGGAGGTCCATAATGGAAAAGTAATTCAGTAGTTCAGATTCTGAGTCCCCTTTTCCACTCCGCTTTCCTTTCCTTACATTGCAACCTAGATGGCAGGAAGCCTCTAGAGAGTAAGTGAAGGTTTTGCCCTTGTCTTCTGCTTGAAGGCCCAGTAGTAGTTGGTGGGCCAGGTTGTGGGACAGGATGCTGGACTAGATGGGCTGTGGCCTGATCCAGCAGAACTCCTCTTAAGGTATTTTGCATTCAAGGAGGTCTTATCCCATGTGAGTGTGCATAGGACTGCAGCTTCACAGCATTCTATTTATGATTAATTTGACTTTCTTGTTCCTGTTTCCACCTCCTGCAAACTTTGCTGCCCTCTCCTCCATTGGCTGAGCATCAGCTCTCACTGGCAATATTCATTAACTGAAAGCTAGCAACACAATCCAAAACACAATGGGACCTACTTTCGAGAAGTTAGAACGGCAATGAAATGTTGAAACAAGATAAGAAAAATGACGCATCCAATATTTGCTTTTAAGTTTTCAGTGAGACTTCTGTGTCTGTCACACTCTCCTCCTCTTTCATCCGTACAATCTTCAACCTGCATTCACACCTGGGTTTTAATTCAACTTCAGTCTGCTTTCAGAGTGAGAGAAAGGAAGAGGGAGGGAGGGAAGATGGGGAGGGCAGCCAGCTGCTTTTTGCTACTTTTTGTGCTTCTAATATTCCACTCCAAATTCACTATGTTGGCTTGCACAACACACACAGAAATAGCTCAGCAGAGAAGGAAAAGTGATTCAATGGAAGGGGTGATTGATTTTGCTTTCTTTGCCCCTTGCTCCTCCATGAGAGAGAAAGAAAAAGGGCAGGATATCTCTCTCTCTCTCAAGAAACACGCTCAGGGAAAGAATGCTTAGAAGCTCCATAGAACCACTTCACCAGAAGACAGAAGAAATGCAGCAGCAATTCATTCAAGCAGAAAATGACCCTGTGTGGGATCAGCAGTGAAATATATTGAAGCCAAGAAAAGATTTCTGATTGCTTCCAAAATCATATCCATACAGACAAGAGTAAAATCTACGAGACAGAAAAAACATTTTAAATTAGAAAAGAAGTTGACAATCAGGAAGATATCCAAGAAATGAGCAAAAGGGAGGTAGGCAGCAGCCATGATGCTGCTGAGTTTAAAAGAACAGGCAAGCAACCTGTTATTTACTGTAGGGAAGGAGGGAGAAGGGACCGATGCCTCACCCCAGCACACCTGTTGAAAATACCCACTGCTGGGGATGGGCATGAATATTTGGAACATTCGAGTTGGCATATGGAAGACTGACATTCAAATCCGAATCAAACGCTCCAGAACAGAGTGGATCTGAAGTGGATTGAGAGTGGATTCAGGGCAGATTTGATGCTTTCAGAGCAGATACATAGGAGATATGTAGGGGATTCGTAGGAGATTCGTATGCAATTCGTACCTAACATTCGTATCAAATTTGAATACTACCAAATGAATACAAATGTTTTTGGAGGGAAAAAACCGTGAACAGCCCTACGCACTGCACAAACCCGAGGATGGGCGCTTGCAGAGTCCCAGGTAATTCCATCTGTGAGTGCTTTATGGGAGTGAGCATCCAATAGGGCAAAGGCCCAGGCGTGCCCCACGATTTCACCTGGCAGGGACAGCAAAAGCCAATTGCAGAATCGAAACTGCCACAAGGAACAAGGCAGGGCTCTTGCCATCAGCACCTCTGCATCCTGGGTAGGGTTTTGCTGAAGCCCTTATGCCTACGCATGCATGTGTGCTTGTGGCCCACGAGGGCAAGTTTTTACGTGGTTGGGAGAGGGGGAAAGATGCGATCATTGGCTCTGGGTTAAATGCTGGTACAATCTCTGATGGTTGTTTAAAGGATGCTGGAGAAATGAGTAATTCCAGTTTATGCACAGCAGTGAAATAAAAGGAGAACATGCCTCCAACGAAGACAATGCAACTGACCTTAAATCTCGTCTAACCACCTAGAGGTGGCCAATAGGAGATTCCTTTTTGCTGGTGGGCGTTGATGCCTTCTGTCCTTTTCCTTCCCTGCTGCTTCCCCCCTCCCCACGAGGACTGCAGGTCGCTTATTTCTGAGTGAAAAGATCCTCCAGAGAGGCGTGAAGAGGGTGGCGGTGGCGTGTTGCTGTCTGCACAGACACTGGGACACAAAGCAGGAGCCTAAGTGCCAAGTATCAGTATTCTGTGACAATAAATCGCACTCGGAGGATATAAAACAATTTATCTGTCACATTACATCACCAGTTAGAAACATACATTTTTGTTTCCCACCAAAAATCTCTATATGTACACAGTGCTTAAATCAAAACTGCTGAGTGAATTCAACAACATTTTGTCAGGGAAAAAATGTCTGCAAGCATTTTGAAGACGGGGTGAAAATCAGATTGTTAAACTGCATTTTGTTCCCATTTATAAAATGCTACAATTTGACAATGTCACACATTTGGAAATTTGGGGGCTGATAGACTGGGGAAGGAATTCCCAGAGCGTCCGCCTATCAAGACTTTCCAGCACCAGCTGGAACGCAATGCTGGAACTCTACTGCCCTCTCCTGGCCAACACACGTTTTTCTCTTTGATACCGCTAACAGATTTATTGATTAGCAGCAGCAGCAGACCTTTCCAAAAATTAGTCTGATTAATAATGTCCTTCAAAATATAAAAAAAATTCCTGGACAGTAAAGAGTGTAGAGGGATCAGCCCTGTTCTGTCTTACGCAAGAAGGAAGGACTAGAAGCAATGGGAGGAAAATTTAAGGAGTCAATACAGATTAAATATTAGCGGGGGCAATTTCCTGACAGTAAAGGCATGGATAATCTGGAATAAAATGTCTCTGGATGTGCTTCATTCTGGATTATCCAAACAATGGTTTTTTGTATTTGATTCGTATTGAATTGAATTCAAGAAGAATGTATATTCGTTCAAATAGGTCCCCTTCAAATGGAGTGGGATCCAAATTTGATCTGAATGTTCCATGCCATACGAATCCCATACGAAACATCATACGAATGTATCAAAAGATTCCATTTGAATTTGAATCCGAATGTGCCAGCACTTGATTTGATGTGCACAAATATTCATAATTTTCATTACCTGAACAAATTCAGACAAATCCAGACATTCCTATAAGAATCGAATGTTACAATATTTGTACATTGACATTCCTACGAATAGTTCAAACATTCGTTAAACGGAGCACGCAGGAAAGCAACTGCGCCAGACATCTGCGACGGATCTAAAGTGTATTTGACATGGATTGAGAGTGTATTAAAAGTGAATTCAGGTCAGATTTGATGCTTTCAGAGCGGATTTGTTACAGGATAAGTACTGGATACGTATGTTAGATATATATCAGATATGTATTCGTTTGTATCGGATACGTATTCATCCATATCAGATATTCTTATGAATGCATTCATATCAAACAGAGTTTTGCCACATTTGAAAGCGTCCGTTCGTACGAATATGAATGTTTGAATACCAAATGTCAAAAAGCAAAATTTGTGCACGTCCCTAGAGCGTCCGAATGCAGCCAAATTTGTACAAATTCCAAAAGTTACGAATATTTGTGCACACCCCTGATGTCTGGCTAAAGTGTGGTTTGACACAATCAACAGCAAGACACCGACCCCCATTGGCTCAGAAGTATCTCTCTGCATTTACTACTAGGACAGCACAGTTCATATGCAGCTGCCAAACGCCCAGTAGAATTGGCTTGAAAACTTTTGCTGTTCAGGTGAAATAAAGTTAGGCAACCCTGGGCCTCTTCGCACTTGGCCACACAGGTTTAGGAAATCCTGCACTGGGCAGCGGGTTGGACTCGATGACCCTAGAGGTCTCTTCAGACTAGAAGTTATCTCAGAATAGCGATCTGTTGCCCACATGCTAATACTATCATGTGAACAGCAGGCCCCTAATTCCAGGATACATCCCAGAATAAAGCCAAGTGCAAATAGGCTCCTGATTCAAAAGTCCCTTCTGCTCTAGGGAGAAAGAAAGTTATCTTGTCCCTTTTCCTTCTGGCTGGCTGGCTGGCTGCCATGGGGCACAGGAGCATCACAGACCCTGCCGGGCACACGGCATCTTTTCACTCTTCCAGTTTTTAAGCAGTTTTCCTCTCTCACCAACCGTATTAACACATGGGGGACAGGAGTGCCAAGATGAGCAAAAAAAAGTGACACTTCAAATTAGTGCCTGCAAATGCAGGCAACATGGTGAAGGGGGGGAGATGAGGACACAGGACACAGCTGTCACAAAAATCCAAGTGCAAATGAAAAAGTCAAGCTGTACTCATCTGAATACCCACGAGAAGCTTAAAAACAAAAGAGCTGCAAATTAATAGAATGTCAATTTTTAATTACAATGAGTGGAAAAAATTAAGTGCGTCTTGCAGACAAGCAAAGCACGAAGCATGCCCCATCATCTGATGGGTGAAGCCTTCCAGATACCTACCAAGCCTGAGGAAAGATTTTTTTTTCTTGTTAATCCAGATCAAGGAGCAGCAAGAACACATTGTCTGCACAGAAGTAGAACCCATCTGGATCAGAACTGTGCTAATGGCTCACTGATCTGGATTAGCAGTAGATCAGATAAATGTGGTCTACAACAATGTGGTCTACAACTGTTTAGTGTACATTTGCTGTTCAAAAGCCCATGCCACACAGATGCCTCTGGGCCATCCGCAAAAGTCCAAACACGAAAGTTGGGCAAGGAGAACTCTCGACTTTGACCTTTGGCTGGCAAGAGCAGTAGAGCATCCAAACTGCCTGCCGGCTGCTCCAAGGAACTGAGCACTCGCCTGCATAGGCTCCATCCGTTGAGGTGGCAGGAAATGTACATGAAGACATCACAAAGGTCCTTTGAAGCCACCACCTAGTCCAGGCATACATGAGGGGCTGACCCCAGGGTAGTACGGGATCTGGACAGGATCTGTCTGCCATAGACCCCACACTCATACCACCATAATAGCTCTCAGAGCTCTTCACCTTGCTGGTTTTTTGGCAATGGTGGTCCTTCTTTCTGCTGCCTGTTGCCACTGCAGTCATATGAGGGGTTAACAGTGTCCTTGGGAACCATTTCTTGTGCTCAGTGCCTCCCCAGCTTCAGTCATGATGGAGGAGAGCTGCCTTCCTCTGTGTCCAGATCAGTTGTGATCTTGGTGGCGGGAGAAGACAGGCTCCCTCTCCTCTCAGTGTCAAGACCAGCTGTGATCTTAACATGGGAGCAGGGAGAAGCAGCCCTTTCTCAGAGCACATCACTCAGTGAAATTTGGCAACAGCATTAGAGCATTATATCACCAGGTTGGAAGACCATCTAGCCTGAATAATACCAAGTTCCTGTGTGGTAGCCATAATACTCTAAGAAGCTCCATGAGAAATGTTCAGTATTATGGTAAATGGGCCACTGTGTTGCCTGTTTTCTATGACTTTGTATTAATTCATCTATTCAGTGTTATTATTCTGTTCTGAGTTTCTAGTTAACCAGTAATGATGTAGTTTTATGCCTTATATTCATATGATAATGGCTAAGTTGTATATCTATTATTTTCATATATCCATGCATTTTACTCAGCATATCCTTGCATATATACTCTGCAACCATAAAGCAATAAACCTTCCTCTTGGAAAGCAATCAAGAGTCTGTTTCTGCATGTGAACTCCATGCATACATGCTGTCTGCTGTGCACTTGCTGGATGCAAACTCTGATAACCTTAGAGGTTCCAACACCCTTCCTTCCCTCCTTGCCAAGGATTAGTGCTGTGAGGGAGATAACAGTTCCCTCAAGGCTATCAATTGCTATGACTAGCGAGGCAGCCATCGGAAGGCTGGGTCTGACAGGAACATGAGCAAGCAAGACCTGTCTTTTCAAGAACTGAAGATGTTCATGCAATGTCCCTTACATTCTACTGGAATCCTGACTATTGCTGGTCCAAGGCCACTGGACTGGCCCAAGGTGCTTCCATGGACCAGTTGAGCAGGGAGACCCATTTCAGTGGTGCACAAAATTTCCAACTGGGTCTAAGTTCTGTCCAATGTGGATTGTGCAATATGGATGGGTCCTCTCTCTTCCACTCACACGATCCCATTCCAGGGATAAGTGCAGAAAAGTCCTAAGAGTGCTATAATATCCCAGGTGCTCCTGAAGGCTCCAGGGAAAATCTTAGCATACATCTGTGTCCACAAGAGTGCTCGTCTGGATTTCAGCAGGCTTACTTGTCTGTTTTTTTAAATGGTTGCCTAGCCAATTCAGAGCACATAAGTAGAAAGCCAATGAGTTCAAGGTGAAACCAGGCAAGGACGCCCTGTAGAAAGAAGGTGAAATCTTTCACGTGACCGTGGAGTTCCCCCTTTTGCTTCTGAAGATGCAGAGGCCTACAGCAGAGCTAAGGAACCTTCTGCCTGAGACCCTGACGAGGCCCTGCCAGACTGCAAGGGAAATGAGGGACTAGATGGCAACGTCGTGCTCTTCTGCCCTGCGCCTCTCTGTAATAATCACCAGCCAAAAGCAAATGGGAGGAGAAGAGGCTGCATAAATCACTACAAATGAACAAACTCCAGAGAGGCAGGTAATATAATGTCATACTGCCCTCTGCTGAACCCAACAACACCCAAGCCGTTTTTACAATTTTCACAGTCACAAAGTAGCAGTGATTGCATGAGTCCTGAGAACTGCTTTGTTTTTGCAACACTCTTCCTTTTGCAACACCCCATGGTAGTAGATAGCAATATAATATAAAAATCTGCTCACTCAAAGGGTTCGTTAGAATCAGATGCCAGAGTTAGGGATGTGCACAGATAGTTGTAACATTTGATATTCCGATGAATTTGGATGAATTTGGACATTTGTAAACGAATCGAATGTTACAACATTTGTACATGGACATTCATGTTCACACAAATGCTTCAGACATTCGTGAACTGGGGAGGTGGGAAAGCGGCTGTGCTAGGCACATCTGCATTGAGAACAGATTCAAAGTGGATTCAGGATGGATTTGGCAATTTCAGAGTGTTTATGTTATGGGATACGTATCAGATACATATGGGATACGTATGCATTCATATTGAATATCCGTACGGATTCGTACAAATACATTTGTATTGAACAGAATCCTATCACATTTGAAGGGGATCTATATGAATTTTCTTACATTCAATTTGCTACAAATTGAATGCAAAAACCCCCATTCATGCCTACATGGAGAGGTCCTAAGTAGACAGCAGAAGTTCAACCCAGCTTTGGTGGCCAAGGGTAGAAGGCACAGCTGGCCCATAAGGGCAAAGGGGAGAGAGTCCACCAATCCAAGTAACTCAAAGCTTGAGATAATTCTCATTCTCAGTCCAAGATTTCCTCATATGAGTACAATCAACTACCCTGAGTAGATGTGCAGCTGTGCAACATCATCACCTACTGCTAGCTAGATGGGGGTCTAGGGACATAACAAGAGACGAGCCCTGCTGGATCAGGCCACAGCCCATCTAGCCCGGCATGGAGAGGTCATTTGAGACCCATATTAAAATTATGCCTCAAGCAAAACAATTTGTTTAAAAAACCTCCCTAACCCTAGGAAGACTCGTAGAACCCGTTGCTCTAAGGCGCTCTGAGCGAGCCTTGGGCAGAGTCCACTCAAGGGTGTTTGATTTTGACTTTGGCGCACACACTCCAACAACTGATATAAAAGGAGGAACTGGAGGCTGCTGTGTTCTTAAATGGCACCCTGCTGCCACCACTTTGAAAGCAGTTCTCCAGGCATATTCTACAACAAATCTGTTCAGACTGAAACAGCCAAGGATTCTCTCTCTGGCAGGAAACAAATGTGGAGCAAGCACTCCAGGCAAATTAACAGCTGTATGTTTGCAGTGATAAAGTTGCAGTGTGGCCCACTGCCTGCCCGGCCCGCTGCAATATCACAGCTGAACAACCTTTCCTCCCCAGCTGGGCCACTGATGGTCGGGGGGGGGGGGGGGTCATCAAAACCAGAAAATGGCCCCAGGACACCAAGGAAATGAGTAGTTCTCTTAAAGCGGCTGTAGCACAATGGCTGTGTGGAGCCCCAACCAAGAGCGGTGAGAAAAGCTTCCTACAGTTCTGCTATATGGCAGCTGCACGAGAACAGGCGCTGCACCATCCGTGCCCATGGTGCATCATAAAGCCAAGTCGATGCTGCCTTTGTCTCTGTCTCTGTGTCCTCTGATGAACATTTCAAGGGATTGCCAGGTCTCGCTGGATTGTGTCCGTGCAAACAATAAGTGGACCCACCAAACGATTGGACTCGATGCTTAACTGCTCTCATATATATGAATATAAGTACATTTGTAACGTTGGAGCCCGAGAAACTGCCAGATGTTCAGAATTCAGTTGGGTTCTAGGTCCCCTCAGCCACACAAAGAGCAGACTATGCAAGCATCATAGCAGATATCAATGCATCTCCCCCGCCCAAAAAAAAAGGACCTAAAAGGACCTAGTCCCTCCCCTGAGAGGAATCAGGCTCCCACACTGTATATGCCCAGGAGGTTGGTGAAGACGCACCTTTGGCTCTGGCCTCCAGTTAAATGGGGACACACTTCCCCGTCCCACGTGCAGGCACTATCGTTTTAATATATGCTCTTATCATTTTAACACATTTGATTTTAAATGTTGTCACCCACCCTGAGACCTTCGGGTATAGGGTGGGATAGAAAATAAATTAATAAACAACAAGAAACAAACTGCAATTGCCACTATATTAATTGTCAGTCTGCAAAGTCCGTCCATGGGCTCAACAAAGTAGGCAAAATACACACATGAAACATTCTTGAGGGTTAGCAATAGAGACGCACACACATTTTTTGCATTCGAATTCAAATCAATCAAATATCCAAACATTCTATTCAATTCGAATGTTTAGAATCCAAATGCAACAAAATCCTATTCGAATCGAATACATGTGAAACTATTTGTTCAAATGTTAGATTCAGCTCTGAGATGCAGATGTCGGCAACATCTGCATGTGTTATACGAATCTATACACATTTCGTATGCGTCCCATTTTCGTCCCTACTATCAGCGCAAACATTCATTGGAATGTTTCAGAACATTCAAAATTCGTTTAAATGTTTACATTTTAATGCGGAGACATTCAGTTTGAATTCAAATGTCCACATTCGACTGAATTCGATCGAATTTCAAATGTTTAGAACATTCGTCCACACCCCTAGTAAACAATGACATCTTGGGAGTCAGTGAACTAAAACAGACAGGAACAAGTGAGAAATAGACAGGGTGAGAAGAGCAATACTAGGGCTGTGGTCAAACCTAAGCTTTAATCCAGCTTCAGTCCACCTTCAGAGCAAGACGAGCAGTAATTTTCTTTCCACATTTTCTCTCCCAAAGGTGAATTTTCTGAGATATTTAACACTAAAAGTGGACTGAAGCCAAATTAAACCTTACATGTGACCACAGCCCAGGATACAATCTCAAAATGAGATAATTCAAGTCCAAGGCTAACAGTTTGTATTCACAGTAATCCAAGTCTATACCTCAAAGAGGATGCCAAAGAGGATGAAGCTGGCCCATTTTATGAAGATCTACAATACCTGCTGGAACTAACACTAAAAAAAGTCACTTTCATCATAGGGGCTGGAATGCTAAAGTAGGAAGTCAAAAGATAACTGGAATAGCAGGCAAGTTTGGCCTTGGAGTGAAAAATGAAGCAAGGTGGAGACTAATAGCATCTTGTCCAGATAACTCACTTGTTAGGAGACATTCTCAGCAATATGAATCATGAGCAGGTATTTTGAATTAAAGACGGGAAGCTGACTTCTGCCAAAGGCCCGTGGTTAAGTAAATTGGATTTTCTAAGCTGCAAGCATAGGAAAGGACCATAAGCTTGACATTTCTGTGCAGGACTTTGTTCTTCCATTTTGTATCAGTTAAGCCTGCAGTTTTAAACTGCACGAAAAGAAAATTCCTTTGCTCTTCTCCCCCCTGTTGGCCTGCAAACAAAGGAAAAGGAAGGAACAGCTGACAGCGATTAACTGAACGACTTAGCCATCCTACTCAAGAGGCTCCGCTGTTTTCCAAATAATGCAAGAAAGCAAATATCTGGCTAGAGTTTCCTATCAGTCTTTATTAACATTAAAAGACATTTGCAAAACTGTGCTCACCTTTGGAATAGGAACAACCGCAAAGGTAATTTTATTTAAACAGATGTGTTTCTCTGGAATACAGCTGTAAAGGATGTTGGATCAAATTCAACAGTCTGAGATTTGGGTTAATGGGTGACTATTTAGAAGAAGCTCATTCTACCCTGGATGGCTATCGTTTGGCTTTGTCAAAAGTGCCAGCAGTCCCTGAAGAGTCATAATGGGACCCAGGCATGGACACACCTGGGCCCACATCACTCGTGTTTTGCCCTAAGCAGGCACGTTTTTCGTGCAGCACTAAAAATATGCTGTGAGTCTGACCATACACAGGTTAGAGTACATTGTCATACCTGCCATTTTGCGGTAGCGGCAGCTAAAAGGAGGGTTGTTTTTTTGCCACTGTTGTGTCCTCGAATAGCCGTCCGGCAGAGTTCTTCTGAGTGGCAAATGGCCGTATAAGATCTAGCCCGGCAGAGCACGGGCAACGGCCGTGCAGTGTCGGCTGTGATAGATTTTCAGCGCACTTTGAGGGCTAAGTCACTCAGACTCGTGGGGATTTGGACCCCACAGTTGGGAATAGTCTAGAGAAAGCATCAATAGAGCCATTTAAATGGCTACAATTTGTTTTGTGAAGTATGAAAAGTAATAATTCCTGGTCCTGTCGAGAGCGTTCCTGGCATCCATAATAAGCAGAGTAAATAAATAAATAAATAAAGATGAAAAGATGCTCCCCTTCTCTCTAGTAAACGAGAAGCATGGAAATCTGTGTGCTAATATGTTCTGCGGTTTTACTTCATTGAAAGTGACTACTGGCAAAGGGCCAAGGTAATTTAGACTATGGTATGCTGTGAAGTTTCTAAGCCAGGAGAAGGATTTTAGCTGCATGACTTCCATTGACTCTGAGAGCTCAGTGAAAATGGATCTGCAATGCCGGCCATGAGTGAATGAATAATACTTACTCCTTTGAGTTGCTTAACACTGCTAAGAGACAGTGGGAGGGGGAAAAGGCCAATGACTCGATGGGGTCCACAGAGCTTTTGTGAAACGCGCAGCAGAACGCCCCAAAAGAACAACCGAGTCAGCAGTGCGGGATTTTGCTCAACTGAGCTGAATAAATAACAGCAGAATCCTCTTGAAGGGCTGCGCCATGTAGTCTATGAAGCTGAAAGCGAGTCCCGGAAAAACTCAAGACACTCTAAGTGTGTGGAGGGAGATCAGGGCTGCGTCCAGACACATTTACACTGCGTTTTGGAATGCGTGGTCCTAACTGAGCCGTCACGCATGACGGTCGACCGATCCTTGTGGAGTCGCTTTATACAATCGGGACTGCACACTTACCTTAATGGGGCATCGATTGCACAATAAGCAATCGTTCTGGCCCAAGGTCAGGATACAGATGGGAAAATTCATCTCAGGGTGTGTCCCCATGCACATTTTGGTCTGAATCGAAATCAGGTTCGGAAAGTGGCGTCCCCATGCATTTTAAATTTGGTCCGAATTCCGCAGACCAAATCGCCCCAAACAGGACCAAATTTGATCCTGGAAAAAACTGTTCTCATTACGGTTTGGTGATGCATTGCTTTGCGGCCCAAGCCTGTGCCTGGGGACGGTCCTGGTCTATTTGGGGAGGAGATTGGCGCTTGCATCATTGGGAGGTGGGGTTTCATGGCCTGTGCTCACCGTTCCTGCCCTGTGCATTGGAGGTTGCAACTGCTGAGATCTGGGAGGAGTAAATGGCGCTAAAGCCGAAATGATGAGGGGGTCAAATGGCCTCTGCTGCCCCACGAGACTCTTTTGTACAAGTATTCCACCTCCCCCTTCCCTGATCACCAAGGAAGGCAGGATAATGGCTTGATCTTTCTCCCTTTTCTGCTTGCCAGATGTTCTCACAGTTCCTGGGTGAAGCGGAGATGCACAGAACTGCTCAATTGCCGCCAAACCTCATAGCAGCTTTGCTCAAACAGCCGAGGTCTTTTTAATTATTATTTTGCCGTTCAATCCTGGCTTCCCGGTGCACCAAACGGGGGAGGGGAATGCGGCACTTGCAGCGGGTGGCACAGGGATGGGGTGACATCCACCTGGCTTCCAATGAGCAGAGAGGGGCAGAGAGGAGATGGCGCTGCTCCCCCCTGCCGGGTTCGGCACGGTTTGCATGGGGGCAGCTGTATCCACCCCCAGCCTGCATCCAGCCCACGTTGCCAGGAATGGCGTGGGGACAGGCAACATTCAATCGCAGCCCCGCACTCGGTCAAATACAAGCTCAATCAGGACCAAAGGGCTCACATGGGGACGCGGCCTCAGACGTCTTTGGAGAGGGGAGATCAACATTCTACTTCTATGTTTTCTTTAATACATGTCGTCAATGACAAAGTGAAATTCAAAATGGACGCATTCAGTCTAATTGACAATTGTAGAAGTCAGTTATTGAAGGAAATCATGATATCCTTGCCTCAGGTGAGGTTGGCAGTAGGATGGAGAGTTCATTCAGCTGGAAAAAAGTCTCCAAGGTCACTGAGAAATAGCAGTTGCTTGGAAAAATGCAAACCATGCAAGTTCAGTTGCCTGAGGCTGTGCTCACCACTCCTATACTTTCATTTTCAAAGATACAGAATGTTGAGGCTTCAAATGGAATGTGCAGCCTATTTATATGGCTCACATCTCACACTGCCTCCTTCCCTGCTCTTCTTATTTCAGAAGACTTGAGCTGAGGGACACAGTCACTGACATCAAGGGGCTTGGAGTGACTGACTGGTCCACAGCTTAGGGAAGAATTCTAGATTAATTTGGCTGATGGGCGCACGGCCATGGACAGTTCTAAAGATATTGCCTACGTGGTCAGTTCAGAAAGCCCATCTCATTCCATGCTTGCATTAAAATTGCCTGGCCGGGAAATGGCCATCCAGGAATTGTCATTTAGGCACAAGTCAACAGATTGGGATGATGGGAGTTGTAGTTCAGCAACACCTCAAAGGCTAGATAGTCTCTAAGATCTTCAGAGCGAGCTTTTCAAATGCATTGTTTGGGGAAGTGTGCTATGTACTAAGAATCCTGGCTTTCTGTTAAAGAATCCAGTCTGTTACAGGGGAAAAAATTGTTTAGAAATTTTCTAAGTAAATGAGTTCAAAAGGCAGCCTCTTGGAATGTGACTCAATGCAGCTTAATAACAAAGAATCTGCTAAGCTTTCCTCACTTTCCTTGAAGGAAAAGAAATGTCACTGTTTTTTTCTGGAATTCAGAGCAGCCCTGTTTGTGCATGGCCCCATAATCTGTACTTAAAGCAGCTGAAATGCATGCTATAAATCTTTTTCCAATGTGCAGTCGGAGGTTAATCCTTGGATATGAGCAGAAAAGCTCAGAATGCAATATGAAAGTCAATAGCAATAGATTCCATCACCCCAGACTCAACACACGGCCGTCTCCTCTTGCCAAATGTAACAAATGGGAGGATGAAAACGGAATCCTTCTCCAGCTGTATGTCACCATCTGCTGGGTGATGAGCAGCACCAAGGCAAGTAAATCACTTCGTTCTCATAAAGGATGAATGCTGCTCACCCACACGCCATCCCAAATTATGCCACTCTTTTAAACAATCGCAAAATGAAACATCCGAGTCTATTCCTCTTCCAGAGTAAGAATTGAGTCTTCCTGTTGGACTCAGTGGCATGTTAATAATGTTGTGTTGCTTTTGTTGGACTTTGTTATTGTTTTATTTTGTTTTAGAAGAAATACACATTATAACATATGGGTCAGTTTCAGCTTCAGTAACCCAAGAATCACAGTTAAAGTGTGATGTGATGCCTTTCCTGTCAGGCCAGAATTGGTGATCAAAGACAGGCGAGATTATGCCTTACCAACTTGTTAGAATTCTTTGAACAAATGGATAAAGGTGAACCAGTTGACATTGTCTATCTAGACTTTCCCAAGGCATTTGACGCAGTCGCCCACTAAAGGCTACTGACTAAACTTATCAGCCATGGGAAAAGAGGACAGGTCCTGGCCTGGCTGGTGACTGGCTTAAAGACAGGAAGCAGAGAATGGAGAAAAATGGCCAATTCTCCAGGGGGAAAGAGGTGAAAAGTGGGGTTCCCCAAGGGTCAGTATTGGGACTGGTACTTTTTAATTTACTCATCAATGATCTAGAAGAAGGGGTACATAGGGGTACCTGGTTAGTCTGTGGATCAGTTTTTTCTGCTCCACAGCTAACAGTGATCAGGGCCGTTCTCAGCCACTGGGGCAGAATAAATGCCTTGGGGGCTGTTTGGTCCATGTCACTCTAGCGTGAGCAGGCCCACACACTTCTTAGTAACCGGCTCCTTCATTTTGGTCTAGTGGTTAGGGAGCCAGACTCTTATCTGGGGATACTGGGTTTGATTCCACACTCCCCCACAAAGCCAGCTGGGTGACCTTGGGCTAGTCACAGCTCTCTTCTGAGCTCTCACGGCCCCACCCACATCACAGGGTGTTCTGCTGTGGGGAGAATAGAAAAGCTTTGTCAGCCACTCTGAGTCCCCTTAAGTGGGTGAGAAAAGTGGGGTAGAAAAGCCAGCTTCTTCTCCGTCTTCTTCATATAAAGGGAATAAGCAGGTCTAGCCTTCAGATCCACCAGCCTTCCAAAGTCCACATGTCAAGGGAGACAAGAGGTGATTCCGCACTTCCCTTCCCATCTCCTGGACAGGAAAGTTTTGCGATGAACTAAAACTGACTAGTGCTCACACTTGCAAACACTAGTCAGTGTTAGCCTACACACACACACACACACGCCCCGAGTCAGCAGAGGTATGAATGGTTGCAGGCTGGATGCTGTCAGGTAAGTTCTGGTTGTGTGGGGTAAGGACGGATGAGCTTGTGGTGCACATTCCGTGCACCACAGCTGGTTCATGATAGATGAACATCTGGGAAGGCAGGGGGCGCTTGCAGGCCGTAAGTGCCAGTGCACTTGCTCAGATGTTCATCTTGCCGGCAGGCTGAAAGTTCCATTCCTACCTTATGGGATCCCATGAAAGGATGTGTGACGTGAGAAAGATCCGTGTGGACAACAGCTGAGAGCTCGTGGGCCATCTGGTTCATTACGCCTGGCTTTCTTCTGCAGGCCCATGTCTATGTTTCATTAAGATTGTACTGATTGTCAGGGAAAAAAGCAAGAGGAAAGGAAAACATGGAGCACCCTTAACACTGCCTCCCAAATCCACAACTCCTAAAGCACTCTGCCTTGTCCCACTGGGGATGAACTCAGTACAAAGGAAAGGTCACTTTAATCCTTTGAAATAATTAAGTGGAGCACTACAGAAACTGTTTGATGTGATTTACCAAAGAGATTTTGTTTAAGTTGCTATCTGGGTAAAGGTATTAAATCAAATCCACATATATGGTAGGGGAACACAAAAGCCAAAGGAAAACATGACCTCTCTTCTTCAAAAGGCTCGCATCACTGTGTTCTTTTGAATTTGCAGGCCTGCAAAATATAATAAAGTAAAAAGCAGGCACACAAAGGCTTTTCTTCCCCCTCAATTTCTGTATGAAGGTTCTTTTTATTTTTTTCATAATACTAAAAGATACAGTATTTTCATTCCACAAAAATGGCCTTGCTGTAAAATGAACCCACGACTCCTCCTCTGAAGGAGGCCCAGCCTGTCGGCAAGCGGCTGAGCATTCCACTGTCAACCGTAGGCGCCACTTCTCAGGGGTACGTGGGGGAAGGAGCGCAATTAACCAGTGTTTGAACCACGAGTCAATGTCAGCCATCCGCCTGCCCCCCCCCACACACACACAATTATCAAATGCTCACCTTGATTCAATTGCAGAGCCGGTCCTCTTCAGGGCACCACCATTTTGGTTGTGAGCCCTGCGCAACTGTGCACACATCAGCACCAGCACCATGATGGTGCTCTGCTCTGCACACACGCGGTTGTGCCTATGGTCATCTGAGCTTCCAGTGCGTTTGCGCAGCACCTCAGACAACACAGGAGCACTGGAAGAGGTGTGGATGGCCGCGCCACTGGACGCTTCAGGTAAGTTTTGGTAAACATTGATTAAGATGCGGAGCATGATTAGGGAACTTCTGGGAAGACTTGGGGTGCCTGGAGGCTGTAAGAGCCTCCTCAATATGCAGATGCCCTTCCCCAGAAGTCCTCTAATCATACCCTACAGGCTGTGGTGTGAATAGGCTTTTGTTCTCTACAACTGGAGAATACTTCCGATGCAACTTTAACGCAAGCAACTTGCTCTCTGTTCTGGTCTTGCCCTAAAGATCCTGCTGGTCACCTGGCTGCCTGGATTCTTGCATCAATGGGAAGAAAACCAAACACATTCAAGGTGATATTTTAATTAGTGTTTCTCGTTGGCCTCATGGTGGAAACGCAGCCAGTGTCACTCAGCAGAAACAGCAGCGTTTTCACAAATGACCTTCACGGTCCTCCTTGGGACAGAGGACATCGCATAAATATAGGCAAGCCCTGCCCCGCCCACCAGCAGCTTTTTCTCCCCACTGTTCACGGGGTTGCAATTTATGACAATATATCTCCATATTTTTACTACTAAGTGCATTGCAAACCTAATGGACAATTCATAATAATTATGAGTATTTAGAGTCCTTCGGCCACTAAAATATTGCGGACATAACTCACATTTGGCAAGGCTGCAACATTTTGATAGTCCTCCAATCAACTGTGTTTACAGCCTGAAGGGAATTCATTATTTTGGATTTAAGGCAACAGACAACTGTGACTATTATTGGCAGGATGCAAACCACAGAGTTATAGGGAGAAAACTATGGGGTTTTTTTCAAGATGTTTATTTATTTATTCATTTATTTATATATTTATCCCACCCTATACCCAAAGGTCTCAGAGTAGGTCACAATAAAATCACAAGAAATGGCTCATCAATGCCATTGTCAGGGGGGTTTGCCATTATGCCCCCCCCCTTCAACAACAGCTTCCTTGTCTAGCAGCAAACTGTATGGTCGTGTCCCCATGCACTCTATAGTCCGAATTGAATCTGAATTTGGCAAGGAGTGTCCCCATGCAAAGCCCCCAACCGGACCTCACGCGGACCAAACAGCCCCAATCCAGGTAAATTTAGTCCTGAAGAAAACAGTTCTCGCTACAGTTCGGGAGGCAAGCCCACAATTATTTTGGAGGCTGAGTCTGCACATGGGGACACTCACAGGTTATTAGGGGAGGAGACTGATGCTCGCATCATTAGTGGGTGGGTTTTTCATGCTGTGCTCACCATTCCTGTCCTGTGTGTTGGAGATCACTACTGTTTGGGCATTTTTGGCAATAAATGGTGACTGAACAGAAACAAGTCTCTTTCCGCAACCATTATTCCACCCCCCTCCCCAATCGCCAAGCCAGGCATGATAATTTAAATGGCTTAATTTAGCGCACGAGCAGTAAACTGCTGTACTGGGTGGAGCAGAGGTGCGCACCTCTGGTAAACTGCCGCCACACCCCATAGCGGCTGTGCAGAACGATCTGGCTTTTTCATTTTTTTTTCATTTTATATTTATTGCCTTTTGGACCTATGTGCCACACTCGGGGAAGTAGATGTTGGGTGGCGTCTCCCTGCCATCACTACAGCGGTCAGCACAGGGGTTGGCAACATCAGCCCGGCTTCCATTCGGGAGAGCGAGGGGTGGAGAGAAAAAGATGCTGTTCCCCTGTGCAGGGGTTTAGTACGGTTTGCATGTGGACACCCACAGTCGAAGTAAGCCTGCATTATCAGCAAATGTATGGGGACGGCTCAGTTCAAATTCAGATTAAAAATTTTCCAATCCACACTAAATGGGGTGCACGGGGATGTGGCCTATGATAGCCTTGGGCATAGACGCTCCTCCTAAATTACCTCCAAGATTATTTCTGGTGATCGAAAAGCAGTATTTAGACACTCCCTTGTTTTCAACTCAGATTCTTATATCTTCCCACAAATTTTTGCCTTCCCAAGAGAACTCACCTCAGACTGTGATGGATACAATATGTTTCACTCTATTGTTTTAGCCTTCACTGAGTCTGCAAAAGAGGCCGAATCGCCACACGTCAGCTCACAACCAAAGGTTGCTACAGCTAATCAACAAAGAAGGCCAGGAAAAATGCACAAATCTATCCTCATAATCAAAAATAGCAAGAATCATTGCCAGCCAACAACATGCATTCTAGTTCAGACTTCACAGAAAAGACTTTCCCTCAATGTAATTAACAACTGCATGACAGTAGTTTCCGTTTTCAGAGAAAGTATCACAAAACACATCTAGCAGAGAAGCTGGAAAGCTAGGTAGCAATGGCGCCATGAGTATAATATCTTTATTGCATGCAAACTAATTTAATACAGCTGACTCCTCTCTCCACAGAGTTTTGAAGAGTGTGATGGTGGGATCCCGCTTGCCCAAGTGCATTCTGAGCTCCTCAGAAAATCACAATTGCCGTGAAACTTTGGAGGAAGATGTGAAAGTTAAAGAGATCAAATTAGTTCCCTTAGTTGGTGACATGGAACCTTTTGGTGAAGGGTAGGATATAAATTCTTAAGCAAATTAATATGTTCGAGCAGCACAGAGAGCAAAAGAGATTAACTTCTTAATCTCAGCCATTTCTGCATGTACCTCAAGTGGAAAGGTCTAACATGGGCTGTATCCACAGCTCAGTTTTAATCCAGCTTCAGTCCACTGTCAGACAGAGAGAACACATCAGAAAAGTGAAAAACTGTTTTCTTCTGGCAATATCAAACCCAGAAAATGCACCTTTGGTTTAGATAAAGTGAAAAGAAAGTGACTAGTCACTTTGCTGAAATGTTCTTTCCCTCTGAAAGTGAACTGAAACTGGATTAAAACTTGGGTGTAAACAAAGCCTTAGTCTCTTCCAGCCAGCTGGTGTCGTTTGCACTGTGAGGGTGGAGGGTCATCTGCTCCGGATCAACACTGGTACATGTTTGTTGCAAGTCATTTTATGCTACACAACTGTAACATAAAGATTACATATTTAATTGCAATATAAAGGTCCCAGTCCACAGCCTCTACCTTAGACAACACTGGGCATTTAAGGTTAAACAAAAAGAACTGAATTATTTTCCTCCTAATAAAAAGCCTTTCCCTTACAAGTCTGGATACATTTCACTGAATGTAGACCAGATGCATAAAAAGCAGCCTGTGAACGTTGGAAAGCATCCACATTAGATCGCTACAAATATAACACGATGCCACAATTCTCTTTGCCACATCCGAACTCCCCAAAGCAGCCACCATCTCTCTGAAGAGAAACAAGAGGGCAGAGACTGATGCCAGCCAATGACGCAAAAGACAAGAGCCGGAGATTTCTTTGATCGGTGCGTTTCCCTTATTTGACTGATATATAGAAAGGATAAGTTTTTACAGCAAGGCCAAGGTTTCTTTTTTCTGAAAGGCGCAATCCAATAACCATTAGCACAGTCAACAGAGTCCTTCCAGTTTGACACAAACCAACAGAGGCAGATAGTGGAGGGCACAGCGACAACCTCCGAGCTGCCAGGTTGTGGTTGTATTTCTCCTCTGCCCAATGCAACAGTCAAAACGTGGCCGCGCACAGTTTGGGAAACAAGGCCAGAGGGCTACGATCCCCAAAGTTTCACTGCACTCTGCCATTCTTTTGGAAAAAGCTTTTGGGCATACCATGTGTTTCCGTCCATTTATAGCCAGACTGGAGATTTGTATACAGAGGAAATCCTGTTGACTGAAGAAGCCCAGAGAGGCAGGAGCATCGGTGCTTCACTGCATTGCTCAGCTAAGGAAATGGGAAGTCCCTTTGGTCCCCCAGCCAGCTGAAAGTTTCCAAGGCCGTTTCTGTCGCTTACCAGGCAAGCCAGACTGCTGCTCCGTACTCCAATCAGCTACGGCACTCTCTGCTAGGGATGGGCACAAAGGGGTCCTTTTACATTTGATGCACGTCCAACTGAATGTAAGAAAATCCGGGTTCATTTGAATAGATGCCCTTCGAAGGTGGTAGGATTCCAGTCGGTACGAATGTATTCATACAAATTCATATGAAAATTTGATACAAATGCATACATATCCCATACGTATCCTGTAATATATCTGCTCCGAAGGTGTCAAATCTGCCCTGAATCCACTTTGAACCCACTTTCAATCCATGCTGAATGCACTCTGGATTCATGGCAGCCGCTTTCCCACCTCCCTGTTTCACGAATCTTCCGAAACATTCATATGAATACAAATGTCATTGTACAAATGTTGTAATGTTCGATTCGTATACGAATTTCAGAATTTATACAAATTTGTACAAATATCAAACGTTATGAATATTCGTGGACATCTCTACTCTCTACAATACAGTATTCCAAACTATTTGGGTCCTGACTACCCCAAATACTGTCCGGCAGGGCTAGCTGCCTGCCATAATATCTGTATGCAAGATCTCCCCCATCTATGGGATTCTGTATATAGGTATATATTATTATTACAGTAGATAATGGCTGCCTATTGTTTTGCCTCAGCAGGGAACTGACAGTTGACTCCCCCTCCCTGCTGAGGTCAATACATTTGTGTGGAAGGTTTTGGCGCCAAGTTTAAATTGGTTTTGAAAGACAGTTATTGTTCATTGGTTAAGGGCCAAACCCCGCCCAGCTATGAAACATATAGATATGCTGGGCTTTCTGTTCCAAGTTGCTCCCAACAAGAAATGTCCTAACGCTGAACTGAAATAAATCACTGTTCGTCTTTTTCAAGAAACAGTCTTGTGGTCATTCTTTGCCAGCCCGACAAATACAGAACTTCATAGCCAGCTGGGAAGCATTTCCCTTGAGAGATATTTTTAATCACAATTATAAAATTATAGTTTTGTATTTGTGCTGAGTTTACGTTTTGCTTCTAAATTGCATACAGTCATTATGAAATCTGAGGTATATGTTTAATAAATAAATAAACATTTTACCTAAGGGCCTTCCTTCCCTTTCATTGCCATTAGCTGGCGCACAAACCAGTTTGATCTTGTGGTTAGAATGCTGGACTTGTATCTGGAAGTTTCCTAGTTTGATTCCAGACTTGTACATGAAGTGTGCTGGGTGACCTTGGGCTAGTCATAGCTCTCTTCTGAGCTCTCAAAGCCCCAGTGACCTCACATTAAAGGGGGAGAAAGGCGGGCTAGAAAAGCCAACTCTTCTTCTTCAGGTCCGGATCCCACAAAGCCCTCTAGACTGGACCATAGCAAGCCTTCGGCTGTGTCCAAATAGAAGGAATACTTTTCAGGGGCTACAGTATTCAGAAAGCACACGCCTATTCTGGGATATATTCCAGAGTAAGGCCAAGTGTGGAAAGGGTCTGTGTCTTATTATCTGTGGGCAAATTATTGTGAATTTAAAAGAGATTCGGCTCTTATAAGCTTGTTAATTGCCATGCAGATTTTTTTTTAAAGTTGCAGTGACAAAGATTGTGGGAGCTCTGTTCAAAAAGCAAGCAACTCTTCGGAATGCTGGAGATTCTGCCTTAGAGTATTTGCTGCTGTGCCTCTGTTTGGGTGTCTCCAGCTGCTAAATATATACTGGACATCTTCTGTGCTTTAGCTCCGCTTGCAACACGCCCTGCTGCTCATGTTCTTTCCCTGGAAGCCAAATAAGTAAAGCTGCCTTTGTTCACCTGCTCTGTGGCAAAGCAGAGATCAGAAATAATCTGGAGTGGAGAAACGGGACAGCGGCATAAATGGGGGCCGAGTGCGCAGTGGACAACCAGGTAACTTAGGTGACCTTTCTAAGCTGCTGCTGTTCTCTGACCCTCATTCTCCCCATTGTCATTCGGTCCAGTTTCAGAGTGAGGTAATTCATTGGCAAAGTAACAAGCTCTTGCTTTTGGTGTTATCTAACTCAGAATTGCCATCTTTGAAAATGACTGGTCACCTTGCTGGTGTATGGCCTCATGCTGAAAGTGGAGCAAAGCTGGATTAAACCTTAGGTGTGAACATTGCTTTTGTTTCTGCCAAAAGGTAGATTCTAGTCTATGGAAGCATAAATTACACCAATCCCTACATGTTAAATGGTTGCTTAAGCCAAGGAATTTACGTTTATCTATTTATCTGAACAACAAATCTGCACTGGCACGCCCACAAGAGAGAGAGAGAGAGAGAGCAGGCATGCCAGCCATAAACACTAACAAAGCAAACCTTTTAGTGTCCATCTCCAAAAACAGAATGTAGCAGCAAGTAAATAGTCTGAACCATGAAACAGGGTCACTTTTCTTAGATAGAGAGCAGATCATACTGTGAGGAAATCCATCGGATACTCTGCACATCTGCTGTACACCCTAAGCCAACATGAGCTTTCTTAGAGCATCCAGGAAGCCGCAAGAAAAAATCAAGACACAAAATTCAGATGAATCTCCCAAAACTATCACATCAGTTAATAATCTCAGTTCTGTTTCAGAGCGTAAGGCAAAGCGTTGGCGAAGGCACGGTTACTTGCTGCACTACGAAGAAGCAAGAAGTGACGCAGAGAAAGCAAATAGAAGGACCATCTCATGAACTAATTGTTAAATATGAGTTCAATACAGATTAATACTAAACCTATGATTATCACCACTGAAGCCAAAGGGGTGCTAGATTCTGGAAGAAGGCAACACATTAAAACACGGAAAGAAAAATAACTTGTTCAGGTTCATTGTTCCCCGTGATAGAAAATGTAACTGGGGGTCTTTCTGCACTGAAAGGCCTGTGACCAAAGCCAGTGGGTCTGGAAGAGGCAGACGCACTGATTCCAAGCGCAGAACAGCATGGGCAGATCAGAGGTTTCTCACAATTCCCAGATGGGGGCAGCGTCTCCGGCTGCACACACATCCAGAAGGCCTAGTCGAGCCTCAGAGGAGGGTGCAGTGGTGGTGAAAGGTGGGGGGGATGGGGGTACGGTGGGTTCCCTTTGCGATGACCATTTGGCTGTCTTTGAAGAAGAGTTGGCTTTTCTACCCAGTTTTTCTCACCCATTTAAGGGGACTCAAAGCAGCTGACAAACCTTCGGTTCTTCTTCCAGGAATGGAACACCATGTGAGGTAGGTGGGGCTGTGATAGCTCAAAAGATAGCTGTGAGTAGCCCAAGGTCACCCAGCTAGCTTTGTGGAGGAGTATGGAAACAAACTTGGTGACTCCCACTTTAATTTAATGGAAATGTGTACTGAATTTCCATTTTTAAAACCAGAAAGTGCTGTCGATCTCAGTTCGAGTCGTGTCTAGACTAGGCTAGATCTTGTCTCATAACACTGGGATGGGATCAGTCGCCTTCTGAGAAAAACAAATCCATCTCTTGTACAGGTCCTGCCTGCCATAGTCCTGAGTATCTGCAGTGAGGGTGTTCTGTGTGGGGAGGCTAATACTGGGCAGCAAAGTGGTCCTGTCATTATACACCTCTTGGCACATGTGTAGATGCACAGATAACTATCAGAACCATGGATATATTGGTGCACACATTTATGTGCAGATTCCAGGTGCAGATTATCCATTACATGAAAATGTCGTCGTTTTTGAGTGGAATTCAGGGTTTCGGTCATTGTGCATAATATATTACTCCCCAACACTTGTACAACCCAGAAATGTAATCTTTGTTGTGTTGTATATTAATTACACCTACATGCAAGACCCCCACTGCTTCCTATTTTTCTTCTCCCTTTTCCCAGAGTCTAAGCCATGTATTTCCTTACAAGGGAGCCTAACTGTAAACAGCTCTTACCAAGAAGACTTTGAAAAAGATTCCCTCATTAGTTGCTTAACCTTCTTTAATAATAGATGTGCACCATTTTCTAAAGTGTAATTCCTCTTTGCTGCTCTATGTCATAAAAATGTAGAATAACATAAACAAAGATCAGTCCCTTTTCTCACACTGAGTTGCAAAAAGGTGAAATATGGCCTAAGTCAAGACCTTTATCAGGGTATCCTAAAAGAGATGAAGCTCCTTTGCTTGCATTTACTAAAACAGAATGACAAAACCTTCAGATGAGGCTCTTTTTCTTGTCTATCACAGAAGGATTCTTGCATTATTAAAGGAAGAAATTTCTTTCTAGCTTAGGAGAGCTGTAGCAAACGTAGCTTTGAAAGATTCTGGCTTTGATTGCCTGCTGGTACTTAAAAGCTTCACAGCAGCTGCTGTTGAGAAGGAGAACAAATCTGAAATGCAGGATTCCACAGTGGTAATTTTAGACTCCAGATTTAACTACCTTAGGAGAGAGTTTGTTAGCTGATAATGTGCATTACTTTGCCTACTTCAAAATTTCTTCAGAGGCCCCTCTTGCTCATTATACACCATTGACCTGTAAAGGAGAACTCAGAAATTCAAAATACATGCTGATTAATAAACAGAAGAATATCTGATGTTACTTTTACGGGGCGTTTTATTCATGGTATATAGGGCGCGTAGTGTATTATAATGACCTTGTTATAAAAATCTTAATAGTCTTTGAATGCAGTGGTTTTCAGAGGGGCAATTCTCAAAAAGCCCACTCTGCCTGTAGATTTTGTTTCTGAAGGGATAAGCGCGAGAAAGTTGCACTGATGCATGTCTTTAAAAATCACAGAATCATAGGGCCTTGTTGCACTTAGATAAAAGAGGGGGTCTAGCAATGCTCTGGTTCGGAGCATACGCACTGTGCAGGGACACTTCCATTCTAGAAGCACCTCAGAGAATGCAGGCCTACTCCTGAGCACCACACCTATACCAGCAGCCTGAGAAGTGGAAAATATAACCACTTCCCTTTGGAACCAGAAGCCATCACTACACATGGAAGAAGGAGAAGGAGAAGAGTTGGCTTTTCTACCCTACTTTTTAAGAGGCCTCAAAGCTGCTGACAAACCTTCTGTTCTCCCCACAACTGACACCCTGTGAGGTAGGTGGGGCTGGGAGAACTCAGAAGAGAGCTGTGACTAGCCCAGGTTACCCAGCTGGCTTCATGGAGGAGTGCAGAATCAAACCCAGTATTCCCAGATAAAAATCTGGCTCCCTAGCCACTAGACCAAATTGGCTCACATAAGGTGACTATCATGCGGGCATTTAGAGGACACATTAGTCTGAGGGCACCTCTTTTAAAGCAGGAGGCCTCAGACCTGAAGGCATGCCCCAAACTACCCCTTCTGCTCATGTAGGTGGAGCCTTCACCTCTAGTCTCAGCTGCATGTGGGGAAATGATCTCCAGCTCTTTTGGGATCCACAGAATGCAGGAATGTCTCCCCTCCCTCATTTTACCTCCAGAGTGACTCCTTGAGGCATCTCATGGGTGGAGATGTGAACTCAGAACTTGCAATCTGAAACACCAATTACTTATATCACGGTGATTCTCCAACAATCAGAGTTCAACTTCACATTTATTACTTCAAGGTCACCACCCCATGATCTAAAAGGGCAGGAAAGTCTTGCATTTCTCCAAGAAGGATGGGAACAATCTGCCTGGATTCCAGAGGAGCTGTTCCTGCCAATATAAACTATCCTGGGCTGGAATGACCATTGTTCTGGCTTGATACAAAACTAAAGAAACGTCTAAGCTTCTCTTACATTTGAAATCTTGAGCCTGCCACATGAAGTATCACCAAAGAGAAACGCCCATATCCCGTGATGTCTGCACTCTTTAAACAGACCCCTCGTTCTACTGGATCAGCCAGCTAAAGAAAAGCAGAGCTCTCCTTCAGAGTCGTAATAAAACCCTAATATGGCTTCTATTGTGTTAAACTGATGTGATCTCATGGCAGTGGTCCTGAGGAAACTCTCCCTCCCCCCCCACCCCCCGCCCACCATTTGCTGCTCCCCAGCCAAAGGTAAGTCCAACCAGTAATGATTCAAAAGTCTTTATCTGGTTTCCTACACTCCCTTCTCTCACTGGCATTAGCAAGACTTGGAACAATAACAGGATGCAGGGATGCAGGATGGGAAAAATGAGACACCCAGCTGTGAAACCTTGGAAGCTGCAGAGCCAAACACTCCCTGAACCGCTCAAAGCAGCGGTTCCTCAATTCACTTTCACTTCATTGCTGCTTGTGGGCCTCTGGCTGCTGGAAGTCATTTGGAACCGAGTCTGCACCAGGTAAGAAGTTTTGGGTCGTCCTGGGAGGAAATAACTGTTCTCAGGCTTCCTAACCCTCTACCACGCTTTGCTTAAAAGTTCCCTGTAGATGTGATGGAAGAACAAAGTTACTTTCTTGATGCTACATCAGTGTTCAAGTTCCACTGCTGGACAGGGACATCTGTGGCTGCTTGAGCATCCCAGATCGTAAAACCGTGAAGGTGTTGAAAATCTGATGGTCTTTGGGAGAGAAGGGGTAGGTCAGGTCAGGTTCGCAAGCTGATGCCACAAAAAATATAGATTTAAATGGGGGGAAAAGGGGGAGCGAAGCTAGCTCTGTCTTCCAGTGTGTATCTGGAGAAACTAAGTGAAGATGTTTCTGTGGAGCAGAGAAATGTCACATTTAAGGTAAAATAGATATGCTCTGTAACTGGTACTTGGTAAAAAAAAAAAAGATAAATAAAACAGAGTTGGACTGAGACCATGATATGGGAAAGGAGGTCTTATCCTCTTTTTCCAGTCCTGATCAGGAACTGTACTCGGATTTGCTGTTTTCCTCATCTTGGTATGAGTGGAAGCTTTTTCTCATTGCAAATAGCAAACAATGGGATAGCGTGGAATTAGGTGTATCAATGGCTACTAGAATGGATGCCCAGGGGCTTCCTCTGGGTTGAAGAAACAGGTAGTAGGCCTCTAAGGCCTCTTGCGGGGAGTGGAGAGCAGGTGAAGGTTTTGAGATGCCCAGAAGCGACTGGTGGGCCACTGTGTGAGATGGGATTCGAGGCTAGATGGGCTATGGTCTGATCTGGCAGGGAAGATCTTATGCTCACATATGAGGATCTTAGGACCGCAGAAGTATAAAGTCTTTCTGTTCCCATATGTAGCATGTTCCAGATTCAGATTGGAGCACCAGCTTGAAGCCTCATTTGTTAAACAAAAGGCTGCTACCAAACATCAGTCTAGTGATGTTTTAAATTTATATGCCGCCCCATACCCTAGGGTCTCTGGGCGGCTCACAGCATGGTTATATAATTTACATATCTCATAGAAAATTTATCTTGCTTACTTCCTCTTTCAAAATCGTATTTGCATTTTGTCTATTAACATCTTGTAAGAGATTTCCAATGTTCTTTCTTTCTTTCCTTCTTTCTTTGTTTACTTACTTACTTACTTACTTACTTACTTACTTACTTACTTACTTACTTACTTACTTACTTACTTACTTACTTACTTACTTACTTACTTACTTACTTACTTACTTACTTACTTACTTACTTACTTTTACTTACTTACTTACATTTTTATCCCACCCCACACCTGGAAGTCTCTGGGTAGGTGACGTCTTCTATCATTATTCTGTTCCGTAACCTCATGTATGGCAGACGATACTGCCTATAAAAATCAAATTTAAATTGCTCAATAATCTATTTATAGCAATTTTCTAAGGTCCATTTTGCCTTGCCTTTCCAACCTAATACAACTGTTGATAAAGCTGCCTCATTTGCCTCCCTCTTGTTCATTGATGGAAAAGTAAAACACAACTTAGGAGGGTTGAAGAATTTTGCCTCACCAAATCTACCCGCCTCATATCCGGCCTTTGTTGAAGCAAAAATGGTGTAATTGAAAACAGGATGTATGTAAATGGATTTGTATAGGCCTTTAACCTTTAGAAGCATTTTTGACAGATTGCCTTTGCCAGGCTAAATTGTATGAATTGTCCAATATTGTATGATACTGTTTAAAGGGAAATCCATCTTTTCTTCTTCCCGCAACACAGTTTGCTTAACTCAATTGCAGTGGGGATCTAGGGCCCTGCTGTAAGGACAGGGGGAAATACATATATATGGGCATTTATCTGTACGCATAGATTCCACCTTTTTCCTTGGTGCATGGGATTAGAGGAGGACACCCGGACCTCCACCTGCTCTCAAATTCCGGGCGATGGCCTTTAGAGGCCTCCTGCCTGTCTCTCCAGCCTGGAGGCAGTACTTAGGCGGCATCCAATCCAGTAGCCATTGATACGCCATTGAGAACCTACGGATGCGTTCACATGCAGCACAAGAAGTGACTCAGAAGTGCCTTAGAGATGATAATGTGGATCCTCATGTTTTCATCCCAACTCTAATCCAACTTGCTAGCCTTCAATGTTCCTTAGAGGGAAGGGGTCCTATCCAGAGGGGAGGAGAATATGGTGCCATTATGCCACTCTTGTGGTGGGATAGCTACATGTATCTGTGGCAGCCCGACCACAGACCAGCTATATCCCCAAGACACACTAAAACCTATTGCTGGAAAACGCAGCACTGGTGGCACTGTGTGTTTACATACCTTTGGACAGAGTCACCATTGTCCACTGTGTGGGGACTAAAACTGATGGCCACGTATGCCTGGTGGGGGCCATGTGCACTTCTGGGTTTCTGAGTATTGGGCATAGGTGACACTATTTAGCACGTGGTAATGACAAAGGGACAATAGTCTCCATTATTGCCGAGTTCTGGAGGAGGCCTGGACCATCTCTCAGGTGCTTTGTTTCATTTTTCACTGCGTTCTGCATTCCTTTCTGCATGCAGCTCTCCATGTCTGAACCACTGCATCTGGGCCAACCACCACGGTTTGCCTCGAACCCACCCTATCCTCAATTGCCATGCGGACTCCTTAATGCGAATTAAGATTCACATTAAGGCTGGCCCAAATCCACCACGAGGCAGTGGCAGCCCCATGGGGACGCACTCTCCGTGTTTTCCCCAAGCTACAAGAATCCGTTTTCTTTTCTACTGCAGCAGGAAGCAAAGGAGACTTCTTGTGAGAGTCTGTTATCTGCAGGAATCACTGCAACTTCTCGTTCTTCTGCCATCTGCAGGAAGTCAGCCATCTGGTTATTCTCCTAACCTTTTTCATTTTCTGTACAGCTCATCCCACAAAAAGGTTTGAGTAACACAGAGTGTTAATTTGAACTCCAGTGCACTTTGGCATGCCCGGGGTCATAATCTATAGTTCCTGCCACATTTCTTTTGAAGGAACTTTGCAAATCCAAGTTGTGGTTTAGTAGTAGTAACCTTAATTTTCTCCACAGTAACCTTAATTTCCTCTGCCTCTTTCCAAAAACATCAGCCTTTGACTACCTGGGGAAAACAAACCAGGGCAGTGAAGTTCTTTGGGTTGCCCAACCCATTAAAAACTTAGCTGGTGCTTAACTAGGCACTGCCTAAGTGTGAATCACTTCCATTAAGGAGAAGATCATTGGCACAGCAATGGTGGCAGCAGACATGGATGGTGCCGTTGCCACGGTGACCAGGATATGCAGTGTGCAACCCCTGCCGCTTCTAGCTTCCAGGGAAATGGGGGGACTGTGAAGCTTGCATGAGCTTTGCTAGCACAGGGAGGCGTGGGCCAGATCAGGGCAATCAGGGCAGAATATTCATAACATTCAATATTCATGCAAATTCACAAGAACTCAGACATCTGAATGTTATGACATTCGTACATTGACATTCATATTTGTATTAATGCTTTGGAAAATTTGTGAAATGGGGAGGTGGGAAAGCTCCTGCACCAGTCACATCTGCAACAGATCCAGAGTGCATTTGACATGGATTGAGAGCAGATTCAGAGTGGATTCAGGGTGGATTTGGCGCTTTAAGAGCAGATATGTTACAGGATACATATCAGATACATATTGGATATGTTAGCATTTGTATCGGATATCTATACAAATTAGAACAAATACATTCATTCGAATAGAATCCTACCACGTTCCAAGGGGATCTATTAGAACAAATATGAATTTTCTTACATTTGATTCAATATGAATTGAATACAACCCCCCCCCTTCATGCACTTCCCTAGTACAGAGCACTGATCCAGCCCATACCCTCATATGATCTAGATCAGCAGGTCCCATCATTCAAGGCTAACTGATTCAGATTAGCAGCTGATGGTGACTGCAAAAAAGCCCTGGATATTGTGCCTACACATCCCTCCAGTGGATCCATTTCAGTCCTGCAGCAGATGGTGGGAAATCCCACTTGGGAAGAAGGAAGTTAGTCATTTTCTCAGCATCCGTTTCCAGAAGCCACATGTGTGCAGAGGCCCAAGCGCCAAAGAGGCAACAGATCAGAAAGGTCCTGCATTGTATCACCCTTTGATATTAAGCATTCAGAGTGACTGAGAGATGAGTCAGCAACAAATTAGATTCCCCCCCCCCCCATTAAGATCATTGGAATACATAACTAACATTGGAACCATGTCCTACGAGGAAAGGTTGAAGGACCTAGGAATGTTTAGCTTACAGAAGAGAAATATGAGAGGAGACATGATAGCGGTCTTAAGTCCCTGAAGGGCCGTCACAGTGCAGAGGGATTGTCCCTATTCTCACTTAGACAAAATGGGGGGATGAGAAACAATGGTATGAAACTTCAAGGGAGTCAATACAGATTAAACATTAGGAAAAACTTCCTGACAGTGAGGGTGATCAGTTAGTGGAATAGGTTGCCGTGAGAGGTTGTGGGTTCTCCTTCACTGGAGGCTGGACCTACATCTGTCTGGGATGGTTTAGGGAATCCTGCATTGAGCAGGGGTTGGACTGGGTGGCCCTGGGGTCCCTTCCAACTCTAGGATTCTATGATTCAATGAACTGCTTTTCTATTCAGATTTTTACTATAAAGTACACTTTCAGGAACCAATTAGCCATGGGTGAGAGGGGATCCATGCATTTTAATTCAGGCACTGTTATTCTTGTTTCATTGTGTTAATTTTATATTTTGTTTTTATTCCTGTAACCCACACTGAGACCTTTGGAATAGAGATGGGATACATACGTACATACATACATACATACATACATACATACATACATACATACATACATACATACATACATACATACATACATACATACATACATACATACATACATACATACATACATACATATATACATACATGTCCAAGCCACAAAGTGCAGGTTCAGAGCTGAATAGCATTTTTCCGTTTGTCTTTGGCCCTTTCTGCACTCACCAGAGAACCTTGTGTCCAGATTGAACTACTCAAATGGTGGGGGTGGCGGGAGAATCCTGGATCCACTGAACACACTATTCAGGGTTAAGAAACAGCTGACCCTTCAGTTCTGAAGTGAGTCAAGGGACAGTTCTGTTCCTTCTGGTGACAAAAAGTCTGCTCAGATTGAGCGGAAGTGAAATCACTGCCATGTTTCTGGGAACATGGGGGTGGGGGGGTTCTGCTAATGAAACCAAAACACCCTCCGTGGAACAGCTGCAGGGTGGCTAACACATCTTCTTCCAAGCACAAAACCTTTTCTAAGATGCCTTGAGCATAAGCATCATACGCCACATGCCAGACTTTCAAGGTGGAAGGGAGGGGTTCTCCTAATGGAGGTTGCAGAAAGGGAATTAAAAGCACACACAACATTATCAACAGTGTTGCTATCCTTCAAACAATCATCTCTTTCTTAACAGCTATACTTAATATCTGGTGTATTATTATTATTACTGGGTGATTATTAATTTCTTTTCAGTCTTTCCCATCTTCTTCCAAAGAGAGCTCTTTTACTATTTTGGTAGTTCTTTACCTTAAAGTCACTTAAAAACCATGAATATTTATTTCTACTGAAAATACATAAATTTTAACAGCTCAAGGACAAAATTCCTTCAGTGGAAGGTGCCTTTGCACAAAACTCTAGGAAAGTCCTGCAGGGATGACCATGGATATTGGTAACATCTGGAATTCATACGGATTTGGCCAAATTTGGACATTCATATTTGAATTGAATGTTGGCTCTTTCGAAGACTTACGTTCAAATTCAAGTCAAATGTTTCAATACATTCGTATGAAGACTGGTATGGGATTCATATGGGGTTGAACTTTGTACTGAATTTGAATCCCACTACATTTGAAGGGATCTATTCAAACGAATACATATTTTCTTGCACTCAATTCAATCCAAAGCAAATACAAAAGAATTTTAGGCACGTCTCTGAAGTCCTGCATTTCAGGAACAG
Source organism: Aspidoscelis tigris stejnegeri (assembly GCA_023333525.1). Lineage (NCBI taxonomy): Eukaryota > Metazoa > Chordata > Lepidosauria > Squamata > Teiidae > Aspidoscelis > Aspidoscelis tigris. The sequence goes on along the minus strand of JALMGA010000013.1, from coordinate 208,490 downwards.
AAGGAATTAAGTGTAACTCATCTGTCATTAACAGGGCTGGGAAAAGGTCCTACTCTGGACTACACTGGGGCTGAAAGCCATGGTGGTTTGCAGTCCAAGGAAGCAATATCTCCATGGGCTTACCTTCCAACAGTCCTGGTTCAGATTGGGCTGTAACCTTTTGAAAAATATTTTGCTCAGTAACTTAGTACAGATCTATGAGGCCACATCTCCTGCAGGACCTTAATCTGGATCACCGGTAGGTCCATTTAATCAGGTTTACCAGTGGACCAGTGTGTCCCTGTTCCATAATGTGAGGGGAGGAGGCTGGAGGCTGCTCCAGCCCATAGTGCCCTGCTGGCCACACCCAGAATCCCATCAGCTCCAAAGGCCGGTTGCTGCTCACAGCGTGCTTTGAACTTCACTGAGGCTTCTTGCTGATCACTGCCAGAAGCAGGACCTTTTTAAGCCTTTTTTAGGGCTCTTACATTGCCTTGGTGCTGGATGAACTTTGATGACACTGAAAACATCCCAATGTACAATTTGTTTTGTTCAACAAGTTTGTGATAACCAGCAGACATCCGAAGATGGACATTTGCTGCCTCCTCGTCCTGCCTTTCTTGACTTTGGCTCCAGTTTGCATCTGTGGAGAAGATTTCTCATGGGCTGCAAGGGACACCAGCAGTCATAAGCGCATCAGGAGAGAGTGGATTTGGAATAAAATGCACATCTCTGAAGAACTGAATGTGACGCTGCCACATCATGTGGGGAAGGTAAGGATCTGCCAACAATTTAGCCACTGTCATTGACTGGGAGGCCAACAGCACACAGAGACCTCAAGAGCCACGCCTTAGTGTCCACAACTCCTGTCCTCCTGAAAAGTGGACGTGTCCTCTGAGAGTGATGGGGTCTGACTATAAGCATATCTGGGGGAGAAAGTGGCTTAGATGAGCAATGCCAGGCTCAAGAGGTTAGGATTGGCAAAGCTATTTGTTTGCTTGCTTGCTTGTTTATAGCATACAGTATAAACCTATTATTCCTGCCTGAAACAAAAAGAAGTTGAACTATCTGCAAACCTGTTTTAGTGTGATCTAGAACCAGATCAGCATGTTCTAAGGCCTGGTTCTAAGATCATACTCAGTGGGGTTCCGTTTGGTTGGGACCAACTCTTCAGTTTTGAATTTGTGCTCATCTCTAGACATTTTTGAATAATGAGGCTTGTTCCAAGAAGTGCTGCTTTTCACTGTTACAAAGTTGTTGTTTCAACTATTTCTGTGTGGTCCAAATATTTCATGAGTTCACTTAGTATTACATTTAAAGGGGCAGATAACCACTGGAACTGCTATTCTCTTTCTCTCCCAGGTACATGAGATTTAGATTTGTAGATCTCAATATTTTGTGATACTCTGCAATTATTTCTCCCCAAATCCACTGCGTCCTGGGATGGCCACATCTACTATTGCAATGGTGCAATCACTTACTTAGCTGCTCAACTGAGCATACTTTTTCTGGAAGTCCGGGGGGGGGGGCAGGATTCTGCATTTCATAGTAAAGAAAACCATATGACAATTCAAAATTAAAACATAAAAAGTGTTCAGTTTTAACTACAGATACACAGAAGGTTAGAACTGCAAAATCAATAACACATAAGGCAAGAAGAAAATGAAACAGTGCATCATCCTCTCCAGTATAATGATTCCAGGGTCACAGACCCAGGCTAAGAGCCCCAGGCTAAGAGCCTTGGAGCAAAAGCCCTTAGACTGTCACCTTTCAGCTCATGCCAAAGGTCCCTGCCCTTGATTCAGGCAGATGTTGTATCCTGTGAAGTGCTTCTTATCTGATAAGATCCCTAGGTGGACCATTTGTTTTCTTCGGAGGCGGTGGAATTGAGAAAACAGCCTTGGACTGAAAGTCGAAGAGCTGTTTGGGGAAACTGTGGCTGCTGTGATTTTGTTCCTTCATTCTTGTTGTAAAATTGCTCCACTGCCTGCAATGAGCTGAACAGTTAACCGATTGCCTGCTCCAGAGCGAGCGTACAACGGGAGTGGCATGGGGCCCTGGCAAAGACAGCAAGGTGACTCACCATACCCTGTTGAATGGCACTGGAAACAGGCAGAAATATGAACCAACCTCAAGCTCAGCTGCCCACCAGACTGGATGTGCCCAGACCGCTCCTTCGGTTACCAGGCCCAGGCAAAAAAGAGTTTAATTCAGTGTTAACTGGGCCAAAGACAAAAGGCAGAGCCAGGCACACAAGGTCTGTGAACGCCCCTGAGTATTCCTAGCTCCCTGTGCTTTTGAGACACACTTTTAATTCTCTGGCAAACACGCTCAGCCTGCCATGTCTGTCCTAAGACAGGATTTGGGCTGTAAAACTCTATCTCAGGCCACGAAAGATACAATTCTATTCGGTTGCTCAGTCGTTAAGCAGGCCAAGCCCTTCTGTCCCCTACGGCCATCACGTCCTTCTTTCATCTCCCGTCTTTCCCAGCATCAGGCCCTTCTGCCTTCTTGGTCTTTTCCTTTGGGGTGTTTTTTGGTGCTGCCTCCAACACAGGGTGGCAAACCTCTGCCCGTGGTTCCTCGGGCATTCTGTCAGTTCTACCAGACCAAATTCCTTAAGGCTATTCCTCAGTTCCACGGCCTATTCGTGAGGCATAAGGTGTCTCTGAGGTACCTCAGGGGAGCCTCGGAGGTGGGAATGTCCACACACCAGGCTGCCCCTCCCCCTCCCCTGAACATTCCGTGCTAGAAAAGGTGGATTAGAGACGGCCTGGGAACACGAGGGCCACACACCAGCGATGTGCACAGATGTGTTTTTTGCATTCAGTTCGTATCAAATCAAATGCAAGAAAATTTGTATTCGTTCAAATAGATCCTTCAATAGGCAGGATTTGGATTCTATACAAATTTTCGATGTGAATGTTTGATGAATCCACTGTGTATCCTCCATGTATCCACTACATATCTGATCTGAACATGTCAAATCTGCCCTGAATCCACTTTGAATTCTCTCCGAATCCACTTCAGATCCACCCTGGATCTGTTGCAAATGTGACTGGGCCAGCCACTTTCCCACCTCCCCAGGTTCACGAGTGTAACGAATATTCGTACAAAAGTTCCAAAGCATTCAATTTGAATTCGAATGTCCAAATTCGGCTGAATTCATACAAATTTCAAATGTTACAAATATTTGGGCACATCCCTACTGCACACCAGATGTGATTAGACATAGCCAAAAAAAAACAAAGCATCTCTGAGGAGGCTTACAGCTGGGGTCCCCAACCGCTGGTCCACGGACCGGCACTGGGCCATGGGGGGGAGGGGGTTTGCCGGTCTGCAGCATCGCCACAACAAGCTGCCACGCCATGCCCATGCCACGGCACACTAAGCCACACACACATCCACGCCCACGCCACACCCCAGAAAAGGAAGCTGGCCCCTGGTTCAAAAAGGGTTTGGGACTCCTGGCTTAGAGAAGGCCTTGAGGAAGGATTATTCTCGCACCAGTCTGCCCCTCCCCCTCTACTGAACATTCTGAGCCAGAAAAGGTGGATTGGAGGTGACTTGGGGACACAAGGGACACACAGGACTGTCTCTGAGGCACCGTTTGTCATGTCTGAATGCAGCCTTTTAGCAGTGAGACCTTCCTACAGTGGTCAGCTGTCTTTGCAGGTCTGGGAGCTGACAGAGACATCTTGAAAAGGAAATTCCGTGAAGGTAAAATACTCAATACACATAAGAGAAACCTCCTCTGGGGGTAGCTCCAAGAAGGAGCAGGAAGCGTTGCAGATGCCTGTCAGTCAAGTGCATTGTACCAGAAAGGTCTCCTTCGCGTTACCATGGCGGGCTGACAGGTCCCAACTGATTCATATAGCTGCTGCATCCATTAAAAGAAGCATCACACTCGACAATGAACGGCACACATGGTAAATTGAGGGTTTCCATCAGCATGTAAATCTCAGTATCATCTCCATAAACAAGGCAGGGAAATATTGACTCAGGATAGTCTCCTGCTCCTCCTTTTCATTTCCCCAAAGCTGAAAGCAACCTTGGTTCCCTGGTATAGATCAGGAGTCCTTAAACATTGTGGGCCTGTCAGCTTCTGAGAAGGCGTTATAAGGCAACTGGAGTGAGTCATAGGAGAAAAAAACAGAAAATCTAGATCAAAAACAGGCTCTTGTGTGTTACATCTGAAAAGGAAATGAATGATTTTCAGTCTGAGAGTATAAGGAAGTTTTTAAACTTCACAAAAAGACTAGAAGGTGATGTGTTTGGAGTAGAGAAAGTGGTTGAACATAAGAGGAGCCCTGCTGGATGAGGCCACAGCCCATCTTGTCCAGGAACATGATTCACACAGCAGCCCCCCAATTGCTTTTGAGCATCTCAAGCTGAAGACAAGAGAAAAACTTTCACCTGCTCTCAACTCCTTGCAAATGGCTTTTGGAGGCCTCCAGCCTGTCTCCACAGCCTGGAGGATGTACCTGGGCATCCATTCTAGAACCCATGACACACCTGTCCTCCATGAATTTGTCTACAAGGACATAAGGGGCATCTAGAACACTCCTGCAAGCCCCAGACAGTGCGCAAATGCCACATGGGGGTAGCACAGGGCAGCTGCAAACAGCATAGCAACAGTCCAGTGTGCAGGGTCATTGCTATGGTGATGTGGATGGTCTAGGACAGAACCATCCACACTTTGAGGGGGCCCCAGACCCTCAAATTGATGTCTATAGCATCAATTTTAAGGACAGTGCCAGTACTTAAATCAGTGGTTCTCAACCTTTCTAATGCTGCGACCCTTTAATACCGTTCCTCATGTTGTGGTGACCCCCAACCTAACCCTAACCCTAACCCCCAGCCATAAAATTATTTTCGTTGCTACTTTATAATGACCCCTGTGAAAGAGTAGATCGACCCCCAAAGGGGTCCCGACCCACAGGTTGAGAACCACTGACTTAAATGAAGTTAACTGCTGTGAAATACTTGGACTCAGGACCCTCCCATAACTCTCTTGTCTTGGCAGGATTCAACTTCAGATCATCACCATTATTATTGTGACTCTAACAACTTCATGATATTCGGCCTGAAAAAAACCCTAAAAAACAAATAGGGAAATATCCCTGGATTCATATGTTGGCTTCAACATAGTTCTGCTTCCAGAATTTAATTCTCACTTACAGATGTGCTTGTATTTTTAGATCACCTCAACCATACAAAATCCCAATGCAAAGTACGTCCTTGAAGGAGAAGGTGCTGGGACATTGTTCAGGGTTGATGAGCGCACGGGAGATGTTGCTGCTAATGAGAGACTGGATCGAGAAAAGAAAGACAGATATCAACTGACCGCTCACATTCTTGACCGCACCTCCGGTTTGCCCTTAGAATCAGCATCCAAGTTCTACATCATTGTCTATGACATCAATGATAATGCCCCAATATTTGTGCAAAAGGTGTTTAATGGATCTGTCCAAGAAATGTCACGAGTAGGTGAGTCTTTTAAGAACAGATACAAAAGCCCAGTGTGTTAACGTACATGATTACAGTAAGAAAGCAAATCAGCATTTCGGTGGGCTCCTTCCGATCCTGGCACCTCCCACGTAGGGTCTGTGGGATCAAAAGGACCTGCCAAACTCTCTGCCACACCAGCAGAAGAGCCTGTGTGTGCTGAATCAAAGTGGGCATCTATTTTGTACTTCCCACAGGTAGACCAAATGTGGGCTACATCCGTTCTAACACTCCTTAGCACATACTTGCTCTTTTAAAGCCCCCTCAATGCAAACGCCTCTGCCTGTAGTTGATCCTGATCTAGCTAATCCAGATTATTTGAGATAAGCACAGGAAGGGCCTTGGGCAACACTGTGCAAGAAAGGCTGCACAGTGTGGAAAGGTCCTAGAAGCCCAGTGCCCTAATCATCAGTAAATAGATTCTCAAGATATTTTCAGTCCAGTCACTGTATCGCACCTGAGGATCCTTCATAGGAAAGTTGTAAGGATTAAAAGTGGAGTTGCAAAGAAGGCAAACAATGCCTTGGAATGCATGGAATAAAAAGAAGGATGTGGGCATACAAAATAGAAAATCAATTAAATAAGGAAGTTTTTATCTCCCTCCCTTCCAGGAACATCAGTCACCACCGTAACAGCTGTAGATGCTGATGACCCTACTGTCCATGGTCACGCTGATGTTTCCTACAAAGTCATTCAGGGGAACGAGTATTTCACAATAGATAACTCTGGTGAGTCTGGAATAAAGAAGGTGGCAGGTTCCTGAATCGTTTCTAAATCCAGTGTGTATTGTCTAAGAATGTCCACTTTTATTAGGCGTTATCATTTCCATTAAATTACACGACAGTTCTTTCTTTCTTTTTCTTTCTTTCTTTCTTTCTTTCTTTCTTTCTTTCTTTCTTTCTTTATGTCACCCACTTTGAAGCAGGTTTGGGCCTGGTCAAAACAGGTAAGACTCATACAAAATGCTAATATTTCCTGTTGCTTTCCATAATTGGAAGCCCTGTCCAAGGAGGAGGAGAACCTGCCACCCTTCCAGGGCTGGTGGTCTAGTGGTGGCAGCCTAGCCCACTCTGCCCTCTAGTTGCCTCTCTAGCCCGGAAGGGCACTGATATCTCGGAGGAGGTGATGCTCTGTGGGACTGGCGCCTTTGGTCAGCTGCTCTGGGCTCTGCTTGGCCTCAGTTTGCAATGTTTTGTATGATGTGCAATTTTTATACTGCATTTTTATTATAATATTTTGATTATTACTTTGCATTGTATATTTTCTGTTTGTTGTAAACCACCATGGGCAAATTTTCTTTTGGAAAGGCAGTATGCAAACAAAATGGAAATGAAATGGAAAGGGGAAAACATGACTGGGAGAAGACAGAAGCCATTAAAGCATTTTTAAACTATTAAGAGGTGACCTAAGTGAGCAATACCAGCGTCAGCTCTGTAGACTTATTTTAAAGTATGCTGAATAAAGATGGTACAAATAAATCTAGTAAGAAAAGTCTAGAGACATCGCCAAAGAGAAAAAAATGCATTATTTCTTTTTGTTATTATTCATAGGAACCATATACACAGCTAGAGCTGATTTAGACAGAGAGAAAAAAGCCACCTATACAATTCTAGTGACGGCAATGGACGGTTTAGGGCTGCACTCCAGAGAATCGGGCACTGCGACAGTTCGTATTTCACTGATTGACATAAATGACAACTTTCCGGTGTTCAAAAAAAGTAAGTGTCTTGAAATCACCAAATGGTAGAATTAGAAAGCCTAACAGTGCATGGAATGGAATTTGACTGACGGCAGTGCGGTGTGCTGTTTAAGACTTTTATCCAAGTTCAGTCCCATACAGAGGCAAGGTCAAGCCATTCATGACCAGTTCACCACCAGTCTGAGGGACTCATTGGGAGTGTCTTGAAAAAAGCCCTATTTAAAGGGCAAGATGTCCAAATCAAACCATCAATTCAACTGAGCGACCCTTGTTTGAGCTAAACCATTCCATCTCCTTTCGAGTGAGGGATGGTTCACTCTGGACTGAACTGATTCAAACCAGCCAGTTTGCTTTGAACTGAATTTTCACATCTCTAATTTAGTTCCCTAACGAATGCTATAAAGTATTGTCATATGGTACCCAGACCAGGGAACATGTATCCTTAATAGGTGTACGAAAGAGAAAATTCAGCATATGTAACTGGCAATCATGGAACATCTGCTGAAATTCCTTCTTCAAAATTATAAAAAATTTCAGAGCCCTAACCTGGATTCCATATGGCAACTCCAATACTACATTAACCTACCACTTTCTCAATTTCAAAACCACTTACTAAGTACATGAATCCAATCATTCTAGGGACAGAATAGCACATGAAGGGATCTTGGTTCCTTACTTCCTTTTTACAAGTTTATTGTTCTGAAAAACAATTATGACAACTGAATCAACCATAAAGCTTTATTGGGGTAATGTAAATTATGGAGAGATTTGGTCCATTTAATTTCACACTCCTTCATTGAAGCCTTTGCCTTTCCATGAAAAGCACATATATCTTTATCAAAACAAGCAGACAAAAGATCCAAGTGCCACCACTTTCTACTTCAAGATGTGATCTGAGAAGTATTACATGAAAGTCCCTAAGAAGCATAAGGTAAATCAGAAATTTAGGGAGAAATTGTTTCCCCCCCCCCAGTGAGCCAACTGAATCGATCCTCACATGTCTGTATTCTCATACCTTCTATCTAGCAGACACTTTTCTTCTCGTGCCAATTACAAATATGAAGGTTGAAAGTATTCAACCCATTCAGCATCACTCACTCATTCACGGAAGGCCAAGAAAAACAGGAAGAAAAGCAGAACTGTGCCTTCATTCATGCTTTTTAGTGAGAGCAAATAAAAACAAGCGTGTGCAATACTTCTTTGCACAAAAATACCTATTTTCATGTGATGTTGCCTTTCCACTTAATTTTGTTTGCTTCCTTTGTAGATAACTTCAGCTTTGAGGTCCCTGAAAATATCAGGGAGGTTGACGAAGTCGGTCGATTGGAAGTTGAAGACTTTGATGAACCACCAAACAGAAACACTAAGTTCAGCATTGTCCATGGAGCTTATCATGATAGTTTCAGCATAGAACCAAGACCTATCACAAATGAAGGAATAATTAGAGCAAGAAAGGTATAAAGATCATTTCCCGTTCACTGTTAACCTCAGTGGTAGGAGGGCCTTTTGGCATCATCCTGGTGGGTGGAGCCAAAGGTAAAACCTGCTTGTAATTTTATTTGTTGGTTGATTTATTGATTTGCGGAGTTGGTTAACTGAACTGCCTAATAACTAAAGTTCTTGGGGTGGGTAGGAGGCTCACATAACAATTAAAATATGTTATAAAACTTAGCAGTGATTTATAGAAGTAGAAACAGCAGACTCTAAACTGATGGCTGTTTATCTAGGCTTTTGACAGCAATAAACTTCATGAGTTTTCAGTTTGCCACCTTTGTTTGCCCTTGAACAGACCCTAAGGGCACACAGGAGTTAACTAGTCCAGATTCATTACAGAGATGAATTGACTGATGATGTCTGTATCCTAGCTTTCACAAAGTGAAAACTTTTTTTATCACCCTGGGCCTTTTAGATAGGCTGTATCATCCATTTTCATGTATGGTATATTCATATTAATTTCATATTCTTTGGCACACTCTTGCACAAGGTTGTTTCTATCCTCATGCACTAAGGATGAGCGTACTTCACACTATAGTGAGCATAGTCTGGAACAATGGGTAGTTATTAATGGAGTGTTAAATAATTATGCACTGGAGAATGCAATCATGCTACTACGTTCCATCTGTGTTCCAATACATGCAACCAGAAATCTAAACAGAGTTGCTACCATAGATGAAAAGATTGTTGTGGCTATTTCTATTTAGGCACTGGACTTTGAAAAAACCAGTAGCTACACTTTTGACGTTGAAGCAACTGATGGTGCCATTTCCCTTCCTTATTCAAAAACCAAAGGATCCAAGAGCATTGCAAGAGTAGTCATCAAAGTCCTTGATGTGGATGAACCACCTGTCTTTACCCAAAATTCATACATGTTTCAAGTACAAGAAGAGAGTAACTCCAAGATGCCAATTGGTTCTGTCTCTGCAAATGATCCTGACAAAGAGAAAAAGAAAATACGGTAATGAAAAGCTGATTTTGCATCTAAAAGACGACCAGCTAAACCTGCAACCCTTGCAAGGTTGTCTCTATGGTTTCTCACATGAGAATCTAGAGTCCAGTTTAAGGTACTCGAAGGCAGCCTCTGCGCCTTTCCATATTTCTGGCCTTCAAAAGGCTTGTTAGCCTCAGTCCAATATATGACCTGTACCAGGAGGGTGGGAGTCCACAATAAGGCATGCAGAGATGAAAAGGTGTGAGTGGTGTGACCAGAGGATGGACTGAAGAAGGCTGAAAGTGAAGGAGTGACCACAGCACCTGCCGTTGGCAAAGCAAGCGACTGAGGGTTCTAGAAACATCACACTGACTACCGTTGTTTTACTCAAACTTTACTTGAATCCTGTTTGTTTTTTTGTTTGAACTTCTAACTCAGGTACCGCATCCTAAGATCCAATTATTTCAAAATATCTGCTACCGGTCATATTTCAGCCATGAAACGTCTGGATAGGGAAGAAATGGCCTGGCATAACATAACTGTGTCAGCCAATGAAGTAAACAAAGATGGTAAGTATTATCTTGACCCTTTGATCTGGATCAAGTCAGTAGTGCAGAAAGGGCCAATACACCAGGTCTACAGTCCACCCTAAGGGCTGTAATCCAGATCATGGAAGCTTGCAGATGGTAAACCTCCATGATCCAGATGTACCAGGAGCTGTAAGTCAGTGGCGTCGCCAAAATCTTCACCCTATGCACCCCGAGGTTAGGAACCATTTGTCTAGAAGCCATGAGAATACAGACATGTGAGGATTGATTCAGGTTGGCTCATTGTGGGGGAAACCATTTGCTATGTAGCGAAAGTGGAATGCAGTGGCTGAGGGGAAAGGAGGGACAGAGTGTGGAGGAAGGAGGATGGCGACCTCAAAATACGTTCCTTTCGCCAGGCTGGTGGAGTATACGTGACGGTGCCCGACTGATACTTGAATTCTTCTAATTTCAGGAACAGACTCCCAATTAGAAACCCATGTGCCAGTCTACATCCGAGTTACCGATATAAATGATAATGCCCCTGAATTTGCTTATCCATATGAACCTGGAGTGTGTGAAAATTCTGCACCAGGACAGGTTAGCGCACGGAATGCTACTAAAAGCAAAATGCCACAGCTGCTTAATTTTGTGTGTGCCCCACTAGGCCTCCTCTGTTCCCAAACTAACCATCTGCCTTCAGGCCTGATATTGTGTTATTGCTACTATTGCTGCTGCTGCTGCTAAAAAGAATACATGAATTGTGGCAAATCAAGAACTAAGCATACAAATTACATAGTACAATTTCTGCATGCAAAGTTTTGCTCTTTTGCTAAGCTCTGTTTTCTCGCAGACCTCATTGCATGGTTCTTGGGAACAATGACCTTTCCAATCTGTGTAGGTGATCATCACAATTTCTGCTACGGATAAGGATGAAATGTCACCACAAGTGAAGTTCAAGTACTCCTTGACTTCTGAAGAAAGCAACTTTACCTTGATTGACAATCATGGTATGTATGCATGTCTGTCTGCCTGCCTGTCTCTCCCTATATCCAGAAGTCTCCGGGTGGATAACAACATTTAAAATCAAACATTATTAAAACAATAACAGTATGGGCTTGTCCCCATGCTGAATATACTCCTCAGTAAACTTCAGTTCGCCTCGGAGCGTCCCCAAGCAAAACCTGAGTCAGCTGGTGGACGATCCTATCAGGCAACCACTCTTGGAGATGATCGCTGAATACCACACCTTTGCCTCTACAGATAACACAGCAAATGTCACTGTGAAATATGGAGAGTTCAACCGGGAGCTGGTCAAGACCCATTACCTGCCCATTGTGATCTCTGACAATGGCTCACCACGGCAGAGCAGCACAAACACCCTGGCAATCCGTGTCTGCAGGTGCAACAAGGAAGGCGAGTTCACGTTCTGTGAACAGGCCGCGAAGCAAACGGGAGTCAGCGTCCAAGCCCTGGTGGCCATCTTGATCTGCATCATCACTATCATTGGTAGATATTTTAATCTTTTCGTTGTTCCTTTGAAGGTCCCTTGCAAGAGCACAGAGGTCTGGAAAAGGGAATATTTTGGAGGAGGGCCCTATGAAAAATTGGCCCGTTCTGCACTTACCGGCTCTAGATGCAGCTCACTGGGTCCAGAATCTGGACTGCATGGACACACAGGCTGGACCAGCATTGCTCTGCATAAAGCCATATCATGGCCACAAAGCTTGTGTGAAATCCACAGCTGCCACCACCCCATGTCTCCAAAGTCCAAGAACAAAAGCTCTGAGCCGTAGGATCTGGGGATTTCTGGTGGTGCACTATGGCTGTGTGTACATTATCCCAAACGGCAAACCACCAATGTGAGTTTTGTGAGCTGATAATATTTCACAGAATATTGCAACAAAGGCTGCTTTTGCACTAGCAACGAAGACTCCATTGGGAACCCTTTAGGAACTCGATAGGTGCACAATTGATACGGATCAGTTACGTACCTTTCACACACAGGACCCCTTAAGGACCCCTTAAGTACACTATTAGGACCCATGAGCACCGGTGAAATTTGGATTTACTGGGGTCTTTGGGCACTTAAATCCAGATTAACGCAAGACCCCTTTAATGGTGTCTTCAATCTGGTCTTCCACCATGAAGATCAGATCAGAGGCCACACTTCTGCACACATACTGGGGCAATGGGGTCTAGGAGCAGGCTTAGAGGCCACTATTTGCAAGGGGGTAGCTCCAACTCCACCCCACCACTCACAGCTACATAGGCACACACGACCTTCGTAGCTGTCTATGAAGCTGAGCACAAGCTTCCTAGTGTCTACATAGACAGCTATGAAGCTGTGTTTCTCCGCCACGCCCACTGTAACCAGAAGTGACCTCTGACTGATGGCTACGTGAGCCAATCATGCTGTGCCACCCTGGTGGACCTTCCTGCTCAGGCCTGCTCAGCAACCCTGTTTAGCACCCATTGCCATTGGGTGCTAGATGGCTCATGTAGACACATGGGATACAGATCTTCAAGGGCCAGATTCCACAAGTCCCAATAGCAAAGATCCAGATCTTCTAAATCCAGATTAATGGAGGTATGTGAAAAACCAGCCAAAGATTCTAATCAAATGTTCTTCCCCTTCTGCCAACCAGCAGGGGGGAAAACAGGTAATAGTGGTAGAATTTTAGAGGAGAAGAAAGTAGCACCCACAACACGTGAGAAAAAATACCAAAGGGGGGACCTTGTAGGAGCCTTTTTTAAAACATCTGAAATGTCCATTTCCTAAGCACGACCTCTGCCCACTTGCTGGATGTACAAAGCAACACTTCACTGCTTCAGAGGAAGAGCAATTCTTAGCAGGTGCCAAGGCAGTGGAAATCCTTCAGAGCAGGAAGAACTCCCAACTTCCTCTATGATGCTGGCGAAAGCTCCCGATGGGCCACACTTTGTTTTCTACTGTTAACTTCACTACATTTCTGTTTTGCAACCAAATTAGTTATATTTATCCACAATTATTTTGCCCACAGTAATTATGGTGTTGATTGCCTTGAGGAAGAGACACAAGAAAGATCTGAATGTTCTGAGGAAATCAGTGGCAGAAATCCACGAACAGCTGGTGGCCTATGATGAAGAAGGTGGTGGAGAAATGGACACCACCAGTTACGACGTGTCGGTCCTCAATTCAGTCCGTCAGAGCAACATGGCCTCTCCAAGGGCGACCATGGAGGGAAGGCCTTGCATCTATCCCCATGTGCAAAAGCCCCCTGGAAATCTCCTCTCCGGCCCAGGAGAAATGGGTGTAATGATCGAGATGAAGAAAGGTGAAGCTGATAATGATGGAGATTTGCCTCCATACGACACCCTCCACATTTATGGCTATGAAGGGGCGGAATCCATTGCGGAATCTCTCAGCTCACTGGGATCAGGATCCTCAGACTCTGATTTAGATTATGACTTCCTGAATGACTGGGGCCCCAGGTTTAAAATGCTAGCAGAGCTCTATGGACTGGAATCCAGAGGTGATCTTATATACTGAAGAAAGCCTTCTGCCACTTTTCCCGGGTGAAAGTGAAGTTTCTCCTTCCAGGAGGCAGAACCAAACGGCTCTTTATACGGCCTCCATTTAATTCAACTTAACACACATTTATGGATGACCAGGTTAGCAGAAACCAGAAATAAGTTCAGGATCACCGTGTTCAATTTTGGAATCAGGCCACATTACAGGATTAAATGGGGAGGAAAAAAATTTCTCCTAACACAGAAATTCATTCTAAACTCCATTTTTCTTCACACATTCCATGACGCCGAGTTCCTGACAGAGGCTCCTTCTACTCGTTCTGCAAGCAATCAATGAACTTTATCTCCAGTAGAATCACTTGCCAGATTCCTTGCCTCAACAGTCCCGTGATGGATATGATTATTAGCTCTGTTCTACAGATGCTTAGAGGAAGGTTGTATTTCACCTTCCAAGGACTCCTGGGGGGCACAAACTCTTCATGCCCAAGTCAAAAACTTTGTCCAGTGTAACAGAAGCCTGGGTGCATTCATGCGTTCTTCTGTACATAGACCGCCGCATCATCACTTGTTGTTAAAAGAGATGATGCAGGAGGAAAACAGACCATCTATGGAACAAGTAAATAAGGATAAATAAAGGAGGGGGCATTCACTCCTATAGGAATTCCTGCTCTGGCCACTTTCACGGCTACTCATGACCATGATACCTGACCGAGACAGATGAATTTAAGCCTCACCTTTAGGTAATCAGTGAAGCCATGTGAAAGAAAATTTACAGCGAATTTACTTTTTTTTTGAGATTTACAAATTGAAGGTGGAATCCCAGCCCATTTAAATCTAGCTACACCTCTTGTGCCTCAGGGATGGAGCATTTTCTGGCTTCAGGTTTCATCACTTTATGCAAGGGCTAAATTGTTGTTCCTAGACAAACATGCGTTTTTCAGCCCCAGCTGAAGTTGCTCCGCTGCTCCAGGGAACATTTTGAAGTGGAGAGCCTCATTAACTGTGAAGCTATCTTAACATTTTTCTTGTTGACCTTTTCTCCTGGTACTGTAAGTGGTTTTAACAGTCTTATATAGTCCATCCTCATTTGGCCAACTATGGCAGACCATTCCAGAGATCAAGTTAGTCATCTTAGGGTATGTTCGAGGACCAGGACCACAAGATGGGGTGCTGAGGCGGTGGTGGAACCCCCAGTTCTAGTCTATGAGCTGATATTTGTGGGAATAGCCTTACATATAGTTACCTGGAATGAAGTCTTGACGGGCTCCATTGGTCTTCCATGTTAGGATTGCAACTTAGTTTTGTTTTGTTTTTCTTTTGCTTTGTTTTTAGGAAGGTCAATGATAGACTACATAGCACAGATTAATTCTTTTTCTACATGGGACTGCAAACCAGGGCTGTTTTCACGGAGGGAGGGAGGGAGACTCAAAAACGGCAGCGGAATATTTTTGCCACACGCTAGTCTTCACAAGTGTTCCATCATAGCAAACACAACTAGAGTCCTTTATCTGAAAAATGGTGTGCCTATCACCTGGGTCCTTCTAAAGAATGTCCAGTTACTGTTTACAGTTGTTGGATTTTTTTTACAAAAAAAAGAAAAACTTACTAACAAAAGATATTACAATTAACCCTCTTGCTATTTAACTATAAAATTACTTAGAGAACTATAATATGTAAGCAATATATCATTTTTGAATTGTCTTAAAAAACCCTTAGTACACTGTAGTCTTTGCTAAAACACTTCTAAAAAAAGTATTGGCCCAAATTTATGTTGTATGTTAATGGGTTTTTTGCACTGGATTGTTCCATTGTCTAATTATGTTGCCTCTTTGCATGACTGTTGTTTTGCCTCCATAAAGCTCATGTTAAATATTAAATGCCTGCTGATCGCTGAAGGTTATTTGACCCAGAAAAAGCTTTTAGGACCTTTCCGTGGTCCTGAAGTTCAGCCAGTGACTGAGTAAAACCTGCTTCTGATCTTCTAGCAAAAGAACATCAGAACATCAGATGAGGCCACAGCTACTCTAGTCCAGCATCCTGCCTGACACAGTGGCCCATGGGCATCCCAAGCAGAGACAAGGGCAAACCTTCTCCTGCTCTTGAATCCCAGCAAATGGCCTTAGAGCAGTGGTTCTCAACCTTCCTAATGCCATGACCCCTTAATGCAGTTCCTCATGATGTGGAGACCCCGAACCACAGGGGCAAGGCAGCTGGGAGGGGGGAGGGAGGGAGGGGTAGTGGGAGACTCGTTGCGACCCCTCTGAAAGGACAGTTTGACCCCCAAAGGGGTCGTGACCCACAGGTTGGGAACCACTGCCTTAGAGCATCCTGCTTGTCCCCACAGCCTGAAAGATGTACTTAGGCATCCGTTCTACATCCATAAATCTGTCTAACATTGGAGAATACCAAATGTAACACCAGTCTTCAAAAACGGGATCCAGTTAGCTTAACGTTGGTTCCATGTAAGGTGATGGAGACCATCATTAAAGACAAACCTTTGCAGCCAGAGGGAGGCGTGGGTGAAATCAACACTGTCAGGGCTGACAGCACCAATCCAGCCCACGCGTCCTCAAGATCCAGATCAGAGGCTGTACTTAAATCCAGACCCATGGATCCGCATCTACCACAGGTGAGAACAGAAAAGGGGGTCAGTTTCTTCTGGGAGAAGCTGCTTTTTACTTTTTAAATTTCTTTAAAGAAACTGTTTAGACGCCGATAATTTGTGTTTCTAGCCTCCGTATTCTAAACGTGCCCTGCTTGGGGAATGCCACACTTAGTTAGCAAACATTGTTCCTTACTTTGGAGATGCATTATGAAATAATTGCTTACATCTGTTCCTCTTGTCGAACAAAGCAGCTGAGACTGGCATTCTTTCAAAAGGAACATCAGGTGAGCAAACCCATTTGCTTTTTCTCTTTCAATCTACAATGGAGACGTCTTCTTAGCACAGTATCTGGTGGTTTGTTTGGGGGCATCTTTGCCCTTGCTGCCCTGTCATGCCAACAGGGGTGCCAGGGGACTCCCTTCTGTTCCACTGGTGTAGTCTAAGGAAGCCCCCCCCCAAACACTTTGCCTGGCAGGACAGAGAGCCAGTTCGCACCGTGCAGAAAGGGACCCTCCAGGGATGCCCCCAGGCCAAGCCATACTAGAAGCATCTCCGCATGCGCCAGAGCACCCCATGACCAGAATGGGTGCGGAGCGTATTCTCATGCTCCACAACTTGCCTAGGCACCAGCTGGGGCATCCCTACACGCTGCATTCACTATATAGTCTGGTCTAGGGGTTAGGAAGCCAGACTCTTATCTGGGAATACTGGGTTTGATTCCACACTCCTCCACGAAGACAGCTGGGTGACCTTGGACTAGTCACAGCTCTCTTCTGAGCTTGTAGGCTGTAAACGCCTCCTGCAAGTGCAAAGGCACCTACCTACATGCCGAGCAACTATCCGCTAAGAGGCCAAGGGCAAATTGCCCTAGAGACAGAACTGGACTGAGGCCCATAATCCAGGCCTATTGTAGACTCTATAGATCGGATCTACAACTGGACTAAGGGCCTTAAGGATGGAAAGGCGGCGGCAGCAGCAATTCCATGACCGTGTCCTCCCGGAGCCGCTGAGAACAGAGCCACAGCTGGTGTCTTCCAGAACAGAAGAAATCTGATTAAGGTCCATGTCATATATATTCAGCCTCAGATCCTGAGTGCCAAACGGAGAACGAATCTCCTTCTAATTAATGCACCGCTCAGAAAAGTCCTCCGGCTGCCAACCTAAAGCTCTTTGACCACTGGTCGGATTCTGAGCGGTCATTTCACTGAGATCTGAGCCAACGAGCAGTAGATAAACAAAAAGGGGAGGAGGGTTTATTAGCCCCACGGCCAAGCAGCTAATACAGAGAACCGGGCACACATTTAAAGAACCGGACCCAACGGAGGCTACGAAGGCGGCGGCTTCCTTCTGACGCTGTCCGTGGGCGGAGGTCCATCAAACGGAGGCTGGAAAAGTACACAAATAAAACGGACGGGGATGAAGAGGCGTGAGCAGCCGGGCCTGAAGGTGGACCGAAAGCAGTTCCAAGGGAAGGTGCGGCCAGAGCCCTCGAAGGGACAGAACTGGGAACTTTGACTTGGGGGGAGGGAAGGGGACAGAAAAAATAGCTCAGGCATCAGCATCTGGTTTCTTGCTGGAACCGGAAAGAAGCTAAGCAAGCCACTTTAGTCTAGCGGGCGAGGAGCTGGCCTCTTATCTCGGAATGCCGGGTTTGATTCTGCGCTCAGCCACAAAGCCAGCTGGGTGACCTTGGGCTAGTCACAGGCCCTCGAGGGCGCCCCCGTTGCTGTTCCCTCGGGCGGCCGCGGCGGGGCGCTGTTGCTCCTCCGTTGCGGGCGGCGGCGGGTCGACGATGAGCGCCGCGAGAGCCCCCCCGCCCCCGCCGAGCCGGACGGACCGCGGAGCCCCCCTCCCTTCGCCCCGGAGGGGCCGGGCTGGATGGCGGCAGCGGCGGCGCCCAGGGAAACAACGGACGGGCTGCTCCCGGGTCGACGCCGCCGCCCGGCCCCCTCCCGCCACCGCCGGAGCGCACGGGGGGCGTCCTTCGGTAAGGGGCCCGGGGTGGGGGCGCCCGAGGGCAGGCGGGCAGGCAGGCGACACCCCCCCCCCCGCGCGCGCGCCACTCGCTGCGGCTGTTCTTCCCTTCGTCCGCCGCCCTGCCGCGCGCTTCAGTGCCCCCCCCCCCGCCCCGGGGATCCGTCTTTGCCGCCGCGGGCGGGGTCGGGGGCTCGTTTCGCCCTTGGTGGCGCGCGCGTCTCCCCTCCGCGCCCTCGGGGTACCCGCCCGCCTCCCCCCTCCCCCTCGGAAGCGCACCCTGACTGAGGGGGGGTCGGAGGAGCCGCCCGCTGCCGCCGCCGCCGCCGCGCCCCCTCGCTGGTCCCCCTGGAGCGCCGTCGGGGCCCGAGGAAGGTCCGCTGCGCGGCCGCCGAGTGAGGCTCGCGAGGGTCGGCTGGAGGAGACCGCGGGCCGCCTCTCCCGGGGCGCGTCTCTGCTGCCGCCGCCGCCGCCGCGGGGGCGGGGAGGGGGGGCGGCGCGGGCGGCGCGGGGCGGGCAGACGCGGGGTGGGCGCCGAACGGGGCTCCCTTGAGCGCGAGGGGGAGACGAGGCGTCTCGCGATTCCGCCGCCGCCGCCGCAGCGGGAGGGGCGGGCGGGGCGCCTCCTCGGACAGCCCCACCTGGGTCGCCCGGCGCTGCTCGCCTTCCCGGCGGCCGCGGCGGATTCGCGCAGGTGGGGGCTCTCGCAGGCCTCGCGCGCCCCGGCGGTCCGTCCAGGCGCCTCCGCCCTCACCCGCGTCCCCGTCCGCCGCTCGGGGGGAGGAACAGGTGGGTCGGTTTCGCGCTTTTCCCCGCGGGCGGCGTCGTGGGTGGGACGAAGCCGAGGCTCCTCCGGCCTTGCTGGGAGCTTCCCGGGCGGGGTCGGCGGGACCTTCGCGTGGCTCGCCCGTCCACGACTCGCCCGCGGAGACTCTGGTGGCCCCGCGGACCCGGCGGCTCTGGCGGGGCGGCTCTGAGGCGCTCCCGAGGAGGACGGGGCGGGCGGTTCGCCGGCCGGGGAGGCAGAAGCGGAAGAAGAAATGGCCGGAGAGCCCGCGGCCGCTCCTGAGCCCGGAGGCCCTTCTGCGCTCGGGTGACGGGCGCCGCGGGCGAAGGCTGGACAGCGACAGGCGCAGGCCGACCTTTCGCACTCGCTGGCCGAAGCTTTCACGGGGCGTCCGTGCCGGCCAGAAGCGCCACCGGTGCTCCCGTTCGCCGGCCCGGGCCGCCATCTCCTAACCTGGCAGTCCCGCCTTCTCGCCGCTGCGATCGACCGCTCGGACGCCCCTCTTGCGATTCTACGATCGATCGCCGCGCCGGGGGTCGGAGGTCCGATCACAACGCCGACAACGCTGCCGCGCCTGCACGGACGGCGGTTCCCCGCCCGCCAAACGTGGCAAACCGGATGCGGAGCGAATGGTCGCACACTGGACGCTTCAGGTAAGCTTCCGGTTCAGGTTGGTAAAGGCGTGGAGCGCAAAATCGGGCTCCACGCCTAATCGGCAATTAGTGAACATCGGGGGGGGCGCATAGGCTGTGGCGGCCTAGTCAGCGTGCTTATGCTCTTCGCCAGACGCTCGCCGCTTCTTCATTACCGGCCTGAGTGCGAATGGGCCTCGAGATTCAGAGACCTTTGGGGTCCCGCTAAAAACTGAGGGTCCCGTGGACTGCAAAGTTGTGCGAGAGACTAAGGTTGACTAGTGCCCACAATCGCGAGTGCTGATCCACGGCAGCCCCAGTTGTGCATCTGATCGACTCCTGGGCGCCGCCATCTTGAGCGTGGCGCCCTGCACGACCACACGCGCGCCGGCTCCGTCACTACAGCGACGCCGATGCTCTGCATAGTCGCAGTTGTTTCGGAGTCCCAGTGTGCTAGAACACCGCAATTAGTATGCAGTTAGGCAACCTCTGGGTGGGCAGGGGGCGTTTCTAGGCACCAAATATTTCCTGGAAGTCCAGCTGCAGCTGCCCAGGTTTTGCCTATTACACACCACAGGCCAAAGTGCGAATCGGCCCCGAGTTGAGCACTTAGTTCTAGTATCCCTGCAAATAAATGGGTCAGCAGCTATTTTCAGATGGTTCTGCAGACCATTTATCTGACAAAACAACAAAATGGTTGAATGGATCTTAAGGGACTCCCGTCTTGGAACCAAGCAACAGGCAAAGAGTTTGATCCAGCAATGTAAACCATTCTAGAATGGCAAGGTGAATAAAAGGTGGGCTGGGGTGGGAGCCCAAGGGGGACGTCTTAAGGGGAAGGGTTCGACAAGTGAGATCAAAAGGCCTGCGGAGCTTGTGGGAAGGAATTGATTGTGATGTCCTTCAGACCAGGCTTGCGATCGATCGTCCGGTACAGTCTTCCCTCAAGGGGTCGTCTCACAGGGTTTGGTTTTATGCTTACAAAATGCTCTAGACCTGGAGGACCCTGGTTTCCTTGGTTGTGGGCAATAAGGAGAGTTGCAGCACCTGCCCTGGCGTGGCTTAATCACAAACCCGGGACCCAGAAGTACCTGTACCTGCTGCCTCCTGTGAGAAACAAGCCGTTTGCTCTGTTGAACATATCAGCCACAAACATCAGCTTGAGAAGAAAAGTCACGGGACAAAAACATGCCCAAAATATCCTGTCTGTACAGTGTGACTGCAACTTTGTGTAATGATGAGGCTACATTCTATCAAATTGCAGGTGTAGTTCCAAGATTATAAGATGATTGTTACTGAGCTCATGACAATGTTGCCCATCTCCACGCATTTCAGTAGTATTTCTCCCAGTCCCCATCATTTATTTTGACCCAGGCAGAGGGAAGGGCTCCTTCCTCTTGCTCTGAGAAGAGCCACATACCTAGATCTCTAGTTCCAGGAAAGCAATTGTGTTCTGTATGACAGTGAATGACAAGGTTCTCTTGAGCCCAGAATCCCACCGGTGTAGATTCAGGCTCAGCAATTCCTTCTGCACTCACCCCCTGGGTATACCGGTTTATACTGCCAGGTTTGACGGTGTGGAAGGGGAGAAGGAGCCCTGAATCTCTTTCGGCCCCGATTGGAGTAGGTAAAATCATACTCGGTACAGGAATTTCTTTTCTCTATCACACAACACTAGAACCAGGGGGCACTTGATGAAGCCAGTGGGTAGTAAGTCAGATCAGACAAGTATTTCTTCACCCAGAGGGTCATCGTCCATGGAATTTTCTGCCAGAAGAGGTGGTGACATCAACCAGCCTAGATGGCTTAAGAAAGGGTTAGACAAATTTATAAATGACAGATGTATCAATGGCTACTAGAATGGATGCCCAAGTACATCTTTCAGGCTGGGGGGACAAGCAGGATGCCTCTAAGGCCATTTGCTAGGATTTGAGAGCAGGAGAAGGATTGCCCTTGACCCTGCTTGAGTTGCCCAGGGGCAACTGGTGGGCCACTGTGTGAGACAGGATGCTGGGCTAGATGTGCTGTGGCCTGATCCAGCCAGGCTCCTCTTAACTTCTTATGTAGAAAGGTGACTTTCATAACCTGGAGGTGTCAAGACTTTCTGGTGTAGTAGATGCTCTGCCACTGTGCTGCATTCTTTGGCGAGCAACTCTGGGCTCCTTTGCCCTTTGCCCACTTCCCACAGGCTTTGCAACATTTGGAAGTTTTACTTTGGCCTTGAAAGAAAATGAACCCTGGGAAACATCTGGACCGTACATCTGAATTAAGCAGCTACAGATAAGGTGATGGGTTTTTCAGTGCTATGAAAGCAGAGTCTTTAAAGCCGGCAAGGAATCCTCCTATAATGAATTCCTTCCTGCCCTTGATGCAGCAGGCGTCTTCTCCTCGGCATCCCTTTCAGATGTCTGCCTGACTGGGTGGATGGCTCTACCCTCAGCAAGACCCAACAGGCGCACGGCCTGGGACTTCAGAAACAGCAGCCGGAAAGGTCAAAGGCTGAGGAGGCGTCTAAGTTCCGCTCACCAAATCCTTCCCTGGGAAGGCATCATAATCTCTCTGCAAGCCAGATTCTGCTGAAGACTTTATATGAGACAGTGTGTCTCTGGCTTCTAATAAATCCTTTTGTCTGCACAAGATTTTAATTTATGTCAAATACCAGATTCAGAGGTTTTTAATTCTCAGGCTCAGCACTCCAGGCAGAAAAACCTAAAATCGGAAGGTACTCTGTCTCAGACAAGTCTTCTGATGCAGTAAGAGTTGTGCTCCAAATTCAAAGACACGGTTTGATCAAAGGCAAAGGGGGAAATGGGGGCAATTTCCCCTAAATAGAATGCAGTCCTCACATGGCACTGCCAATTTCCAGGTGCTGTTCAGACAGTCAGAGCAGCCCGCCTGGATCTCATGGCTCTTGCCAGGATGAGTGTTCTTTCTTGTGAAGCATAGCTGGAAGAAATGAGGTCACTTCTTGAATTGGGGCTCATCCTTGTGGCTTGCTTTCCGTGGGTTCTTCAGCCGCTTCCTGAACCCCACCAACTTTCCCTTCCCACCAGCTCCAGGCCTCTTTACTTTGGAGGATTTAGACAGCAGGCTTATGAATAGAGTTGGGGTTAGCAGAAGTTAAGCCATGCAGATGGGCTACCAGCTCAGGGCGTGACCCCCTTTCTTCCTGGTTCTATGTGCATTTGTGCACTATATGGGAACCATGACACTTTAAGGCCAGCATCAGGCCCCAGTGTGGACCTGGGCAAATTGTAGCTGACCTTGAATTCTGTTTGGCTGAACTGTAAACATGAACCTGTTATACTCTATATATGAATGGAGCTGACCCTAAAGTCCATGTGCAGTGAACGGACAGGGTTTAAGACAATATTGATCTAGCAAAGCTTGTTTTTCTTCCATTTAGATAATTATCAGCTGTGTGGAATATTTTTCCCCCAGAGGCATCTCAGATCCAAGAAACTACCAAGAGTCTTTACAGACAATGTTGGGGAGAATTATTCGTTGCCCTCAGCCAAGATAGTTACAGGCCAGTAAGGACAGAAGGTGTGCAAAGATTATGTCAATAGGTTTTGAAGTAACTCAGACGAACGGGTACTTGGGCTGCCCTTACAAGGAGTTAAGAAAGGTTTATATGTTGCAACTCTGGGGCCCTTGAATGTAGAGTGTAGAAGGGAGGTGGTACGTGGTAGATACTGACTGCAAAGCATAGCTAATAAAAACTGTACCAGCAAGGAGGAGGTTAAATGAAGACTTGGTAGCCCGAGGACTAAATGAGAGCCAACAGCAAAACTCAAGTTAGAAGGAGGTAAAGGAATAGGGTGGGATAAGGAACCATATAATTGCATGGAACCAGCGTGCAAACTATGGAACACAGATCTGAACCTACATGAACAAGAATGGTCTAAATGCACAGAGAATATAGAAAACATCAAAAACAATAAGATTCAAGAACAACAGGCTGGTCTAAAGCCCAGGTGGCACAAAGGATAAATACTTTATCTCCCCTTGTTTGCATGTCTTCCGACGGAGGGGGTTGCGCTCTTCTTTGGTGGGAAAGCCAAAAGGCTCAGTGTTTTTGGAAACTATTAATATAATAGGCAGGCATATCGATCGGACAAAAGAATTTTGCATTAATCAAATGTTACAGGATATAGAAATCAGTGATAGCAAAGGGATAGAAAGACAACAAGTTGTGGAGTATTAAACATCGATATAATTATGTTGTGTTATTTGGTTTTGTGAGGCAGAGAAGAATGTTTATATGAGCCTGGTCAAGAATATCAGCTGGCAACATCCCTGTCCCCCTTGTGTCTCGGGGAGAGTTAGGCTCTAAAGGAAACTATAAACCCAGTTCCTCTCTTAAAATATAATCTCCGAGAAGACAAGAAAATTTGCCTCAATCCATTCGGTGGGAGAGGGTGGGTGGGTGTCTTTTTATGCTGTATCGTTTTGGATATGATTTAGATTATGTATTATGACTGAGTTTTTTGAAATACGTTTGTGCTTTTATTTATTTATTTATTTATTATTTACATTTATATCCTGCCCCATACCCGAAGGTCTCTGGGCGGGTTACAACCTTAAAACAACAGATTAAAACAGAATGCACATTAAAAGACGTTAAAAATTCAGTACATATAAAACAATATACCACATGTTTAAAATGATAATGTTTGTACTGGGGGAGGGAACATTAACAGCTCAGCCAAAAGCCAGGGCAAAGAGGTGCGTCTTCACTGCCCTCCTAAATATATATAAGGAAGGGGCCTGACGCACCTCAAGGGGGAGGCTATTCCATAGCCTGGGGGCCATCACAGAAAAGGCTCTCTCCCGGGTGCCCACCAGCCTCACTACTGAAGGTGGTGGGACAACCAGGAGGGCCTCGCCACTTGGTCTTAAGGCACGGGCAGGTCGATACGGGAGAAGGCGTTCCTTTAGATATTTGGGGCCCAAGTCATTTAGGGCTTTATAAGTCAGGGTCAAAACCTTGAATTGGGCTCGGTAGTGAATTTGTATGTGTGTGTCTTATATATAATCTGATGTCACCTGAAAAGCATCACGTTGCCTGCCTATTAGTGATACACACAACACTGCTCCAGATCACAAACATTTGTTCCTCGTTTCGCGGTTCTTCTGGAGAGGAATCTCACCATCAGGCTGAGCCAGGGGGAAGGAATGGAGCAAGAGTCAGAGAGCGTGTGTCTCCCTGGTGACCCCAGTGCTCCAAGTTCAGCTGTCAGGTCATTCCCCAATTACATGGCTCAGGGCCCTTTCTAATGCCTTCGTGCTTGACAGGCGGCTGGTCCCTCTTATATTGAGGGTGGGAACTGGTGCAGATTGCAAGGTCTGTTAAGTTGTCCTTGAGGGAGTTTTTATACAGCACAACTGGATGCTGGTCTTGCATAACTTTGGCATAACCCTGGCCTTCAGTTAAATGGGGATACACTTTCTCTTCCTACCTGTAGATACTGTTGTTTTAATATATATTATTGTTTTAATATTTTTTTTTTATTTTAAGTCTTGTTCCTGGCCATGAGACCCTAAATAAACAAACCAGCTAATAACTGAATGTGCAGAGAAAGAGAAGTTTTCTCTGTCCAAGGCCAGGTAAACGAATGTGTCTTCTGAATGTATCCTGTGAGGGTTCCTGAAGGACCTCTTGAGGGACTCAATTCTTGGCCGGGGGGTGGGATCCACTATTTCCTTGTTCGTACCTTTCCTTCAGGTATCAACCATGGCTGGTACTGGCTGGAAGAATTCTAACTAGAAATCCTAAATGATTCTTCTAGCCTTTCTCATCATGGCGGCGTCACTGTGCCTGCAAAGTGCCTATTAATTGCTTCGCAGCCTGGACTCCTTCCTTGCACATTCTAGTGACATAATCCTTGTTCAGGGGGATTTTTATAAATCTGTCTCCGCCCCTCCTTCCCTTAGAAAATGTGCAGGGATTGATTTCTTTGGCATCTCCTGCTGGGCTAAATCGTGGCTTCCAGGTGGCATAAATGCCTCTTTGCAAGCAAGCAAGGCTCGCTCCCTCGCCTCCTGCCCCAGGGGCTTTCCTCAGCCGCAGGAGCGATTGAAATGCAAGCCCGGCCTTGTTCCGCGCTGCCTTCAGGGGAGAGGAGCAGGATGAAAGCTTCCTCTCCTCTTCCTCCTAAGGGGTTTCTCTTTCTTCCTCTCAGGGAAGCGCAGGGATGCTCAGCTATTCCCACTTCCATTTGTAACCATTATCAAGGGAGGAGAAGCCGGCGTATGTGTGATGGGTTCTCTTCCCATTGACACGGATGCAGAAAGATGGATTTGGTGACTGAAAAACAAAGAACCCAACGCAGTTGCTAATAGTACAAATTTGTCTGAATGCAGACATTCATATCGAAATCTAATGTTGGTACGTTTGAAGATTGACGTCCGAATACGAATCAA
Organism: Aspidoscelis tigris stejnegeri; assembly: GCA_023333525.1. Lineage (NCBI taxonomy): Eukaryota > Metazoa > Chordata > Lepidosauria > Squamata > Teiidae > Aspidoscelis > Aspidoscelis tigris. The sequence goes on along the minus strand of JALMGA010000013.1, from coordinate 182,412 downwards.
GTGTTTCGAGACATTCGTACGAAGCTTCATTATGTTCGTGAACCTGGGGAGGTGGGGAAGTCATATCTCCAGTGGATCCAGAGCGGATACAAAGTGGATTGAGAGCAGATTTGACACGTTCAGAGAGGATGCGTAGGGATTTGTAGGTGATCCGTAGCAGGGATTCGAACTGGATTTATATCAAACATTTGTATTGAATTCAAATCCTACCACATTTGAAGGGGATCTGTTCAAACGAATGCTAATTTTTTTGCATTTTATTCAGTACAAATCAAACATGAAAACAACATTTGTGCACATCCCTGGCTAGGAGACCTGGCACTCTGGGGTCCTGTCCAGACTGGGGAGGCGGATATAGCAACACTCTGGTGCCACTATGGTGGGGTTGACTCACATATCTGAGACCACCTCGCAGTAGCCCCACTTTCTCCCCTAACACCCCCCCAAAAAAAACACACAAAAAAAACTATTGCTGGAAATCCCCGCGCTGAGAATTTTTTAGGAATAAAGAAGTGAACTTTGTTCAGGTCCATACAGACAATGGAAGGGTGCTGAAAGTGAAACATAATGCAAATTATCCCCAAGATATAAACTATCCATCTCGCTCCTGTGATCAGAGGAGTAACAGAGAAACATCCCAGCAGTTGATCGCGCCAGAAATGCACGCAAGGAGTTTAGTTCCCAGTCCCTCCCCGGAACCCCTTGCAAAGTTGCATGTGAATCTCAGCACAGGCTGCAGCCCCAGAGGGAGAAGAGCAGGTGCAGAGATATATGAACCAACTACACAAGAGCTGCATCATTTCATCCAGGATCCAGCTTGGCTTTAAAAGCTCCATATATTTGGCCCCTGCAGTTCTGTGGAAGGATAGACAGAAGAAACATTTCAGAAGTGCTCAGCATCCGTTTCAACCTATAGAAAGCTAAATAGCTGCAAGCTGAATACCGGAAGGATTCCCATTTCCTGAATGAATTGGTTTCAGGGAGGTTTCTCTGCATGTTCCAAGCTACCCTCGCTGAAATTGGCTTTCCCATATTACCATGAAAGGGATACCTTCCTGTCCCTTTTTCTTTACAATAATCCTTGCTAACGCTTCCATGCATGTAATCACACGGCCGCCCACGGTTTGGCACCAAATTACAGCAGGCTTTTAAACGTCTGATTTATTAATCCTTTGCTGTGGTACGACTGCCATTTGTTGATGCTTTTTGTATCGTGCTTTTCCTCTTCTGAACTCAGCATCTTCTCTGTGCAGCACTATAGTGCTGGCATTTGGCTTTGGGGCCTAATCTTTGTTTCTAAACAAAATAGATGCTGCAGCTTAGCTTTTACTAGTTTCATAGCACTTGTTGCCTCCGTTGGCTGAAATGCTTATAACACACTAAATACTTAAATAGTCAGTCTGGTTCTGGATTGAGTTCTCACTGAAAAATGCTCACAAATTTTCCCTGTCTTCCTTTTTTGCACCTGCTGGGAAAAGCTTGTTGACCTTCAGTTAAATTCTGCTCTCCCTAAAATTCAGCTCTTGGGAAACCATTGGCCTTTGTCAAACTGTGATTTCAAATTTGTTTTCGAGCATAGGTTTATGCAAACTACAGCTTTGTGAGAGCTCTACCTGCAGAGAAAGAGAACTAGCACATCAGATCTAAATGCGGGCGCTTGAAGCAAGGGTACCCAAACTGGCATGGAGGGGATCTTTCTGCACTTACCTCGGCTAATCCGTATTTGCTAGATCTGTATTAGCTAGATGCAGATCAGCCGCAGCTGGAGGCATCTGCGCTAAGCAGACGTTTAGAACAGCGGATTACTGATCCCTTATCACAGTTCTGATCTAGGGATGTGCATGAATTTGGACATTCTTATGACGCTTCGTACGGGATTCATATGGGACTGAACATCCATATCGAATTCAAATCCCACTACATTTGAAGGGGATCTATTCAAACAAATATAAGTTTTCCTGCATTTGGTTCATTAGGTGACAGACAAATTGACTCTGCTTGAAGAATGTAAGGGAGAAGTGTTCTTTCCAGGGTTTCAAAAATGGTTCCAGCCACAAAGCTTGCACAGTAGTGTTACGAGAGCCCAGGATAGCAGGTGAATTTACGCACCACATTTGTAGCAGCCTTGCTTTGCAATCCCCATTCATTTGCCGCTTCCCCTCTCTTCACCTGTCCTGAGCAACAGGTGGGAAGCAGTGATTCCTGGGTGCCTTGGTCCAGAAACCCAGCCACTCCTTCAGGCTTCAGGAATGCTCCTCAGTGCCGCAGACAGGCAAAAGCCGAGGGGAGCGCCTTCCGTCCAGCCCCTAGTGGATTGGCAGTTAGTCAGTCTTCGTTGGCATTTGGTGTTTCTGGCAGCCAAACCAAAACATGCTGCCTTGGCAGGCAGGAGTCCGTGGAGCAGCAGTTTGCTATGTAGCTGCCAGCAGTTGTGCCAAGCGCCTCTCTGCTTCTCTTGGCTCAGTGGGCTGCTGACCTGAGCCGCATCACTGGCAGGGAAGTTCAAAGCGGATGTTCCCAGAGCCGTTTCTTTTCTCCAGCTATGAATGAGCAGCAAGCCCTAGGACAGGACAGGGGAAATGGTTGTTTTCCTTGCCTTCAGGCAGGACTAGAACTGCTCCATTTTCTGCCCTTACCAGTGGCTTGGGGCCAGCCAGGCCCTCTGTCCCAGCCACAAAAAAATGTGCCTGAAACCTGCTCTGAGGCCAGGCTCAGAATACTCTCAGGTCGAGGAACAAAGGTTTTGGCCTCAGAGCCACTGGGCGGCATGTTTCAGTGATGCACTTTGTCCCGAACTGGGGACGCCTACCAGTGACTGGGTCTACAGGTATTCCTGGTCAGGGCCTCCCAGATCAGAGGCCTATCTGCACTACAGCCTGCAGTGCATGATTGGGGAACTTCTGGGGAAGGGCATCCGTGCCTTGAGGAGGCTGTTACAGCCTCCAGACACCCACTGCCTGCCCAGAAGTTGCCTAATCATGCACTACCTGTGGAGCACGAAATCCTGCTTCACACCTTTACCATCTTTAACTGACAGCTTACCTGGCATCTCCAGGAAGCGGCCATTCGCACCTCTTCCGGTGCTCCAGGTCACACAAGCACGCTGGCACCTCGGACAACCACAGACCCGAATGCACGTGCAGAGAGTATCACTATCATGGCGATGGCACTGAGGCGTGCACAGGCTGCAGACACTGCAACTAAAATGGCGGCACCCAGAATAAAAATGGGATTGGCCCTGGGGTTGGTCACAGGTGAGTCAATGTTAATCAGTGAGCACTAGTCAACGTTGGGTGCTTACAGCCCTTTCACGTGCAGCGGATGGGAAGGGAAGTGCACAATCACCCACGATTACACCCTGCCTAAGGGTGCATCCAGGCTGGATGAAAACAGCACTATTATGGCACTGTAGTGGTGGGGTCACCTCATTCAGTTGAGTTAACAGGAAGATCCGGATCAGCTGATTCAGATCCAGCAGCCTGTCCCAAGCAGGGATGGATTGCGGTCTGCACTGCAGTAGCCATTCTGGTCTCACCACCAGGCCAGCCCCAAAGCTCACCCAATCGTTAGAAGTTGTCTCTGAAGCTTCAGTGGTCACAAACAGAAGCTCCTGATCTTAGAGCCTCCAAGGGCCCTATTTTGGTGGCGCATCTTGTTGCACTGCCAGAATGGATCTCCTGGTAAACTGGAACACAAAAGCATTCACTTCCTGCCTGCCTTGGCGACTGGGAAAGGGGGGCGGTGGAAAACTTGTATAAAAAAGTCTCATGGGGCAGTGAAGGCCATTCGACCCCCTCATCATTTTGGCTTTAACACCATTTACCCCCAAAAATCTCAGCGGTTGTGATCGCCAATGCACAGGGCAGGAACAGCAAGCACAGCAACACCACCTCCCACTGACGCGAGTGCCAATCTCTTCCCCAAATAGCCCAGAACTGTCCCCATGCACAGGCTCAGCTTGCAAAGCAGTGCATGCCAAACCCCCAAACTGTGCTCAGACCTGTTTCTTCCAGTACCTAATCTGGTCCTGGTTTGGGCAATTTGGTCCTCAGAATTCAGACCAAATCTAAAATGCATGGGGACACCCTTGCCAAACCCGATTTCGATTCAGACCAAAATGTGCATGGGGATGCGCCCATTTGTCTTCAGCCCACCTTCCAAAGTCCTTTTAAGGTAATAAAAGGAAAGTTCAGAAAAGGACAACCAGAGTGATTAAGGGGCTGGAACACCTCCCTTACAAGTCAACCTGGATTGACCACTATATGCCTTTGAATATATATTTCATTCTTATTTTTTCCTAGATGGAAAGAACATCCTGCCTTGCAGAAAAGAAGAACTTCAATGCTTTCTGAGTTGTTTGCAGTGTCGCTGCAGGAAGGACCGTGGCAGAGATTATGTATCCGTCAAGGTAACCTGTTCAGGTGAGAAATCCTCCATCACAGGCTCCAGGGACATTCTTACTTCCAGGAGCCAGAGGTGTGGTTGTTGGCTTGGCTGGTACATCTCTAGATTCCTCCTTTTTTTGTTCCTGTGGACATTGACAGCCCTTGTCTTTGAAAGGTCTGGAAGAGCTGAGAAGGAAGGTGAACCGTGTAAGGCACCCATCTTTCCTCCAGACCACTTCCCAGCGGTGCTGAGGGGCAATGTGATGGAATGGGTCAAGAACGTTCACGCTAGCATCTCATACGGGAGCATTGCAGCCTGGATTGATTAGGGACCCTGCAGAACTAGACCCCAAGAAATGGTGTGCTCCACAGCTAGAGGCCATCAGAGGAAGGAAATGGCTTCGTGCTGTGTGGATGCTCTGCGCTGGAGCATTCCCAGCAATCCCCAATTGCCCAAGGGCAAAAAAGCCCTCAGCCCGTGCGAGGGCATTTTTATTCGAACAGCTCAAGTAGAGAAAAAAAACAAACACCAAACCTGTCAAAACAGCCCCCGATGCTGGTGGTGTGTCTTGTGAGAGTGGTGTTATCTTGGGGGGAAGGGATATTGGCAGTGGACCATTGTGGCCAGGCCTGCCAAAAAGAGATTGGAAACTACTTACAAATTTCCTCTGGGATGGTGAGTCGTTAATGCTTCCACCTTGTGTCCTGCATTCATTCATTTAATGACCAGACTGCTCTGTTCCAGCCTTTGAGGGAAGGCAGGTATCCCAGCCCAGGCTCGGAACACGTTGCTGGAAATATGTTCAAGGGAAGCGGTTCAGGAAGGGGAAATTGGCAGGGTGGTTTCATTATCAGGAAATAGCCAATTAAGAAATGGCAGCAGTGGCGAATCCCTAAGCCAGCCATTAGGCAAAAGGAAACTGAGTGCTCCTTTCTTTTGTATGCTTTGAATTCCTGGCCAGCAGCCATTTCCAGCCTCCAGATGCCACCAAATACAGGGGGGCCCCCAACAACCAGGGAGTCACACAAACAGCTGGAGGCCACCAGTTGTTGCCAGATGACCAATGAGGTGACCTCATCCTGTTCCTGCCCGCTGCCATCAGGTTGGGCTCCCTGGAACTGGAAACAGCATATAATCACGAAATTGCTCCTGAGGAGCTGGCGCCCCAAGAAATGCCCCTGCAACACGTCTTGCCAGAGATCACAGGCCTGAAGGCGTGTCCTTCTGCTCAGGCATTACAAGGCCTGATAAGCATTTCACTGCCAGATGTGTGCAAGGAAGGATGCCATGTTACCTGATCACCATAGCAGATCTCCCAGGTGCCATGGAGACCCATGTTGGTGGCAGTGGCCAGTGAGTGGCAAGCTCTTATTGTTGGGGAGGCATTACCGGACTTTGAAGCGAAGGAACAGCACTACCTGTTTATAGGAGTCAGGGGCATGCTTTTTACTTTTTGAGTGCCTGTGTTTTGGACAGCTGTAGAAGGGGCACATTTTTTAAAAGAGAAGACTGGGGGAAAGCCCTGTAGGATCGTGCCCAAGGCTACGTTCCGACTGGGCCAAAATGTCCATTTTTTAAATCCAGATTTTAGAAATTAGCACCGAGGCCCAATTTTGCTGTCCTGACAGGGAAAGGGAGAAGAGAGGGAAAGCTGCTGCTTGAGAGGAAGATCAGAACAGCACGAAACAGGGGGGAGTCGCTTGGCCATGCTCTATGATGCTGTGGCTGCCATTCATGGTGTGCAAATCAGCCACCCCTGCCACGGAGGAGGAGGAGGAGGAGGAGGAGGAGGAGGGCAGCCTGGAAACCGCGGCGGTGACTGGAGCACATAGCGCAGGGCCAGTGGAGGCTCAGCAGCCAGGCTGCCTGGCACCTTCTCACTCCCGGGCAATCCCTGCCCACGGACAGCACGGGCCCAGCCTCCTCCAGACCAGGTGTTCGCCATCTGCTGTGCAGCATCACACCAGCTGAGGCTGCAGTGGGACTCATGCAAGGGCAGAGAAGCCCCCGGGGCAAAGCGAACTGTGTTCAAGGTTCTGTGTTGCCTCTGTGTGTTTTTTTAAGCCTCCCTCGTATTAAAAAGGGGACTGGGAAGAAAGCAAGATTTCTGTAGCCTCAAATAACACGCGGTGCATTCATGAGGAGTAAGGTCATGGGCTGAGCTGCAAGCAAGTAAGCTATGTAATGAACTACCTGCCCTGGTGCCTTCAAGTGTCAATTAGAACAAGTCGCCAAGTTCAATTGAGCTCCGGGAAGGTTTATTTCTTCTAAACCAGGCAATTAACTCAACAGATATAAGATCAGACTCCCAATGCAAGGACGGCTGAGCTGGAGACGAAATTTCCCAAGGCAAGTGGAGGATGTTAGCTGGTTATCTGTTAGGTGAAAAGCTGGTGTTTCCTCAAAGCTCTCTTGGGATACTTTCAGCACTTGCCTGACATTGGATTGCACAGCATTTCTTTCCTCCGAAGGTGGAAGAAGACGGTTCCCGACCTGACCTCATCTCCTGGGCTGAAGCCTCAGGTCTCCTCCATCTTCTCCTGTGGTGGGTGCTTCCTGCTCTTGCTATTCTTGGTCTCTGGTAGGACAAGTGCTGAGGCTCCCTGGTGGTGTCCTCTCCCCCTCTTGTAGGGAGATGTTGCAGTGGGTGACTATTTGCTCCTCGGTGTTTTCAGTGGAGCAGAAGGCTTCCATTTGTTGCCCGGGGGGGGGGGGCGAAATCATTCTTTTTGTCCTGTAATTGGGGCTTTCTGTTCTTGGATGAATGGAGGATCTTGCTTGCTGAATTGGAGCTCCATTACAGTGCCATTCTTAGGCATGTGCACCATCCTCTGAGGACATAGCTTTGAGGAAGGGTTAGACAAACTCATGGAGGTCAGGTGTATCGATAGCTACTAGAATGGATGCATAGGTGCTTCCTCCGGCAGGGGAGACAGGCAGGAGGCCTCTAAGGGCCATTTGGAGGGACTCAAGAGCAGATGAATGTTTTGCCCTTGTCTTCTGCTTGAGATGCCCATGGCAACTGGTGGGCCACTGTGTGAAATGGGATGCGGGACTAGATGGTCTCTGGCCTGATCCACCAGGGCTTCTTTTAGGTTCTTATGCTCAAATGGATATTGTGGTAGCTGCATCAGATTTGGAACAAGTGTGGAGTACAAGGCAGTGGTGCCCAGAAGTTCAGCTTTGCTGCTCCGGCGTCCTTCCACCTTCTGCCACTCTTGCTAGGTTTCCTGCATACCCCACTTAATCTGTGCCATCAGTACCCTGTGGTGCAAGGTGCCTTCCAGGTGGCCAGTGCCTTGGCACCCTGGCCTCATCCTGTCCCCACCAAGGCCACCCTTGCCAATTCAGTCTGGAATAGATTTCTAGAGAATTCAAGAAACTGGGTTTGCTAACAAAAGGGCAAAATCTGCAAAGGAGATGAATGACGGCACTCCAGCGCCAGTCCGGCTCATTCACTGAGTTCTTTGCACGAGTTGGTTCTCCAGGGAGTCAGGCTGGAGATCAAAAACACAGCAGCTGAGGTCACGCAGAATGGAGGTTGTCCGGAGCACCTTCTGGTGCAGGGAAGTGCAAAGCCCTAACCTTTGAAATTTAGCAGAGGAAGACGTTTCTCCCATATTGTAGGTAAACCTCTTTTTGGATGAAACGCACTGTATACAGAAGAGTGCTACAAAAAGAGGAGATCAGGGTCAGCCAGAAAGAGTTAGAAGCTACACAGAGACGCTTTCAGAGAAAGTGCCCAAAGGCCGTTCTTGCCACAAGCACTGAATATGTATTTTTCCGCTTTATTGTTCCTTCTCTTTGGAATTCCTCTCACCCTCATCCTTCTGGTTCACGCAAAATCCATTGAACATAATGGCTAAGCGAAGAGAAACAAATGCAGCAAGGAAAAAGAAAACTCCAGCGCAAACCATGCCCCAGAGGGGAAGGAGGCCCATGCGTTGCACTGCTGGCGTCATGCACGGGAGACCCAATCCTCATCTTCCTGCTTTCCAGTTTTGCTTCTGCCGTGCTCCTGCCAAGCTGCAGGAGGGCCTTGGTGCACTCAGGTGGCCATGCGCTAGCACGCTCTGCTCGCTCTGTTTGCATTTGTTAAAGGGGGGCAGTAAATGGATGGGTAGGATCTTTCTTCTTGTGCTCCACCTGGAAAACAGATGCCAAGGTGTGTGAAGAGAGGACATGGTCATGCCAAGCGATGTACTAGTGTGGCATATGCTGCCAGTTTCTATGAAACCTGGAGCCCCGGGCTGTTGGCATCCAGGCCTCAGAGCAGGTTTCATGTTGATGACTGGGCAAGTCAAGTCTCCCGCTCTGCAGTTCTTTCCTCTGAAAGAATCCTGACCGCCAGTGTGAACATTTACAGGCTGGGGTGCAGCCATTCAGTTTTGCCACACTCCTTGTTCACACATCAGTCCTGCACATTCAGATGCTGTAACTTCTACACACCTCTTGGCACTGGCTTTCCATAGGATTATGGCCTTCGTTCTTTTGTATTCCGCCATCAAGGAACGCTATCTAGACAGGACATATGCTTCACAGGGACTGCAGAGCTGTTTCCTAAGTGCCACACAGGTTTCAGAAAGCTCTGCAGTCCCTGATACTTGCAGCAAAAAATTCCCACTTACTTGGCATTGGATCTTCCCTTTCCTTGGGAGTTATGGCAAAATCTCACAAGAACATGCAAGTATTCACCCTCCCTCAAAAAACAGCTGGCCGCTGAGAGAGGGAGGGACTGACCAGGTTGTCAGAGAAGAACCCGGCCGGCTGCTTCGGAGCACTGGGTGGGAGACTGTGGGGACCCCTTTGATTCCCAGAAAAAATATGCTTCACATTCTTTATTTTGTCTAGAGGCACCCAGGGAGTATTTTGCTGTTTCCTTCCTGTACTTAGGAGCCGCTGTTTCACATGTGGGTTGAAAATTCTGTTGGTAAAGATAGATGCATTTCTATTTAAAGACGATGCATCACCGTTGCAATGAAGTTGCTCCCTGTGCTAATGTTCGTTTGGTAACACATCAAGTCACAGCCTGTGGTAAGGTGTGTTGATGTGCATTTATGCGTATATGCAGCATATAAAGCACGGAGTTGGGATGCTTGCTTTTTTGGTGCTCATTTATTTATAGAAAAAAAACTGAGTCCGCAGCATTGAGACAGAAACACTCCAGCGTGCTGGCACTGTGAGTCAGGATGGCATTTTGCGTATCACCAGCACTACCCACTTTAGACTGGGGTGGGCAGGTTTCAATTGTAACCTTAAGCACTGTGCGTGTGTGTGTGTGTGTGTGGGTCTGCTAGACGTGTGTCTCTGCAGCGTGCGTGCGGACGTCTGTTTTAATTGACTGCATCTTTTCCAAACAGACAACCTAAAACCGTTTGCTGAGATTTTCACTTACTGATCGCCCATGGATCTTTCCCACCAGGTTGCAAGATTCTGCACTGCAGCGATGAAGCTCCGAGCCTCTCACATTATCAATGGTTAGCAATAGTTACTCTCTGACTTACTTAGAGGGCGGCTGCCATAGTAATTTCGATTTATTGTTTGTTCACCAATTTGTTTGTTTGCAGTTGTGTTTGTTATGCATAGCTAACCAAAGAACACAAAGTGCCTCCCCATCACCTTGAAGGGTAGCCGTCCATTCCCCTTGGAGCGGACCTGTCGGCCTGCTCCCTCAGAGGGTTCAAGGGCTTTCCTCGACGCCATCTGATGGGCAGGGGGCACTCGACCCCCACCCCAACTGGATGAGGTTCGTTGGGCAGGCAGGGAGAAAGACTTCTCCCGACCAAAGCAGGGGGGCCTGGTGTGAAACGGAAGCGGGAGTGAAAGCAGAAGGCAGCATCAGCAAGTCAGGATGACTCGAAGGACGCGCCATCGACTTGCTGGTGCAGAATTCTGCAGGCCCAGGTGAGCCCCACCACGGTCTGCAGCAGCAGATGGGTGGCAGGTCTCTGTTCTGGGATATAATAATCCAGAATGAGGCCCAGTGCAGAAAGGGCCAAGGTTTCCCTCCACGCTTGAAATGAAGGCAGAGAAGCGTCTCCGAAGCAGTCGTGGTGGTGGCTGAACCCAAGAACCCGGGCAGAAGCCAGCCCTGACACCAGCCAGCCTCACTCACTGTTACTGCCAGCCCAGATAACGGGAAATGGGTTACCAATCCCAAGTGTAACATCTCGTATCCCATTCCCATCTGCCCGGCCACATGGTGATTCCAGCAAAAACTGTCAGTGCTGGGAAACTGGGTCACGATCTATACACAGCTCATCTCTGCCCTGTCCCTCAAAGACCTGGTTTCAGTTGGGCTGCAGGAATTTCAGGCTCCTTAAGAGCACGGCAGGGTCCTTCAGCACGCCCCAGTCTAACGAAAAGCTTGACCAAACCGTGTTTGACAGGAACTGGCTTCTACGGTCCTCCTCCTCTGTCCCATTCTTCGTTTGTCTCTGACATGCAGCAGTCCGCCTGAACCGAAGCAGGGCCGCCCGCGAGTCTGCCCATTTCCCAGAAGCGAGCAGCAGCACTAGCATGCCCGATTCCTCCGTTCTGGTGGCTGGCGTGGTGATCGGGGTGGTTCTCTTTCTCTCCTGCATGGCTATCATCATCAGCAGCCTGCAAAAGAAAGGCTGCTTCCCACAGCTCCAGCTGAACATGGATTCCACTTACAGTAAGGCACTTGTCCACATCTCTATGACATTGGCAAAAGCATTACAAATGCAAAGACTTCTGGGCCTTTTTGCACTTTGCTCCAAGATGGAGAACTCGCACCACCGGGAGACGCTTCCGTCGCAGGGGAGTGTCTCTGTGAGTGCCGGAGTGTCCTTCGCCCAGGGTAACAATGGAGCATGAAAAGGTGCCCCATAGTTCTACCAGCAGGCAGGCAGGCACCATTCACACCTCTTGTGGGCAAACGGGGCCTGTGGTGTGGTGGCACAGGTATGGTGGTGTGCCACACTGCCTGATCGCTGTGGCAATGCCTAGTTGCATCTGAGATTTGGCATGTTCCCTACACCCATTCTCTAGCCTCAGGTGCTTTTCTCTTGGCTGTCGGTGAAATCAGAAAAGCAGAATCACCTCTGGCCTTATGGGGTCAAATGAAACTTGCCGCCCTTTCACACTTCTGATGGTGGGGAAGGTGGAAGACTCCCGCACACGCATCCACACATCATGGAGCTGCTGCTTTACTGGAAATGGCTCCATGCCTGCCAGTTCCCCCTGTGCATGTAGGTGTGGAGCAGTTAAAACGACTGCTATGCTAGTGGCAGGCCTGGGATAGCCCTGTGTGCTACATTGGCACATCTTCCGGGTTCGGGGGGAGCACACGACTAGTGGCACAGGCATAATTGCACCTGGTCTCTCCAGCAATGGCACCACGCATGCACAATGGCGCCGGAGAAGACCCATTTGCACTTAGCCAGCACCTAGTAAAGCCCCCCTGGGATGAGGCAAAGACCCAAGGGGAGCACACATCACCGTTCCAACTGGGATTCTATGGCATGGCTGCTGAAGGTTCAAGGGCAGCTGGGAAAATAAATATCCTTGAAAAGAACAGGTCGTTCCTAAGGCATCTTGCCTATTTCCACTTCTACTTTGCTACTTCAACGTTATTCGTGATGCTGCTGCTACTGCATCCTAGGCAGCCTCCTTCGTCAGCACCCATTCATTCTTCTCTTCTCGAGGGAAAACAAAAGTTAGGCGTTCTGGCTTTATACTGAACCTACTTTTACCGCAGTGTTGCTGGTCTTAACTGTATTCAGCTCCCTGTATCTCGTGTGAGACACTTTGGGGGCCGTTCTCAAGCATGAAAGTCAGCAAGCAAATTTGTTCCTAAATATACTTTTTTTAAATGACAAGCAGCATGTCCACAGATGACCATCTGATGCTTTCTTCTAGCTCCAGACTGCTTCTACAGTGGCTCCACCAGAGAACGGAGACCTGTTTGTACTGAGGAACTGCCATTGGGTTTCTACTTCAACTCCTGTGTGGACACACGGGTCAGTGTCACACATCAAGACTCACCTCCACGGTAAACATCTTTTGCGCATGCTGTTCCTATGAAGAAGCGGAATGCACGACTGGAGACAGCTCCGGTTCCTGCAGGAGCACGCTGTGGGTCATGACTGCAGGATGCATGAAAACTGCACTTTTAGCACACCTGCCTCCTGGGGAACAGGCAGGTACAGGTAAGTGATGCTGTGCACGGGAAGGTGGGAATGAGGCGAGGCAAGCCCATGTGCTGCACGGAGCAGCAGGTGATCCAGTTCCCGCTTTCTCTCTCCTCCCACCTCCCCATCCAAGCTGTCACTCACCTGGTCCTTCCTGCTGTCAAGGAGACAGGTAAGTTAAAGATACAGCCATGTAGGTGGCTGAGGCTGAACTGTGAGAGACTCTGCCAAAGGAATGGCAGCTTTGCACTGGCTGCTGCTCCAGACCGGCAAGCCTGCAAGGAGCCTCCATTCCAGATGCTGGTATCGTCTAAGGGAGGATCTTCTCCTTAGACCCCACTCCCTTCAGCTCCCCCCCTCCGGGGACAGGGCTTCCCTTGGACCAGAACAGCACAGGAGGGAGCCCCCTAGCCCAACCCTATTCTGGGATATAATCTGGAATAGAAGACTTTCTCCTGTCTCTCCCTTTGCATTCCCGGACTCCTGCCTGGTTTGTGTAGCTGTCGTCCCTCCTTCCACTTGCCTTCCAAGGGCTGGAGGAACAAGGGCCTCCTCCTCTGTCCCTTGGTCGTTCCTGCCCTCCCCATCTATCTGTCAAAAGGGAAAGATTAAAAACCACAGAAGGTCCCTGTTCCAGGATTTAATCCAGGATAAGGCTCAGCGCAAAAGGGGTCCCAGATCCACTCTTTGGCACTCTTTCTTTTCCACACAACACTAAAACCAGGGGGCATCTACTGTATGAAGCTGGTGGGCAGGAGAGTCTGACCTCCTGACAAGTGAAGGATTTCTTCACCCAGAGGGTCATCAGTCTACGGAATTTGATGGCAGAAGAGGAGAGAACAGCAACCAGCCTAGATGGCTTTAAGAGCAGGTTAGAGAAATGTATGGATGACAGATGTATCAGTGGCTCCTAGAATGGATGCCTACATACATCTTTTAGGCTAGGGGGACAAGCAGGATGCCTCTAAGGCCATTTGCTGGGATTCAACAGCCGGAGGTTTGTCCTTGTCTCTGAGATGCCCATGGGCAATTGGGGGGCCACTGTGTGAGACAGGAGGCTGGACTAGAGGGGCTGTGGCCTGATCCACCTGGGCTCCTCTTATGTTCTCTTAAGACTGGGGTGTATTCCTGAACTGTGTCCAAGTGCGCATATGCACATATGTGCATGCGCGCATGCACAATCTAATTGGGAAATTAATCTATGAAAGATGCCTTGCGGGTGCTTAATAATTTAATTGCAAAAACCTCATTTAGACTATCTAGATTATCTCTCAAATGCATTTCCAATCGGTTATCACACCAGATTTAGGAAAATTGCTACAGCGCGCGTTTGGCTCTTCTGTTTCGCACTCTCCCTCCCTCCCTCCCTCTCTCAGGTTTCTTTTTGAAAATCAGGATTCTGCCATGCTCCCCAGCAATCAAATGGAAGGCATGCAGTCAATCTGTCTTGACAGCCTTAACTGGATGATGAGGTTAATATTTATAAATGTCACCTTAGGAGAATTAGCAGCCTTCTCACGGACGCAGGATCTCTGTGAGCGTGAGAAATGGGTTTGACGTGAGAGCCAGTTCAAAATGGCGCATACTGGAAACAAGGCAAAAACCCTCCAAACGATAGGTGCCTTTCGCATCTCTGTTTGGCCATGCTGGCTGCAGCAGAGGAATGCTGCAGGTCCCATACAGCGCTATCTCCAGCATAAAAGCTCTCAAGTAAACTATTTGCACAAAGTCTCTCCAGGTTCCCAGGTCTGTTGACATCATTGCAGGAAAGATAACTAGGATTTTGTGGGTTTTCTGTGTCCCCAGCTACGATGAGTGTGTGGGACCTGGAGCAACCCAGGACGCTGCAGCCACCGATGACCCACCGCCCCCTTACTCCCTAATAGACCCCCGTCGATGGGACGTCGTGGCCTTGAACTGTTCTGGGGACGCAGACGAGTCTCCCAGGACAACAACAGGAGGAGGCGTGGCAGAGAACTTAGTTGGACTGCAAGACGCCATGCAGCCCATTCCATCCATTTCCTTGCTGATGTCCTTCCCAACAGAGGAAGCCCCTCCCTATGAAAGTGTCGTGAATGAGCAGGTCTCTCCCCTGCCTTTGGTGCCCCTGGACACACGGAAAGAGTCCATCGGAAAGTGGTCCACAGCAGGGGTCTGAAAGGATCCCAGAAGACGCAACAGGAGGAACCATCTATAACACCTCATTCACGACGTCTTTAACTAGACTTTTATCTTTTTTCTACTCTGAACAGGGTTGAAATGGGCCAGTTTGGAAGTAGGGGCGGGGCGGTGTTCGGGGTTAGGGTTTTTGCTAAACAAACTGGACAGCTTTGCCTGCACACACTTTGCGTTGGGATGATTCCACACATGCACACACAACCCCAATTACAAAATAAAGCAAACAATTGGGGCTTCTCAGTCTGTCGCATGTCGAAAGCACATCCGGCTAAGCCTCTTCTACTAACACAGGTGTATATAATAATAGTGCCAGCCCTGGGGATCAGGTTTCACAGGGTGTTTGCAAGTCTTAGAGCAGGCAGAGCAACGTCGACGTGCCGCCAATGTCTTCTTAATCCATGTTGTAGATGGGGCCTGGTAACATAGTAATACGAGAGAAATCAACTGTTTACAGTTTTTGGGAAATGTGTTTAGATTTAAAACAACACAAGAGATGTTTGAAGATCTCCTTAGCTTGCTTCCCACAGTTACTTTCTTTTAAAACTGAGAAACAGAATGGGTGCGAAACCAGAAGAAATCTCCTCAGCTTACTAATTAACCGTCTGCTGGAGCTTGGATTCGAACTCAAGGGACAGGCTGTTGCTGTCTGCACGTTCCCTGCAGGGACATCGGGAATTGCGGGTCTGGGTTCTTATTACAATTTAATAATGATTAACCCCTTATGCGTGTGGCTTTCTGTCAGTTCACCGCGTGATGTGGCAGAATAACCATCTAGCCGTTAGGAGGCGAAATCGCTCTCTGCCTACCAGCTGCGTTTGTTCACAGCATGGAGACTGTTGTGACGGAGGCCAGGTCGGGCTTCACTCACACATGCAGGTTCCTCTCTTCTTCGCCGCCGTCCTTGCTTCCTTGCACTCTTTGCCCTTAGATCTGATCCACCACCAGCTGTCCAGAAGGTGACAAGGAAAGTGGGAACTCTCTGCTCCATCTCGGGGACCTCATCGCTGCTGCATATTCCAGAGGGCTGGTTGAACAGGAAGCCAAAGGACAGATCAGGAACTGGTTGGTTGTTCTTTCCCGTCACTCAATCACTCTCCCATCAGGCTGACTTCCAGTGATGCACAGGGCGGTTTTCCTGGCAATGATGGAGAAACGGTCTTGGGAAATCCCTGTGACTGGATTCCTTTGGCATGCAAAGTGGATCCTTTGCTGCTGAGATGCAACTCATCCCTAGAACCCTGAGAAACCACACGCAATCCCCAGCAGCTGCAGCAACCGAGCCAAGTGGCAGGCCTGCACGGAAGCGCCTTCGTCGCCACGAGCATCGGTGGGCCACCGTGTGCGACGGAACGCTGGACCGGATGGGCTGTGGCCTGAGCCAGCAGGGCTTCTCTTACGTTCTTATGGAAGAACAGTGGCAGAAAAGCGACAAAGTGAATGGGAACGTAGGAAAATCCAGGCGCCGTCACTGGAGATCTCGGGATGTGCAGCTTGACTCACATTTCCAAATTCGATCAAATATTTGTATTTGCAGATACTGAGATGAAAGCCCAGTTTTTCAAGATCAAAACGAGCCAGTCTCGTGGTTGCAAAAACAAACTGCGTGGTTGAAAATACACGTTTCCCTGTGCTCGGGGGCATGAAAAGAACCTTTTCTTTGGGGAAACATTAAAAAATGAAGGCAAAAATCCAGTTTTTGGATTAAACAATGGGAGAATGAAATGAATAATCAGATTTTGCTTTGACGGCAAAACGAAAATGCGGCTTTTTGTGCGCTCATCCCCGTTCTCGCCAAGCCCCTCGCACTCAGTTCCTTCCGACCTGCTCCCTTTATCCTTATTTCCTTTTCTTTCCATTTGCCAACTCCAGTGGGACGGTATAACCCCCCCCCAAAAAAAATCACTTCCGCAGCACCATTCGGTGGGTGAGGAGAAAAGGAGCTTCTAGCGGGAGCGGCAGATATTCCTCCAGCGTAAAGCTGCACAGGCTGGAATCCGCTTCCTCCGATGTCCCTTATTCCTGCACGGCTGCAAATACGGATGCAAAGTGAGGGAATGAAAAGGGCTCCACAGCAAAGACCTGCCGTGATCTTCACCACCCGGGACAATCCCTGGATGGACATAAGTAAACTGGTCGCGTTTATCAGATCCCCGTGGAGGCCAGTGGCCTGCAATATATCCCCCCCCCCGAAAAAACCGTTATTTAAGAAATCAAGCATCCGTGTAGCAACCTCACACCATTACAACAACTACCTGCAAGCGCAGCCCTAACCTATACCGCCGCGCGCAAACACTGGGCAACCTGCAGGCGACACGCGTGTTCCGGACGCGCCTGGGGACGGCTCTGCGGCGCCCGTGCCAAGGCGACCCGGGCGGCAGGACTCGCGCAGCTGCGGGCAGGAGGAGCCCGTCCCGGGGCACGTGCAGAACGGGGCCAAGGGCGCACGGGCCTCGTCGCAAGCAACTGGCCGATCCCCGCCGTTCCCAAAACCATCTCGCAAGCCCAGTCCGACGGGCGGCGGCGGCGGGAATCCGAGACGGGGGAAGGGGCTTTCCCCACGGGCGGCGGGCAGAACGGAGAGAGGCGGGTCGGCGGGCGCAGGAGCGGAGGACGAGGAGCGCTGCCGGGCCGCCCCGTCCGGTCTTGCGCTGCCGCTGGGCCTCTGCCGCCGCCTCGCCGGGGCTTCCGGGCGCCGCTGCCCGAGAGCCCCGCAGCCGGCGGCCGACGGGCGAGAGGGGCGGGGCGGGGGCGGCCCGGCCCTCCCTCCCTCCCTCCCTCCCGGCTCGCTCGTGGGACGGGCTCAGGCACTTCGCTCGCTCGGGCTCGGCGGCGGCGGCGGTCGGGGGCGGCGATGCGCGAGGCCCGGCAGGCGTTCCTGTCCTTCTACGGCGCCCGGTGGGCGGAGGGGAAACTCGAGGTGTGCGACGAGCCCGAGGTGAAGCGCCGAGCCAGGCGCCTCCTGCCGCCCCCGCTGCCCGCCGAGCCGGGCGCCGCCGAGGGGACGACGGCGACGCGCCCGGGGGCCCCGCTGGACGTGCACGCGCTGGCCGGCGGCTGCCTCCGAGCGACGGAGCGGCCGCCGGGAGCCGCGCTGGGCAGGCTGAGCAGAGCCCTCGGCTTCCTGGAGCTGCTCTGCGCCCACCTCTTCCTCTGCCCGTGGAGGAAGGAGATCCGGACGCTCAAGGTGAGCCGGACCGGGGGGGGGGCAGGGAAGCCCGCCGTGCCGCCTCGTCCTTCGGTCGCCACTTCGGTTCCGGCCGAAGAACACCCGGCGGCCTGGGCGCTTCGTCCGGCCCGGCGGCCAGGAACTTGGGGGGGGGGGGAGGCTCAAACTTGCAAGGGCTGAGCTGCGTTGGCTCCTCGGAACCGGACAGCTTCCAGATGCCTCCCTATGACATCGAAGGGGCGGGCGACCAGAAGTCGCTAACTTTGCCGTGTTGCGGGGCGGCCTCGGGCTGCTGGAAGGAAGTCGGTGGAGCGAAATGTAGCCGCGAGAGAAACGAATTTCCCCGCGAACGGAGCGCGGCCGGCGAGCAGCCCAGGGGCGCCGTGGGGCTTTGCACACATTTGTGGCGGGATTGTCCCTTTGTCCACAGATTCTGGCCATCAGTTGAAAGAAAATCCCACAAGCTCCTCCGGCCTCTCTGGTCCTTTTCTCGGAACTAGAAATTCCAAGGTCGGACGTCAGTTTTCTGCTTGCAAAATAGGCTGAGAAGATCTCAGGTGGGTTTTCCCCGCCAGCCTTGACCTCATCTTCTCTTCTCTTTCCTCCCACCGCAGACCTTCACAGGGAACTTTGTCTATTACGTCCAGCCTGCTCTTCCGGAAGGTATGGTGGACCAACTGCTGGAAGAAATTGGCTACGTTGCAACTTCCGCCACGGAGTTTTCGCTGGTCAGGAAGCTGAGCAAAGAGGAAGCCGAGCAGGCAGCGTTTGAGTTATTTCTGGCTAGGATGGAATGTGAAAACCTCCTTGAAATGGCTGGAAGCGTAAGGGAGAGCGACTGGATGGACGTCCTGCAGAAGAGAGCCCAAGTTTACCGGCGCCCTGAAGGCCATCTGCTCAGAAGGCCTTGGCCGCCCCAGGGGCGGCAGGAAGACGTGGCTACGGGAGGAACGAGGCGGGCCCAGAGACATCTCGGGCCTTGCAGCCAGGTGGCCTTCAAGGAGGTTCAAAACGCTGAGCTCAGAGATAAACGTCTTCTCACTCTGACTTCTGAAGGACCTCAGCCTGCTGCTTCTGAGTGCGCAAGCCAGAGTCAGGCCTCAGTGAACCGCCGTGTCAGAGCCTCTGATAGTGGGGATTTTTTGACCAAATACAGTGACATTGTAATTGGGCAGAAGCGTGTCCGCTTCCCAGAGCTAGACCCCAGTGCCCCTGAGGGTGGCGTTCAAAGCAGGGGGCTTGCTGGATCCACGTGGGCCCCACCAGCAAATGACCCACAACCCCCAGCTCTTTTTTCTCCTGACACCAGTGGCCCACAGGCCTTAGCCATACTGAATAACGTCCCCACGGGAAACAGAATCCAGTGTGGCTACCGAAGTCCCGGATCCTCTAGAAAAACTGTTGAATCTAAGATCTGCAACGCTATGAAATGTCTGAACGTTCATGGTTCTGAAACTGCAGATGAGCCCAGAGAGCTGAAGTGGAACACCGGCCAATGCAACAAATTTGGTGCACCATACAGTCCAGCTTGTGGCATCTCAGGAAAAGAGACCGTCAGAGATGCCTCCTCCCTGGCGGCTTTTAAGGAAATCAGGAGCATGGAGGATGGTGTAGCGAAGCTCATGCACCCAGTTGAGGAAATAGGGCAACTTGAGTCAATGACAAGCAAGAGAGGCCTTCAAGACTTTGGCTGCTCTAGGATGAACCTTATCAATCAGCCTGGCATGAATAGAAATGGCTTCAGCGTTGACCTCTATTTGTCAGAGCTGTTCTGCAATATTAACAGGCGTGACCACCCAGCTATGCATACAAGTTATGATAGACTTCCAGGAGACACGTGGACCCACCACGATGCGGGAGAGTATTTTAGAAACCCTGATCAGAGGCCCATTCCAATCTCTCTGGAGACTCAATATTATGATAGTACTCAAACAAACATTTAGTGTCAAGGTCGGCTCTTCTGCTCTTCCTTTTTAGACTTCAGCATTTCCACTGTATCCCAGAGGCCTCTGCTAGAGATTTTAAATCCTGAAATCTGCCTATTCTTAAGAGGCAGGTAAGCACAGATGTTGGAATTATCTAGTGACAAACATGTGTTATTCTGTGTTCACATATAATCATAAGCCATGGCTTGTTTCCTTATTTGTTTGTCTTCACCCAACTACGGTATTTAAAAAACAATACAAGCCCCATGGTTTAATTTTAAATGCACAGGCCTTTTGTCTTCCTTTGTTGTTTTCTATAAACTGATTATTTAAAACAACTTTATTTGTTTTGGTGATGAGTTGATGTTGGATTATTGCATTATTTACCACTGTTCATTTTAAACAACAAAGCAGGATTTCTGCGGTTTCGTTCAGGTGCATTAGGACATGGCTTAGCATTACTTGCCAACAGGCCTGTACCCTGCTGCCACAGTTTCCAGTCCTAATCCCAAAAGAAAAAGCTAATGTGAGAGGAAAAGGCTGTGTCTCTATTAAGCAGCAAAGGTGCCCTTTCTGGGCACCTGCCTGAGACTGACATCCAAAACTGTCCCAGAGATAGTCCCACAAGGTCCTCTGGCCCAGATCTTCTGCCCCATGCAGAAACGGCCGAAGATTTGGCAGATGTCGCTGGGGATAAACATCTGGGAGGGGGAAATCAGGGCTGAACTGCCAGTTTCGTTTTCCTGGTGTGTGTCACTGAGTGTTGCGAGTATTGGAATACTCTCCATGCTGAGAGCCAGGCCACGTAGCATGGAGACTTGAGGAGAAGCGCACCCAGGCTGGTCGTCACTGGTCTGTGCAATTTATAAATAGCCTGGAACAAAAAGAAGCAATACATTTTTATTTTTTTAAAAAAAAATAATGCATAAAAAACAAACTGACAGAGATCCACCCCCCACCCACCCCAATTACTGGCCTCTTAAACAAGGGATGGTCTCAGATGATAGAAAGAATCTACAGAACATCCAAACAAGATGAATAGCAGCAGTTCAGAAGTGCCACAGTGGGTGCATCTCCATGGAAAGAAAAATCTGGATTTAAGCTTCTTTTGCTTTGGAGTGTCTCCATGCAGAGCTTTACTCTGGGCTACCAGAGCCGCAAAGGAGGAAAATGCGCAGCAGAACCCCCACCCCCCTTCAACAGTTCTACATCTGAAGTTGTGGGAAGCCGCGGATTTTTCTGGGAGCATGGAGACGCTGAGAAGCAAAAAGCAGCTCAGACCAGCAATCTCTCCGACCCGATCCTGCCCAGCGCCGGTGTCGGGTGGCTCTGAGCTCGAATGGGACCTCCGTCTTCCCGCCCCCTCTGCCTCTGTATCCCCAGCAGCCAAGGGGAGAACAGCCTCGGAGGCAAAGGCCGGTCGGGCTGCTCCTGCTGCGTGTGGGATCCGGTGGCAAGGAGGAAGCAGCGTGTGACGCTTACAGGGGGCGTAGAAACAGAAGGGAAAACCCACGGAGGAAATCAAGAGAACAAGGGGAAGGCGGGGAAAGAAGCAGACACACACGCACCGTGAAAGAAAGAGGAGGTGGCTGGTTAGCTTTTGCGTTAAAGCAGCTGCCGTTCTTTACAGGGATGCCGGCAGCTGAATTTGACAGCTGAACAGAGCCTCTCATCGCTCCAATGGGGGGGGGGGGGGGAGAGAAAAAATGCGGGCTTACAAAAAGCAGGTTTCATGGGGACAGGAAAGGGCCATTTTTAATCCGCGTTTATTGTGAGTTCCAACCTGGATTTTTTAAAATCGCATCAACAGCGAAGCAATTAGCTCCCATGGAGACACACCCAGTGTATAACTTGAGATGAGTGTGCAGGTTTTAATCTAACATACAAGGTATATTACAAATAGAAAATATCTTCCATATTACAACTTATACAAAACCAAAGTAGAGGGATATTTATTATCAATAAAAACTGTCAGAGCTCAGCTGTGGGCACGGAAAGAGCCCTGCAAGCCTTTCATCGGTAATCAGGCAGAACGACAGCAGATCCGTTTCTGCAAACGAAGGCGCCTATTTGCACAGGTGAAATATCCGCTCCTGGTTTTCTTCGTATTTTTCCATCATGTCCTGTAGTTCATGGTCAGCCTGAAGCACCTTCGGAAATGAAAAAAGATGGAAGAAAAAAAAACATTAATCACAGACCACTCAAAAGGTGTGTCATCCCACAAAGTGTGCCATTTTATTGATGCTGTTTAGGATTTTTAAAATCTGAGTGTAAAGGGTGCTCTTATGTTAACAGAAGTCCCATGTGTAACAGTCAGCCGGGCCCCATTAACTGGCACAGCTCGCAACTGATGGGGAGATGCCGCCCACCACAGAGGCAGAAGGAATGGCAGTCCACACCCGTAAAGAGCAAGCAAGCTCCCTTGCGCTTTTCACGGTGCTCACCTCTTCCTTACTAAGCCGTTTGTGCTGAGGAAGTATTTGTCCATCTCCTTTTGTGATTGCTTCTCAAGCAAGTACCCAGATTCACAGGAAACCTGCCATCATGTCGGACTTCCCAAAATAGTGCAGCCTCGTCTGAAGATGCCCTGACACTCCAAGCACTATCACACACTGGCATCTATGGTGTGGCGGCTTCCAACTACTTTCGAATGACCTAGACAGTGCAATGTTCCGTTCTCATGGAGAGGACAGGATCCGGTTACTTCAACCCAAACTGCTCTGTGCTAGAACCTTACTGATACTTTGTTTCCTAAGATCACCTAGAGCAGCGGTTCTCAACCTTCCTAATGCCACAACCCCTTAATGGAGTTCCTCATGTTGTGGAGACCCCCAACCACAGGGGCAGAGCAGCTGGGAAGTGGGAGGGAAGGGCAGCGGGAGACTCGTCGCGACCCCTCTGAAAGGGTAGTTCGACCCCCAGGTTGAGAACCACTGACCTAGAGCCACCTGTGGAGGGAGATTCGTCCACTAGAATAAAGTCAAAACCTGTAACAAATGACACTTCCCAAAACACCAAGAAAAAGGCTCTGGCTGTGTCACAGACATATACTTACAAGCACTGGAGAAGGAACTTTAAACAGTGTTTTTTTAATCAGCCACTCTTCATAGAGCTGATGGATTGCTGCTAGATATTCCTATCCCAAAAAGAAAAAAATAGTTTGCTCACGTTTAGTCAACATGGCTGTTAGGTTTGGAAGAAACACTCAAGCGGTGGTGCCCCCTCCATCCCCCTCCCAGTCAAAAGATGTTCTAAGCCCTTAGACCTCCCAAGGGACACCAGGACCCTTCTAGAAGGCCATAAATATTCCACCCACCATGGAAATGACCTTTTCCTCTTCTCTGCATCTCCTCCTCAGTCTCCCATAACATGTTTCCGGAGATGTCTGTAGATAAACTGTTACAAAAGGAAGCATGGTGAACACGGTTTGCAACCTGTTCTGTTTTCAAAGGTGGATTTTCCAAGCTAGGTAATGCTGACTGTAACCAGCTTCTTCTCTGAAGGTGGGCTGAAGCTGGATTAAAACTTAGATATGAATGCAGACCTTCTGTATTCGTTCATTCACCCATCCGTTCATTTAAAGTCTTTATATACTGTGGAAAACGCCACACAAAGAGAGGTTCAGTGCAAATGACACGATTACAGAGGGGATCCTCTCTTCTGGGGACAGACTCTGCCTCTCTGAACCCGCAAGAGGAAAAGGGTTAATGCGAAGAAGTTGCGAGGGAAGGGGGGAAGGGGGGACTCTAGCCCAGGTGCTTTCAAAGAGGGCAGCAAAAGGGAAAGGGGAATAAAGACAGCAGGTCCCTTACAAACAGCAGGATCTTGCCTGGATCCCACGGTCCCCTGCCACACAGGAGGAGGCAAAAGTGGGACGACCCTGGCCAATGACCTCGTCTGCCAGGGGTCACCGCTCTTGCCAAGTACCCAGATGCAAGCCAGTATCTGCCCATTTCCTCCCCACCCCCAGGACTGCTAGCATCCGGAGACCAGCAAGAGCCACCATTCCATGAACAGGTGAGAGAGAAGTGGCCACGTTGCGTTCATATTATGAAAAATCCAGCATTGTGTGGCAGTCCCAGGATGGTCACAGGGTTTCACCTGTGTCTGGAAGCACCAGAGTTAGTTAACAGAAAAATTAGTTTTGGAGGAACGATATTTATTTTTAAAAACAATACTGCTTGCAAGATAAAGGAAAAAAGCTGTCAACCCTAAAAAGGTAACAATGAAAAAGCACATGCATTCATTGTTTCTTTCTACATTTTCCTTGCTATTTGAGTAAAGGGGGAGTATTCTCAGTCTTAAGAAGAGCTGGCTTTTCTATCCCACGTTTCCCACCCATTTAAGGGGACTCAAAGTGGCTGACAAACCTTCTGTTCTTCTCCCCACAACAGACACCTGTAAAGCAGGTGGGGCTATGAGACCTCAGAAGAGAGCTGTGACTGGCCAAGGTCACCCAGCTGGCTTCATGGAGGAGTGTGGAATCAAACCCGGTATTCCAGATAAACCAAACTGCTAAGAGGAAACCATACTACAGCTCAGTTCTGCAAGGCAATTCACACATCTGCTCAGCAATAATAAGCAGGGAGGAATTTTATCACTGACTTTTTTAGCAGTAATGGCAGCAATAAAGTTACACCAAATGGCTCCAAAGTCAACTGCAGGGCCTGTGTGCCAAGGAGGAGGACAACAGGTCAGCACCCACTTGTGATGCATTTACACATAGAGCCCATTTTGCTCTGATTTTCCCTGCCATCAAAAGCTACCACTGAATTGCCGGTTCCCCCCTATGGCCGTCACTAGGAGGTTCCGCTGTTCCTTTCAGCCAGTAGATCCATCAACACTATTAGCCATAACCTTTTAGGTCAAAAATTGCAAGACTGTGATTCTGTTGATTTAAATGCCGGAGTCAGAGGTCACCTGGTTGCCCCGACATGAATATTAACCACCTTTCCCTTAATCTTCAAGCTCAGCCAAGAGAAAGCTGTCAAGGGGAAGACAGACACACAAAATGCCTTACCAATTAGATCAACGGAAACATCGGCATTCCTTATGATCCACTCAAACCATTCAGTCAGGACTGCATAATCCACTTCTGGCATCCTCCCACTGCCACAAAAAAGGAACAAAGAGGTGCACAGTAATCCCTCATTATCTTAATTAATTCCACCCGAAATGTCATTTAGCCAAAAGGATGATAGCAAATCAGAGGTGATGTGCCAAGCTGACCTAGACCATCTTGACCCCCAACCAAGCCCGGATTTGAATCTGTGGCTTGCTTTGAAGGCGAGTGGAATCTGCCCCCCTTTGCAAAAGCCAGAGAAGCCGTTACAACCACTTTGCAACACACGGATGGCTGCAGTCACACTCTGGGGACCATCAAAGGCGCCCTGTACCACCACCACCACCCCGCCAGGCACTCAAGCGGCTCAGTGATGCTGCTGGTGGGCCCAGTGTGACCGAACCCAGAGATTGAACTCTTGCACATCTTGACTAAATCAACAATGTGCATTTATAACGCCTTGTCCACAAAGGGCAGAACAACAAACATATTCAATCACCAAACAAACAACCCAAACAAAGCACTTCCCATCACCTCCAACATTAAATTCCAACCCTGAAGAACATGCCCTTTCGCTCACGTCCTCAAAAGAAATCAAAGGCCTTTCCTGCATCTCTCTGTCTGTGCTCAGAATCAGTGGGTCTGAAACATCCCAGATCAGTACACCTGTCCTCCATGGTTTTATCTAATCCTTTCTCAGAGCTAATTCAGGCTGGTTGCTGTCACAAGAGTCACCAATGGAAGCTCTTGTACGGGGATATAAATACATCTTGTGTTTTTACATTTGTATAGTTGTGCAACATCAAGAGAAGTATTAGAAGCTGCATGCGTACACACTTCTCTGTCTCCCTAGAAATCACTGCCTCCTCCCGCTCCTGAGCACAGGCTGTGACAGTTCTACTCTACACACAGTGAAGCCAGGATGACGCCAGATGAGCCTACCGCCTGCACTGAAGAAGCCTCTAAAGGCAGGACCATCTTCCGCCGCAATTTCAGAAAAAAGGGGGAACCCTCCACAGCACACCCCAAAATAATTCAGCTCTTTTAGTATAATAAAATTTACTCTGACTAGCTGTATTAAAACCACTATCCCTTTCAATTTATTGGTTGAAATACTGTACAGGCAAACATAATATTTTCTTTACTGCTATACTGCCATCTGCTGCATCTATGGAATTCAACAAGTCCAATATATACGTTACTGCCGACAAAAACAAAGAAGCATTCCTAGTAATATTAACACTGATAATGTGCAGCCTTCGATGCTACAAAATCCAGAAGAAAAGGGGGGGGGAATTAATAGCTTAAATTCAAGAAAAAAAGCAATAGCATCTTTTCCCCCATACTGACTTGAGACGTTTATTATTTGTATTTTTATCCCGCCCTAGGCCCAAAAGTCTCAGAGCAGGTAACAACATTTAAAATCAAACATATAATAAAGCAACAACAGTATATAAATCATAACATAAACAGTATATAACATAACATACAATAAAACAACAATAGTATAGTATCATTTATTTGTACGGTCACAAACCAGAAACAGCAAATGTTAAAAGGTACAAAAATTTACAAACAATAGTATATATTAAAACAGTAACAGTGTCTGTAAAGTGGAAGAGACAGTATATTCCCATTTAAACAAAAGCCAGGGCAAAGAGGTGCGTCTTCACTGCCTTCCTAAACATGTACAGTGAAGAAGCCTGATGCACATCAAGGGGGAAACTATTCCATAGCCTGGGGGCCATCACTGAGAAGGCCCTCTCCTGGGTGCCCATCCCTTTTACTACTGAGGGTGGTGGGACAACCAGGAGGGCCTCCCCTCCAGATAGACTGGAGGGGGGGGGAGGAACTGGGGCGCTTCAAAGGCCATCTGCTGGGACTCGAGAGCAGGAGAAGGTTTGTCCTTGTCTCTGCTTGAGATGCCCATGAGCATTTGGTGGGCCACTGTGTGCGACAGGATGCTGGACTAGATGGGCTGTGGCCTGATCCAGCAAGGCTTCTCTTATGTTCTTATGTTCTTATGTAAGGCACAGGCCAAGTCAATATGAAAGAAGGCGTTCCTTTAGATGTGTGGGCCCAAGTCAATAAGGGCCTCATAAGTCAGAGTTAACACCTTGAATTGGGCTCTGTAGCAATTCGGCAGCTAATGCAACTCTTTTAAGACCGTTGGTTTTGTTCAGGCCTAAATGAAATCTGCATCCCATTCTGGGGAATTTGGCTGCAAACAGCCCTCTTGTGAATTAATAGGCAGCTGCTTTCCTCCCTTCTAGGGGTTTGTGAGCAGCAAAATCAAAACTACAGCATTGACAGCTATAATGGATACCAACTGCAAGGCCGACAACAGCAGGTCACTTCCTGCCATTACATGACTCCAGCAAACCTCACTGGGCGTACGGGTCTTTTTTCAGAAAATACAGTGGCCTGCAATGAATTGGCGCGCTGTGATGTGGTTCCATCTCCCAGCCAACAGGACCCCCCCCCCCCCCGAGGTGGTGCACCATTCTTTCCCTTGCTCAGCCAGGATTTAGCATTCCATGCCCACGAAGAACACACTTAGCAATCTTTGCCCGTCCAAAGAACCTCTTCCTCCTAAACCTTCACTTACAGCAATACTTCTGCAAAGCCTGGAATTCCCTCAAGGCTGCTAATGCCCCCCTATGCGTACAGGACGCCCTGCTCTGTATTCTTCACTCCGCTCGTCTCAACTGGGTCCACACTTTATGGGTTTTAACACAACAGACTGGATTGTTTGCCAAAATACAGCACGATGTCTGAAGCCAACTGCACGTTGTTTTCAAACAAGCCCAAAGGATGAAGATGGTTTGGGGTACAGTACCTGCGGTATAAATTTTCCACAAAAATGTATTTTGCGCTGTGAATGGACCGTTCCATCATCCTTATGGGGGAAATCTGCAAAATAACATCCATGAGCAATTCAGGACTTGTCTCCTCTCACATTTCCTCTTCTGAACAAGCTATCACCCTCTACTCTTCTTACTCAAGGGCTCTATTTTCATGCAGCCCCATCTATTGCAGCCATTCCTACAAAGCCTCAGAGAAAGGGATGCCCAATCTACGCCCAGGCTTGGCTTGTCCCTCGAGGCTAGGAACCTTCACTCCTAGCCATGAATTGGGGGGGGGGGGTAGTACTTTTCAGCGATGCGCTGTACTGTGTTGCCAAACAGCAGTCCCTGGTAGTTCCGGATCATGGAAGCATGCCATCTGCATACCTCTGTGATCCATATTAAGGCCTAGTCGGGTGTAGACCCAAATTAAGGGTTTCTTAATCCAGATCTGGCTCCACTTTGTGCAGATGATGCTAACTAAGTGGGGGTGGGAGGGCCTTGATTCACATTAACATGCAGGATTAATGGTCCAGGATCCAGACCAGAAGCCCTTTGGTCCAGATCTACAGGTAACTGCAGAAAGGGCCTCTGTTTGATTCTGTACTAACACCCCAGACCAGAACAATCAGTTTTCTGAAGACTGAAAGGCGGGGGGAAACCATCGCTACCTCAAGCATCTGGTGTGGGTGTCACGCTGTGGTGAAGGTGTGCACCCAACACCTTAGTTTTACTGGGTCAGATCTTCCATCCATCTGACTCAGTGAGTACTGGTAGCAGGAGCTGAAGTCAGGCACAGCTCTTTCCAATCTTTATCTACAGGAGCTGATCTTCTGACGCATCTCAGAACCCAGACGAAAGCATCAGAGAGACTGTCTAGCTCCTCTGCACAGCACTCCCCCCCACCCCCGCCAAAGGCCCAGAAGGGCTGCAGGGAATCAGACGGCTTCCCTTGCCAAACCCACCCTTCAAGGTCGAAGGAACAGGGTGATTTCAGAAAAACATCTTTGGGAATGAGTGGGTGTTACAATGCAAAGAAATACAGGCGACATCTGGCACAGGCACCAGGCACAGACCTTCTAGCCCCCTTCGTTCCAAGGAGACACCCCAGAACTTGCACAGTTTGGACTATGCCTTACAGACAGAAATTGTACTTGGGATGCTCAAGTGCTGAGAAGATAAGGCAATCAAAGGAAGAGTAAGAGGAATTAACCTGGACAAATACAGTCTAGCGCATCTTGAGGCTTCCACTAAGTTGAAAATAGTAGTTCTGGATTTAAAGGAAATCATATCTACCATTGGTCTCGTATGATGGTCCAACATGGTCAGCTGCACATACGTTTGCAAGGTTATGCCCCACCGTATTGCATCTTGGTACATTAAGCCCTGCAGAAATAAGCAGCAGGGTCTCATTTTTCACCAAATGTTCACAACACGATGAGAGGAGAACATGCAAAAAAAAAAAAGTGCAGCAAAATTAAACAAATTCTAAGAAAGAAGAAAAGCATGTGATGTTTTGTTCCACTGAAAGTCAGTGTTTGGTACCGCATCTATTTGAGACGGATCTTGCTAGAGACACATTTCATAAAAAAAGATTTACTTAATCTGGTTTTCAGCGGGCCAGTGCAGAACGGGGCCTCAAACTCTAACCGCAAGACCAAACTGGCTGAAGTATCTGATAAGGACAAGACCTTCCTAGCTGGTATATAAATGTCTTATGCAGAACAAACAAGGAATGAGCCCGTATCCATCAGCCAGTCAGAAAATGCAATTCCATGGTCTTCCCTGCCATAACTCACCAGAGGGTTGTGACCGCGAACATTCCTCCATTTAGCCACTGGTTCAGGCAACACCTAAGTTTGAAGGGTTAAAGAAAAGACATTATTGTGTAATGTGGAGGTCTAATCCTGCATAAATGCTACCACAGTTTAAAAATGGTCTGTTCCAGCTCTTCTCTGGAGGGTACCGGTGGTACTGTATTTTCAGTTGTTTGTGTTGACTTTCTTTAAACACGAATTCTTCCTATTACATTTTTTATGGTTTTAAAACATATTATCTTAGGGTGCAATCAGAATACAATATTACATACCCCTAACATTGACCAATATGAGTCATGGAAAGAAATTTAGAGGACACAAAATGCTGTTAAAGTGCTTCCATTGATCATGTTCTTGAGCTTTCTGTCTAGTAAAATATCCTTTCGAAGATCAAAAGTGCCTAAAGATTTGACAGAAATCTTACCTCAATCCTGGTATTCTTGGCAAAATATTCCAGGCACGTTGTCTTTCCACTAGCAATATTCCCCTCAATACAAATCTATTGCAGAAACAAAAATACATACAGTCACTAAGAACCACAATTATAATGCTAAATGAAGCCCCAAGAAGTTGCCAACGGAGCTTTCAAACATCTTATGGGGATTCCAAAAACATTATTACAACAACTTACAATCAGGAAAGCAATGCCACAGTATTCTGTGTGAATGAATGAAAATTGTGTTTGATTCAAAATTGAACCAAACACCCATTTGTTCAGGTCAGTAGCAAACCATTTAATCTAACGAACGGTTGCTTTCATTCAATTTAGAGCTTGTTCAAACACAAAAAATAGCATTTTATCCAGTAAAAAAGCCCATCAAGTGCAAGAGCACAGCAAACATGAAACGTCTGATCAACTTGTTTATGTTCGCAAGTAGCAATTGGTTCAGTCTGATCCGATTTCCAGATATTCAGATAACTGGATGTTCGATTCGATGCAAACAGCTTCAAACACATTCAATTGATTTTTTAAAAATATGAACCAGCCTTTTCACAACCCTAACCCTTTTTCCCTATGCCTTCGGTCAGAGTAGGCCAGCTGGTATGGTTACTGGGTTCTGCTGAATTATCGACCTTCAATATTTCTTAACAAAGACAAGGATACCGCTCTCTAACATGGTACTTACAACGGTTTTCTTCTCTCTCCCATTTGCGGCGTGTTTATCTAAAGAGCGAAAGAGATGCCCAATCAGGAAGGTATTTAAGAATAAGCAGCACTGGCAGCAAGCTGAAACTTTAACAAAACTAGAAGAAACCGAAATTCATTTCTACACTCCTTGCTGAATCTCACAGGCGGCATCACCCTCTCTCTCAGGCTACTCCTACATGCTTCATGTAAAGACGAAAAGCATTTCAAGTTCCTCCTCCGTTCCATAAACAAATGTAAGACTGGAAGTTGCGCTCCAAAACAAGTCTGCTGGGCGCAGGAGGGGTCAGAATTCACGTCTTCAATGAGTCAGAGGCGGTGGCCACACTTAAAGGTTCAATCCAGCTTCAGTCCACTTTCAGAAAGAGAGAACACATCAGCAAAGGGACAAGTGGTTTTATTTCAGGGTATTAATTCAGAAAATTCATCTTTGGGATAGACAATGTGGGAAGGAAATTACCAAGTCACTTCACTGATGCATCTCTCGCTCTGAAGGGGGACTAAGGCTGGATTAAGCTTTAGCTGTGACCAGAGATAGTGGGCTGAGGCCGGATTAAGCCTTTGCTGTGAACGGAGATTGTGGGCCCGAAGCCGGATTAAGCCTTTGCTGTGACCAGAGACTGTGGACTGAAGCCGGATTAAGCCTTTGCTGTGACCAGAGATTGTGGACTGAGGCCAGATTAAGCCTTAGCTGTGACCGGAGACTGTGGGCTGAAGCCGGATTAAGCCTTTGCTGTGACCGGAGATTGTGGACTGAGGCCGTCTCAGCAAATTGCCTTTGCTGTGACCAGAGATTGTGGACTGAGGCCGGATTAAACCTTTGCTGTGACCGGAGATTGTGGACTGAGGCCGGATTAAGCCTTTGCTGTGACCGGAGATTGTGGACTGAGGCCGGATTAAGCCTTAAGTGTGGGCCCAGCCAGAGGGGCAAGAGGAGCAAATTGCGGCTTATGGCCGCTGTCTGGAGTCGGGAACGGAGGCGGCACCCAAGGGCCTGCCAGGGCGAGGGGCGGGAGGCGTCCGGGGATCCGGGCTTCCCACGGGGCAGCTTTTCTCGCCCTCCCCCACCACCACCGGCCCGCAGCGGCGACCGAGGCCCCTACGCACGCGAGCGGGAGGCGTCCCGGGACGCGGCGGCGGCGGCGGCGGTCCGAGGCGGCTCCCGGGTGCCGGACGTCGGGGGGCGTCGGAGGGGCTGCCAGGCGCCAAGGAGGTATCGCCGAAGCCGCCACATCGCCCATAGCGGGGCGGAAGGGCGGAGGCCGATGGGACCTGGCGCCCCCTCCCGCTTCCGCTTCCTGTACACGGAGGGAGGGGGAGGCGGAGCCTCGGGCGGGGCGGGGCGGGCGGTGTCGCGGGACTGCGCTTCGGCTGGCTCCTCCTCCTCCTCGTGCGCGCGCTCGCGGGTCCCTCAGGCCAAGCCCCGCCCCTCTGAGGCAGGCAGGCAGGCAGGCAGGCAGGGGAGGGGCGGGGCTCTTCGCTGCCCGCCTTCGCCCCCCCCCCCGCGCCCGCGCCCCCTCACGCTCCCGGCCGCTGATCGCCGTCCGTCCGGCTCCCCCTCAGGCAACCGCCGGCGTCTCGACCGCCCGAGGCGGAGGAGGCGGAGGAGGGCAGGCGGCGCCCCCCCGGGCTGAGGAGAGGAAGCGCCCCGCCCGGCCCCTGCGGTTCCCTTGCCGGAGGAAGGGGCGGCGCCGGGCGGCGGAGGAGGAGGCGGCGGGGGGCCTGTGGGTGCGCCGGGCGTGGCCCTCCCGGCATCGCCCGCCGCCGCCGCCGCGTGTAGGCAGCCAAGCCTCCGGGCGGCCTCTCGGTGCGGCGGCGGCGATGGTGGAGGCGAACAAGGCCTTCCTGCTCTCCGTGAGGGGCGCCCTCAAGATGGCCCGCATGGTAGGAGCCGAGGAGCCGCCGCCGCCGCCGCCCTGGGGGGACGTCGTGGGGCCGGGGGGCGCCCGGGCGCGTCCCCGAGGCCGTGGCCCCGTCGAGGGCGCCTCTGCGCCCGTGCAGAGTGCGGCGTCGCGTCTCCCGGGACGACGACGACGTTCGCCGGCCGGCCGGCCGGGGCGCCTCTGACGAGCTGGGGCGGGTCGGGGGGCGGGGCGCTCCCCCGTTTAATCCAGCTTCGCACCAGCTCGGCCGCTGTGCGGTCGCCCTCTGAAAGTGGGCCGAAGCCGGATTAAAATGTGGGTGTGAACGAAGGATTTTTAGAGGCTTTGCTGAAGGATCCGGGCAGACGCGGATGTTCGCAGGCGGGCGCCTGCCTAGCGACCCACTTAGCCCCGGCCCCCGGGTTGCCTCGTCCGCCCTTAAAAGGCCTTCTGGCCCCGTTTCCCCTGCTTCGCACGTAGGCCCGGCCGCTGGCGCCCCTCGGAGGAGAGCGATAGCGAAGCACCGCTGGCGTCAAGGATGCGCCAAGTCGGTCATGACACGAGCAGGGGCCTATTCGCACTGGCCCTTTTTCTGGCGTATACCTCAGGATAGGGGTCTGTGGTCCTCATGCTAATGCAAACTCTGGCAGACCTCACTTTGGGCCTGCTGAAGCCTGCACCAGCATATGGACAGCAAGTCCCTATTCCAGGATATATTCCAGAATAAAGCCAAGTGCGAATAGGCTCCAGGTCTCCATCCGTAGCTCTAGCAAGTGGGGAGGGGATACGGTTCCCTTAGCCAAAGGCCGGAGTAAAGAGATGCATCTTCACCTGTCTTATGAACATATACGATGTGGTTGTCTGACACACCTCTGGGAGGTGGCTATTCCATAAGGTTAGGGTCCTCCCACATCCCCCCCCCTGCTACCACAGGTGGAGGGACCGTCAGGAGGGCCTCATCGGCAGATCTGTATGGGAGGAGGTATTCTTTTCATATTCGGGGCCCAAGCCATTTAGGATCCTATAAGTAATGCTAGTACCTTGAATTGGGCTTGGTAGCAAATAGGCAGCCATTACCGTTCTTTTAAGACCAGTGTGATGTGCATCCCGCCAGCAGTACAGTTAGCATTCTAGCTGCTACATTCTGCATCAGTTTGCAGCTTCTGAACCGTCTTCAAGGGCAGGTCCATGTCGAGGAAAGAGCAGGGGCCTTTCCGCACTTGGCCGTTTTCTGGAATGCATCCCAGGACAGCGGCTTGCTGTCTGCATGCTAGTGCAGTCCACAGCAGGCCCCAGGGAAGACCTACTGTAGTCTACATTAGCATGTGGACAACAGGCGTCTGCCCTGAGATACGTTCCAGAATAAGGGCCCAGGTCTGAAAAACATCTTCCTATTCCCCCCTATAAACTTTAATACAGTCCTGTATTTTTTTTTATTTCTTCTCTCCCTCTTCTTTCAGGCAGCAATCTAATACACGTGTGTAGATCCTATTAAACTCAGACCTTTTTCTGAGGTAGATAGGTATTCAGTTTTTCTGTGGGATCCCCCCTCCCCCCAGTGCTCAGCATGCCCTCTTTGCAACTTGAATACAAATTCTCACACATCAAACACTGTGCCATTTTGTAGTGGATTAGTATGTGTGTTCTGCTGGATCACATGTATTCAGAAGGCAGCTAGTTTTTCCTTCCCACCCCTGATTATCAGAGTCTAGAAAATGGATTTCCACACTACATTTTCTGGCCTTTAATGTGGATTAGTAGTGGGACAAGAATGCTAGCACGTGGATTAATATTAAATATTAAAAGGGAACAGTAACAAAACTTTCATTTTAATCTTAATTTGATTTTCCTGAAGTAAATGAACTCATTTTAGATCCAGATTAAGGAGCCTCGTCCCCCATCAATCTTGCTCCATCTGCACAAGATGGGACTAGATCTGGATTGAGAGGCCCTTAATCTGAGGGCCTTCCTCTGGAACACGAGAGGCGTGCAGATTTTGCAAGATCGCACCTTGAAGGCAAAGGGGCAGAACCAAGGGAGCCGTATCTTTGGGGACTCACTTTAGGGACCATGAAAGCTGCCACCCCAAATCCAGGACTTTGGGGTTTCCTGTGGTTTTGGAAGTGTTTTCAGTTGATTAAAAGTTGTTTAATGTTGTGCGTGTATCATACAGTCTGCCTTGTCTGGGAGGGGAAACAAATGTGTCAAGCTGAGGAAGGAAGTGGTGTAGCAAACATTGGGAAGTGATGCGTAGTGGAGGCAGAAGAGCTGGGCTGGGAGCAGGACTGTTAGATGTATGAGAACTATAATTCCTTCTGATCAGTCGTCCAGCCATCAGTCGTCCCTGACTTGATCCAGGATGAAAGAACTGATCATCTGGCATGTGCAACTAAGTCTTGGGGGATGACTGGGCTTTCCCAGTTTCTCAGTACAGCACTACTCCAGACGGGTGGGTGAAATGGGGAGATCCCTGCGGTTTGCAAGGCATTCATTCCTCTTGCCAGGAGGTCAGTTCACTCGGGTCCGCATGGAACTGGACACCACCGTTAAGAATTAGCTCATGGGGTGTCCAGAGAATCTCCTGGTGCAGTTACTTTAGATTACTTTCAACTATGGAATCCGAGGACACTATGGGTAGCCTGGGCATCTCCTGGAAAGTTCCTTTGTGATTTACTGTAATAGCATGCAAGTAAATAACAGGGAAATACTGAAGGGCATACACAATGCCAAATTATATGGCTTTCTTCTTTTTTCTTGCAGATTGTAGCTTTTATGGCAATCATCAGTTTTGCAGTTCGTCAGTCTCATCAAGCATATCTGTCCCTTGCAATTTTAGAATTTCTCATTACTTCATTATTCTTTTTACTTTACTTGTTCAGTCTGCAAAAATCACTTAACTTCTTATTTTGGCCGTTGGCTGTAAGTATTAATTTGTACTAATTATTGTTTTATGTGTACCTTTTGCACATTTCATGCATGTAAGGAAGACATCCAGGATGCCTCCAGAGAGAGAAGGGAAATTGCAGGATGTTAGTTTAGATCCTATAGTGGCCTCTCCATGCCGCTGCAGACAGCAAGGGACAATCCCAGGGCAAACCCAAGCTCTTATCTGTCATTTTAAAGGTGCTTTTAAACGTGCATCTTGTTTTAATCTGTATTAATTTGTATCCTGTTGTTTTAATCTGTTGTTACCTGCCCAGAGACCTTCGGGTATGGGGTGGAATAGAAATGTAAATAAATAAATAAATAAATAAATTTCCTTGTGGAATTGCTACAAAAGCTGCATCCCACTTCCCTGCGTTTTCTCCACATGCTTCCTGCATGAGCAGCAATTCCATGAGGAAACTACAGAGCTGGATTCCCCATCATGCCTCCCATATTGCATTTTTTCTGTGTGTTATCCAAGGGTTGCTGCAGGTGTGAGAATCTCAGGGCAGCTTCAAGAAAATCATGGTTGACACTTAATGCACTTATAGGATGTATGCAGTTACAATTCTTGAAAAAACCTTTTGACCATTAATGTGGATTAAGGCACCAGTATGCAGACGCTGCCACACCTAAGCTGCCTTTGAATGCTTTTTTTAACTGTGTACAGGGGAGCCTTACTGTCTAAGAGACTTCACCCATGGGATTTTCTTTCTCCACCAATCAATGTATTTATATACTACCTTTCCAACCACAAGCAAAGCAGCTGCCAGTCTTGGATATGCTTATGGAAGGATGTGGCAGAGTCAGAGAGGCTCTGCTGAAGATCCAAGATCTTAACCGACATCTTCATTGGCACTAGATGCATATGACTTTGGCGTGAGGAAAGACAGTGTCCGCTCTTGTTCTTCGGACAGTAAAAGCCTTCCTGCACTTGCATCTTTGGCTCCAGGGCAGAGTGGGCCACCACATGCCCAGAACAAGCAGCTCGTCCTAAGCTAGGGCAGAACAGGAGTGTCTGCCTTTGGATGACCCGTCACTCCTCAGCCCTCACCACTGCCTCCAGAGAGCTCCCAGAGGCAGCAGCGAGGCTTCAGTGGTTTCTGCCTGGCCAAACCATTTCTGGCAATGCTTCTTGGAGCGCTGCCAAAAAGAGACACCTGTAGTAAACCAGACTTTGGGAGTATGCCGTCCGCAAGCATCGGTGATCAGGTGTGCTACTTGGGTCCAACCGTAGACCTCAACACCGAGGCCTTTAGCTGTACCAGGCCTGGGCGCCATTTTCAGGCTTTGTCCAGTGCAAGTAAAGCATGTCAGAACAGGGCTTAGTCTAGTCTGCACGAATGTGCATATGACTGCTCCTTATTCCAGAACTTGTTCCAGAGTAAGGGGCAACACAGAAAGGGCCTAAAGTGTCTTCGGCTGGATTTGGTTTTGGAGACAGTAAGAAAGATGATTGTTTATTTTTCAGGATGCCCTGAACTCTCTGGTGGCAGCACTGTTCCTCC
Source organism: Aspidoscelis tigris stejnegeri (assembly GCA_023333525.1). Taxonomy (NCBI): domain Eukaryota; kingdom Metazoa; phylum Chordata; class Lepidosauria; order Squamata; family Teiidae; genus Aspidoscelis; species Aspidoscelis tigris. The sequence goes on along the minus strand of JALMGA010000013.1, from coordinate 145,434 downwards.
TCATTGCAGGCCTGTGTGCAGTAATAATTACGACCAATGATGCCACAGAAGCTGGAGGAGTAAGTACTAGCTTTGCAACACAGTTCTGCATGTACATGCATGGGGCATGGGCATACACAGTGACTGGCATCCAAGATCCAGGTAGAGAGAGACAAGGTTGGGCAGCAGGCTGAGAAGCAGGGCCCTGTTTGTACCCAGAGCACAATCTTGCACTTTTATTAATCCCACTGAATGAACGGGAACAATTCACTCCTAGAAAAGAAACTAGAAGCAGATTCTTCCTGAAGTAAAGATGTTTAAACTCAGTCACCTACAAGCCTAACTTCCCCTATACTTTGTCCCATGGAATATATTGAGAACCAGTGGAGACTTTTAACTATAATATTCCAAGCTTGATAAACTATGAATTGATTTCAAATGATTAGTGAAACTTTTTCTTCTAATGCAAATAATATGGAAAGGAAAAGCACAAATTAGTCCACAGGAGAAACCAAACTTGTGGTTTCCAGGATCCCAACTAGAAGAAGAGTTGGCTTTTCTACCCTGCTTTTCTCACCCTTTTAAGGGGACTCAAAGCGGCTGACAAAGCTTTTCTATTCTTCTTCCCACAACAGAACACCCTGTGAGGTAGGTGGGGCTGTGAGAGCTCAGAAGAGAGCTGTAACTAGCCCAAGGTCACCCAGCTGGTTTCATGGAGGAGCTCAGAATCAAACCCAGTATACCCAGATAGGAGTCCAGCTCCTTAACCACTAGACCAAACTAGGACTTCGATCACCTGCTAATTGCTAGAATCTAAGATGGCCTTAGGAAACATGAAATGCTGCGATTCTGCAGTTAGTTCTCTCCCACTTCTACTCATTCAGTCCCATTCTCTCGAAGACTTCCCCAGAGCCTGTTGCCGAGTGTGAAAAGATGTTGAAATAAGGGGCTGAAGAAAGGAACAGGCTTTTGTGCATACCCTGCTTCCAGTAAAACTACCACTGACTGAGAATGAAGTTGAAAGGAGTGGGGGAACAAAGGAAAAAAGATGTTTAAAGTTGGAAAGCTGTCTTTGTTAAGATGGCTTCTTTACAGTACTTTGAGGTGCCTTCCATGGCAAGCCGTGGCCAGAGCACCCATACAGTTGCAAGGCTCAGAGTCCGGAAGCCTGCTCTGCGCCTAATCCGAGGAATGTTTTTAACCGTGGACCTTTAATCTTTAGTAAGGCTTTGTGCAGAAAGGCCCTCAGTCTCTTAAGCAGGTTACTGAGATGTCTTGGGAGTTTCAAATACAGAACAAGACGTGTGTTGTGGTCAAGGTCAAAATGGGAAAGAGAACCAGGGATACAAACAATTTATTTTCGACACAGTGAAGATCTAAATAGGAATTCATACTGTAATCAAGGCACATGATAGTGATTCAGTGCTTTTTGTGGATTTTTTTTTCAGGTGATTTTTCTGGTGCTGTGTGGTCTCTCTGTAGCAGATGGTGCTTTTCTCTTGAAGAAGATTGCTTTTAACCGGCGGGCATCAGGAGATCACTCTTCTAGTGGATAAAGGGACCCAAAGTCTGATTTACAAACCGTTTGGAAAGCATGTGGAAACATAGAGGGTATCTATTGGAATATCTTTGTATTTGATAAAGTCTTAAGCGCTTGAGAAATATTTTAATGTTTATTTTAAAATCAACAGGGTTCCAAAAATGCCAAACTTTATCTCGATTGTGCCATTAGATTAAAGACTATGTAGGAATATATGTCTTTTCTCTGTGCTTGTTCATTTGGTGGAAAGGACATTAGAAATAAACATTATTTTATCAACTTTTTGAACAGTCTTTAACAGCTGTATGTATTTTATAAATTATCAGTTCTTGAATGCATTTTGTGTGAAATCTTCTTTAAACAAAAATAAAGGACTTTCCTCACAATAATTATGAAACTCAAGAGTGGATTTTTGACCGACCTCCTGCTTCCCCACTTGGGAGTTTTTGGTGTACTTGCTGGACATATCGAGGCACTGAGAATCGTCTCCCGTTGGGAAACATGAGGGTTTTGCTTAGTCATTTGTCATCCCCAAAAACAATTAGGAAAGGGAAATGGGGAATGCAGAATGACTGAAAACTTGCACGTCAGTGTAGAGGACGTAAGGCCATGGCCAATGCACTTCAACTTCCTCTCTCACACCGGGGCCCACCAGTTGCTTCTTGGCTTCTCAAGGGGAAGACAAGGGCAAAACCTTCACTTGGAGCATCTAGACAGGAGGAAATGCAAGGGGACCTCGGCTAGTGCACCGGCAGGGTGGACGTCTGCACCGTAAACAGCAACCTGGAGTAAGAGCCTCCACGCCCTGCTCTTCAGGGCGTTTCATTGCCCACACTGCCACCATTCCAGGAGAGCTACCCGGGACTCATCCAGCGGGCGGCCGCTGGCATCAGAAGTCCCCCGGGCAAGATTTTCACTTAGCCAGGGCAAGCGGCAAGCAGGCATACGCAGGGCACATCTTTATGGTCTAGCGGTTAGGGAGCACGACTCTTCTGGGAATCACTGGTTTGATTCCACCCTCCTCCACGAAGCCAGCTGGGTGACCTTGGGCTAGTCACAGCTGTCTTACTAAGCTCTCACAGCAACCTCACAGGGTGTTCTGTTGTAGGGAGAAGAACAGGTTTGTCAGCTGCTGTGAGTCCCATTCAACGGGTGGGAGAAGTGGGGTAGAAGAGCCAACTCCTCATCTTCTTCCTAAGTCAGAGAGAATCAAGGGAGCCCTGGGCAGGGTCTGCTGCTGCGAGCAAACGGGCTGTGGGCTCGGCTTCCTCTCGGCCGACCCTGGCAAGGGCTTGTTCCAAGGAAAGCACTTCTGACTCTGCTCCTCTGCCTCCCTCCGACGGCCGGAGCCTGGGCCGGGACGATGTCCGGCGCCTCTTTCCAGGCTGGCTGCCTGCCTCCCCCCCCCCGGGAGACTGGCGGCGCTGTGGTCGCCTCCTCGACGGCGACCGCTTCCGGAAGGGCTCCGGGGTCTGCGCCGCCACCCTCGCACCTCCATCGCCGGCGGACACGGAAAGCCGGGGTTCGAGCAGACGGGGGAGCCGCCGGGCAGCGGGAGAAGGACGGCGGCCTCGCTCCCGGTGGCCGCAGCGCTCGAGGGCGGGCGGGCGGACGGGCGGGCTGCTGCCACCGCATCGCACCACGTGGCGCCCGCCTCCCCCTTTGTAACGCGCTTCTTCCTCGCCTCGCTCAGAGGGCGGGAGGAAACAGGGCGGGCGCTGGGAGGGGGAGGGGAGTGGGCGGCGCCCCCCGAAAGGGCCGCGATCGGGGCGGGGGCGGTCCTCCCTCCCCCAAAAAAGTTTTGGTTCCGCTGCCGCCGCCGCCCCGAGCCCCGTTTCGCCGCCTCGGGACCCCCGCTCCCCCTGCGGGGCTCCTGGAAGGGTCGCCGCGCGCCTCGGACGGCCGTCGGGCTCCTGGACGGACGGGGCGGCCAGCCTCCTCGGCGGGCGGCGGCGGCGCTTGGCCGGCTGCCTCCCCCCGGCATGGAGCGCGGCGCGGGCGCGGCGGGCGAGGAAGGTCCCGGCTCGGGCGCGGCGCTCCCACCGGGCGCCCGCCTGCTCCTGGCCGCCCGGCGCTTCCTGGGCTCCCGCAAGGGCGCGCTGCTGCTGGCGCAGGCGGTAAGGAGGGCGCGGCGCCCTCGCTCCTCGCTCGGCGGGAAGGGGCGGCCGGGGCGGCCGACGGGGGAGGGACGGGGGGCGGCGGGGAGAGGGAAGGAAAGTCTCCCCCGGGCCGCCGGTCGAACGCGGAAGCCGCCCGCCGTCTGCCGGAGGGAAGAGCAGCCCGGCCGGGCCCCCCCTCGCCCGTGCAGCGCAGCCACAAGGCAGCGACGGAGGGATGGAACTGCGGTCCTTCTCCCGCTCGAGAACCGGCTGATCCCGGGCCGCCTTGGCCTCCTGGCGGTTGCGGTGCCGGCTCTTCCTGGAAGTCTCCCGGTTGCTTCCATTGCGCGTTCCTCCACGAAGCCAGCTGGGTGGCCTTGGGCTGCTCACGGGTCTCTTTCTGAGCGCTCACAGCTCCACCCGCCACCTCACAGGGTGCCTGTTGTGCGTGAAGAACAGAAAGTTTGTCAGCTGTTCTGAGTTCCCTTAAGAGTGAAAAATCCTCCGCACTTACCTACAAATAGGTCGGGATCGGAAGAGTTCTGATCCTTGTGAATGGGCTGCTTGGAGCAGCAAGAGCAGAAACTGAGCCTCTGAACTAGCCAGTCTGTTTCTCTGTCGTAAGAACATAAGAGGCCCTGCTGGATCAGGCCACAGCCCATCTAGTCCAGTATCCTATCGCACACAGTGGCCCCCAGATGCTCATGGGCATCTCAAACAGAGACAAGGACAAATCTATTCCTCCCCTTGAATCCCAGCAAATGGCCTTAGAAGCGTCCTGCTTCCACCACCCGCAGCCTGAAAGATGTACCTCGGCATTCATCGTCTTTTAAGTATTTTCACAAGCGCCTTGTGTGGTGCATCAGTTACTCTACAGCTATGCTCAGAGCGTCTGTGGCCTCCTGGTGCAGCCCCAGAGGCTCTGTGGGAGCAGGGTGGCTGTGCCCAGTCAATGCAGCAGTGGCCATCTGTGGATTATGTGGCAGAAGTTCCCAGATGGCAACATTCAGCTGCCCTGCTGCAGGTAGGACTAGCATTTGCAGTGTGAACGCCAGCCTCCATCCCAGATCTTAACTGCTCTGGGACACTGAATATACACCAAGTATAATAAAATAAAAATAAAATAACACCATTACAGACTCACGCTTGGGGGCCACCCAAACTGGATGCAGCCAGAGCAAAAAAAAAAAAAAAGGAATCCAAGTCAACAGAGAACTAGGCAATGTGTATGAAGATTAATTAAATTAATTTGCAGTAGATCAGCATGCCATCAGGTGGACCCTGCTGAGGCCAAGCTGTGGTTTCCATGTATCCATTTCCAGCAGGATCCAAACAGTGGCAGAGCTTAGCACTGAAGCATGGCGAAGAAAGCCCCTAAAGTGCAGAAAGGAGAGCCGGCCACACAAGCATCACACAGCAGACATTCTGTTACCCAGCTGCAATGTTTCTGGCTGGGAAGGAGAAGACTTGCCTTTTATACCGGCTTTTCTCACCCTTTTAAGGGGACTCAAGGCATCTGACAAATCTTCTGTTCTTCTCCCCAAAGCAGGGAAACTCTGGGGCAGGTGGAGCTGTGAGAGCTCAGGAGGAGACCCGTGACTTACCCAAGGCCACCCAGCTGGCTTCATGGAGGAGTGCAGAATCAAACCCGTGAGTCGGAGATGTGAGCCTGGCCACAGAGAATAAGTTCACCCACAGCGTCTTCCTGCTCTTCCTTTCCGGCACTCTAACAGCTCACTGGGATGCCAGCTGGAAGAGAAGGGGGCTGTGTGGATCAGACACTCTTCTAGTGTCCAGGTACAGGGACACGCCGATCCTGCACCTTTGTGGTCCGTGCTGCTTGTGGAAAGGCTGTCTGTGTCTCTGTCTGACAGCAGCTCAGCATCAGAACCATGAAAATGCAGCACCCTGAGGCTTTGCGTGCATTAGGATGCGGAAACTGCGCTACGCGTTTCAGTTACTCCAACAGGCACAGCAGTGCAGGTGCTCTAACTAGTCCTTAATGAGTGAAAGTAAAGAGGGTCAAGGCAGTTTTATGGTACAGGCAGCTCTACTCCGCCCTGTAGCTAACTCACCTTGTTCTCTGCTGGCTTGCAGGTCTTGTCATTTCTCGTCTTCATCTGTTACATCGCTTCAGCGGCTGCCTCCTTCTTGATGGTGCCGCTCTTAACGTTTCTGCTTGCCCTGGGTTTCTTCTTCGTTTATGCCTTACAGGGGAACGAGAAGCACAACGCCGTCTACTGGCTCCTGGCGGTAAGTGCCTCGCTGCCGTTTGAGTTAATCCTGTGCCTTTATCAGGGGGTCATTAAGACTGCATTCCCACCCAGGCTTTCTCGGTATTCAGCAGATTAGGGGCCCGTAACTTCAAGATGCTGCTAAACTGCAACTTCTTGGACATGTTCCCTGCTGAAAATGTTCACTGCCCACGCACAGTGACAATCACAGGAGGACAGTGCCAGCCCTCTGCTGTTGAGGCTATAAGTTATTATTTCAGAGGGGCTTCACTCCAGAATGTCTCCTGTTGTAGCAAGGACACAGGCGGCTCTTACAGGGTGCGAGTTCTGCCCGGAAACAGCCTCAAGCAGGTGCAGCGGGGCTGTAGTTCCAGGAAGTCAGGAAAACAAGTGACAGCAGAGCCAGAGAGGACGCTGGGAGGTTCACAAGAGCCTTCCTGTAAGGTCAGGCCAGGATTTTCTCACTGTCTCCTCAGGGGTAATTAAAAATATTTTAGGACTGAGGAAAAAAGCCAACATGTGTTTGCTTGTTTGCACTTTTATCCTGTCCCATACCCGGAGGTCTCAGGGCAGGTAACATTTAAAATCAAACATATTAAAACAATAGCAGTATGTATTAAAACAACAGTACCTACAAGTGGGAAGGGAGAATGTATCCCCATTTAACCAAAGGCCAGGACAAAGAGGTGTGTCTTCACTGCCTTCCTAAACATGTACAGTGAAGGTGATAGATGCACCTCAAGGGGGAGTCTATTTCATGGCCTGGGGCCATCACTGAGAAGGCCCTCTCCTGGGTGCCCACCCCTTTTGCTGCTGAGGGTGGTGGGACAAGCAGGAGGGCCTCCAGTTATTAAGGCACAGGCAGGTCGATATGGAAGAAGGTGTTCCTTTAGATATTGGGTCCAAGTAATTTAGGGCCTTATAAGTTAAAGTTAACATCTGGAATTGGGCTCGGAAGTGAATCAGCAACCATTGCAACTCTTAAGACTGGCATGATGTGCATCTGGCCAGCTGTCCCAGGCTACAGTCTAGCAGCTGCATTCTGCACCAGCTGCAGCTTCTGAGATGACTTCAAGAGCAGCTCCATGTAGAGCGCATTACTATAGTCCAACCTAGAGGTTACCAAAGCATGGATAACTGTGGCCATGTCATCCACATCCAAAAAAGGCTTCAACTGGCACACTAGCCGTAGTTGAGAATAGGCACTCTTGGCCACAGCCTCCCCCTGAGCTTCAAGCATCAGCCTGGAGTTCAGAAATGGTGGGATGCTACAAGAGAAAATACAAAAATACAAAAGAGGAGGCAGGAGGCAGCTCAAAAGTCAGAAGCAAGAAATCAGAATTGGAGAAACAATTTTGACCACCTTCTTCTTGCATGTCCATTGAGCCCCCCCTTGTCCAAGGGAAGCAAGGACTAGCATTTTGTGGCTTGGTTATTCTATGGTTTCTCATTGTGGTTTGTGGGAACCAAACATGCATTTAGCCCAAGGGATGGCTGGGTGTTTGCAGTAGGGAATCTACCTGTTAATAGATTTAAACTGATGGAGGGATGTTTGAGTGTTTGTACAGTCACAGTTTTGTTTGTATTTTTATTGTTATTTTTGTACTATGAATTTATGAACTTTAATCAAGATTTTGAAAAAATAGATACTGGCAGTTCTTCAAACTGACCACTGGGTGTCACTGTGTTTTCAGAGAGAGGCTCCAGTAGCACAGGGCTGCTTGGGAAGCACAAAGCACCCTCTGCTTTCTTCTTTCCTGGTCCTTAACCAGAGGCATTTTCGCACTACATCCATTCCATTTGGAATGGGTGCAGGACGGGAAGCCTAAGACACTTCAGGACACTTTGACCATTCACACATAGGAGCGCAGGAATGCTTGTAAACGCGTTCCGGCGCGCCTGTGTGTGAATGGTAAAAGCGTTCCAAAGTGTCTTAGCCGGCAAACGCTGGCAAGGGGCGGGGAGACGGCTGCCGAGGCTGCCTCCCCTTGGGTGCGAGGCTTGGAGGGGTGGGGCGCCCCCCCTGCTGCAGGTGGGCACCCTCGGAGCCTCTCAGCAGCAGGTGGGAGGGAGCCCCACGCCCCTCCCGCACAGCGATCTAGCCAGGTAAGACTTTACTTCACTTTGAAGCAAAGTTTTACCCGGCCAGATCACCGGGGGGGGGGGGGCATGGGGCTCCCTCCCACCTGCTGCTGAGAGGCCCCGAGGGTGCCCACCTGCAGCAGGGGGGACGCCCCACCCCACCCCTCCAAGCCTGCGATCTGGCAGGGAGAAGGAAAACTTTCACTCCTGCTTCCACGTTGGGAGCGGAGTAAAAGCACCTCCTGCCTGGATCTCGTGGCGGGAGGGGGGGGGCTCTGCGGGACTTCAGCACCCCAATCAGGTGCCTAAGCCCCGCAAAGCCCCCTCCCTGGAACCCACACCCCCCACCCCGGGGGAGGGGCAAGGTCCCTGTGGGGCAGGAGCCCTTTGGAGATCGGAGCCCCTGGCTCCGGTCTCCAAAGGCTTCACCCCGACCCTGTTCCTGCCCATCTGCGGGGCGTGGGCGCATGGATCTAGGCGGCTGCGCCCCGCAGATCAGCTCCCCACCCCACCCCACTCCCCGAAGCCCCCACCCCACCCACCCTCCGAGCCCGATCGCGCCCATCTTTGGGGTGTAGGCGCCTACACCGAGGCGCCTACACCCCGAAGATGATTCTCCCCCCCCGGGCCCCGGGAGGACGCGCGCATGACGCAGGACCTACCTGCTTGTCCAATAGGGGGCGTCCCCGGGCCACGTGGTGCGCGCTCCCAGCTTCCTCGCCTCATTCCGAGGCCAGACAGCGAGCAGGTAGGTCCTGCGTCGCTCGCGCGCGCAGCGCGCGCACGCGCGGATCCTCCCAGGGCCCTTGGGGGGAGAATCATCTTTGGGGTGTAGGCACCTACACCCCGAAGATGGGCGCAATCGGGCTTGGAGGGTGGGTGAGGTGGGGGCTTTGGGGGGTGGGGGACTGATCTTCGGGGTGCCCGCGCCCTGCAGACGGTTGCGATGGGGGTGGGGGGGGCCTTGGCTGACCGGAGCGACGAGCTCCGGTCGCCCAAGGGGTTCCTCGCCGCCAGCCAGCCCGGCATCGGCCTCCTGCCACCCCGGAAAGGGGCTATAGGCAGCCGATGCTCCCAGATCCCCGACTCTGGCAGCCACGATGGGGCCGCCGGGGCCGGGAAAGGCCTGGCTCCCCCCCGCAGAGGGCGATCACCTTCCTTGCCGGGCTGCGGGAGTGATTGCACAGCGCCGGCGAGGCTGGCAGACGGCAAGGGGTCCTACGATTCGATTTTCGGCCCATGCTGACGGGGGAGGCGTGCCCACGGCTGTCAGGGAGAGAAGCGTGCGCGAACGCTTCTCTCCCCGAACGCGCCGGGACGCTTCGTACGCGCGGGAATGGATGCAGAGCACTTTAAAGTGCTCTGCATCTGGAACGCGCGGAAGACAGCCAGGACGCAAACCCGGTCACGGCAATGCGAATGCCGCGTCCTGGGCTGTCTTCCGCGCGTTCCAAAACCGCGTGTGCGAAAAGGCCTCAGGTATCTTTTATCACCTTCCTAGAGCAGCCTAGATGCAGCTTTTATGCCCACCTCTACTGAAGGCTGCACGGTCACACACTGTGTTGCCCGACTGCCGTAGTGACAGGCAGCTGCGTGTGGCCACTGCGGTGGCTGAGAGGATGCTGCCAGGTGGCGGCCAGCCTTCACACCCACCCTGTTGGCCTTGAATGGGGTCAGCACATGCAGTGCAGACGCCCGCCTCCATTCCGGATTTTTGTTCACTGGGATCTTCATCTCCTTGCGAGGAGGGTTTTGCTCTACTGGATGCAAGGCAGGATGCAGGTGAAAGAGGGAAGCTCCAGCAGAGGCAGCTTCACACACAGCTGTGGGCTGAAAATCCCCCTTGCCATAAGCATGAGAAGTCATCGACAAATTAGAGCAAGTCCAAAGGAGGGCTGTCAACATGGTGAGTGGTCTGGAGACCGTATCCTACGAGGATCTTGGAATGCTTCGCCTACAGAAAAGAAGACTGAGAGGAGACATGACGGTGGTCTTCAAGTCCCTGAAGGGCTGTCACAGTGCAGAGGGATCGTCCCTGTTCTCACTTGCACAAGATGGGAGGATGAGAAACAGCAGGATGAAACTTCAAGGGACTCAATATAGATTAGATATTAGGAAAACCTTCCTGACAGTGAGGGCGATCAGTCAGTGGAATAGGTTGCCAGGGGAGGTATTGAGCTCTCCTTTGCTGGAGATCTTCAGGCATTCATTCATTCCCAACTCTGTCTTTTGTAGGATTTTGTATGTGGCACCATTGCTGCGATCATCTATTTTGCCATTTCCATAGCTGCCGTTTCAAAATACTCTGACACAGCATCCAAGACGGCGGGAGTAAGTACACCACCTCCAGCCTAGTTTATATGGGAGACTGGTGGTGGGACTGTCCCTGGCTGCCTGTGCTCCCACTGCTGAGTGCTTTGAAATGTTTCCTTTAACTAAGCATCAGTCTCTTCTTGAGAATACCTTGCACAGAGCATCCATACCTGGGGGAGATAAAGAAATGGCTTCCCATTATTGTCCTTGTCTGGGGAGATGCCAGGAATGGAGCCTGTGGCTTTGAGCCTCCTGGGGAGTTGTTCTGTCATTGAGGGAAGTGCAAAATTGCCGATATTGTCATAAAACTCTCTGCCACTACATTCTGAGAAGGGGTCTATGGTTTTCACCAGACTGGCAGAGGGGTCTGTGGGACAAAAAAGGTCAAGAATCCCCATCCTAAAGGCTTCCTCACACTCAAAAGCCTCTTCCTCCATGCTTCATTCTTTAGGTGTTTGGGTTTGTTGCTACAATTGTCTACTGCATTTATATCTACCTAACTTTTAACGGCCTGATGACGTATCTCAAGCAAGAAGATTCTCCAGCTGCCCCTGAACCACAAAGGACTGATGGTAGGTACAAACCACCGTGCTGTAGTTAGCCTCATCGGGGTGGGTGGGTCACAAGTGGATGGCCCTTTCTCTCTAGCGGTTGATAAGGGATTGAAGAGGGGAACTTTTGCAACAGAATTGCTGGAAAGATCCTGTTTTCCTGGAAATGCCCCTTTGGGAACAGCTTAGCAGGATTTTGCTCCGCAACATGGTACAAGTGAACACTATAGCTGGAACAGTCCAAATGCCAGTACATGAAATCCAGACTTGATGCAAGAATCCAAATTAACGCATTTCCACTTGAGCACATTTAAGCAAAGGAGAGCTTACCGTGTCAAACAAATCTCAGGATTATTTTTTTAAAAATGCCCTAAAATTAAAAAAAGGAGCCCTTGAAACTCATCTAGAATGTAAGGCCTTGGTTAACATCTTTGAAACATTGCCGAAGCTCTTTGAAGAATGCTGGTTGGCCGTGTCCTTACTTTCAACCAATGTTTTCTTTTCCAGATGATGTTTCTGATTCGGATTCAGACTGAAGGCCGTCAGCCAGGACTGAGCTCTAAATGGGCTAAAAAGGGCGTGTCCTTTTCCTATGTGAATATTTTTTTAACTAACATTTTTGCCATAATTGAGCGGAACATCAAAGCCTCTGTGGGCATTTAAATCTCAAAAGAAAGCGCCTCAGGAAAGAAAAAAACCACCTGCTCCTGCCTGAGCCTAGAAGTGCCTTTGTTTCTCCATTGCAGCAATGCGGCACCTGGGATGAAGCAACAACGTTTGTTTCTGAAGAGGCCCAGGTGGGGCGCAGGTGCAACTGCTCTGGGCAAGTACAGTTTGGTCTAACAGTTGTGCGAATGCCAGTGTTTATTAAATATATATGTATACCAAAGAAAGTTGAATTTTTTAAAAATAGGTATGGTGGGTCATCTTTTGCTGGTTCTGAGTTTGATGATTAATGGACAAATGTGGGCTGAAGATGAAGATGCCACATCCCAGGAGCAGCATAAATATAGGTTGGGACGAAAGAGGATTGTTAGGCATCTGGAATCGTGGTGTTGGAAGGGACGTGTCTTCACGTCCAACCCTCTGCTCCATAAACTGCTTCACTAGATCATCCTGGAGAGATGGTCGTCTGTCCTTCTGTCCCATTCTCTCACCACCCAGAACTGCACTCTTCTCCATCAAACCTGCTTTTCCTGTAAATGAGAAGTGGGAGCAATCAAGGTATAATCTACTGAAACCAGTGGCCAATTTCTTCTCAGGTTCCAGTTGGACAAGTACCCATACTATATTCTGAATTCCACATACACCTAGAAGAAGATTTGCCTTTTATAACCTGCTTTTCTCACCCATTTAAAGGGACTCAAAGTGGCTGACAAAGTGGGTGGGGCTGTGAGAGCTCAGAAGAGACCTGTGACTAGCCCAGGGTCACCCAGCTGGCTTTGTGGAGGAGCGCTGAACCAAATCCAGTATTCCCAGATAAGAGTCCGGCTCCCTAACCACTAGACCAAACTGGCTCACGGAGTTTGGACACCCTTCCGCAGCCCAAGGCGTATGCATTGCAGAGAATTTGTACTGGGAATTTCCCACATTTGAAGCTGTTCTTTGTACTGAATTTACTGCAGAGTTCCTCGCTATACTCACACTGATCTTAGTAAAATGTAGTCGGCACAAATAGCCTTTCTGTACTTGGGCAAAAAGCCAGTCCGGGTGTGCTGCAGGAGTGCTGGATCACCTGCTGGCCAGGTGACTGTGGAGCTCCGCAGCTATACTAACCACATCTGAGATGCGGCGAGTGCAGCCCAGCACCCACCATCCCCTCTGCCCACTTCTGGGCAATGGGTGGTGCTCTTGTGTACCATGGCAAATGCTGCACACTCGGCGCTTAATGAACTGCCAGGCAAGTGTCAAATGGATTGGGTGTTTGAAGTGCGAACGCTGGATCCACCCCTGAAATTCACTTCCCTGGGACGAGGGTGAGAATTCACAGTAACCTACAAGCAGAAAAAAGTGCAGTTTTCTTCGAGTTTCAGTGCTACTCCTATTACAAAAAGAAGAATAAGCAGAAATATTTTACTAGAAAACCACACAGACATTTTCCTAACTGGATCATTACTTCAACTGCAAAAGATGCTCCGAGCCCCCAAGACATTTCAAGCACCTTTCCAAACGACGAATACAGTAGAGTTTGCATATTATGTGCAGTATACATCTTATGGGCGTGTTTTTCTCAACTGTATTATGTACTGACAATGTATTATGCAACACCCAGCGTAGATACTGAGCCCACAATACCTGGAATAAAACTTTAAAATGAATGATGTTAGGAGGTTCCTAGCAATGCACTAAAAGCCTTTTCTCAGGAGTTCTTAGCCTGATGATAAAAGCAGGACAAAACTCTACTAAAGTCTAGATTCTGAAAAGGGCACATGACATCCTGCCATCTTCCAATGCCGTACAGATGTGCTTTTTGTATTACAATTTTATAAAAACAAAACAAAAACCTTACATTTGAATGTCTGTATATACTGTATGTCAAAGCTAAGACGGGGAGGATTTGTGAACCATAGCAAAATAAAGTCCATTAATGATAAAATACTTGTCGCCTCCATTTTGAGTTAATTCTCCCAATCAATTTCCATGGGTCTGATGTTGATTTCAGATATGATTGCAATATTAGCCTGTAGAAAAGAGTTGAAATGATACTAATGGCCATTTGAGAAGCCCAGAAGCAATTGGTGGGTCTCTGAGTAAGATGAGATGCTGGACTGGAAGGGCAGCGGCTAGGGATGAACAAGAATATTCAAAACATTCAAAACTTGGTCAAATTTGTTTATATTCGGACATTTGAATTCTAATCATTCGTACAAATTATTCGGACATTCATATGTGTACAGATACGTACACACCACATATGTATCTATACGCATCTTATTCATATCTGTACGCATTTGTACAGATATGTATGGGACAAAAACGGAACGCATATGGGATAATGGGATGCGAACTGACACGAATGTTGTCGACATATCTTCAAATACAAATCAAATATTTTTACAAATAGATAAGAATGTATTCAAATCGAATGTGAATACATTAGTATTTTAAACGCTTGAATTGATGCATACTTTCAGATACTCAAATCAAACCAAATGCCAAAAATTGCATTTGTGCACCCCCCTAGCTGTGGCCCGATCCAGCAGGGCCCTTCTTAATCCATAGAGGGCAGGTGTATGTCAACTAGAATGGATGCCTAAGTACTTCCTCCAGAATGGAGAGACAGGCAGACGCCTCTAAAGACTGTTTGCAGGGACTTGAGAGCAAGTGGAGGTTTGGCCTGTTTGAGGCTGATTCCTTTGCAGCCACCAGTTACATTTTACATTTGTGGGCTTATCACCTGTGGAACAGGAGATGGCCAGCATGACTCAGTCCTCTGCTTTGAAGGACAAGAGAGCAGTAGCTGAAGGCTTTCCAAAATGACCCCTATATGCATGCTTCAGGAAGAGCAGCAGTAGCAGCAGCAGGATTGCAAGGACCGTATCCTATTCCTCAAATGCAAGATTTAAAAAGAAACAAGGCCGGGAGAAGACTAATCCAATCAAAAGGCTGAAAAGCAGCGTGTTCCTATGAGGAACTATCCCTTTTCCCTGCACCTGCCCTGCAGAACTTGGAAATGCAACACAGAGACGGTTGCTTGCAACATCAGGGCCTGCCGTTTTTCAGACATGGACTTCATTCTGGCCCTTTCTATACTTACCTCAGATCTAGGTTCGGAGTCCATTTAGGCCACATTCTGGGCCTTCCATCCATGCATCCATGCGGCTCAAAGGGGTTCCACACCCCTGATGGTCTGGCTGCCCCAAAGGGACCAGGGCCTTGTTCCAAAGCATGGGAATATGGAAGGATTGGAGGAAGATGCAGGGCACCTGCTCTCCACCAGTCACTCTGGTGTAGTTCTGGGCCTCCGTTCCGTACCCTGAGCTTCTGATTTAAAGTGATTCCTCAAGACAGTGTGCAAAATGGGTCACTTAAAGGCAGGGGCTGTCACATGGGTCAGCCCATTTAAGTCATACACAACAATGAAGAACTGACAACAGTTTTTCTCTTATCCATTTATTCGGGCCTTTACAATGATTCCATATGAGATTAGTGTTCAGAAAATCTATGGTTTTCGATACTTACAAAAATACAGATTTTCTTTAAAAACACTATGAAAACAAAGATTTACCATGAGCATTTTCCCCCAGAACTCAGTATATTAGTGTATCAAAATGAACAGAGGAAAAAATTAGGAAAGATCAAAACACAGAAGGCTAACTGCACCAAACTGCATACTATTACCATTTCACCAATATACAAAGCAAAACTGAGAAGTACACTGCTTAAGAATTTTAAAGCAAACATGATTAAGCAGCGATTTTGTGATTGCCTTCCGTATCACAAGTAAAAATTACAATCCTTCATCTTGAAATTTATAAACATTAATATTGTAAATAAAAAGGAAGTGCACGGTATACAAATACTACTTGTCTCCACTGAAGTTGAGGGAGTGATTGGACGACACATTTAAGAAGCATTCACGGTACAAACAAGACTTCTTTGTATGGAACAGGGAGGCATCTTTAGGTCTGTGGAAGCTTCCTACGTGCCGAACTTAGGGTGATTTCGCACTATCTGGTACACCAGGGGCATTTTCGCATTTTGGCCCATAGTCAAGAATTAGGCAACATCTGGGAAAGAGCATCTGCACTTAGAGGAGGCTATTATAGCCTCCAAGCCCCCCTTGACTTCCCAGATGTTGCCTAATTCTTGACTAGGTGTGGAGCATGAAATCACACTCCACACCTTTCCCAACCCTTACCCCAACTTACCTGATCGTGTCCAGCCAGGGAGCATTCGCTCTTCAGGTGGACAAAGTCAACAGAGATGCCGAGCAAGTGTGCTGCCAGCTCTGCTGCCCTCCTGGTGCGACTGTGATGAGCATCAGCGTCATCATGGCGACGGCACTGGCACAAGTGCCGTCGTGGAGGGTGCCACACTCAAGATGACGGCACCCTGAAGAGGACCGGCCCCAGTTGAGTGACCGCACGGGGCATGGGCTATAAGACTAGCGCTCGCAAGTGCAAGTCCTAGTTAAGGTTAGATGACTGTGCTCCTTTCCTGCCCAGCAGACAGGAAGGGAGAGCAAAATCACCCCAAGACAGCAACTGTACCAGAAACCCCTTCTAGATGCCGGTGCAGTCTAAGGGAGCTTGGATGCGGCCTGCAGACAGGAGGTTCCAGTACAACTGCTGATCCAGATAAACTAGTGAGTGCAAAATCACCTTTCGTTGCAGTGCAAATCTGTGTAAATATCTGCCACAACTTTGACTCAGAATTGACAAATGCTGTTTCAGGCAGCCATGTTGCACCCCAACCAATTCCACCCCATGTTTCGAAGTACAAATCGATTATCATTTCCACATTGTAGATTAAAAAGCCCTCAGAGAACGACACCAGCAGAGAACAGGAAAGGATGACAACAGAAATGTTGGTACAGGCATTAAAGCACCTTAAGGGTCAGTTGGGTAAACTTGCTGCTAAGGCACCAACAAAGCCTTGCAAATCAATGTGTCTGAAAATGCAAAAGCAAAGGACCACTGAAGTCTTCACTGGAATGCTTCCTACCTTAAGTGAATGTGCTGTGGGTTAATTCCCAAGCATTTCACTTATTATTTTATTCAACGTGGGTGCTGCAGTGCAGCTCTGGGCACGTGCCTGTAACCACAGCGATTTGGAATGAGAACTTTTAAGTCCGTGAATTTTGTTTCCAAGAGGGTGAGCACTGTGGGGTCAGACTCTGGATTCTCTCTTTGCTGCACTTAGTAGGAATGTTTGAGTTATTCCAATAAACCCAATAAATCTAGAGAGAATGAATAAAGGCAAATGAATGCTACTAAAAAAGGAAAATGAGAAAAATCTTATCACGAATGATGACCAGTACAAAAATCTGAGTTTCTTATTTTTCCCCCCTTCCTGCTTTGAGTTTTCTTTCGCTGACAGTGATCCAAACACACAGCTGTAAGCAAGAGCTTTATAGCAATACCCTGGTCTTCATACAAAGAGTACATTAGATACTGAGATATTTCAAAGCAATACAAATATTGATTTCCAGGGTATAAAGGGCTTCTGTGGGTTACAAAGATCCCAAAAGAGACACGCCATAAGTAACAGTATTCTTGGTCCTAAGAGCTTGATCAGCGAAACAGATGCTGGGAAAGTCAGGAGAGAAAATACGAGGAAGCATACCTGGAACTGGAGGCCAAGAAGCAACAGGTAGGCCACTGGGTGAGGTGGAATGCTGGACTAGAGGGGCCATGGCAGGGCTCTTAGGTTCTTATGGACCAGATGGGCCATGGCCCCATCCACCAGGGCTCCTTTTAGGCTCTTGTATTAATTATTATCAACCAACTAATGCTTCTGTCTTCAAAACAGGGCCTCGGCCAGCCCCCAGATAGGCTGCTTTCCTGTGTTTCGTGTTTGAATTTGCTTCCACCACTGATTCAACTGACTTCTGTGCAAATCCACTGGTGTCTTTCTCCTATAGGCTTGCGCTTCCCGCATCAAACTACAGTTTGGCCATGGCAGCACAATGTGCATATATCATTCTAACTCTACATTTCATGAAGTGTTTTAAACGCACTTGAATGAAATGTTTTATTGTATTTGTGTGGCAGATCTCCAAGTGACTCAGAAATACTGACACCACACATATAATCGCACAACAAACACAAAGGCACCCTAGGTGAAACTGGGTCTTGGTTGTCAACAGGTATGAAAAGTCACAAGTGAGTGTCAACTTCTCAAATCCAACTGGAATAATACAATGAAGAATAAATATACAGCTTACTATTTCAATTATTACTATTACATCAGTTACATAAACTTCAATATATACAAAAAGGTTCCACCCCCCATAATGCAGGAGGAATTTGTCCCCAGAAGACATCATAAGTGCATCAATTACTCCAGGCTGAGTACGTCTATGGCAGTTATTTGAGAGCTGCTAAGGTTGTAGTCGTACCATGCATCCCTTTACAAGAGTCTGCAAATTACCACCAAAAGGTATGCTAGAGCCAAGACTGGAATAGTCTCTGCAACAAAAGTGTCACCATACACATTCAGCGTCCCAAATATAAACACTGGAGGAAGAAATAAGTGATAGATCTGGTCTGAGACATTCTAACCATCAAACACTTTGTTCTATCTAGATTTACTGAAATGTTCCAATACAGAGTTATGAAATCCTGTGAATAAACAATATCCCTAAAGACATAAAAAAGATGAGCCTCTCCATAAAACAAATTACAATATATGATTTTGTGTGTCTGCGCGTGGGGCCTATTCACACTCATTTGACTGATATAATACCACCATGCCAGGCTGGTAAGGATCCCACGTGGGGGCAGCCAGTCACCCTACAAGCACTGAACTAGCCCTGTACCTGGCCAGCAGCGCTTGCAGTGTGAATGGGCAGCCCAGGGCTGCCTGGATCACCAAGGTAACAGCCTAACTGGATCTTGTCACGGTGATCCAGAAGCCACACCCAGACGTAAGGGTGAAGATTGCCATCTGGGAGCATTCCAGTTGTTTCTGGTCAGCCTGTAGAACGGCTGTGGCAGCTTTAGGAGCGCAGCCACAGCTCCTGAGTTTAGAGGGAGCGATCCAGCAAACAGCCATCAAAGAGCGGAAAAGTCCTGCGTGTGCATCCGTGTCCTACTGACATGCATGGCATTCACCCCCACGTAGCTAAGTGTACAAATATAATTTAAGACAAGTCAAAGAAGACGACTACTTGGTAGAGTTAATAACTCCTGTCTTCTATACTAGAGGGAAACAAAAAGCATGAAGGAACTAAAAATGGAGGAGGATGAGGAGAAACAAGGTATTTCCCATTTCACTTTTCACTCATCAATTAACACAGAAATGGAAAAGAGAAACAAGAGGTCAGGGTAAGAATTTACACAGTGCCAACAACGAAGCAACAGGGAGAACCAAGAATAACCCCACATCCTTCAGTATTAATGTTACTGAAGACGTTTTGTGGAATGTAGACCAAATGTGATCCAACAAAAGAAACTTGTAAGTCTGTTCAAGCCACTTATTTCTGCACTTCACAGATTAACTGAGCAAAACTACACTGGGGCACATGCGGTCTACTCAGTCACCTCTGGGGATAACAGGGATTGTCGGTGCAGCTAGAGAAACTGCCCCTAATGCAAGGAGATCTGCATATTGCCTTAGGTCAGACTGACAAAACTAACAGGAGGGGAGGCACTACATAAAACTGGACCTCACTGAATGTGGCAGATGATGTACTTGGCAGTTGACCCTGAACTGGAACACGCAAAAGGGAGGAAGGTGGCGTGGACCCAGGCTGGGCCCAGTGGGATGCTGCCTACTTTGAGCACAGGGTCCAGCCAGAATGGTGATATATATAACTGCATATATGAAGTTTCACATCACACAGGTTTGATCAGAAATTCATCTGAGCTTTTGAAGGCAAAATTTTCTGCAGAGAGACCTTACTTTCCAATAAAGGTAAGCTCCGCGTTTTTAATTTTAAGTCTGGAGGCACCGTCAGTCATTTTAAGCCCCTAAAGCCATTCAGACTCAAGCAGAAGACAATGGTCTAAACATGTAAACAGCACAAAACCTCACCGTGATCCTAGCTCTGCAAAGAAACTATTCCAGGCAGAAGCCCAACAGAGACACGCTGGTGCAGTCTCCCCGTCCTGCCACATTTCATTCCCATCAACAACCAGTTCCACACACCTGAACCAAAGGCGACCTGCATGCCACACGGACCCTTTCAAAATGACAAATACATCTCAAACCCAATCACTTACAGCTACTCTTTGGTCCCAATTATTTTAAAGCAAAGTCTACAAAAAATGTTTGTAAAATTTAAGATCCTTCTCTCCACAAGCTTTTTCTTTTAAGTAAGCCATCTGCTGAGGATTCCTGCACGAAGCAAGGGGATGAAGTAAATGCTGCCCCAACTGCACAATTCCTAGCCGCCCACATATCATCCAAAAGCTCGAGAAACATCTTTTTCTTATATGCATAGTTTAAAAAAAACCATCAGTGGTTACGCTCCAAACTGCTTTTTCAAATGAAGATATACATGAAACAATTAATATGCTGCACTGGGCAACTTCACAGAAAAACATCCTATTTCTCCAATATTCCAGTCTGGGATCTTGCTCTAAATGTGGTAAAAAATAATGAAAGGTATTTCAGAAGTGTTCCCTCTAACTGGAGGTTAACTTCTGACCGGTCACAAGATCCAGCAGGAAAGAAAGAGTAATTAAAGCTACTAGGCCATGCCAGAAGTACTAAAACAGGCTATGAAGACCCCACTAAGGACCAAGAAGACCCCATTAGGAACAGAAGCGCCACTAACCTTCCACACGGGAAACTCCATGAAGACCTCATGAGGAACACGTTGTCCGCACGAGGGCCTCCGGATTCCATTCGTAATGGGGTCTTTGGGCCCTTAAATCCGGATTATCGGAGGACCCCTTTAATGGTGTCTTCAATCTGGTCTTCCGCCATGAAGAGTAGATTGCAGAAAGTGCTTCCACACGCCTGCCAGCTGGATGGGGTCCAAGGGTGGGCCTAGCGCAAATGACCTGAGTTACACATACACGCGCCACGCCACCGGGGCAGCATTGCTCCTCAGGTCTAATCGGGGCCTCAGGAGGCACGCTGCACTATCCACATGGCGGCCCTGTTTAGCACCCATTACCAAACGCCCTGTGTGGATACATGGGGTCTGCATGGCGATCCAGAGCTCCACGGACCCCCTGAGATAGTCGCTTCTTGAATAGACAGTGCAGGGCTGCGGCTCCCTGTGCACAAGCTAGTGATGTGCGTATCTAGGAATTTCAACAGTGCAAAATACCCAGAAGTGCTGCATCCTCTCCATGCGTGGTGGCCACAAGGGCAGCCGCGTGCAGACAAGAGACCTGCTGCCCAGAGACCGCAGAGCTGCTATCGAAGCGACAGTCTGGTTTTACAACGCTCTGCAGCCCTGCAAAGCAAAGCCTGATGCTTTGAGGTAAAAATAAAATCTGACGTACCCTAGCATCTGCTCCAGTTTCTCTTCCCTCCACATTTTCGCAAAATCTTAAGAGTTCACCCTCCCCCCAAGAAACAGCAGGCCCCTCTGAGAGGGAGGGGCTGACCACCTGGTCAGAAGAGCCTCACCTGCTGCCCCAGAGGAACTGGAGAACGTGGGGATGATCCGTTCTTCCAGTGAAGACCCTTTTCTTCTCAGTACAGGTAAGTTCAACTTTTTATGTCTGTTAGAACCTGACGATGGCAGCTCCATCCCCAAGGTAAATTATGGCACCATTTCAGGAAAACCCGAACCAGAGTCAGGTTTTCTCAGAACCGGTTATAGCGGTTTTAGTGGGGATATAGCAGGGCTACGAGGGGGTTGCCAGAGACACGTGTGGCAATCTGGCAGAACTGTCCTCTCTATCCCGTCTGGACATGGCTTCTGTTACATGAGAAAGCTCAGCCACTGCAAAAGGCAAAGCGTCCTCTTTGAATCAAGTTCCTATGTGAAAACAGAATGCCAGGACAAAGGCTGCGCAAATACCGTCGGGGATGGAGAAGAAGACTCTGGTCAACTGGACTTGTGCAACACTGAGTGGCAGCCACAACGAGCCATTTTAGTTTCAGTAGCGAAGGATGACGCCTCCCCTCGTTTAAAAAGGAAGAAGACCTCTGCAATATCTCCCCCTTTGCAATACAACACGCATCGGGAAACTGGACGAGGCACTTCTAATCAGAAGCAGCCCTTGATCTTTTTAACCAGCTCTCTACTGCACCCAGCCTGAAGGGAACTCAGAGCACCTGTAATCCTCACCTATTCACATGACCAGCAAGGAGGGAATTTGCAGCTCAGAAGAAAATAAAGTACAAAACCACAGAAGAAAGTCACCAGGTTTCTGTACTATCCAAGCTTTGCCAGGATTATCCAGGAGGAACATAATATGCACTTTAAAATAGTATACATTAAGTATTTGCCAGCAGAAGACAAAGTCTCCAGCTCATGTGCAAATTAAGTACATGGACACACGCACACACGCACACACTTCTGACTGCACAGGCTTCCCTCCATCTGCTAGAAACGCACACATGTTCAAACCCCCAAGTCTTCCAAGAGATGCTTTCGGAGGAAAAGATAGTGCACTCCGAGGATGTCTGACTTGTCTTTATCAGCCAATTACAAACTCACACAGTTCTGAGTAGTGTCAAATATTTTCAGCAGAAGTCAAGTTAGACAAATTTTACAAATAGGATGGAACAGAATTTTAGAGGTTAATGGGGAATCTCACACTTTGCAAAGCATGAGTTTTACAAGTATTCTTAGTTTTGCTCCTTGGCTCTCTTAACCTACACACACACACACACACACACATAAAAAAGTGAAGACTTTCCCTATTAATTGCACATACCATCACGACAAGGTACAAATTTTGACTTTACATGTCCGTCTTGCTGTTGAGATAACTCCCAGATGCAAAAGAGAATTACTGATTCCAATGTGCATTATTCCGGGAAAATGGAGTTACACGGAATGGTAAATTAAATGAACCACATAAATGCTACTCGATTTCATGTTCCTTGGCAAAATTAAGTCTTCATCCGAAGGACATTTACTCACACATTTTGCGGGTATATTTGTATAGCTAGAAAGTTATTAAGGTAAGTAAGTTAGTCAAAGTGTTTTAATTCACATTTTAATTGAAAGGCTTGACCTAATTTAAGCAACTTAAATTTGAAGCCAAATTGTTTTCTGAAAATAATCATGAAATACTGCAGAAAACGGACAAAGCATGTCCAGAATTCTGAGCCCAATGAGGCCTTCCTACAGCTGAGCAGGAATCGGGAAAATATTACTCCTGTAGGTAACAAGAGACTTAATGTCAGCTTTGTAGTACCTTTTTGTAAAGCAGATGAAAGTGTTAAACTCCAGGGCATATTCAGTTGCAACCACTGAGTGATGTTTCCTTAGACAAAAGCTTCTTCTGTTAACATCACCCAGTGTTTCAATTAAATATCTGGTACTGGTGCCTTCTTCTCCAGATGCACAATAAAACCACAGGCATGGGGCAGCAAACATTAACTTGCACATCTTTTAAAGGAAAGATTTGCAACAGCTGTAGAACTCCAAACCCGATTCATGTTATTGCTTTCACCCTCCACAATGGATTTTCTCAGTGACTGGAAATTGTGATTCCAAAAGGACAACCTAATGGTCAGCATTAACTCTAGTTTCAACTGGACTGCAGACATGCTGACTAAAATCCTTCCTCCCCTGAGCCTCCTCTCCAATAAAGAGAAAAGTATCTTTACTGAAAAGATCACCCAAAATAGCTTCCATTCATTTGCTTCTTACTCCTTCCTTCTTCTCTTGGTACGTCGAGGGGCGTTTGGCCACTGCAGACATCTTCATTTCCCAAAAAGTGACCATTAAAAAAAATCAGAGATGTATGTCCAGACAGTACATCGATTTTCAACCATCCAGACATTGAATTTCTGGGCGATGATCTACTTCTCTGGATTCTGTCCGAGCGCGCATATAATCGCTTGTTTGGCGTGTATTTTGCTGGCGGCTGTTAATTCTCCAATGTTTCACTGCCAAAAATAAATTCACAGCATAGACTGCAGTTGCCAAAAAACCAAATATCTGTAAAAACAAAAAGGACTCTAAATTTACATCGGAAGACTAACTGAAGCACACACGTGTACACAGACACACACAAGGACTGCAAAGTAAGGATGTTTACTCAGAAGTAAGTTCCACTGTGTACAGTTGTGTTTTCCTCCAGGAAAGCAAAATTAACTCTGCAATATAATTAGCATCTTACATGACATATTTTTTGTTGTCAAATGTCTAGAGAATTACTGGAAAAGTTAAAGGGCAGCTCGATTAATGATGATACAAAGTCTCTTATCAGGGAAAGAAATCTGGGAAGAAGTCCTAACACTGGGAACGGAATCTGCGTTCAACCCGTCAATCCTGGGCCTGTTAGCCTGTTGCTGCCTGTGGACGTTCTTCTCCTTCCCCTGCTGGCACCAGCACTCGGGAGCAAGGCCAGGGAAATAACTAATGCAGTTCCAGACACACGCAGCAGAGTCGCCCAATTTCTGCTCCCACATTTTTTTCTTCTCAGCACTGGCAGCATCCAATGGGAGAGACAAAGGAAGACGGGGTGCAGAGTGGAGGCCTCCATCCACTTGCACGAGCCCAATAAATATGGCAGAGCACCATCAATTATTAGGTCGATCAATGAAAAACAGGCAGCGGCAGCTGCACACAGGGGCCCATGCAGTCAACCAGAAGTTGGCCGCAACTCAGTGGTATTCAACAACCACCATCCCTAACAAAACAACGCGCTGAAGTTTACAGCAGGGCCTGTTTACACTTGGCTTTATTCTGAATATATTTTAGAATAGGGACCTTAGGCCTTTTCGAAGGCTAGAACACGCGGGGACAGGCAGGTAAGGAACCCAAAAAGGCCAGCACGGGGTTGGGACGCCCTCCCAGGCCTGCCGCCATTGGGTTGAATTCGACCCAGGGGTGGGCAGTTCTCTCTCGTTCATTCCCTGTGGGCTCGAGCTAACCTGGAGCCTAGTGGTGACGCCCGCGCATGTGACTTACCTCGCCGCCACCGTGTTCAAAGTGGCAGGCCCAGGCAGCGGTGTTGTGCGCTGTGCGTGCCGCCAACTCTGATTGGCCAGTTACCCGCGCCTGCGCAGAACGGCCAGTTCAATGTCAAGCGTTCTGTGCAAGCGTGGGTAACCGGCCAATCGGAGCCGGCAGTGCATGCAGACACACAACGCCACCGGCCAGGCCCACCACTTCGAACCTGGTGGCGACGAGGTAAGTCACGCGTGCACGCACATGCCCCGGCTAGGCTCCAGCCCAGGTTCCTGTAGGCTCGAGCTAACCCAATGAGGTCAGCTTGAGCCCGCGGAGGCTGGCACCTAGGGGGGTGGCAACCTCCCCCCAGCCACGTGGCCACTTACCTTGTCATGGTGGTCGTACGGTCAGCAGGGCAATGTGCTGCTCCATGCAGTACACCGGCCCCACACTGTCAGCGCCTCTGGTCCAAAGTGCTGACAGCTTGGGCCCCGTCTACCAATAGCAGCAGCTGGGGGCAGGGCCCATAGCTGTTCAGGAGGGAGAGTGTGAATGCTCTCCTTCCCGTACAGCTGTGGGACGGCCCGGGACGGCCGGGAACGCCCTGGGCTGGGTGTAGAGCGTGATTTCGTGCTCTACACCCGGAATGCGAATGGACAGGCTGGGGTGGTTCAAAACGGAACCACAAGCCCAGCAGAGCAAATGCTCCATTCCAGGGTGTTCTACTCACATTCGAGAGGCCCTCTTGCAGATAGGCCTCATCTGTCCACATGCTAGCACAGGAGGAGCCAGGCAAGGCCTGTCGGAGTCTGCATTCGCATGTGGACAACAGGTCTCTATCCTGAGATACATCCCAGAATATGACTAAGTATGAACAGGCCGTACAATTCACAAGAGAGATCAAAGTCAGTGTTGGTTTGACTAACTATCCAAAGTAGAGAGAACTGCATAAAAATTATGATTTTTTTTTTTAATGTTCCTGCTCAGCGGCTGATGCAGGATTATCAGATCTGGCCAAGATAATTCAGTAGCATTCTCTTCACTACTTGCAAAAAAAATATTGGTTCTTACTTCTTACATTTTGCAGACCCTTTACACAAATTTCAGAGTTACTTAATGGACACTAAGTTAAAAGCAATAGAACAAAACAAAACTTGGCATTTTTAATGCTTATAAGGTGAGTCCCATGGGTTCCCAGAGTACAAAACTGAATAAAACACACAACAGCCCACATCGCGAGACACCATTTCTTACCACAGCTGCAATTTCTGCTCCTTTCTTATGGTTTAGAGCAGCAAGCACTACAGATGCAATGAAAAAGAAGAAAGTGCAGAGTCCAGTATTCACCAAGTCCTATTAAAACACAATGAGGGAATTGTTTCACAACGAGTGTCAAGTAACTGAATAAAAAACATTTGTGTTTTCAACATATTTCACATTTTATACAGAAGACCCAATGACTTTGAAGCATGCATTATACGTGGTAACAGATAATTTTTGTACTATATTTGGAACATAAAATCCAGAAGATAACAAGTATGTTAGAAAGATATTTTCCATTCCAAGCAATACATTTTCAGGCAACAAAACTACTGTTCCTTCTTCCAGCTACAGAAGTCTTATATTGCCTAGTGACAGAATATATAGATAGATTTCCTTTTTGACTGTCAGATCTTTGGAAGCTAGAATCTTGCTCGTATGCCTGCCACATGCATGTGCTGTAGGATAAAATACAGGCCAGCTTACTAAGTGTTGACTTCATTTCTATGTTATAAACTCTACTGATGCCTATGAAGACACAACAAACAAAGGAGGAAAAAATGTAGTTATCTTCACTTTCTCTTCTCCTATCTTGTTATGCTGGGTGGCTTCTGATTGGACAGGCTGCCCACGTGAGCTGCGTGCACGCGCACGTCCCTGGACCACGGGGGGGGGTGTGGGGTGCCGGGGGGGTTCCTGCCAGCTTTAGGGGACCGGATCCAGTCCCCTACAATGTGCAGGAACCCAGGGAAGGGAAGGGCCCTGCCAGGTCTGCCCACCCCTGGGTGTTAGTCACCCAATGGCAGGCAGGCCTCGGAGAGGGGCCCTGCCCCCGTCCCATCCTCTTCAGGCTTAGACACACAGGAATGCCTTCCTGCTTCCCTCCGTGTGAATGGAGAAAGCGTCCCCGCGTGTCTTAGCCGCTCCAGCTGTAGCGCAGAGAGGCCTCTAATTTGAGCAGAGCTACCTTCTTCCTATTCCTTTTGCCATGACCCATTGGGAGACCTTTGGATACAGGCCAAGATTGAAAAATAAATGAGCAAAGAAATATCCAAGAAAAAACTCACACAATTCCCTATAATTCTGAAATCTACCAATGTAATTCAAGTATTTAAAGAACATAAGTCTATAGGTCAGAACAGTATTAACTGAAACTGTCATGAATTTTTTAACATATAGCACATCTACAGTAGTCACGTTTATTATAAAAGTGACCGAGTTGAAAAGTTAATTTTCAGTTAACATGAAATAACTTTCCATTACAGTATACACCAAGGAGGGAGGAAGCTAAACCTACTCTTGTAATTCACAAAATATAATTTAAAAAGAAATGAAAGACACTTAGCAATGACAGGTCTTTTTATGTTAGGACATAGCAAAGCAAATTTAACCAAAACCAGAACATAATGGTACAATACTACATGTTTTCTCCTTCACACTCGTACATACAGAAACCATGTCCATGGAGGAAGAACAAAAAAACTAAAAGAAACAAAAAAACCCCACACACATATTCCTCAGAAGAAAAACAGAATAAAAAGCTTATTTCTCAGGAAACAAGATGAACACAAAGACACTCTCTACATGACCAGATCATCTCCTCCTTGAAGAAATAATGGTCACCTCACAAGGTTTTGGTATTCTTAGGACAGAGAGGAGGAGGAAGAGGACGACCCGGCTTTTCTCATCCATTTAAGGGGACTCATAGCAGCTGACAAACCTGTTGTTCTTCTCTGCATACCAGACACCATGTGAGGCAGGTGGGGCTGTAATAGCTCAGAAGAGAGCTGTGACTAGCTCAAGGTCACCCAACTTGCTTGGTGGAAGACGGCAGAATCAAACCCAGTATTCCCAGATAAGTGTCCGGCTCCCTAACCACTAGACCAAACTGGCTCATGAAAGTAAAGTGAGGGTCACACCTTTTATGGTGGAAGGATAGAGGCCATCTCAGCTCCTCATGCACTAGCTCTGAGTCCATAATCCCAGCCTTGAGTCCATCTCAGCCAAAGGTAGACCCAGACAAAGGGCTGCAATCAAGGCCAGGTTGGCAACAGCATGGAGTGCAGCCAGCAGGGTGCCATGAGGAGGTCATTGTTGGGCCCGTGGCCCATTTTCACTCCACCCAAGGAAGGGCCCAACCACACCACTGTGATCCCACCAGTGCTACTGCCACCAGCCCCAAACCCCAATACTCTACCATGCCGCCACCACCACACTGAGCTAATCCCCTTGCCTGGTCAAAGGTGACCTTTAGGACGGGGAGAGGTGGGCTTGGAGAGGGGCGGTTGTGTCCAGTTCATCCTTGAGACTGACTATCAGGCTAGTGCAAGACTGTGGCCCCAGAGGAACCACCATGGAGCTGTCCGGGCCCCTTTAAGGCCTCGGTATGTGCTTCCAGAATCTGCTTTCCCCTGAGGCTTGTATACCTACCCTATTGTTTAATGCAAGCTGTCTTATTGCACGTATCTTACTGGGAATAGCTTTCCTCCCTCGAGGCTTAATCACACACACATGCTCAACATACACCTGCCTGCAATGTTGGGTATAACTAAGACTACGTTGTCCTCACGCTTTTGTTACGGCGTTAAGGTGTTAGAGTGTTGCAGAGTTGCTGTATTATTGAATTGCTTTCTAGTTACTCTGATGTTTGGGTTAACAGAGATAACTGAATAGTTACTGTAACCATTACAGGACTGTTTATGTCCAAAGGACTGAGGCTGAATGTTAAGCGGTACAATGTTTTTACTTCGTATCTACATGCAACTGTTTCTCCTTGGTTTGTAACCTTAAGTGTCTGTCTTGTTGCAAGTGATGTCAGGAGAACAAGCTTCTCTGTCCACAAGCTTTCCGCTCCTCTGCTACAATCTCTGTCTGTATTGGCAGAGGTATACAAAATATTCTCAACAGGAGCTACATTAGAACTCATTTTCAAGGAGAACAAGGGTATTCCGTTCCCTTCTTTCGTTCTAGTTTCATACCATCTTTTGCTGTGCATCTCAAGCAGGTGCAGAGAAGGGCAACCAGAATGATTAAGGGTCTGGAACACCTCCCTTACGAAACCAGGCTGCAACGTCTAGGCCTCTTCAGTCTGGAGAGACGGCGTTTGAGAGGGGACCTGATTGAAGTATATAAAATTATGCACGGTATAGAAAGGGTGGATAGAGAAAATTTCTTTTCTCTATCACACAACACTAGAACTAGGGGGCACTCTATGAAGCTGATGGGTAGGAGAATAAGGTCTGACAGGGGGAAGTATTTCTTCACCCAGAGGGTCATCGGCTTATGGAATGTGCTGCCGGAAGAGGTGGTGACAGCTACCAGTCTGGATGGCTTTAAGGTAGGGTTGGACAAATTTAGGGATGACAGATGTATCAATGGCTACTAGAATGAATGCCTGGGTGCATCCTTCAGGCTGAGGGAGGGGGAGGAACTGGGGCGCTTCTAAGGCCTTCTGCTGGGACTCGAGAGCAGGAGAAGGTTTGTCCTTGTCTCTGCTTGAGATGCCCATGAGCATTTGGTGGGCCATTGTGTGCGACAGGATGCTGGACTAGATGGGCTGTGGCCTGATCCAGCAAGGCTTCTCTTATGTTTTTATGTTCTTAAATGAGCACTCCCTGTTTGAATTCCTCCATCAATTCTTACAATAAAGATTCTCCTGGATGCCTACAGGTTTTTGATATCTGTTAACCCTAGGCCTTTTCGCAACACAGTCAAAGGCTAGGCCATGTGGGGACGGATTCCCCATTCATACCTAGGCAGGTAAGGGAAATGTCCTTACCTACCTAGGCGCAAATGGGGAATCCGTCCCCGTGTGGCCTAGCCTAAAAAGGCGGACACGCAGGCCAGAGTGCCTGCCCTCAGCTGCTGCCATTGGGTCAAAATCGACCCAGGGGCGGGCGACCGGCGTTCGGCCAGCATTCGGCCTCCGTGGGGTGCAGTCACCTTGCTCGAGGAGGCTGGGCCTCATAAGAACATAAGAACATAAGAGAAGCCTTGCTGGATCAGGCCACAGCCCATCTAGTCCAGCATCCTGTCGCACACAGTGGCCCACCAAATGCTCATGGGCATCTCAAGCAGAGACAAGGACAAACCTTCTCCTGCTCTCGAGTCCCAGCAGATGGCCCTAGAAGCGCCTCCTGGGACCACCCTCCACGATTTCATGCTCTACACCCGGAACACAATTAGGTCACCCTGGGACGGTTCCATACGGGATCGCCAGCCAAGCAGAGCGAATGCTCTGTCCCAGGGCTGTCCTAATTTCGCTCAAGAGGCCCAGTGCAAATAGTCCTCCTGTCTCACTCCTCTCTAGGCTCACTGCATCTTGTATTAAATGCTAAGCTCTTCCTTTTGCATTCTTCCTGTGCCTGCCTTATTTATACATGCAGATCTCTGGACAGAGACTTTGAAAATCTCTAGTTCTGGCACTAAATGCCACAATAAAGAGTCACCACAACCAAGGACAACATATTTTCCACTCACTTTTTCTACACAATTTTTCTGTGCCAAGGATCCACTTACAGCATGGCTTTACCCAATCTGTGGTCAGAATCAAAGTAAAATGCAACTCATTCTGTGGGTCTGGGTAATGCCAACAACACAACTGTTTGCTACGTACCTTCCTGTGAAAGTAAGTGATCCATAATGCTCACACATATCCTTAGTGGGCCTTTGTTAAACAGAACAAAGGAAAGATAAATTTCCAATATCCTTTATTTTATAGACTCAAAGAAGTCATCAATCTGAGGGTGCCTCCAGACATAAATTAAGAACGTGAAGTTACCTTCAGTGCAAAGTAAAGGAACTTTGCAGGGAGAACAAATCAGCCCTGCGTTCTTCTGATCCTCTGAAGCAGGAGGCAGGGCTCTGCTGACCATGTGGTCAACCACTTCCTCTCTGAGAGGCCTGCTGTGTCCATAGTAGGGGCAAGCTCTCCTGAGATTGTGCAAGCTCTTGCCCAAACAGCAAGGAAAATGCAAAGGGAAGGGAAACTGCCCAGCCAATGCTAAGGTAAGTCAGACTGTTTTTGCTCCACAGGGATTGCAAAGCATTGTAAAACCTCTCTGGCACTTTGACAGCTCTCCAAAGTCCCTGTGAAGGATTTTTCTTGTCTGGACACAGCCTGAGACACACAATTTGTCCACCTTGCTTCTTGGTACAGAAATTTAATGATTTCTCCCCACTCCACAACATTCTGTGCCAGACTTCCTTACAGGCTTCTCCTTCTGTGCTGCCTAGGTATGAGACCATTAGATATAAATAAGACCCCCCGTTAGACAAAAATAAGATCAGTGTTGCCAAAAATGAATAGTCTAGTCTTTGTCTCTTTATGCGAGAACTGCAAGAAATAGCTGAACCTACGGTTCCAGACAAGGTTATTTCCCAGATACTGACCAGCCCTGTTTCTAAGAATGACATGCAGAAATTCAGCAGGAACTATTTCTCCTACTATTTAAATCTGTGCTGAGAAAACTCTGCCAAAAGTCTGCAATAGTGCTGTTTAAACATAACACATGTGGGGCTATTAAAATGTGGCCACCATATTAAAAAAAAAAAAGACAGAAGATTAACCTACTCTCTAAGAAAATGTTTATTCCAAAATATAATACATAAGAAACTTTCTGATCAAAGGCCAACAGCTTTTCAGGGTTAACTCAGTCTATTAATAATTTTTAAACCATGTGTTAATATTAAGCTAGAAAAAAGGAGACTATGCTTTCCACAGTCATGAACACCCAAAACTAGCCCTGAAGAAAAGCCTCTCTTGAGCAGGGAAAAATGCTTTGGGTCATAATTTCAGCTTTATATACTAACATCCAGTATTTCATAACACTTATTGTACCAGTGGGGTTCATATTGGATATAAAGGAACGCATGCACTCTGCTTCGTAGAAAACAGCCCTTGCCAACAGTCTCAGATTTCCGTATGAGGCAGGCAGAATTTCATTCTAAATGTTTACTCAGCTATTTTTACATAATGAAGGTTTGGACAAAAACTTACTGTAATGTTCCAGTTGACCTGCGGTATTCTTGTGTGGAGATTCAGGCTGAACATGAGCAAGAGAACGCCAGTAACTACCAATGCACTACAGCTGACAAATTCGAAGAAATAAAGGCCTTCGCAAGGAGCGCATTCCATGATGGTCTCTATGCAGATGAAGGAAATCAGGGCCAAAACCTAAGGGGGAAGTGGCAAAACAGAAATAGTTCTGTAGCATTCAAAAGACAGCCACAAATTACCCTGAGACTATTCACTGGCAATCTGATACCCAGGAATGTGCAACACAGTTTGAGTAAAACATATGATTTAAAAGAGCAAATAGATGGCTGAGTCTATTATGGTCGCAAGGCTGAAACTCAAAGCATACTTTCTTCGGAGTAAATCTCTTTATGCTTGGGAAGGAGAAGCTTTTAAGTAGATGTGGACAAATTACGTGTAGATGGTTAGTAGACACTTAAATGGCCCTGGAATGCAATCAGACATGCTTAAAGAGATGCCCTCTGGGCTGACTGGGGACCGTAGGGACAGACAGCTTGCCTGGGAATGAGAATCCTTTCCTCACACAGGGTAAAACAGCATCCGTGTCCCCTCCTTTCATGCATGGGGAGCTCCAGAAGCCCAGAGGAGGGAAGTGCTGCGGCCAGTCACAGCACTGGGAACAAGTGCTACCCCACCAATCAGGGCTACGGAAAATCAAGCAGGCAAGTGGCCTCTGAGTGGTAAGAGACATGAGGCTGCCTTATCTGTTCAACTATCTGGATGCCTGTGGTGCTTTTTAAAAAGATTTACAGCAATTAGCAACTAGCCCACTCCAGCAACAGGATGCAGCAGCTTAAGAAGTGAAAGAAACTGAAATTAAAAGGCTGAATTGGGGATCAGCTAAAAGGCAACACCCAGGAGCAATGAAAATCCGGGCCCTTGCTGTGACGACAAAGAGACTCTTGCCTGAAACAGGGAGTCCTCTGCTAGTTGCTATAGATGAGACAGCCTAGTGATCAACTTAGAGGGGGTACCACTGAGTCATGGCCAACTACTGGTTGACTGCACAGGCACCTCAATGAGCACTGCTATGCAGTTTTCTTGGCGGAAATACAGAAGTGGTTTGCAATTCCATTGTACTGTACATTCCTAGAAACCAGGCTTAAGTGATGACACAATTAAGTATCTTGTTTACAGTATTTCTACCTGTAAAAATGGTTACAGCAGCTTCACTTAGCTAAATCAAAGGCAAAAACTATACTTTCCTTTGCCTACTAAGCTGTGGTATGTAAAATAATTCTAAGAATTACAAATAGTAGGAATATTTTTCTCATTACTGAGAATGAAAGAGGAAATACCACAAACACAGCACAAACGTGCAACTGATGTATTACTTATTGCTAAAATTTTATCTGCAAGACAGTTATAACACTTGCTAACCCCAAAGATTTGCCAGCAGCAGCACAAACAGCTCTCCCTGATCTGTGCACAGTGTTTCTTGGTGATAAAAAGGTCTTTTAAGAGCAAAAATGTCACAAAATGTTCATGAAAATGCTTGATCGCAAATGCAAAAATCTGGTTTTTCAACGTAACAATTTGAATTTTTAGATGTTCAATGCAATAGGAAAAACAATTTGATTTTTGTGTCAGTGTACACATCCCTAGAGGAAAGTTGCCAGGACAAAGGACCTCCCTTCTGCTGACCCCAGCAACACGGGCACAGTCTCCTCCGCAACGCTTTGAGTGCTCTAGGTAGCACAGGCCAAGGAGGACTTTCCCGCCATTCACTTATATGGACCAGAAGAGTGAAAAAGACTCTGGCTTCTCTAGCTTGGAAAACGCAAGCAGAAGCAGATCTTCTCTGGCCTCTATGCAGGTTCCAGCAGAAGGCTTGATTTTCACAATGAGGAAGAGGAGCTTTCTCCACACGGCCAACATCCTGGGAAGACTCCTCCTCCAGCAGGACTTTGCACAGCAGGGATATTCTCTTAACCCAGCTGAGCAGCGCTAGCAGCGTCATTGCTTCTCAAGAAGATCCTTCTAGGGATCAGCATGAATATTCATAGCATTCAAAATTCATACAAATTTGGCTGAATTCGAACATTTGGCTCATTCAAAGATTGAGATTTGAATTTGAATCAAATATTTCAATACATTTGTACGAAGCTTTGTTACAGATTTGTATGGGATTCATATCTAGCATTTGTATCAAGTTCAAATCCTAACGCATTTGAAGGGATTGATTCAAACAAATGCTAATTTTCTTGCATTTGATTTGATACAAATTGAATCAAAAAAAGACATTCGTGCACATCCCTAGATTCTCCCCAACCTTCCTCAATGTCCCATCTTGGACATTAAAGGGTCCTGCAGCTTGTACCTCCCCTCTGCTGAACCGTGTTAGCAGTCGGGAAGACTCCTCACCCCATAAAAATCAATGTACAACATGCGCTAGGAATTCTTCGACCACCAAGGGAGTTTGCCCCTAATGGCAACCAAACGACCAGGTTTTCCAAGCCTTGGCGTCTCTGTCAAATCACAGGGCCTTTTTCTACATTCGCAATGCACAAAGCTGAAGAGGGCCGAAGACCACCAAGCCAACAGGCCAAATCACTGGTCAGTGCAGGAGCATCCACATGGGAGCAAAAGCACCATGATTTCTCACGGGATTGCAGATACAGCCAGTCATAAAACATCACGACTTAAGTGTATCTGAATCTCAACACCCCCCAAACTCTCTGATAGTCAAAACAGAGAGAACGGAGTGCCTAAATAGGCCACGCCACAAGGGGAAAGAGACCCCCTCTGGGATGGGCTCAACGGCATAAGTTGGAGCAAAAGGCAAAAATTCTCCCTTACAATTCATTTTTTCCCAAGACTTCTTTATAAAAGGTTTCTTTTCTAACTGTGAAAGGATAAAGTAAGTACACATTGGTTTTGCATCTTTGTATCTAGACATCTAATTTTAAAAAGAGGAAGTCCAGTTAATTAAGGCTGCAATCCCGTGCACACTAACTCGTGATCAGTTGCACTAGATTATTTTGACAATACCCTAAATACTTCTAACAGAAAGGAAAAAACAGTGCTGTAGATGGTTTTACAAGGGACATCAAGTTTGCTGCACGATTTGTAACCCTCATCCCGCCCAGGTGAAGCAAACAGGAAATGGGCGAAAATGGCAGCCATGGAGCAGGCAGGCCCGGTGTCTGGGACAGGCACCCTCACAGCTCGGCCACTGGCCCTCCTGCCAAATCTGGAACAAGAGGAGTGAGGGAGGAAGCCAGTTTCCTTAAATTGACTGTGTAACATTGTGGTTCCCAGTAATGGAACCAACTCATAATAAAAGGCTATCTGTATACAACGGTAGATATTAGAAGTCATCCTTTCAGAATTTTAATTTACCAGGCTTGTACTGGACGGTAGAATGCAGGCTTTCAGAGCTGGTGACAACCTCACTGTTGCAGTACTGGGTTATTATGGCATGTTCAGAGTTCTTCCTTCTGTGAACCCGAGCTTTGGATAGAGCTACAACATCCATTTTCAGAGGATCTGACTTCTGGAGGATGGATATGGTAGCCATATCCAAAAGCTGAGGTTCAGTTGCATTTGACATTTCCAGAAGTCAAATTCTCTGAAGATGATATCCTAGCTATATCTGAAAACTCAGGTTCACAGAAGGAAAAACTCTGGAACACGGCCTGACAACCCAGAAACGGCAACAAGTGAGACTATACTGGTATTCCAGAACTCCCAGGACGACATCAGTCAAAGCAACAACAACGAGAGGAGCAAAACCGAAACACTGAACTGAACTGGAGGTTGTCAATATGGTCTTCAACCAGCAGAAATAAAACCAAGTAGAACTAAAAAGTATATTGCACAAATGCGAAATGATTTTTTTATATATACAAATGGTCATATTTGAGGCCTGCAGTGTGCAGTAAATAACAAAAGTCTCTATAAGCCAGGAACAGCTTTACGTAAATAAGTTCATTCAGTGTTGTAAATTCCCATAAGAGCTGCAATACAAAAACACATGCATTATTGTTCCAGGCTTTCCCTAACCACAGGGACATGAACTTTGATTTTATAGTTTCTATCACCCGGCCTGTTAAAGGGAGAATATTGAAATAAGCCCTCAAAAAACCTTAAAGCTAGTTCAAACAGCCCGTGGAGGTTCGACACCACAGCTATAACCCCAGAGTCCCTTAAGCGAAAAAGCAGTCACATTTCGAGTCAAAAAATGGAGGTTCGCTAGCCACAGCACAGCACTGGGAACCCATCTGCACATATCAGATGATGACCCACAAATGCCCCCAAGTGACTTTAAATAAGCACACTGGCCTAAGCGCACATTACAGGGACTGCAGGTTCTTTGCTGTCAGCACCATAACAGCTACTGGGGGGAATCTGTTCACCTGTGACTGCGAAAACCACAAGACGACCGCCACACTTCTTCAGGTTGCGCACAAGGTATTCTGACAGAGCATGGCCTTTCTCCAATTTCTTGGAATTGTGGGCCTAGAAATGTGAAGGTGTCCAATCTGTTTATATGAGATGTTTATTAAAATGCCACTTGGTGGTCTTTGGTGTATTAGCTTAGAACAGAATTGTGGTCTGCTGAAAGCCACCCAGCTGGCTTCATGGAGAAGTGCGAAATCGAACTGGGAGACTATCAGGTAAGCATCTGATACTCCAGCTCCAAGACCAAACTGGCAACAGGCACCCCAAAGAGCTGCCTGGGGCTCTTAATATGTAATGTGGGCTTCCTATGCCAGCTTGGCCGGGGGGGGGGGGGGGCTGCCTGGTTGCTGGCATCATTCCTGAAACTTGGCACCTTTTAAGTTTGCCATTACTGACTTAATTTCTTTTACAGCAGAGAAGGCCAACGTTGAGACGTAATTGTCTTTCTTTACGTTCATTGGTCAGATCTCACCTAGAGTCCTGCGCCCAATTCTGCACATCTCAATTTCAAAAGGACATTGACAAACTAGAGCAAGTCCACAGGAGGGCTATCAAAATGGTGAGTGGTCTGGAAACGAGGTCCTACGAGGAAATGCTGAAGTATCTAGGAATGTTTAGCCTACAGAAGAGAAGACTGACAGGAGACATGGTAGGTGCCTTCAGGTATCTGAAGGGCTGTCACAATTGTCCCTATTCTCACTTGCACAAGATGGGAGCACTAGAAACAATATTAGGCTGCCATGGGAGGGAGCGGCTTCTCCTTCGCTGGAGGTCTTGAAGCAGAGGCTGGACAGACATCTATCTTGGATGTTTACAGAATACTGCATTGAGCAGGGGCTGGACTTGATGATCCTGTAGGCACCTTCCAACTGTGTGATTCTATTGGATGGATTCAATTCATAACAGAATATACTAAAATACAACAAACCTGAAAAGGTCAGTAACTAAACGCAACTCAACCTTAAATCTCACCACCACAGATGACAACAGTTACAATACAAAGCACAATTTATTTTATCCTAAAGAAGCAGCATTGATGAGCATTCTTATATAGCACTCTCACTACAACATACAAGTCACTTTAAAAAAAATTGTTTTTTCTAAAGCACACACATGAAATAAGAGAATGTAATTGCAACCGACAGTGTAACAGCAATCAGATGCATTCCATGTCAGTGCCCTCAGTTGACAACTTCGTCCTTAATTCTTCTGATTTTCCTTTACTGTACTTGGGACCAAAGAATTAGTCTTGTTATTTCATCTCTCAGATATTCTGGCACTTGGGATCTTGTTGAATATTAATTCAGTAAATCTTTCCAATTGTCTTTTGTCTTGGAACACAGCTTCGACCCTTAGCTTTTAAATCTTATTTCCTGCATTTTATCAAATCTATATTGTTCTATTAGATACTTATCCAATGTCCTTTGCACCCCAATATAATTGTAAACTGTGCAGTATATATCTTTTGATCAAATAAATACTGTTTGCTTTTATTCACCCTGTTGTCACTGAAACAAAGCTGTTCAGGTGCTAATTTCAGACTTATCTGTAAAATATTAATATTATTCTAAATAGTTCTCCAAAATGTTTTAATACCATCATACATGGCACTTTGAATTGAAGAAAGAAAAGCCACAGATCTCGGTGATACTACAAAATCCAGTGCATGGAGCCTCTGATGATCTTCAATGCTATACTTACCGCTAGACTGAACCACTCTTCTAGAGAAGAAAAATAAAGCACCAAAGGTTTTCTTGTTCCTTTTCCCTCCATATTTCTCTTTCCTTGTGTGCCATGTCTATTAGATTGTGAGCTTGAGAAAAGGGGCTTCTCACATAAGTAACATTTGTAAGCTGCTCTGAGAGCCCTCACATAAACAAACACCATGACCTTAACCACACTGGAAGTTACACAGAAGGCAACTCTTTATCAGCCGCTATTCTTTATCAGCTACTATGTATAAACGTAGGCAATTTTTCCTGAAAAGGGGAACTGAAGGTTATGAAAGTCTTTGCAGAACAGATAAGAAACTTCACACAGTGAAGAGTACACTGTGCCCCTTTCTCTAGTCCCCACAAGAATTAATTGCTCTTAAACTTATGGAATGCGTAATTTAAAAATGAGAACAGTCCATTTTCTATTTCTGTAGACTGACAAGGAAATTTTGTATATCGAAAAATACCTTGCCAACAAAAAAATGTTTGTTAGCAAGCCTGCCACATAACAGCATTTATATGCCTGCACAGCCACAAATAATAGACCAGGGTCTATAACGGTGATGGCCAACCTATGACACGCGTGTCACAGGTGACACGCCAAGACCTTTTGGGTGACACACCTGGTCACCCTGACACCTGGGCGTGTAGTGCTTGCTTGTTCTTGAAGTGTATGAAATACCAACTTTCAATTGAAGATTTAGCAACAAAAGTCACTAATGTAAAGAATTATTTGTTTTTGCTTTTAATCAAATACATATATCAAAAATATAACTTTCTTACTAGAGCTACAAATATCACAAAATTATGGATATTTCTAGATGTGACACAGCACCCGAGTTAAGCAAGGTTTTCTTGCGAATTTTGACACACCGAGCTCAAAAGGTTCGCCACCACTGGTCTATAAGCATTGTCTGTATGTAGCGTCAGTTCACACTCCTATCTTAGCATCTATAAATATAATTCCCCAGCAAACTAAAGCTCACACCACCAACAAAACACAAATGGAGAGAGAATCGGTGAACACACAATGCAAATATACCAGCCCAGCACACCTTGGAAAAACACAAGGAGTCAAAGAAAGACCCAGGTGAACGTCTACCTATTTTTCCCAACCAGCTTCAAAAGATGATCTTGCAAGGCCAGATAAATCCCACAACTGCAAAGAATGCTTCTACTGTCTAACTTCTCCAGCTGACTGCCAACTTGCTGCTGAAATGACGGCGCCGCAACCCGAAGCTGCCCAGCACCCTCCTTAAGGCAGATCGGAGTGCTAATCCAATGAGGAGATACTGGCAGATGTTCAATACAGCAACACATACAGGCTGCGATCACATGGAGTAAAAAAAAAAGCACCTCTGCAGTGGCTCAGACACTGCCTAGAGACAGTTTGCAACCAGGTTGTTCACATGTCACTTTGCCCCTCCCCTTCCCACACGGCGGAGGGGGGGAGAGACTTAACCATCCCCTGGGAGGCTCTGAGCAGCTTTTCTTTTAAGGGTGACTGTGGCTGTAGGTGACAATATTTAAATAGATCCCAAGTCTGTCCCAAAAGTATACAACAATGCATGCATTTTTAAAAAAAAAAATATATACTCTACTGCAAATTCTGTTCTTTTAGCATTTAGCAAAGGAAAGCTCAGCCATATGAAAGACAAAAAGATCCTGGTGAAGCAGCAGCTTTCGTGAAGTATTGCTACTCGACATAGTAAGACGGTTGGCGCTCGGCTCACAGACCAGGGAGTCCATGAACGACACACTGGGCTCTCTGTCCCTTTTAGCCAACTGCTCCGTGTCTCCCACCAACCTATATGTTCTTCCTTGCAACACCTGCATCTGAGAAGACGCGTTCAAGCCCCATCTTCTGCTTACTACATTCTTTTCCAAATACTTACTTTGGGCTATTCTTACCCTCATCTTCCACAAACACTGAATAATCCCTCAAAGTTTCTCTTCCAAGCCGACCAACCCCTTTCAGTCCCTCAGTCTCAACCCAATGTTGCTCACAGAACTGGTCCTTGGTCTCCGGCCTCCCGTTCTACAATCACACTCTCACCACGACTTTAATTACTAACAATGTTAACACAAGGGTTATGAGCAGCCAAACAAAAAAGCATCTCTGAGGCTCCTTAAAGATGCTTGTGAGGTGCCCCTCCCCCAAACATTCTGTGCTAGAAAAGGGAGGCTGGATTGGAGGCGGGGGGGCCACACACTATTACCTCTCCGAGATGCCCCTTTTATTACATCTGAACAGAGCCCAAAATTTGCCCAGAAAGGGCAAACTGACACTGGGGTTCAAGCAGCATTCAAGATTCTCCTGTTTCTGCAGGACCCGGTGAAATGATCTTTTTGAGTGAAGACAACACGCACGTCCTAAATAAACAAACAAACAAATAAGAGGGACCCTTTGTGTTGGTTTGCTGTGGCACAAGTTGGACATCCAAGTCCAGATCCTGCTCAAGCCAGGCCTTCTAACAGAAAGCCCAAGTATTAATTACACAGTTAAGTTGCCAGCATCACCCTCAGCCTGAGCAGGATTCGGATGGGCAGATCTCCAGAGTCTCCCTGTTGCCCAAGCAACCAGCAAGATCTACAGGCACCAAATCCACAAAGCTGCGGGATTGGAGGGCGTCTTTCTTCCTCCCCTACCTACAAAGTTTGGACAGATCTCATCTGATCACAAGGCCCAAAGCTTTAGGTGAAGGATGAATGCTACACAACGGCAACTGCTCTGATGGTCCAAAAGGAATCTCAAGCACGTAACAGGCTGCATTTACACCTAATTCTTAATCCATCTTCAGTCCAAAGCGACGACCCTTTTTCTTTCCACATTGCCCAATGCAGAACCGGACTTTCTGAGACAGAAAATGCCGAAAGAAAACAGCTCGCGTCCCTCTGAAAGTAGACCGAAAGTGGGTTAAAGCTCAGGTGGGAACGCAGCAGAGATCTCTGTGATCCTGACCCTTTCTGAGGTCTGAAGAGCATTAAGGAGGGCAGCGGCTGGGCGAGACCGAAGCCCAAGGTCAGCCGTGCGAAGGCGGAGGGCAGCGAGGCGGAGGAGGCGGAGCAGCAGTCCAGTCGCCAGGGCCAGAACCCCCAAGCCCCCCCAGCTGCACTCCCAAAATCCATGGA
This sequence comes from Aspidoscelis tigris stejnegeri, assembly GCA_023333525.1. NCBI lineage: Eukaryota > Metazoa > Chordata > Lepidosauria > Squamata > Teiidae > Aspidoscelis > Aspidoscelis tigris. The sequence goes on along the minus strand of JALMGA010000013.1, from coordinate 104,386 downwards.
AAACCATGTGAAATGATCCGCAGCCGCGACTGGCAGCCCGAGGCTCTGCAGCTGTGTCCACACCTAAGTGCTAATCCAGCTTCACTCCACTTTCAGAGCGTAACCACAGCATGCAACAGGTCCTTTCCTTTCCACTTTATCCAACCCAAAGGCGGGCTTCCCGAGCTGGACAGCACCAGAAGGAAACAGTTTGCCACCACGCTCCGAAAGCGGGCTGAAGCCGGAGCAACCTTCGCGGCCAGAGATCGGCTCCCCCGCGCCCGCCCGGCCGACCTCGCAAGGCCGCCGTGAACGTGAGGAGAAACGGGGCCCCCGCCCGCCCCGCCGCGCCGCGCCCCTTCCCGCCCCCCGGCGCAGGTACGCACCACCTGGGCTATCTTGAGCGCGCCCGGCGCGGCCCGCAGGTAGTCGCCGTCGCAGCGGAGGCCGCAGAGCGCGCGGCGCCGCCGGACCGGCTCCGTGGTGGGCTGGTAGGGGCTGCTGGCGCCGGAGATCATGGACGCGCTCGACGCCTCGCCGCCCTCGAAGCCCTCCAGCTCCTCGGCCGCCGCGGCGCCCCTCATGCCGCCGGGGCCGGGGCCGGGGCCGGGCCGGGGCGCGAGGCGGCGGCGGCCTCAAGGGGAAGCGGAGCGCCGAGAGCGCGGCGGCGGAGACCACGGCGAGGCGCGGCGGGGAGGAGGCGGAGGCATCGCGGCGCCTGCACGGCGGGAGCGGAGCGGAGCGGGGCGGGGCGGGAAAGAGCGAGGCCCGTCCGCCCCCCCCCCCCGCCGCCGCCGCCGCCGCCGCCGCCGCCCGCCCGCCTCGGTTCCCCGGGGCCCGGCCAGGCACGGCGCCGCCTCCCGCCGGGCTCTTCCCGTCCTCGGGCGCTCCCGCTCTCGGCTCGCCGCTCCTGCGCCGCCGCCCGCCCGCGTCTCGACTCGGCCGCCGGCGGAGGGGGAGGGGAGGGGCGGAGGGCGCCGCCGCCCTCGAGGCTCGAAGGAAGGGGAGGGAGGCGGGGCTGTGCGCGCGCCCCTCCCTCCGGCTCCTGGAAGACGCCTAATGGGGCGGGCGGGGGGCCGACCAAGAGCCCGGGTGCCTTAGCGTGCACGCGCTTGGGCGGAGGAGGGACGGGCGCGCGCGCAGGGGTTGTTCGATCGGTCCCCGCTATACGCGCCTTTGCGCCCCTCCAGATCCGCGGGGTTTGCGCGTCTCTCCGCGAACCGGGAGGCTTTGCTCGCCTATTGCGGGGCGCCTTCCAGGTTCGGGGAGGAGGGGCGAGATGCCCGCGAGCTGAACAGCTGAGGGGGGGGCAGAGGAGCAGCGGCCCTAGGCAGCCCCGGGGGGGCACACCCAGGGCGCGGGGGGTCCCCGAGGCTCGTCGTCGCGTCCGGCGCGCTCTGAGCGGGGCAGCCCGAGCGCGGGGCAGCCCGAGCGCGGGGCGCCCCGTCCGAGCCGGGCACGAGACCACCGGCGCCCACCACCGCCCTCCCCTCCCCTCCCCTCCCCTCCCCGGCCGCCTCGCGCGTCGGTTTTGTGTCCCAGCAACGGCGCCCCCGCCCGGTCCTCCGAGGCCAAAGATGCGTCCCAGAAGTCCTGTGCCATGCCCGATCCCTGCGGAGAGGCCGGGGGTCGCCCTGGGGACCCTCCGCGTCAACCGCAGCCGCCGAGCTGCTACCGCACCGATCGAGACCCTCCGCACCTCGATACGTGCAGCTCCGCAGGTGCGTCAAGCGCGGGATCCGAGGCAGGTGCGCTGAATCGGTCTGCAAACCCCGAAAGGCTTCGAGGGGCTGCCAGGCGCTTCAGCCCCCCGCGGCACCCGCAGCCCACGCCGGAGCAGGAAACTCCGCGGAGGGCGGGGAAGGAGCCTCTGCCCAGGCGGCGGCCGCCTGCCGTGTGTCCTGCTGTCACGCGGCCACAGGCACGGGCGGGCGAAGCGGCTGTCGGAGCCTCTAGGTTCTCGAGCGCACCAAGTGCAGTGATGAACCGCGCCGACGGCAGCGGCCAGGTATGCAGGTGCCCTTCGACGCTGCCGCCACACTGCCGCCCATCGGGGCCGCGACGACAGGCCTGTGGTCTCTCCATCGAGGCGTCCCGAGCGGCGGGAGTCGGGAACATGCCAGAGTCCGGCACGGTCTTGTTCATGGCTTTCTTAGCACTTTGGACATTTTTCGGAAGTTCTTCAAAATCTTTTGCGCCTACATGAAGCGCCAGAAGCAGATATGCAAAGCAATGGCGGGCAGCCAAATCTCTGCAAACTTGACGTGGCCATCCGCACTTTACCCGTGTTCCCGTTTGCCGGTTTTAGGGCTCTAGCTCTGTGCCACGGAGCGCTGATCCCAATTGGCCTACCTAGGAGAGCTGTTGGAAATTGGGTCCATCGTTGCTGCGTTTCTGAAAAATATATTTTTCAAAAATCTCTTTTAATATTACCCATTGGGCGTTCTACTGAAGGAGAGCTGGCTTTTCTACCCTGCTTTTCTCACCCATTCAAGGAGACTCAAAGCGACTGACAAACTGACTATTCTCCCCACAACAGATGCTCTGTGAGGTCAGGAGAGAGCTGTAACTAGCCCAAGGCCACCCAGCTGGCTTTGTGGAGGAGTGCCGAATCAAACCCGGTATTCCCATATGAGTCGGCTCCCTAACCGCAAGACCAACCCTGCTCCCATTTTACAATCTGGAAGGCATTTCGCTCTGCTGCCTGCCCACTCATCTTGGGGAGTCTGAGACATCCCATAGGGAAGGGGGATATTGAGCAGGGGCCCTTCCTAGTTCCCGTGGGTGACGCCAAAGCATCTCAGGCTACAGCAAGATCAGACGCGTGCGTATCAATGCTGGTTACTGTTCCCAGGGAATGAAACTCAACCACTGGTGCGAGTCCCTCGTTATCACCGCCACCATGAGTGTATTTTTAGTATCCATCACCTACCTTTCCTCTGAAGTGCCACAGTGGTGCCCATCATTCTCCTCTCCTTTACTGTTGCACGGTAAAACCTTGCCTATCAATACCAAAATGCTGCCCCCAAAATCTTTTAGAAAACATTAACTCAGTTCTGGTAAGCAGTCTTGGTTGGTGTTTATTGAAGCATTAAAGACATGTTCTCATTTTTGCCAGCACTAGAAAGCAAGATTTCACATGACTGCACCTGGTTAAAGCCATACATCTGGACTAAGGTTGTGTTTCATACATTTGCAGTCCCCATGGAAGTTAAAAAACATCAATAAACTTAGTCATACAGGAGAATGAACTTCCATTTACAGCATGGATATGGTTAAGTTCAGTCACTTTCAATGTAGTTAAATAAAATAAAATAAACAAGTTTCTGTTCAGTTTAAAGAAATTTTAAAATGCCAATAAAAAGTGCAAACTTTAAAAAAAATCAAGCAGCATAAACAAAGCATTTTGATGGAGGGCCAATCCTTAATCCTTTATATTGTCTCCTCTTCAAGTTGAATAGATTATTACTTTAGACATGAACAGTAGATGCAATCACTATACCAAATATAAATACAACCATGTAATAATTTTAACAGTCTACTAGACAAGTGTATCCTGAAAAATAAAGTTTAGTTGTATTTCTAAAATGTAAAGGCTTTTTGCAGTTTGGCCTTTGGTTCCAATGCTTGAGAACATTAGAAAAAACAACTGTGCAGGTTTTCACAGTTGCTGGACTGTGGCAACCAACAAGCACAACCCTGCCAACGACCTCTTTCCTTGGACCACCTTGGAGCATTCACTTGCAAAGACAAAATGGGGGAAAGGCAAACCTCTCTTTGGACCAAATGTTGGTCTGTACAACTTGCAAGTGGAACACCTTTGGCTTTTTCTCATACAAAGCAGGTCTAACATCCATTTTGTGAAAACAGGGGTGGTGGCTATGCAAATCAGGTGCCACTTGTGAACTGTCGGCATGAATGACAAAGCCATCAGAGGTCTTGCACAGGAACAACCATAAAATGCTTCTCCGCTTCCAGAATTTTTGTTGGTTTAACTAACATCTATCTCCGAGCGGCTCAAGCCATCAGAAAGCTGGTCAGAGCTATTCAAGCAAATGTGGCAAAGTGGTGGTGATAGCTGTCACATTCCTTCTGCTAAAACCCCAGTATGAACTTAATCATCCAAATGTGCCAAACAGCTACGTGTTTATAAAAGGCATAAATTCTGCAGCTGCCTAACTGTATCCTAAAGCAGAGAGCCACCAGGGTGGAACGCAAGATTGCCTCTGCCAAGGCTGGTTTTCTTATGCACATCTGGCAAATTATGGCAGCCTGCAGTAGGCAGCAAAACATACACCAGATCCCTTGAACCGGAACGCGTCGATTTTAAGATCTAGGCAACTGTGGATTTTGACTGAGGTTCTGAAAATTATACAAAAAGTTTGAAAAAGAAAACAGACAAAACTGGCACACGTAAACATGCTTTTCTGTTAATGCAAGTAAATACTCTTAGCTTTCTAGATAGCATCAGACAGACTTACAAAACAAAGAGACAGACTCTTTATGTAACACAAAGTTTACAGTTACATCCAGTACTGTTAGTGGTCGAGTCAGTAGGTATATTTAACAATATATATATGTATATATAAATATTAGGGGTGTTCTATTCAGAAACGAGATTTAGCGGAACACACAAATCATTATTGATAAAAAGTAAACTCTGTGCAATTCATATGGTGGGTTTTTGTTTGTTTTTCCCTTCTGCATGTGGACTATAAATACGTTTGGTACTGTAATGCAAGGTAGTGTTTTTCTCTCAAATATTTCATAGCAGAAACTCAAAAGTGCCATTAAGGTAACAGTGGAAGTCACACAGAGCTGTGGCCCAGGCTGGCCATGGGGGTATAGCAATGGGAGGAAACTGTGAGGTCCTACATTTAAAAGGCTACACTGAAAGGATTTTTTTAAAATAGTGAAATGAAAGCACTCAGTTCTGTGTTTTAACCGTGTAAACTTACAGACTCTTACAGTTTATTGCAATTTGGAGCAAAGTTCTTGGAAGAATGTAAGAAAAATTACCACAGGTTTCAAAAATCTTAGTAAGGCAAGACTGAATGTTCACCTTTGTAATTAACTACCTATTTAAAAAGGAAATAAAACAGATTTGTATTCTGTTATCACGTACTTCATGATGGAAAAATGATATGTTACTCATTCCTCTTATTTGGAAAAAGCAACACAAGGCAGAAGCTGTGAGAAGAAAGGTTAAAATGAAACATGACTATTAAATCATCGAGCCTGAAAATAAAGTCGAACAGCGGCTGCTTGTGCTACAGAGCACCAGAGGGCCAAACCTCACCCGGAAGGTCTCTTTCTCTCACTGCACCAGGCACTTGGTCTGAGCAAGTTTCTCCCTGTGTTGGCTTTGACAAAAAGCACACCCACCACACTTTAGGTTTTCTCCTTGTTGGAACACTAACATCAACAAAAATGCAATTTATAGCAAGAAAAAAAATCCCATGATACTTAACATTTATCTGATACTTTCCAATTGTAAAGGCTCTTGTTTGTTTCTAAAACGTGATTATCTGATTTACAGTCAACACAGGATTTATTAACACTGCTTTTCTCCAGTCTGTTCAACATGCTTTTTCGCTTCTGAGCCACTTCCCCTTCCAGATGCAGCATTCTACATGTTTTTCATCTAACCAACATGGCTATACCTGATTCCCTCCACATCCCAGTATGTTCTGAAGGGCTCACTCCAGTAAACATCTGGAAAAAGGAACTTTGCTCTTTTACTGACTTTTCATCAGGAATTCCACATGTCACTTCTCTGTGCTCTTCCCTAAAAGTTGCAGCTGCACCTCGTTTGCCACCCAAAATCAAGAGAATTGCCCTATTTAAACTCTAAAAGTGTTACCTTAAAACAGAGGAATTTTATATGCAAAACTTCCTGAATGTGCACTTGATACTGGGACAAGCCAATGAAGCTTAAATTTCATTTCCCTCTGCCCCAAGAAAAATGTATAGCATCTGCTATAACAGAGAGCTCCCGGTCTTATCAGATCAAATGTACATAGTTATTTGGTCATTTACATATGCAGATTCAAGCATTTATCAAGCTTCGTTCTCTGCTGAAGAGGAGCTGGCCGTTACCATAGAGTCTGGCTTGCGGGTCATTCTATCCAGTTCTTCTTGAACGTTTGTCAAAACCGTTTTTTGCCCTTAAAAATAAAGTTACTACTTTAGCATCTGCATGCAAATAAAAACATGTCCCTATCACATTCTCACTGTCAGAAAGTAATTTTAAGAGCACAAGGTGGGGCCAACAGCTACTCCTAGCTAATCCTGCACATTCTGATGCAAGACATCTGCTGAGTATCTGTTCTCCTTGCCAGAACAACCCTGAACCTTAAAATATTTTAGATAAAGTTAATAATCAAAGCCAGGCTTGGGCAGACTTTAGGAGGTAGCGTATGGGAGGGAGGCCAGCCTCGTGATGGTCCGTGGGGTCCAGAAGGGTCAGACATGACTGAGAACCAGCAAGAAAGAAGTTCACGTTCAATGCCCACACACATCCCCCCACCCCCACCCCCCGGAATGGCCCTTTTGCAATACCTGGCTTTTTGGTTGCACTTTGCACTCCTCCTGCACCTGGGCTCCCAGGAGGCCCCGTCTTTTTACTCAAGAGGCTGTTGAAGAAGCTGGCCAGCACACCTTCACTTGCAGCATTGTCTAATTACATTGGGGGGGGGGATAAAAAGGGTGATGTAAATAGGATTGTGGGAGATTAGCAAACCGACGATACTTAAATCAGAAAGCAAGACAAGATTTCCAAATTACAATACACAAGCTGAAGAGGCAAATATAAGAATGTGCTCCCTTCAAAGAAATTCATGACTTACTCAAAATATGGAAAACAACATATAGGCTTAAAAGCATCCATGATTCCTGGTGTAGCAGCTGTACCTTTAGCAATGGGGTAACCAGCCATAAATCTTGCATTTAGAAATGGGAGAAGCAATTATCTTGCTTGTTTGTGAGGCTGTCACAGGAATTAAATCCCGCACCTCAGATATCCAATGAAATGAAGGCCTTTGATTTTTATGCTACAGCCAGGTCAGAGCTGCAGAAAAGCTATCCATGTAATTTTATATACATGTCATCATAGCTATATCAGTGTTCTGGGTCTCAGTTCAGTTCTAAGGACAGGTTATGTTCAGCACCAAGACTAAACCACCTAACCTGGAATACATACTTTTAATGGTTGGATCTGGTTTCTTAACAGACGCTATAGGGGAAGCGCTGGGGACGCTGGCAGGGCCTGCCCTGCCTTGGGGTCTGGGTGATCCTGAAGGACCTCGTGCAGGAGATTCCTAGAAAAAAATAAGAAATCAAACCATAAAGTGTAACTAGTGAAGTATTATATCTGAACCAATATACATGGTTTGGTTGTCTCAAGACCTGCATGATTTGGGGGTTTCTCCTAGCCATTTCTGTCTTAAAGAATACGTTTTTCTTCTCCGCTGTTAATTAAGCCTCCTCCCAAGCCAGCTGCCCGTTTTGCTTTAAAAAGGATGTTGTTCCCTTTATAAGAGGTGTGTTTGTCCAGGATCCCGTCTTATGATCTTCAAAATATTGACAGTTTTGAGACACAACTTCTAGGAGCATTCTAGGACATCCCTTTGAGACATCAACGCTGCAAATTAGGATAGCCAAACTGCTCCTGTCATTCAAGGCAGCTTTGTGACTTACACTGACTATATCCACTAAGACTCCAAAGTACAAAATATCCACAAGCGTGGTCATGAGACACGGGTTTACTGTGCGTCCACGTATGTCCTTTCACCCTGTATTTCAGACCAAAACTTAAGTTTTCTACAAATACTTACAGAAGCTCTTGTAGGAGTGGCCGGTTGCTTGGCAAGGTAAGACTGCAAAAAGAACCAACTGCCCATCAATACACAGGGAAAAAACTTCCAATATTTAAATATGTATTTATTTATTTATTTAGTACAGTCACAGACCAGAATCAAGAAATATTAAAAAATATTTACATAAAATTGATCTAAAATCACAATATACTGATAAAATCAAATGAGAAGTAAAAACCAGTCTATATTCTCAAAAGATAATACATAAAAACAGATAGATGGTTTACAAAAAATTTTAAAATACATATGATCAAGACTAATTTTTCAGAATATCTCTGATCAAGGTTGCTCAATTGCATGGTTTCATTTTCTGACTTCTCCCTTATTCTTATTACTACGGCCAGGAATTTTGCAGCCGCTAGGGTCACGTCAGGGTTGGTGTCACTTAACAACAACTTGATATATTCTGAACTGGATCTCCCTGGATGTGGGGTTAGCTTAAGTTTTATTAATTCTTGGCAGGCAGTGTTATAAAGATTACAGAACAGAAGAAGATGTTCCACTGTTCCTATGTCACCATTTTTACATGGACAGGTTCTGAGGATAATAGGTATATGCTAGTATCTACCCTTAAATAGGTTTGAGGGTAGGACATTTAATTGGGCCTTTGCCAAAGCAAATCTGTATCTTTTTGGGGTTTTTTTGTTTTTTTTGCATGATGGCATATTTAGTTGGCATCCATAATTTAGGCCTATATTTAAAGGAGAGCAGATATGTTCTTGCAATTAAATTCTGGGTAGCAATGTCCCAGATTCTTTGTTTAATATACATGAATAACCATCTTTGGTCCCAGGTGAAAACAATAGTCTAGTGATAAATCTAATTGGTTGATCTTCCAAGTTAGTTTCTTACGCCATGTACTGACAAAAGTATCATTTGTTAATTCTTTTAATAATTGTTTGTTAACTGAAAAATATGTATTTTGAATCATGCATTGATAGCTGAAAGCCAAACTAATGATTCAAATGGCAACTGTCCTGTTTCAAGCAGTATCAGTGCTTGTGAGACACGTGTGGGGACATTTACAATGGATGTCACAACTGAAAATATTCCAAACAAGGCATCCAGATAACTGTCTGGTCCAGTTTGTTTGGATCCGTTCCAATTATTGCAGCCTGGGGTTGTGGACAAGCTACTTGTGGGGGTGCGGCCAACAACGTGCTCTCTGGATCCCTGCCCCTCCTGGCTGATAAAAACTAGCCAGCAAGGTATGACTGGGTGGATCCAGGAAGTAGTGAATGCCTCTCTGAGGGATGAGGTGGCTGTACTAGCCCTGGAACAGGCTGTGGTACATCCCCTCCTGAAGAGGGCCTACCTGGATCCAGAAGATCTGAACAACCATCACCATTTTTTAGGCAAGGTTCTAGAGAGGGCTGTTGTTCAACTACAGGCATGCTTGGAAGAAGCTGCTTATCTAGACCCATTTCAATCTGACTTCAGACCCGGTCACGGCAGAAACCATCTTGGTTGCCCTGGCTGATGACCCCCTCCAGGAGAGAGACAGGGGGAATGCTACCCTGTTGGTTCTCCTGGAACTCTCAGCGGCTTTTGATACCCCTGACCATGGTATCCTCCTGGAAAGGCTACGGAGTTTAGGAGTCAGAGGCAGTCCTTGGCACTGGTTCTGCTCTTATCTCCAGAGCTCTTATCTCAGATAGTGGCTGTAGGAGATACTGATTCAACACACTTGGAACTCACTTGTGGGATTCTCCAGGGGTCTATCTTATCTCCCATGCTATTTAACACCTATATGAAACCACTGGGAAAGGTTATCAGGAGATTTGGAGTGGGGTGTCATCAGTATACAGATGATACCCAATCCCTCTGTGCCATCTGAATCAGGAGAGGCGGTTAAAATGCTCAACAGGTAAATGGAGGCGGTAATGGGCTGGATGAGAGCCAATAAACTGAAGCTGAATCCAGACAAGACAGAGGTGCTGTGCGTCACAGGGTCTCGGTAGTTGGAAGAGACCCTGTCCTTGATGGGGTTGCAATGCCCTAGAAAAGACAGGTGTGTAACTTAGGGGGACTCCTGGATTCCACACTTAACACTTGAAGCCCAGGTGGAGGCCGTGGCCAGGAGTGCCTACTACTCCCAACTACAGCTGGTGCATCAACTGAAGCCTTTTTTGGACAGAGACGACTTGGCCAGTTATCCATGCTCTGGTAACGTCTAGACTGGTGTACTGCAATGCACTCTACATGGGGCTGCCCTTGAAGACGGTTCAGAAGTTGCAGCTGCTATAGTAGTGACTGGAACAGCTAACTGGATGCACATCATACTGGTATTAAAAGGGCTGCATTGGCTGCCAATTCACTACTGAGCCCAATTTAAGGTGTTAACTCTGACTTACAAGGCCCTAAATGTCTTGGGCCCCAAATATCTTCTCCCATACCGACCTGCCCATGCCTTAAGATCTGGAGCTGAGGCCCTCCTGGTTGTCCCTCAGTAGTGAGGCAGGTGGGAACCCGGAAAAGGGCCTTTTCAGTAATAGCCCCCAGGCTATGGAATAGTCTCCCCCTTGAGGTGTGTCATGCCCCTTCTCTGTATATATTCAGGAAGGAGATGAAGACACACCTCTTTGCCCTGGCCTTTGGCTGATGTGAGGATGTGATTATACTTCCCCCCTCCCCCACGGCAGATATTATTTTAGTATTTTAATATGCAGAATCTTTTAAATGTTTTTATGTATATTATTGGTTTTAATATTAGTTTTAATTTGTTGTTTTAAAGGCTGTTACCTGCCCTGAGACCTTCAGGTATAGGGCGGGATAGAAATATAAATAATAAATGAAATAAATCAATATAAATGGAACAGTTAACTAGGAAAACTCCTACCATGCAACCAGCTGTGAGCTACAGATATTTGCTGCTATAGTATGTCCTAAGACAGAATTTGAAATTAAAGGACCTTTCTGTACCGGGCCTTATTCCAGACTGTATCCCAGAATAGGGATCTGGCATCTGTGTGACTGTGCAGACTACAGCAGGCCCCACTCAGGGGATACCATTGAGAATAATGCCCAGTACAGAAAGAGGCACAGATGGTTGAAGTTTTCATACATACTAAGTGCCAACCACTCAACAGTAGCTTGTGGTGATCTCTACAATTCCCAAATTCTTCCCAATAACTTGACTAAGCACAAAAACACTACATCTCTTTCTACACTGTTGCCCTTTAATTCATTTTGTTAGTTCTAATTGTAAGCAGTTCTCTGTCTGTATGAAAAATATTACAATAGAAGTTGCAAGCACTATCAGTGGTTCAGCATATTCTAGGGCTTCAAAACATCTACTGCAAAAGTACATGCCATCAGCATAATTTTCTTACCTGTTGCTTCATAAGAAACACTTGCTCATCTTCTGCTGCAAGCTCTTTATCATGGACCAGCTGAGGAGAAAATAAAGCTCCAAAAGTTCTCAAGTGGAAAACGGTTATGTGATTCCCAAACCAGGAACATCCGAAGTCTCAAATATCCAACCCACCCTTTCAGACCTCTGCTAGCCAGTGTATAACGGATATGCAGCAGACAGAATCCCGCACGGACATATCCTTCAGCAGGCAGTCAGAGGTTATGTCCATCTTGAAAAAACAGTCAAACATGGAAACTAGAGAAAAGCAGGAACCATATGGAAGCTCCGCACCCTCCTGCCTACTTCCACACCTTGACAGCTGCTTGGTTGCTACAAAGCTGACAGCTAGATTGATGTATCTGGAAGCCTGATTCATCCTAGAAACCATCCTCCCTGCAACAGGTCAACATTACAATAGAATAGGGATGTGCACGAATGGGTTCTCTTCCATCCAATTTGTATTGAATCGACTGTAAGAAAATTCATATTCATTCAAGGAGATCTCCTTCGAATGTGGTGGGATTCTATTTGATACAATTGTATTCGTACAAATTCATATGAATATCCAATACGAATGCATATGTGTCCGACACGTATCCCGCAACATATCCATTCTGAAAGCATAAAATCCATCCTGAATCCACTCTAGATCAGCTGCAGATGTGACTGGCACAGCCGCTTTACCACCTCCCAGTTTCATGAATGTTCCAAAGCTTTGTACTAATGTCCCAAATTATTCATAGAAAAGTCAATGTACAAAGATTGAAACATTCAATTTGCATTCCAACGTCCAAATTCGTACAAGTATTTAATGTTTTTAACATTTGTGCGCATCCCTACAACAGAACTATTCCCCGGACACACACACGCCCTGCAAATTAATTAATACTGGTACACAAACATCAAATACCTCAAGAAACTAAACTTATATGCATGTAAGATTTGACTCTTTTCCAATTTTAGTTTCCTGATATTAAGATGTTTTAGCAAGGATAACTCACTGGAAACTATAAGTTGAATAGGAGGAAGTCAATCTACCAGGAAATACCAAGATCAGATGTGAAAGCATCCTAAAGTAGAGCTCATATTTTGCATATCACTTTTCCTTACACAACAGAGCTTTGATATTTCTGGGCTTCAACCATAATAAATGTACTTATTCATTCACAGATATCATATCATAAAAGGGCTAGATATATCAGTTTAGACTCTCCAGAGAAGACTCTCTTACTGTTTCATAAAAATGAAAAAGGAGTTTACAAAAATAAACATTAAAAATAAGAGCAACAATTATTTAAAATGATGGTATTGATGAGAAAAATGGCGGGTGGGATAAGGTGAAAAACATTCACGCATGAAGTGCTCTGGTGAAGAGCAATGTCCTCGGTAGGCACTCTTCAACGCTAGCGAGGAGGGCATTCCAACAAGTTGTATATAAATATTTCAAATAAATAAAATAAAATAGAGCTCTTGCCCTAAATCATTCAATCAATTTTCTTTGTCTGACTTTTGCCAAAAGCCGCTGTCCTTTGTTCCATCCCATATTAAATGGACTGTACTATTACCTGGCAGAGAGCAAGGATGTTTTTCCACTAGCACTAAGTACCCATTAAGGACCCATTTGGCTCAGAGCAGGAATACCCCATTTCCACTACAGACCCCATTAGAGCTGCATTTGTTTCCACCAGTTCTAGGGAAATCCAGATCATATGGGTCCTTCAGGACCTATAATCCAGATTTTGTGTAGACCCCATTAAAGGGGTCTACAATGGGGTCTTCAGCCATCAAATCTGGATCATACAGAGCCTGTTTCCACGACTATTGGGCAATGGGGTCTAGGGGAGGCTCGGGGGGCACCCATGGGGAGTGTATATTCTCCAAAATCCCTCCGAAGCCGCCTCCGAAGTCTCTCCAAAGTTGCCTTCGAAGATTAGCACAGGCTCCAAAGAGAGAACCCCATGCAAGAGCAATGCCTTTGTCAAAAGCTCCAGAGAATCTTTGAAGTTTGTGGCCGATTGCTCCGGAGACTCTCTGGATTCGCTGTGGAGGATCTTTGAAGAATCTCTGGAGTGTCTATGGAGATTGCTAGAGCACCTGTGGAAATGCATCCCCTAATCCAGATTAAGGGAAGTACCCATTCCTTAAATCCAGATCATCTTAGATCTGGATCAAAGGAGGTCAGTGGAAAAACACTCCAAGTTCACTGCCATATGAGGATGCCTGGCAACATGCAACCAACATCCGAAGGTGGACTTTCAAGGTGGACAGCGACTGCAGAAATGGAAGGTTTGGGAAGAAAGACCTAAAAGTAGATTCTGCAGCCCCACCCCACCCGGTTCCTTCTTTTAGGTAGTTTAACAGGCCAAAAGACAGGATCATGCTAGGCCAGTAGGATGGATGCCAAACTCTTACCCTGTGGAAAGGTAGGGCGAGGAAGAATCCCTACAAGAAAAGTGATGGTAACCATGCCATCTCAACTGGGATCTACCTCCATCCTTTTGTATAGTATTCGTTATAATGTGCACCTTTGGACCAAGGAACCTCTGTACTTCTGAAGCCATTTTGTTTCAGGGAACAGATTTTAGCCTCCTCATCAAAGCCATCTAGGTTACTCAAGTTGGAAAATGGGTGCTTTAGAAGAGCAGAAGCTTCCAGATGCTTCCAATGGAAGTCACACTGCTCTTATCTTCAAAGAGCTACACTGCGTTCCTATTAGCGTTCAAGTCCAAGGTTTTAACACACGTGCCCAAAGCCCTATAAAACTTGGCCCAATTTATCTAAACGAACTTCCCATCCCATACAGACTAGGTCACTGGGCCTTTTTGCACTTTGCCTCCCATTTGAAGGAGAAGTTCGGGAATGCTTTGGGTGTCCTCACTTACAGACACCAAGGCCTTCAACACTCAGCCAGACCTTTACAAAGTACCAGCTAAGCGGTAAGTGCCGCTATTAGGGTGACTGCAACCAAGCAACACAACACACAAACACACCTGCATTGCAAGTCATGTTTCCCCTGCACCTCTCCACTTGCAAAAGCCGTGGATGCAGCGTGCAAGGCTTTCCTTGTTCTGCCCCTAGTACAGATGCAGAGTAGTAAAGAAATGATTCCGTGAGGTGTGGATGCACCGTGTGAGAGTTCTGCCCATCTTTACCTGTAAGGAAGGTGCAAAAAGGCTCACCATCTCGGAACATTTGAAGAAGCCCTTCTAGCAACACTGTCCTTGGCAACCATTAAGGGACTGCTACTAGGAATGGCCTCCCTTCTTTGGAACAACCTTCCCAAGAAGATCCCACTGACACAGGGAACTGACAAAATTAGGTCAACTAATATTTTACTACTGTCCTACTACTGGATAGTTGTGTTTTACTGTTTCATTTCTTACAGTTTTTGTGTTTTTATGTTTTTGCACACTGCCCTGAGAATGGTCTAGAAATTCCATTCAAAACAAATAAAGCATATCCCAAAAGGTGATGTACCTTTCTCACAGGTGGTTTTACAATGAAGTCCTCGTACGGGTCTTCTGGTTTCACTGTTGTAAAGTTTTCATGCAGAATGGATATTTTCTTTTCATTGTCCCAGCCGGCAGGTCTAAAGAAAGAAAGACCCATCCTAACAAATCTATTTTCAAAGACCACGAGAGACATCAGAACAAAGGTAACTTAAAAAAAAGATTTCGTTTGCTTTCCTGCCAAAGTAGAAGAAAAATGCTGCATGGTTCTTTCCAGAACAATGTGTTCTTGACAAGGAAAAAGGAACAAAGCTATCTATATGACTGGAACGTGGGAGAAATTAATAGACCAATGCCATGAACCACCAGAGAGTCCATTACATAGGCACCAGTGAATCTCAGTAAGCCGATGGTCACAGCTCCTGTGTTTGAATTCTATTCTAGATTCAGAAAAATGTTTTCCTCATAGTGATACACTAAAACATCTACGAATGGATCCATACCATTATGACCAGAAAGAATAAACCTGCTGCAAACTGTCACAAACAACAAGTGCTTATGAGACCCAGAATCTCAGGCAATGCCACAGGCAGAAACATCAACGAACCGCTCCCTCTTCTAAGAGCACCACTGCTACAAGACGACACAACCCAGCTGGAATGGATCTCAATACAACAATGCAGACCTTCAGAGATGAAACTTTATGTCTACCTGTCCTGTGATTTGGCATGACTTGGCTTTAGACGCCCTCTAAACTGATGTTTATCACCCATCTAACTGTCCAGGCCATATTCTTACCACCACATCCCCTTGTGTCCTCAATAGTTGGATCCTTTCATAATGCTATGTTTCTAGATGACTGTGGTTGGTGGTTTACTAACACTATGAATGACCCCAATAAATATATATACCTATCTACGCACACACATATATACATGAGAAAAGAATCCTTTGATTTTTTCTAGACTGCATCCATTATGCATATGCTCTTCCGACCTCCTTTTTTCCATCAAACGTGACTCAGGGTGAATTCACACTTACCTGGGTAGGGAACTCCTTGGGCTCTGCCGCGTGGAACATCCACATTAGAGTCACTTCTTTACCAGAAGCAGCTCTGCACGAGCAGAAACCCAACCCCACCCCGTTTGTAGAGCAGACTGAGGTGGTCTACTTCTATACTAGCAGTAGCTTCACTTGCATACTTCATGGCCTTCTGCTTCCATTCCTCCCAGCCAGCAAGCTCTGACTCCTTTTCAACCTTGTGCTCCTAGTCAGCCTCAAAAGCAAAGCCTTCCGTTTGAAAATCTGGAGCCGGCTTTTACTCGATATACCAATGCATTGGATCAATTATGATTTCTTTTTATTTATTTATTTATTATGTACCTGTCACATCAGGATCTCAGTTCAGTTGAAAGTGACAGGAATCCTCCTGACAGATTTTTACGTCCACCAACTCCTTGCAGTAAAGCAAAAAGGAGGTAGCAATTCAGCATGTATACGCAAACGTACAGCAACCTGAGTTCCCTTGTGGCTGGACCGTAGCCTCTTGCTCAAAAGAATAAGCAACATCTGTTTCTCCTTCCACAACCGCCGCTCATATCCCTGTCACTGTCATACAGCCCCTGTACTCGCTTACAAGGAAAGGTGACTCCCGAGTTCACAAAGGTTCGTTTTGGGCATGTAATCAATGTAAAGTGACCCCAGAGCAGAGGATTAAAACAAAGGCCTGTAGTGTAATCTCCCATTTCCAGACTACTTCACTGACTATAGCAGGAACTCTCAGCTAAGCACCCTCTCCCAAAATGTTGCTTTCATATTCTTGGGGCATTCAGAATCTTGCTGGCAAGTATATAAGAGACTTGTGCACTTATGTTCTTCAACTCACATGAACACGGCATCCTTTTCTACCACTAAGGCAGGTGTGGTAAAGTGAAAGCCATAGGTTTTATGTACAATGTACTTGTATAACAAGTCAAGATTCTTTTCTTCTTTAACTGATGTATAGATCAAAGCTGCTCCATCTAGTCATGTGTTTTAAGGAACATTTCAACAACTGTATTAACAGCAGGTGAAATTAATCTAATAAGCAAGCATATTATCCTAAGCAAATATCCTACTAATAGCAGATTAGTAAACTTGCTGTGATTCTCTCTTCTACTCTACTACTAAATAAGGAAAACACAGGAGCGAGTGGAGGGAAAGGTAGCTTCGTTTGGTGCTCAAATTCATGATCTCAGCATTTTACAGAGGAAGGCATACATGTCTGCAGATGGCTCCCAAGGGCTATGAGGGAAGGTCCTTAAACTCTAGCAAAAGGGAACAGCCAACTGCAATCCGTTACTGCCTTGCTGTGCCATGTTCCAGGGCTCTTGGAATCTGAGCTTTTGGGTGGAACTATGATGTGGGCAGGTGCATCTGACTCTTGCAGAAGTCAGATCCTCTGAAGATGAATGCCCTAACTGTATCTGAAAGGTTTACAGGAGAACTCTGGAAAATGACATAAGGACCCCCAAACTGCAACAAATGAAACCCGTGAGGTCTGTTCAGCCCACGCCCAAATTTCAAGATCAAATGAAAAACCACTGACAGGGAGGGTTGTGCCAAGTGTAGGGTCAAAGAGTCTCAAAGTAATAAATAAAGGCAGAATACAATCCTGCTATAGGGAAGTGCATTGTTCAAAACTTCTTTGGAAGGAGAGAAAAACATCTCTTAATGTCAGTTTTGAGCCAATGTTGCTGGATTCCTATGTATACTGTCATCAGACTGAAATACTGAATAGTGGAATGAAATGGTTTGGCATGAGTTGACAATGATACCATGAGGGCTTCTGGGCTTTCTGTACAGAGCTATGTCAAATTATCTGTTTACAACTGATTCAAAACAGAGTGTACAGGAAGGAGATATTCAAAGGTTTGAAACAGAGCTGGGAAGGATGATGGAGTGCGGGGGCAGGGAAAATTGTGTCTGGAAGGATAAGAACCTTTGCAAAAGAAAAGAAATTTATGCTGAATTTGAGACAGGTTCTCTGTACAAGGGCCATTTTATCCTGACTTTAGGATGCCTGGAATACCCCGTTTTGAGCTCAAAACATCCCTGCACAGTGGGCGTAGGTAAAGCAATATTTTGCAACAGAACACTGTTCTTATTCTATCACTCAAGTTCTAAGAAGGAAAAGGATACACTGTAAGCAGAATCTACGGATGTGAGACTGAATGAAGTCAAAATGCTCTTCTCTATAGTCATGCTCCTTTTCTAGGATACTCATTGCATCACACTGAAAAAAAAGAACAAAATTTGATCGCCTGAAGAGCAAAGTAAGCAAAGAACAGACACTTCTGAACATGCCATGAAGCACTTCACAGTAATCCACAAACCATGTCATCCAACACTTATTTTCAAGTATTTTCCATTCTTTACATGTATCTACTTTGTTTACAATGCCTTCCCTAACAACAATGCATAAGTTAATACTTCCAGCCCCTGCACGCACCGTCCCTTGTATGCCCGCCATTTCCCTTACCATGTCATCTAGTCACAAGAGCATAGCTGCACTGCCTGTTATAAAGACCAAGCCACTGAGCACACAGGACTGCTGCATGCAAGTGATTAAGGTCTCCATCTCAGCAAGGAGGACTTGTCCGGTATGTTACTACAGTATTGTCCGTACTGGCAAGAACATCTATGCGTGGTTATCAAATTTCCAAGCAAGTGTTCACTGGTTCCCCTCCTTCCATTTTCTTCTTTCAAGAGACAAAGTATTGAAGGATCATTACTGCCCAGATTCCTTGATGTCAATTTTCTCTGGGTAAGCCCAGCAGTCTGCCAGTCCTTAGCTATTAAACAAGGTGTAGCAAGGCTTTGTAAGCCCTTCCATTTTGATTTATGAGAAATCCTGTAACAAATGTATCAACGGGGTATATGGGATTATTATTTTTAAAAAATTGCAGAGTCTTTTGCTTTCAGTGCCTTCAGTCACAACCAAAGCTCTGCTCCTCCTGAGCAGTTGCTTCCTGTGGTTGTTATGGGACGAAGGACAGTTGCGCAGGCAGGGCGGAGGCCCTGCAAAACCACATCCCACCATCCAGACAGGATGCTCGATACTCCACTATACCTTCCCTCCATGCAAGGGGAAGTGAAAAGCTACTAATTAAACAGCAGCTTTTTACCTCACACTTTCCCTGCTGCTGAGCTGCTGCCGCTGTCAACTGGCAGTCAGGTGAGCAGCCACATGACCAGAACCACCAAAGCAGCTGCACAGCTTTCCCTGGCATCTGGAGGTACACCACAGTTGAAACCATGTGGGTATACGTGTACTTCATCAACCTCTCCAATTTCTCTCTCCCGGCAAGCTGTACAGGAATGCAATACCACCCTTATAAAGCCTTAGTGTATATCTCTTTCATTAATGGTGACATTTGCCAGGATTGCTTAGAGTTTATAAAATTGTACATTGTATGATGTGCAATATTCATGTCAAAGTCAAATTCCCAATTCCCTTCCAACCCTTGTATGGTGTGATAAACCCATTTTCAAATTACTTAAGAAGTGAGATGACAAGAAATGGAAGACATCTTCAAGAACAAAAATATGAGAAACACTCTGCCGAAAAATACATTCAATTCTCTGCCTAAAAGGGCCAAAGAACAGCTTGGTTTTTACACAGACGTTTACAGGCGTGCCCTTTAGCAGATTTTACTAGCAGTTTGTAGCCCTACAAAAAGAAAGAAAAACCTTGGGTGTCTTTCATGACTCACATAGGATGAAATCACACTGGTGTACAGGAATATTACATCTCAGCTACTCAAAAAGTTAATTTTTATTATTCAGCGGTAAAGAGGCCTTGTTTCAACTTCAGGGCACTAACATAATATAGTTGCCTGTTGCTGAATATGATGGCTCGATTCCAGGAAGCACGAGATAGGAAGATCATACGGAGGAGCTACACCACCCTCAGCTTCCCCAACCTGCTGCTAAGTCCTTTTCCACCAGTTACATTTATCTTGCAGTTGCGTCTAGTACAGCTTTTTGAGTCATGCAAGGGAACGTGCACTGTAGGAGGAATGACTGTAGACAAAAACAGTCCTTAGCAGAGTTACCAGATAAGAATTTGGGCTTACTTTTGTACAAACCACTATCACTGGGATCCCAAGGTTGTGAGTGAGCACATTGTCTCCAAGTGGTAGAATCAGATTTTCATCATCTTGTCCAGGTGGCGCTCTTCTTTGTGGTGACCCCTGATAACCTTCTTCTGGTTCTACATACTCCTGAAAGGCTTTCACAACTAGGAAAAAAATTAAACATAAAATGTGTTTTAAAATGATAAACATGAATGTATCTAATATCTGAATTTTTAAAACAGCAGAATACAAAGCTACTAAGTCATAAAGAAACTTCCAGGCTGTTCGTCGCTAGGCTTATCACTTGTAATGTTTTTAGTTAATCGCACCAATTAAAGTGTTTTTATTCTTGTTTTTCGTAGTTCTGTAAATTGCTTTGAGATTTTTTTTAATGTGAAGAACTGCAGAAATGTTTTAAATAAATAAATGTAGGTACTTGGAACCTTCTGAACCAGGAAGAACTAGCTTACATGATAAAAACATGAATTCTTTCTTGCCTCTCCCAAAGAACCACAATCAAGGTAGACCCAGATACAAGAGTTGAAATTAGCTTACAAATCTCAGTTTGGGCACAATTTGGTTTTTAAATAATAATGCTGTATTCAAGTTTCTCTTCAAGTTATATAAAACTTTTGCTTCTTACTCATCTCAATTTACCTACTTTATCCTCTATAAAAACCAACACGTGTACTCTCTTCTCCATGAAAACTCAGGAGGAGAGTAATTTTCCCAGATATCTTCCAAAATAAACCTTCACATAAGTAACAATGTGATCTCAGAAAATACTAGCAGTACATTAAAAACATATATTAAAGTTCCCTACCCTAGGTTGATCATACCATAATCCTGAAGAGAAATGAACAGTCCTACTGTATCATGCACCATGTTCTGCAAGTCTCTTCCGCCACCCCTTTAAGTCTGAGGATCTCAATTTGGGTCACCAGAACCTTAGTGAAGACTCTTGGAGAAGTTGGGAGGGCTCTGTAATGGTAGGACTTATCCCCTACTTTGAAGCACAAAAAATGTCTGGAATCAGGGTGGATGGGGATATGGAGCTTAGCGCGTCACAAACGAAAGGACAAAAGCAAGTTTCCTTTACCAACAAGTAGTCTGATAAAATTCAAGAGGTCCATTTTGAAGGCTTTTAAAACCATTAATTTATTGAGAAACTTCCAAGTTTCAATCAGTCCCTCCATTACCCCTTTTTAAAACCACAAAAAGGATTGAGTGAGAACACCATGGTTTTCTTCCATCTGAAGAAGCTGGGAGTTGGCTTTCTGTCTTAACTTTCTTTTTACTAAATCACTGGGCAAAGGAAAATGAACTAGGCACCCCCTAGGCAATTGCTGGAGCTTGCAAAACATAACCATATCTGTTGGCAGCCAGCTGCCCTTAGTATCTTTCTCCCAAATATTACTCCAAACAGCATTTCACTGGAGGCACCGATCACCTACGTTGGAAGCCTGATCATTTGTGGAGAACTGTCATGCCCATTCGGCTCTGGAGTAGCGGTGGAATCTTAAAGGGGCTGTGAGCATAATTTTCCCTTTGTTCTTTGCTTCCACCACAACATCTTTAAGCATTTCCTCACTAAAAAGGTATCTCCTGGTTAAACAATTCATGATCACATGCACCTTGGAGCTAAAATCCACCAGCCAAGTATGTAGCCAGAGAACCTTCCTGGTGGTAGTAGTGGCAGTTTACACTACTGCCACAAGCCAAGCAAGGTCAGCCTGTCTTCCTCCCACAGAGGAACTTATGAGCGCTTGTGGAGCGAAACTTCTTTCTGTCCATGAAACATGAAATCCTACACTGTCTTCTCTATAGCAGCACCCAAACACGTGTACAGAAGATTGCCAAACTGGTTCTAGTACTAGACTTCTGAGTCCCTTTAAATATTTAAAGGCACTGATGTGGGAAGGCATTCTAGCAGACAAAGGGTGTTTTTCCACTGTCACTAAAAGTACCCATTAAGTACCCATTTATGGGTACTTAATAGGTACTTCTAGTGACAGTGGAAAATCACCCAAATACTGAATAATCTGGGACAGAATTATTCCGTTGCATTCTCAGCTGTTTTAGTGTAGTTTGTACAGCAAATCTTTCTGTGAAGGAGTGCACTCCTTTCTGCATTTTCAATAGTTTACTCTGCAGTTCCCATTTCAGCAGAGGTATAAATGCCACAAGTACCACATTAAATGATATAACCAGGAAGATGTGAAGTAGCCACTGATTTTGTTGGATACTAGAAGTAAACTTCAGCTTACAGTTTATCTCACAAGGTGAATAAGGAGTGACATAATTCTTCACACAAACCTCTGGGTATAGGGATAGAAATACAAACAAACAAATAAATAAATAACTGTTTCCTAATTGGGAGAAAAATAGTCTTTTACCCAAAGAATTTCCTAGCCTTTGGCTTGAAAAACTACATTTTTGAGAGCATTTCATACCTATTGTTCACTTTGTACTTAGAATGGTAAATATGTGGAGCAAGCAAAGTGGATTTACAGTGATTAGCGTCTAAATCATCTATGTTCTATAAGTACCTAATACCATGCCGTGGAAAAACATGGGGAGCACAAATGATTTCGTGGAGAGATGTGCAATAACTATTCCATTATTTACTTCTTTAAAAACTTAGTGATTTACAAGGTATCCACAGGTATAGCTTGAACTATATAATCTTTTCTGTAACTTTCATGCTCAAATACTTCAAAGCTTTGTCACAATTATATTACTCTGATTGTTTTACTTATAAAGATGCATAATCAAGTTTTTATAACTAACATCCATGTATTTCCTGAGAGAAGATGTGATGCAGACCATTAAGTCATTAAGGACTTTGCAGGACAGTGAGGTGTTTCTTCACTCAAAGAGGCAACACTGTGTCCACAACTCAAGATATCCTCCCTGGATCCTGTCATTTTCAAACAAATACTATGCAGTGGCAAACGTCTCATCTCTGGGCAAGGGCCTACAGAAGGGGACGACAACTTGACTACAGGCATTTTTAAAATCCATTTCACTCACTTCAAGATTGCCCACATCACTGAGAGTCCAGAAGTGGGGTGTGTGCAGCTCTTGATGTTACTGTATCTCTCAGTAGCCTTTGGTACTGGCATTCCAGTGTTTCATTGGAGCAACTATGGTGTTTGGGACTTGATGGCATTGCTCTTCAGTGATACTGATTCTACCTTATGGAGGGGGGTTGTTACTTGTCTCCCCAGGAACTAATACGTAAGCTCACTCTGGCGGTCAATGTGGGCAATTCCTCGCTAGACAGGCTAAAAAGATGACTTGGTAAAAATGCAAAATCATTGCTCAAGAAGTTGCACCACTACAAAAGGTATTGCTTTCTCACATTACTTACATTGTTGTTCCATGTCTCTTATTTCTTCAGGAGGAATTTTCAGTTTATCGATATGTTCACGCAAGACACTTGCCCACTTTTGTAATGACTCCATAGCAGTCCATGGTCTAGACATATCAACCACAAAGACGACAAGGGTCTCTTGCAATGATTCTGCCGAAACAGCAAACTTCAAAAGCCCTTTATGGTATAAGTCACCATCTAGAATCCAGACGTTACATCGGGTCTGATCTGAAAAGAGAAAAATCCTTTTGCTTTCATTAATGAATTTGGGGATTTAATATCCGCTATGATTTTATTGTAATGCTTGGGTTCTGTTTATGAAATATGTCTCTGATACTGAGCCAATGTACAGAACACTGCTTTTAAAATCTTTACAACTTTACTCAGATGACTGGCTTAGAAACAAACATGAATGATGTATTATGTATTTGGAACCCCATACTGTATCATGTATCATTTCCAAAAGGTTAAGATGCTTCCTCAGTGAGCTGTAATGTAATATTCCATACAAGCAAAGTAACAAGAAGGGAGGGAGATAAGAAAAGAAAACACAGTTATTATGATCACATGTTTCGTTATAGTAACTGGTGAGAGACTGTAAGTTTTCCCAAAATGTGTGGTGGGGAGTCTGGCCATTCTGGTTGGAGCTTATGGGAAGAGCTTATGGAGGGGCAGATTCCCTACTATTGTCCCCCAGGCTTTCCAAAAATACGGGGCTGAGAGTAGATTTGAAAGCTGGCAAAGCACTTAAGGCTTACGGTTAGGGTCACTTTTAGCCTAAAGAACACCTAGGAAGGGTAGCAGCACTAGCTGATAGACCCGTTCAGACAGTTGAGGATGTTGGAACTAAACAAATAAAATTAACCAGAAGGTGATGTGTCACAATATAAATCACAGCAATAAGAGATAGCTAGAGAAGACTCTGTAGCCAACGCAGAGGGTGATGCTGTTTGCAGGTACGGCAAACACCCCACCCCCTGGACCAGCAATCAAAATAGAGTAGTTGTTACAGTCATAGGAAGAGGCTTGCAACTATACCCTATTTTGATTTGGCGACCAGTCTAATGTTAACACCTTTTTGGTCTACCAATCATCTCCCTTATCCTCCCTGAAAAGATTTTGTTCAAAGCTACAGTGATGGGAACTGGAGCTATGAAAATACATTCTACCCTCTACACCTCTAAACTGCAAGTTTATTTTTAGCATGTCATGTGTGTTTGTTTCCTTTGAAGTCTGTCTCCTTGTTAGACAAATTCATGGATAAGGTATATCAATGGCTACTTGAATGGACACCTAGGTACATCTTTCAGGCTGGCGGGGAGAAGCAGGATGCCTCTGAGGCCATTTGCTGGGATTCGAGAGCAGAAGGTTTGCCTTTGTGTCTGCTCGAGATGCCCAGAAGCAACTGGCAGGCCACTGTGTGAGACAGGATGTTGGACTAGATGGGCTATGGGCTGATCCAGCAGGTCTCCTCTTAAGTTCTTATTACTGTTTTTTTAATTCTTTCACTAGCAATTTTTGTGCTGCGAATCCTATGGCACTTAGATAAGTCAATGTGTGAGTGTGGACATGCATGCAGAAAAAGCAGGTTTATATTGTTATTCATTCCATGAGTTCAGTTCCATGCATAAATTATTTTCTTTATCTGGTTCTGTCTCTTTCTGGCCCTAGAACAGTGGTTCTCAACCTGGGGGTTGGGACCCCTTTGGGGGTCGAACTACCCTTTCAGAGGGGTCGCGACGAGTCTCCCTCCGCCCTTTCCTCCCACCTCCCAGCTGAACTGCCCCCATGGTTGGAGGTATCCACAACATGAGGAACTCCATTAAGGGGTCGTGGCAATAAGAAGGTTGAGAACCGCTGCCCTAGAATCTCCCCCTGTGACCCTGCCCTGTGACCTCAGTGACCCCACCCCCATGACCCCACTTTTCCTGTAAATCCCCAGCCCTGAAGTCCACCAACCGCCACTGCTCTGTAGTAAGGATTACAACAGTGATGGCTAACCTTTTGAGCTTGATGTGTCAAAATTCACAAGAAAACCTAGCTTAATTCGGGTGCTGTGTCACTTCCAGAAATATCCATAATTTTGTGATATTTGTAGCTCTAGTAAGAAAGTTATATTTTTGATATATGTATTTTATTAAAAGCAAAAATGAATAATTCTTTACATTTGCTAAATCTTCAATTGAAAGTTGGTATTTCATACACTTCAAGAACAAGCAAGCACTACATGCCCAGGTGCCAGGGTGACCAGGTGTGTCACCTAAAAGGGCTTGGCGTGTCACCTGTGACACGCGTGTCATAGGTTGGCCATCACCGGATTACAAGCTCATTCAGTTTCAAGAAAAGGGCAGAAATTTGAGGGGTGGTGTCACATGACCAGGAACACACAGTTTTAAAAATTATTTTGACATAATGCTGAAGGGCATGACCAGATAAGAAAAATAGAAGGCAGAATGTGTGGAACAGAATTCTGGCTGAACAGGCAGGTTATGGTTCTGCTGCTGGGTACCGAAAGTGATCTGGCTGTCAGCTAGATAGACTAAGGACAATTAAGAGACCAGGGTAAAAGAAATCCACTCCTACTTTGTCAATGTTAAACAAGCACTAAGTGAGTAAGGAAAAGAAGTGTTTAGGTTACCACATTCTATACAGTTACTATTTTTAGTTTTAAAAGAGTTTTTGAAAAACTGTATAGCGCAGCAGATGGATGTATAAGGATTATACCAAGAAAATGTTCATAAGAACATAAGAAGAGCCCTGCTGGATCAGGCCACATCCCATCTAGTCCAGCATCCTGTCACACACAGTGGCCCACTAATTGCCCATGGGCATCTGAAGCAGAGACAAGGGCAAACCTCCTCCTGCTGTCGAATGCCAGTAAATGGCCTTAGAAGCATCCTGCTTGTCCACATAGCCTGAAAGATGTACTTAGGCATCCATTCTTGTAGCCATTGATACATCTGTCATTTATAAATTTGTTTGACCCTTCCTTAAAGCCATCTAGGCTGGTCGCTGTGACCACATGTTCTGGCAACAATTTCCATAGACCAGGGTTTCCGAAACTATGGATCGCGAGCGAATATTGAGTGGGCCCTGCCTGTAGAACGACACACCAACCGAGCGAGCCTTTATTCATATTGGTAACGGTTAAATTTCGTAGAGGTGGGTCCTGAGTTGGTAAACTTATATTAGATGGATCGTAGCTGAGACAACTTTGGGAACCACAGCTATAGACTGATCACTCTCCTACCCATCAGCCTCATAGAATGCCCCCTGGTTCTAGCGTTGTGTGATAGAGAAAATGTACCATAATTTTCTATACCGTGCATGATTTTATATACTTCAATCAGGTCCCCTCTTAAATGACATCTTTCCAAGCTGAAGAAGCCTAGATGTTGCAGTCTGATTTCATAAGGGAGGTATTCCAGCCCCTTAATCATTCTGGTTGCCCTTTTCTGCATGAACCCAGAACTTAGCCATCTTTCTCCTGTATAGACATGGTCCATAATGTAATTACATACAATTAAGTAATTTGCAATCATCTCAAAAATCTGCCTTCAATAACCAAAACTTTGAATCTGGATTGGAGATGAAGTACTTGTGAACCACTTCCAAATCCTGGGATAGAAGTGAATTTAAAAGTTTTAAATAAATAAATAAATCTAAGAGGAGGCTGACAAAAAGGAAAATGAAGAAACTGGTGCTAAATGAATGAACAGTTGAAGCTCAAAGAAGCCTTAGCAAAGTTCCAAATGATACCAGCATACAGAGAGCATTCTCATTTTTTCTTTATAAAATTCCATTTGTACCTTAGTAGATAAGACTAAGAGAACCACAAATTCTATACTTACTTGAGAAACTTTGAGAAAAACAACATCAGACTTAGCACAAGCATCTTAGAAAAATATCTTAAACAAGTTTTAAAAATGAGAAGTATAATAACAACTTCAAGGCAGTAGTACAATACCCCTTCTTATCATGCATGGATCAACTTGTATGAAAATAAATCAGGCTCTGCCTTTTAGGAAAAGGGATGGAACTACAATAAACCAATTTACCATCTCTGTCTTCATCATGGATGTTCAGGTACAGGTACTCCAAACCTCTCCCTTTCTTGCCATGCTCTGCTCCTTGTATTTTAGTCATCAGGGCGGTTTTACCTGAACCATCATCACCTGTCAATAAGTTTGCAGGAAGAAAAAGTATTGTTAACATTTTCAAAGGGAACAATCACATTTCCTATTTCTGTGGTTACAACAAATATAACAAAGGTGAAGAGGAGATTAGTTAAACTTTCATTTCACGTCCTAGGAAAGATCATATTTGCATGATATCTTTTAAACACCGTTATTATGTCAGGAATGCCATGTGAATGCTCAGATTTCACTACTGTCAACAACACAAAAAAGATACCTCATTAGCAGGCTCAGTCAATACAATAGTACATAACTACAGGGAGGCTTTTTAACATATTTTCTTCCCAATTCTCTTAATCTTGGAATTTGTTTCGTTTTTAAAAAAAGTTTACCATCACAAAAGCAACACCTTCCCATTATTATTTGCTTTACTTACCAAATACAAGAATATTTTTGCCTGAGGGTAATTTAGATCTGGACCGTGTAGAAACTTCACTCAATATAGAATGCCTGTGTAAAATAAATTTTATTATCTTGAGTAAAGTGCAACACAATTTAAGTGAAACAAAAACCAAGCAAGTTATCAATAAATATTTTAACACAAGATGCTTTATCAAAACAAAGCGAACTGTATTTAAAATATCAGAGCAAGATTCATTTTGCAAGTATACTGTAATCAAATGCCAAGAGGTAACACACGAAGTTCTAGCATCAAACTGACCAACTAAGTTGAGGCTTAAACTTTACTGGACCAAATCAACCACAGGGAAAGTGCTAGATTTTCTTGAGCAAAAGATTATATGCTCTCTAAATGCACACATCTGGCAACAGGAACATCCTGCAGACTGGGACCGTGGGGGGAGGGAGGCTCCAACTGGAAGGCCACTGGTTGTGCATTTTAATTTGCTGTGGCTCAAAAAAGGGCAATCGGGGGGGGGGGTTGTATCATAGCCCCTGTTCCCCACTGCCTGTACAAAAGTATCCTGCAGGCTCAGCTGCTTGAAATTGATTCCCAGTGACAGTACCAATATAAAACCCCCACTCTCAATTACAGACTCCACTTGGGTGATCTGTTCAACGTGTCCCATTATTAGAATAATTATTACTATTCTTCTGATCCAATTATGAGAGCACTGGCTCTGAACTCAGGCTGATAAATTGTTCCTCCTAGATAGCAACTATCAACTTGGTCTAGAACAGTGGTTCTCAACCTGGGGGTTGGGACCCCTTTGGGGGTCCAACTACCCTTCCAGAGGGGTTGCGACGAGTCTCCCTTCGCCTTTCCGTCCAACCTCCCAGCTGCTCCACCCCCGTGGTTGGGGGTCTCCACAACATGAGGAACTCCATTAAGGGGTCACGGCATTAGGAAGGTTGAGAATCGCTGGTCTAGAAACATCTGTACTTTTCATCCCCAAGAAAGGAGATTTCACAGAAATTGATTTTATGCTGTCTCTCCCACTCTTATTTAGCAAGTAGGTTTGCTGTTATGAACAAAGGTAGCTAACATGGCACCCTCTAGTTGCCCCTGAGCTGCAAAATACATATGGCTTATACATTGGGATTAGAGATTTAAAAACACCCCCCTAGACTGTCAGTTAGTTGCAAAACATTATGATTTGATAGTTACTGCAACTAACTGGTACTGTATTCTCACTTGCTCAGAAACTGCACAGCATAGGATACGTGACTAAAATAAATTAACCTACCTCAATTTTAAATGCTATGTTTAGAACCACAGTATGTGAAACCGTATTTATGTGTTGGTTTGTGGAGATGTAAAATGTTGGTGCTTTAAATGTATTTTAATCTCTGCTTATGCAGCATCACGATGACTTTCAACAAGAAAGGAGGTCTGGAAACCCTACCTTGCACCTCCTTGGCTTGGTGTTTGGCTGAGGAAACAGCATTTCCATTGCAGCTATTTTTTTTCTGTTTTTATAGTTATTTCATAGACTCATAGAGTTGGAAGGGATCTGCCCTGAGACCTTCAGATATAGGGTGGGATAGAAATATATGTAAACCTAAAGAATACTCTGATCAGACCATGTTTTCACTTGCTACTGTCAAGGAAGGGTGATCTTAATTATTATCAGTGGTCAAAGTGAAGGAATAAAATATTTTTCTCTTCACTGAATTCCTTAATATAGTGAAAAAACAGCAAAAAAGTATGGAACGTGCATAAGTTCCAATTCCGTTTCCGCAGTGAAGCTTCTGGTACCGTAGTTTTTCAAAACCTCTGACATAATGCATTTAACTAGGAAGTTTGTAACTTATGTTCCATGATAGTTTAGTTCAAAAGGCACATCGAAAAAGTACACAGATTCTCAGCCCCCCAATGCTAACAGTTAGTAGAGCGCACCATACCCCTTAATTTGTCCTTCTTAAACTCCATTAATAAGTGGTTTTAGTCAATTTATCTCCCCCAAATAAAAACTGAGATGGAAGAGGCACTACTGGCCAATGAAGGAATCTGGCTTAGATCTGGCATAAAAGTACCTCGAAGAACAGTTGGCATTAGTGTTCAGGAAGCCCATGGCTGCCAAGAAGTGCTCAGATTCCTTAAGTAAACATGAAGGCCTTAAAGGAATCCTCCCACATTTGCTTCACATGATTTTTTTTTCTCATATGCAGAACTTATGCTACCACCATCTGGTATTCTGCATTTCACTTTTGCCCTTGTTAGCACGTGAAAGGTATGGCTCACGGCGGTTCTGGCCACTAATGCACCAGCTGTTGGTCCACCTTCATCTTTGTGGTGGATATGAAAATGACAGCTCTGACCACCAGGTATGAGGCAGCAGAGTGAGGCAGTGTTGCTGTCTTCTTCACACTCACAGCAACGACAGAGATGCAGGGGCTGCCAGTGGAGAAAGAGCAACAGCAGCAAAGGCCAGCCCTTCTACAAGCAGGAGTTGGTTGTTCTTCAATCACCAGTGTTTCTACCACTGCTATGTTCCCATTCTGGGCAAGGTGACCATGTCAGGTGGAGAGCTACTTGTTCTCTCTTTATCTTTTCTCCCCTGCTCTCCTCAGTAGAATGCCAGAGAGAAGGAGGCTGGACTTCCAACAGATACAACATAGAGTGTTTTTCCACTGTCACTAGAAGTACACATTAATGGGTACTTCTAGTGATAGTGGAAAAGCACCCATAGTCTCTGTAGCTTCCCTAACTTCTCATCTTCCATAGGAACGCTGACATACATATTATGATATGACAGAATTTTGCAAATCACCGTGTTACAGAAAAGGCAGGTGTTTGCAAACATACTACAGCAAAAGTTCTTCCGTCTCTCTCAGAACTACATACTTTACAAGGCCAGTTCACTTGCAAATCTTTACATGAACTCCAGGAAACTGAAGGTAGCAGATGTCCTCCCTCTACCTTTATGTTGACTGTCAGTCTCTAACTCCAGCACTATAGTGACCCCATTATCACAACAGAATACGGTTTTTCAATATTGTGTGGTGCAAGTTAAGGACTAGTACTGCAAATAAAAGAAAAATAACTACAGCTTACAGTGGGACTACAGTGTATTTCATCGATTTGCAAAGACCGTTTTTAATGCAGAACATTTAATTTTCAATGCAGAGTAAGTGATGAGCAATAAAACTGAAGCAGTTTCTGACTGTACACTGGGAAACAGTTCCTAACTATAAGAATCATTCAAAATCCAACAATAGAATAGGCAGCCTCAGAGAGTGATAAACCTGACTCTACTTATTTTTAAACAATATTTAAACAGATGATACTGGGCCATCTATCAGGGCTGCTAGAGTTGGCTTTTCTGCTAGACATCTTGCATAGTGAGTGGGAAAATGGGAATGAAGAATCTCTGAGATACCATTGTTAGACCAGTCCTAGAATTTGGAACAAAGAGAGTCGGTAAGAGGTTCTTTTGTGAAGTTCAATCGTGACAAAATCCAAAGCATGAGAATATGAATATTTCAACTTAAGCACCATTTAGCAGCCAAGAGATACAGAATACCCTGGGCAAATAATTTAGGTTTCTACTACTGCTTGCGCGCCAACAACAATGATCAACAATGCAGCAAGTCAGAATAGCCTCCTGCCTTGTTCCTTTCCTCATCCCTCGCAGCAGCAGTAGGAGTCGTAACTGCTTGGCGAGTCAAAATCGGTACTGCTGAGGCAGCTT
The DNA here is from genome assembly GCA_023333525.1 of Aspidoscelis tigris stejnegeri. Taxonomy (NCBI): domain Eukaryota; kingdom Metazoa; phylum Chordata; class Lepidosauria; order Squamata; family Teiidae; genus Aspidoscelis; species Aspidoscelis tigris. Next base: position 72,943 of record JALMGA010000013.1, on the reverse strand, counting down.
CCATTTATTTTAAAAAGCAAAAAACGACAGACCCTGCAGACACAAGAAAGCGAACTTTATCCTGTGCTAAAGGCAACGGGCGTCGCTTGGCGAGTCTCCAAAGCAAAAGGAAGGTGGCAAAAAGGGAGATGCCAGGCTGCATTTCTCGCTGGGCGAGGATGCTCCAAGCCCTTGACGGGTCTCCTTGTTTTGGCGGCCACCGACGCTGGGCAGGCGAGTGCATCTGGAGAGACCCAGGCCCCCTCCCCTCCGCCAAATCCGCCTCCAGCTTTACCTGGGCATGTAGCCCCCACCCCCCGCCCGGCCTACAGATAGCCGAGCCTCGATTTGCGGAAAGGCCTGAGGAACCCCAAGGAGGCGGCCAGGGCGGCGGGGACTCGTTTCCGAGCCGCCGCCTTCGTCCCTCCCCGGGCCGGCCACAGATCGCCGTAGCCGCCCCGAGGCTTCGACCCCTCGCCGGCGTTCCCTTCGGGCAGGAGCCGCCACCGGCGCCGCTACACCTGCGAGCCTTCCCCCGGAGCGGAGGCGGGAGCCGCGGCCCCGGGGCTCAGCCCTCACCAGAGGCTCTGGCCTTCCTCCTCCTCGCTGGGGAAGTCGGTCGCGCCCGTCCCGTCCGGCCCCAGCAGCTTCTTCTCCGCGAGCACCGGCGCCATCTTGCCAACCGCCAAACACCACCACAAAGAGTGACCTCATCACGCACGCCCAGGAACCGCCGGGAGGACCCTGGCTCCCCGACGCGTCAGGCAGAAGACCCCGCCTGCCCGTCGAAGTGCCTGGTCAGCACCTTGCTGTAGGGACGCTTCTCCGCGGCCGCTGAGCACCGCATGGCCGCGTTTCAATCTCTCGAGCTCTTCGTGGGAGCCGGGAGGGTCATCCCGCGGATTTCGGGGTTTGTTTCCAATGTAACTGTGTGGAGAGTTAATTCTCTTCGGGCAAAATATTGAGACACCTAAGAGAGCGGCGTTCGCTCGTGAGCGATGAGTTCAAGTTTTTTGGGGCCACCGCCCAATGTCTGGGCGAAGCGAGGAGGGCGGGGAACCCCTAGCGGCCGCAGAGCGCATTGGCAACGCCCAGTTTCTCGCACCCGGCGGGCGGGTCCGGATTCGTAGAGCGTGGCGGTCCCGGCGCCCTCTTGTTCCCGAAAGAGAACACTTGACTGCGCCTGCTTTGCAATGCGGGCGACACCTGCTGAAACAGCCTCTGCTCGTTGCCCCTGCGAAATTTACAATCTGCAAGAAGTTAGTGGCAATAAGTTTTTATCGTAATCCCCTAGGAGTGTTGAATAGGACGTTGCTGCGTTTTGTAAACCTAGAATAAAGGTATCAAATTACCTCCCCCCGAAGTAGGAGGGGAGGACGGCTGAATGAATGAACGCGTTTATTTTCCAGTCAGCGATGTGGCAGGAGTTAGCAAGGAGTTACGTTGCTGGCACCTTTCAGAACACACTTACCCAAAGAGCCATGCTACCCTCCTCTCCAAACTGGCACTTGGCAAAGAGACATCAACTTCATTTCCTAATTGCCCAGACAAAAGAGTGAGAACAGGAACATAGATACTCACACATAATGCGAAAGTCTTGGGTGAAGAATGAACATCCGAAGAGGCCTCTTCCACATCTTTGCTTGGGAGTGACAAATTCATGCATGTCTTCATTTTCTTCCAGGCAGGGAGACAAACTTCCTCACCCACTCCGTGAAGATGCAAAGGGCAATTTCTAAGAGTTCTAGGAGATTCACGTTTTAGTAATTTATCTGCACCCTGAAGATGCAAACTGCAGTTTCTAAGTGTTCCAGCAGACTCCAGTTTCACTATTTCTCTGCACTGTGAAGATGCAAAGAGCAGTTCCTAAGTGTCAATGCCAAAGTCTTGCATGGAAAAGGAAGATCAGAGTGGGTCCCTTCCACGTCCTTGCTGTTTCCATTACATGACAAATTTGTGCAAGGCTTCTCTTTCTTCCAGGTTCTTTTTTTGGGGAGGGGGAGAATAAGTTTTTTGTTTAGCTGCAGCCTTCTTCGAATAGACCAAGTGCCACAAGTGCATGAATGAGAATCAATGAAATTCAAAGCATGCCATGAATTTAGCGTAGCTGCAGCATGGACCCAGTGAACTCTATGGCCCAAGAAAAAAATAAGGCACAGGGTAAATACTGAGCCAGCCAGGGAGCTTAATTTACTTTAATGAAAGTCCAGATCAGCTGTGCCACGTTTCGTTGCCACCAGACCTTGGCAACACTTTCAGTTGCCAGTCTGAAGGATACAGAGGGGACACAGCGCCCCCTCACCAAATGTCCAAGTCCAGCTGGGCTGCCATGGAATGAGAGACCAGGGGAAACGGAAATATATGGGCATCGGAAGGAGACAGGCCCTGGCCCAAGCACTGGAGGCAGGTCACAGAAAGTTTTCCATCAAAATAAACTGCAAGGCAGTTGTGGGTGCTCAAGTGCCAATTACCTTACCCGCTTCTTCCAGTGCCAGCTATCTCCATGAGGGCTGCCCCCTTCCAAGTGTCCATATACTTTTGGTCTCCCCTGGGCTGGCATTGTGATGAGAGGCCAGCCGGTTCTGGGGATTTGGGAAGGGGGTGCTAACCCCAGCCTGAATGCCTCAAGGAGACCATTGCCTTAGCTGTCCCTATCTACCACTTGCAAAACCTGAGCTAAGAGAGAAAAAAGACCCCAGGTCTTACCTTTGATGTCTTCAACCCAGGGGGCGGGGCGTTGTTACAGCTGGCCCGCGCCGCCTTAGCCTCGATCGCCCACGAAAATCTAGCTGGCCCAAGGGCGAGAGGCACCAGGCGCTGGCTAGGTCAGCTGTTGATGGCCCACCTGGGTCCGGACGCCAGATAGGTAGCTGAAAGGGAATGCCCACAGCCTCCCTCCAATATACATATAACAGTAGGGCCGTGGTCCCTTGAGGTTCACGAGGCTTTAAGCAGGAAATTAGAAACATTGCTCCTATAACCAGCAGAAAATGGGGAGTTTACCACTTAAAACAACTGGAGAGGAAATTGGGTAGGGGGTGCTGATCTCTCTTGCTCTGAAATCTTCTGGTGAGATAGGAACCGCTCCAAACCGCGCCAACAACCAGTTATAGCCATTGCTGCAACCATAATACAAAAGCAGAAGATAAATGCCATCATTGCCCCTGCTGTCACTGCAAATTCCAGCAAACCAACTGCAGCCACACCTTGGCGAAAACTAATGCCACACCCCTACCAACAACCAACAACGCAGGGGCTGGCAGAGGGTCTGGACCCCTTTCCCTGAACACCACAGTCCTACAAAGCCTGGAAACCTAAGTACCACTTTCCTTCTTGAGCCAAAGACAAACGACATCATACTTGATTGGTTCTTTGTTTCCCAGTTTTTTCACTTAGGAGGATGGTGGTGTGGTGGTGAGACACTCCCTAAATGACCCCTGCCCCCGGTCAGTTGGGCATCCATTTCAAGACAGAGCAGAGAAAGCTGGAGGAGGAAGGCTGGACCCAGACACCTCTTCTCAGCACTGGAACGGGCTAGAAGAGGTCTCAGAATGGTTGCAACCTGTCTCCACCCATGCCCTCTCATGCCACCGTGATAGAACGTCACGCTTCCATTGATGATGGAGGCAGGTACCAGGATTAGTACCTGCTTCCATGCAAGATGGAAGCGATTACCAGGATGGGTGCCATCTGTCTCTGCCCAAGCTATCTCACGCTTTTCCTTTTCCCTGTGTTGCCACCATGGTGGAAGATGGAAGCAAGTACCAGGGTAGGTGCCACTTGGGATTCCCCAAGCCCTCCTTTTCACTCTCTCTGGGCTGCCACCATGATGGAGGACCAGCTGATACCAGGTTACCCAGGCAGGGGGTGCAAACTCAGCCCGACCTCCCACCCAGAAGTGTTTAAAGGGGACCACTGCCACGTTTATCAGCTCCCAAAACACAGTAAATGCCATTCAAAAAACCCCATGACGTACCTTTGATGTCTTCGACCCAGATGGTTGCAGGTAGATTCAGTTCTTCAGGCGATGAACGGTCCAGGTGTCCCGCGCGCACCTACCTTTATACCCACAAATACTGTGGGCACAAAGGTATGCCCGATTCTGGCCTTGGCAAACGCTGCTTGCCAACTGCCCAAATCCGGGCCTACAAATGACCAGACCACACCAAGATATTAAGGCATCTTTATTAGTATGCACCGCACCGAAATAACGAAACCTGACAAACATACATTCTTATACATTCCCAATAACTAGACCACACCACAGTTCTCTAATATCTTTATTTGCATATGGCCTATCAAAAATGCATTAACAATACAGTTGCCATCTGGGTCAATGCTGAAAAGAAATCCCACCCTCCCTTATTTCATTGCATCCCCAAAAAACTATTCTAGCATTTCAAAATAACTAACATTACAAACAATGTATTCTAGCATTACAAATGATCTATTCTAGCATTGCACAATATCTATTCTGGCATTGCAAATTTTCTATTCTAGCATTCCAAAATGTTTCATTTACTGTAGCATCATAAAATAACATTTCAAATGTCAATTCTAGCATTTAAAATAACAGTAACAATGTTTCAAAAATCATTAACAAGGCAGTGGTCCCCTGGGCATCAGAAGCCTTAGCTTTTGCCCATAACAGACAAACTTTGGCATGGCCTCTATGGGAAATGGGCACTTTGAGGGATTTGCAGGAGGAGAAATGGGGGAAAGCCCCTTTTTTGCTATTAAAACTTTGGGAAGATCCCTTACCTTTCTGGGGAAGCATGCAAGTCCATCTCAAAGCGCCCAGGTACAACCACCATCCTCACCTGTTTGTTCCATTCCATAATGTGCATTCAAGGCAGATTGCAATCAGGATACAAAACCCACGCAGGAAAACAGGTATCAGTATGCAGTATAGAATCCAAAACATCACATTTATGCAGTATAAAGTGCAATAATTTACATTTGTTCAGTATAAAGTGGAAAAAGCAACCCTTCCATGTAAAATTCCAACCCACAGAAATATCCTCACCACAGGGTCATCCAAAGAACGCCATCTTTGCCCCATGGTTTAAATTCCAAACAGGAAAGCAACCACAATCGCGTCTTCCAAATGCCAAAACTTACCTTGTGCCTTAGCACCAGACCTAAAGATGGCTGAACATCCGGAAGGCACCTAACGCCACACCCCTCCCTACAGCCAGGGGTGGGCAGAGGGTCCAGACCCCTTCCCTGAAAGCCAACGATCCGCAAGAACTCGCAAGAGAAGCCAAAAACCAAGTGCTTAAAGCGAAAAGGAACCCTCAAGAGTTTCTTTGGGGGTTGCTAGTCATGGCTGGAAGCAGGCAGCAGGGCGGTCATCCCCCAAAGGGATTCTGCAACCAAAAGTGGTCTGGGAGCCCCTGACCTGAAGCAGTTTGGGCTGCAGAATCGGATCAGGAGACAACCAGACTGATGTCCGCTTCCGGCACTATCCAGTTCCCCTAAGAAATGCTTCTTGCTTCCACTTCTTCCACCCTCCCCCAAATTCTGTTCAAGCATGATGCAGTGAGATCATGCAGCCCACCCCAGTGAAAGCCCTAGAGTTCAGAGGGGGCTGTTCCTCTTTTGCCAAGAGCCAAATCTCCACACAACAATCGGGTCCCACATTCCTCGAGTTCAGAACACAGGAAGAAGCCCCTGTGTGTGACCCCCTCCCCTGGATGCCCAGGATCAGCTGGGGAGCCATTTTGCGGCAGCCCAGAAGACCCCCCAAATGGCAGAAGGAGCTACAGGAGGAAGACACGACCCCAGGACCTCTTACCTGCGCTGCAAATCTCTGGAAACTGATTCCATGCAAGCCGATTCCAGTTTGGTTGCTGTCCAAACTGGCTATGCAACTTGGTTTGGGGTGACCATGGCTGCTTTTTCCTGTGCCACTGAGCATGGCCAAGGAATGCTTGCTGGTTTAACTGTGTCTCCTTCCAAGCCCCTTCCTTCATCCTCTCAGCATTCCTTGGGCTCCCATCAGGATGGGAGTCCAGCTAATGCCAAGTATTTGGAAGGTGGGTGCAAACACCCACCCTCACCGCCCACGGACAACTCTGCAAAGAGACCACTGCATCATTTATCAAAACACAGATTAAAAAACCCACGTGACTCACCATTCCGTAGTCCTGGAGTCTTCAAACCCAGATGGCCCAGCCCTTCACGTCCCACAATGACCGTGGGACAGAAGGGGGTGAAGGACGCGACCCGAACGCAAACCGAAACCACGCCACACCAAGAAACAGATAAAACATAGCAGGAAATACATTTAAATTACATTTCTGCCTAAACACCTTCCTACCTGCCTATGATAACCTTAGAAGAGCTATTGGGGATTCTAGGTGGTCTAAAGAAACATGATTATCCCTATCAAAGCGAACAACATATTTTTATTTGAGGAAGCCCCCAAATGACAAGACAATACAGTGATTGCAATATGCTTTATTTAGGAAAACTGGAAGAGGCAGATAAGCAATAGAAAGTAAAATACAATTTAGTGGACGCAGGTTGATGTGGGAGCCATCTGGGTTCAGAACCTGAAAAGGAATCCCCACCCTCTTTCTAACCTCTCCCCACCATATGCATTTCAACATTAACACTGGAACAGTAATGCAGCGGTCTCTTTGAGGGTCCCAAGGCTCATGCTTCCAGAAAGCAGAAGCAGTCTGGTCTTTGGCACTGTAGCCATGTGAACTTTGAGGGATGTACATCTCGAGACTGCAGGAAAAAAGGTGAGGGGAAAAACCTCCCTTTTGCTACTAAAACCCTTGGAAGACCCTAGACTCCTTAGGTGAAATGCAAATACACCTCAAAGCACACATAAGACCAGAGGTAACCCCCACCCTCACCTGCCTACCTTTGCATGAGGCGCAAGGAAAATGCAAAATCCAGGTATCAATGCATGGAATGATAATGCGATCAATTGCACATTAATATCAATTGCAAACAAACACAGAAATTATCTCCACCGTAAAGCTTCAGAGCTGATTCCTGGGAGGCCTGTTTTTGCCCCTTTTAAGTGCCAAATTTCAAGGAAAGGAACCTCAAAGCACCCTTTGAAAAGCAACAGAACCGAATGAGAGGAAGGGGGCCCACCTGTCTTAAATGCCAGACCTACCTGTGCCCCAACCTAGATGAGGCAAGGAATCCCACCCACCCAGCCAGCCTCCAGCCCCAGGGGTGGGCACAGTCTGGACCCCTACCCAGAATGCCACAGACCTTAGCAACCGAGCGGAGCCTAGAACCAGTCGCCTAATGGGGAAAAGCCGTCCCCCAAAGCATTTCTTGGCGGACAAGATGTGGCTGCTGGCAGCCATGAGGCTGGTCACCACCCAAAGGGATTCTGCTGACCCCAGAGCGGTCCGGGAGCCCCCATCCCAGAGCGGTTTGGGCCTCAGGATCCGTCTGGAGGACATCCAGCCTGAAGACAGCTCTTAGAGGCACCTAGTACCTTTAAGAAATTCCTGGCTGCCTTTTCCCCTCTCCATGAACCTGCAAACCTGTCTTCACAACAGAGCCAAAACCCTACAAAGGGACGGAGGTTACAAACCAAAAGCACCACAGAGAACCACGCCGCCTGTTTCAAACACTAGGCACCATAATCCGGACCGCCTGACCAAGCCCAGAGGGCAGTAGTCCACAACAAGACCAAAGCTCCACCCATCAAGGACCAGAGTTAGAGGTGGGGTAGAAGGTCCAGACCCCGTCCCCAAATGCTGGAGGCTCTCCCAGTGTCAAGCGTGGAGTGCTAGCATGGCTGGAAGCCACCCAACACCACCTCTCCCACGCTTAGGTGCAGAAGATGCCCATCAAAGTTCTGGTGCTTTTCTCAGGTGCAGAAGCTTAGGGTGGAGATGCAGCTACCTGATAGCAGGAGGTGGACCACCTGCTAGCAGGAGATGAAGCCCCCTGAGAACAGGGAGCCTCATGGAATGATAAAAGAGAAAAGTCTCCTACTTTTGATGTCTTCGGGAGAATGAACTCCCAGGCAGGGCTGCAAGGAAAAGAACATTAGAATGTAAGAGTCCAGCTGAGTCAGGCCATAACCATCCCACTGTCCCACCAGCTGCTTGTGGGCATCTCAAGCAGAAGACGAAAGCAGAACCTTCACCTGCTCTTGGCTTCCTGCAAACGGCCTTCAGAGGCTTCTTACCTGTCTCTCCAACCTGGGAACAGGATCTGGGAATCCATTCCAGTAGCCACTGGTGCACCTGTCTTCCATGAATTAGCAGGACCCCTGCTGGGTCAGGCCACCACCCATCTAGTCCAGCAACCCACCACATGCAGTGGGCCACCGGTTGCATCTGGGCATCTCAAGCAGGAGATGAAGGCAAAAGCTTCACCTGCTCTTGACTCCCTGCCAAGGGCCCTGAGAGGCCTCCTGCCTGTCTCTGCCACCTGGTCTAATGGTTAGGGAGCCGGACTCTTATCTGGGAATACTAGATTTGAATCTGCCCTCCTCCATAAAGCCAGCTGGGTGACTTTGGGCTAGTCACAGCTCTCCTCTGAGCTCTCACAATCCCATCTACCTCACAGGAGGTTTGTGGTGGGGAGAAGAACAGATGGTTTGTCAGCAGCTTTGAGTCCCCTTAAGGGTGAGAACAGGTTTGTCAGCTGCTTTGAGTCCCCTTAAATGGGTGAGGAAAGTGAGGAAGAAAAGCTAATTCTTCTTTTCAAAAGGACTCAAGCAGCTGACAAAGCTTCTGTTCTTCTCTCCGTGACAGAACACCTTGCGAGGCAGGTGGGGCTGTGAGAGCTCAGAAGACAGCTGTGACTAGCCCAAGGTCACCCAACCGGCTTCATGGGGGAGGGCGGAATCGGATCCAGTATTCCCAGATAAGAGTCTGACTCCCTAACCGCTAGACCAAACTGGCTTTCCTTAACCAGGCAAGGAAATTAACCATCCTCCAGCCAAAGGAGATCCCTTTGGAGCTCTTTACCATTGCTTTGCCTTTTAACCACCCATAACAGCATCCCTGAAACCTCTGTAAAAAGATTACAAACCTCGAATTGGGACCGTCACACAGTGGGACTTCAGCCTCCCTGTGATGACATATGAAGCTGCTGCAAGGAAAGAAAACCTGAGATTAGAAGATTCACCTGTGAAACTGCAGGGAGACCTATCTTATGTTCAGAACCAAACACTCTGGAAGCGCTTCAATTCGCTTTCAGGATACCCACCGGTGGGTCACTGTATGAGACCCTCACCCAACAGCCAGCTGAGCCCCTCACTTCCTTACCTGAATTCTGCAAGAAAAAGTAGCCACCTCATTTCCTAACTGCTGGGGGGGGGGACACAGAGTGAAAACCAATCCAGGTACTCACAGGTAAGGATGCTGAAGTCTCAGAAGGAAGACGGGCTTCTTCAATGTGCCCTGCTGTCTTGTTTCCATCACTCAGGACAATGAATTGGGGCATGGATTCATCTTCTGCCAACCTGGACCCCAGTAAGCCCTATGGCCTATTTGGAAAGCAAAGTTCCTGGCACCATAAAGATGCCAGCTGCAGCTCAGTCCTAGCCCTCTTTGACAACCAAGGTTCCTGGCACCATGAAGATGCCAACTGCAGTTCAGTCCTAGCCCTCTTTGACAACCATGGTTCCTGGCACCATAACGATGCCAACTGCAGTTCAGTCCTAGCCCTCTTTGTCAACCATGGTTCCTGGCACCATAACGATGCCAACTGCAGTTCAGTCCTAGCCCTCTTTGTCAACCATGGTTCCTGGCACCATAACGATGCCAACTGCAGTTCAGTCCTAGCCCTCTTTGAAAACCATGGTTCCTGGCACCATAACGATGCCAACTGCAGTTCAGTCCTAGCCCTCTTTGTCAACCATGGTTCCTGGCACCATAACGATGCCAACTGCAGTTCAGTCCTAGCCCTCTTTGACAACCATGGTTCCTGGCACCATAACGATGCCAACTGCAGTTCAGTCCTAGCCCTCTTTGTCAACCATGGTTCCTGGCACCATAACGATGCCAACTGCAGTTCAGTCCTAGCCCTCTTTGACAACCATGGTTCCTGGCACCATAACGATGCCAACTGCAGTTCAGTCCTAGCCCTCTTTGTCAACCATGGTTCCTGGCACCATAACGATGCCAACTGCAGTTCAGTCCTAGCCCTCTTTGTCAACCATGGTTCCTGGCACCATAACGATGCCAACTGCAGTTCCTCAAGTCCTGGCCCTATTTAGCAAGCTAGGGTCTTAACCACATGTATTTCCAGGCATCCCCACATGGCATGCACACGACCTCTTACCCACCATGCTTTCTATCTGCTGATCCTCGCGCCATGCTCACAGCAGCTTAGGTGCGTCTTGATAAGAGGCCCATTCACTCCACACGCGACCTCTTACCCACCATGCTTTCTATCTGCTGATCCTCGCGCCATGCTCACAGCAGCTTAGGTGCGTCTTGATAAGAGGCCCATTCACTCCACAAAGACAGACAAGGATGACGTGGACAGGTCACAGTCACACCCTAGGGAATCTAGGTGCCTCCTCACTAGAAAAAAACCCAATATTCTAACCCCAAAACTCTCCTTCCTCCCTGGGGTCCAGTTCTGCCAAGGCAGATAGGCGAAAGTGTGGCTTTCTGTCTAAGTCTCTGTAGGAAAAACACAGAAAAAGTGATTGGCAAACAAGTCTATGCCATTATGAATTATTTATAATTATTCATTAATTATAATTGTTTCCTTTCTCTTCCTTGCCAAACATGGTAAGATTTATTTTACCAAGGCAAAAGACTTGCAAAATTTCCCAATGGCCCAGCGAGAAGACCTAAAGCCCAGGTACTCACGCAAATGCCCAAGTCCTGAACAGAGAATGAACTTCAGAATTGGCCCCTTCCACATTCTTGCTGTTTCCATTCTTGAAAGCGACGAATTCAAGCTTGTCTTCTTCACTTTCTTCCAGGCAGAGAGACAATCTTCCTCACCCATTCCGTAGACCCCACTGATATCTATCTGCCATTATGCACCATGAATATGCAAACTGCAGATTCTAAGTGTTCTAGTAGACTCCAGTTTTTCTATTTCTTTGCACCAGAAAGATGCAAACTACAGTTTTAACTGTTCTTGGAGATTCATAGATGAGTAATCTTTCAGCACCATGAAGATGCAACCTGCATTTTCTCAAGTATTATAGGAAGTTCGTATTTTAATTATTTTCTGCACCATGACCATGCATACTGCAGTTTTAAGTGTTTTAATAGACTCCAGTTTTAATATTTTTCTGCACCGTGAAGATGCAAACAAGAGCTGGGAGATACGTATTTTAATAATCTTTCAGCACCATGAAAGAGGCAAACTGCACACTCTCGGGTGTTGTAGGAAGTTCTAGGTGTTGTAGGAGTTGCCTCAGAAGGTACTGAGTAAACTCTGTCACCTCGTACCTTAAGGGAATAAAGGTGATGTATTTTCAACTGCCTTGTGTCTAACTGTGAGGGTGAGGTCTAAGGGTGATCCTTGCGAAGAGATGTCCGGAGATTCCTTTGCTTGATTGCCGGACTTGCACTCCAGTGAAAGCTGCAGGAAGAGGAAGCAGAAGACACATTGTTTCTTCTGTCTCGTTTGCCAGACATGCTTAAATTGTTTACCAGGGGAAAAAGCTGAAATATTGGGAACATCCCCCCGTGGGGCCTCGAAATCGATGAAGATTCAGATTTAAACCCTTCAAGCCCACAGGGCCAGTTTGGTCTAGTGGCTAAGGACCAAGAGTCTGATCTGGGAATACCGGGTTCAATTCCACCCTCCCACATGAAGCCAACTGGGTGACCTTGGGCTAGACACAGCTCTCTTCTGAGCTCTCACAGTCCTACCTACTGCACAGGGTGTTCTTGAGGGGAGAAGAAGAGACGGTTTGTCAGCAGCTTTGAGTCCCCTTAAGGGTGAGAACAGAAGGTTTGTCAGCTGCTTCGAGTCCCCTTAAATGGGTGTGAAAGGCGGGCAAGGAAGAAGAGTTGGCTTTTCTACCCCGCTTTTCTCACCCATTTAAGGGGACTAAATGCGGCTGACAAAGCTTTTCTATTCTTCTCCCCACAACAGACATCCTGTGGGGCAGGTGGGGCTGTGAGAGCTCAGAAGAGAGCTGTGACTAGCCCAAGGTCACCCAGCTGGCTTCATGGGGGAGGGTGGACTCAAACCCAGTAATCCCAGATAAGAGTCTGGCTCCCTAACCGCTAGACCAAAGTGGCTTTCCTTAACCAGGCAAAGAAATTACACCATCCTCAAACTCACCTGCTCTGGAAGAACCCCAGAACCCACCTACCCAAAGAGCCATGCTACCCTCCTCTCCAAACTGGCACTTGTCAAGGAGACAACAAATTCATTTCCTAATAGCCCAGACAACAGAGTGAGGACAGGAACGCAGGTACTCACACATGATGCCGAAGTCCTGGATGAAGAACGAACATCCGAAGAGGCCTCCTTCCACATCCTCGCTGTTTCCATTGCATGACAAATTCGTGCAAGGCTTCTCTTCCTTCCAGGTTCTTTTTTTTGGGGGGGGGAGAATAAGTTATTTTGTTTAGCTGCAGCCTTCTTCGAATAGGCCAAACGCCAAAAGTGCATGAATGAAAATCAACGAAATTCAAAGCATGCCATGAATTTAGTGTGGCTGCAGCATGGACCCAGTGAACTCTATGGCCCAGGAAAATAAAAAATAAGGCACAGGGAAAATATTGAGCCAGCCAGTGAGCTTAATTTAATGAAAGGCCAGATCATCTGTGCCGTCTTTCTTTGCCACTAGACCTTGGCAACACCTTTCAGTTGCCAGTCTGGAGGAGACAGAGGGGACACAGCGCCCCTTTGCCAAATGCCCAGGTCCAGCTGGGCTGCCATGGAATGAGAGACCAGGGGAGACAGAAATATATGGGCACCAGAAAGGGACGGGCCCTGGCCCAAGCACTGGGATCGGGTCACAGAAAGTTTTCCATGCAAAAAAAACTCTGCTAGGCAGTTGTGGGTGCCAAGTCAGCTCAAGTGCCAATTACCTTGCCCGCTGCTTCTTCCAGTGCCCCCTTCCAAGTGTCCATATACTCCTGGTCTCCCTGGGCCGGCATTGTGATGAGAGGCCAGCCGGTTCTGGGGATTTGGGAAGGGGGTGCTAACCCCAGCCTGAATGCCTCAAGGAGACCATTGCCTTAGCTGTCCCTATCTATCACTTGCAAAACCTGAGCTAAGAGAGAAAAAAGACCCCAGGTCTTACCTTTGATGTCTTCAACCCAGGGGGCGGGGCGTTGTTACAGCTGGCCCGCGCCGCCTTAGCCTCGATCGCCCACGAAAATCTAGCTGGCCCAAGGGCGAGAGGCACCAGGCGCTGGCTAGGTCAGCTGTTGATGGCCCACCTGGGTCCGGACGCCAGATAGGTAGCTGAAAGGGAATGCCCACAGCCTCCCTCCAATATACATATAACAGTAGGGCCGTGGTCCCTTGAGGTTCACAAGGCTTTAAGCAGGAAATTAGAAACATTGCTCCTATAACCAGCAGAAAATGGGGAGTTTATCACTTAAAACAACAGGAGAAGAAATTGGGTAGGGGGTGCTGATCTCTCTTGCTCCTGAAATCTTCTGGTGCTCCAAACCATGCCAACAACAAGTTATATCCATTGCTGCAACCATAATACAAAAGCAGAAGATAAGACAAATGCCATCACTGCAAATTCCAGCAAGCCAACTGCAGCCAAACCTTGCTGACAACTAATGCCACACCCCTGCCAACAACCAACAATGCAGGGGCTGGCAGAGGGTCTGGACCCCTTTCCCTGAAGACCACAGTCCTACAAAGCCTGAAAACCTAAGTGCCACTTGCCTCCTTGAGCCAAAGTCAAAAGACATCATACTTGATTGGTTCTTTGTTTCCCAGTTTTTTCACTTAGGAGGATGGTGGTGTGGTGGTGAGACACTCCCTAAATGACCCCTGCCCCCGGTCAGTTGGGCATCCATTTCAAGGCAGAGCAGAGAAAGCTGGAGGAGGAAGGCTGGACCCAGACACCTCTTCTCAGCACTGGAACGGGCTAGAAGAGGTCTCAGAATGGTTGCCACCTGTCTCCACCCATGCCCTCTCATGCCATCGCTATGGAACATCACGCTTCCATGGACGATGGAAGCAGGTACCAGCAGGATTAGTACCTGCTTCCATGCAAGATGAAAGCAGTTACTAGGATGGGTGCCATCTGTCTCTGCCCAAGCTATCTCACGCTTTTAGCTTTCCCTGTGCTGCCACCATGATGGAAGATGGAAGCAGATACCAGGGGAGGTGCCCCTTGGGATTCCCCAAGCCCTCCTTTTCACTCTCTCTGGGCTGCCACCATGATGGAGGACCAGCTGATACCAGGTTACCCAGGCAGGGGGTGCAAACTCAGACCAACCTCCCACCCAGAAGTGTTTAAAGGGGACCACTGCCACGTTTATCAGCTCCCAAAACACAGTAAATGCCATTCAAAAAACCCCATGACGTACCTTTGATGTCTTCGACCCAGATGGTTGCAGGTAGATTCAGTTCTTCAGGCGATGAACGGTCCAGGTGTCCCGCCCGCACCTACCCTTATGCCCACAAATACTGTGGGCACAAAGGGATGCCCGATTCTGGCCTTGGCAAATGCTGCTTGCCAACTGCCCAAATCCGGGCCTACAAATGACCAGACCACACCAAGATATTAAGGCATCTTTATTAGTATGCACCGCACCGAAATAACGAAACCTGACAAACATACATTCTTATACATTCCCAATAACTAGACCACACCACAGTTCTCTAATATCTTTATTTGCATATGGCCTATCAAAAATGCATTAACAATACAGTTGCCATCTGGGTCAATGCTGAAAAGGAATCCCACCCTCCCTTATTTCATTGCATCCCCAAAAAACTATTCTAGCATTTCAAAATAACTAACATTACAAACAATGTATTCTAGCATTACAAATGATCTATTCTAGCATTGCACAATATCTATTCTGGCATTGAAAATTTTCTATTCTAGCATTGCACAATATCTATTCTAGCATTGCAAATTTTCTATTCTAGCATTGCAAATTTTCTATTCTAGCATTGCAAAATGTTTCATTTACTGTAGCATTATACAATACTGAACATTTCAAATTTCAATTGTAGCATTTCACATAACAGTCACAATGTTTCAAAAATCATTAACAAGGCAGTGGTCCCCTGGGCATCAAAAGCCTTAGCTTTTGCCCATCACAGACAAACCAGGCCATGGCCCCTATGGGAAATGGGCGCTTTGACGGACTTACAGCTTAGAACAGCAGGAAAAAATGGGGAAAATCCCTTTTTTGCCTTTAAAACTTTAGGAAGACCCCTTACCTTTCTGGGGAAGCATGCAAGTCCATCTCAAAGCACCCAGGTACAACCACCATCCTCACCTGCTTGTTCCATTGCATAATATGCATTCAAGGCAGTTTGTAATGAAGATACAAAACCCAGGTAGGAAGACAGGTATCAGAATGCAGCATAGAATCCAAAACATCACATTTATGCGGTATAAAGTGCAATAATTTACATTTGTTCAGTATAAAGTGGAAAAAGCAACCCTTTGAAGTAAAATTCCAACCCACAGAAATATCCTCACCACAGAATCATCCAAAGAACGCCATCTTTGCCCCATGGTTTAAAAGCCAAACAACAGGAAAGAAACCACAATCGCGTCTTCCAAATGCCAAAACTTAGCAGCGAATAGAGTGCCATGTGCCTTAGCACCAGACCTAATGAGGGCTGAAAATCCAGAAGGCACCTAACGCCACACCCCTCCCAACAGCCAGGGGTGGGCAGAGGGTCCAGACCCCTTCCCTGAAAGCCAACGATCCGCAAGGACTCACAAGAGAAGCCGAAAACCAAGCGCTTAAACAGAAAAGGAATTCTCAAGCATTTCTTTGGGGGGTGCTAGATAGGGCTGGAAGCAGGCAGCAGGTTGGTCATCTCCCAAAGGGATTCTGCAACCCAAAGCAGTCTGGGAGCCCCTAACCCAAAGTGGTTTGGGCCGCAGAATCGGATTGGTAGACAACCAGCCTGATGCCCGCTTCCGGCGCGATCCAGTTCCCCTAAGAAATGCTTCTTGCTTCCACTTCTTCCACCCTCCCCCAAATTCTGTTCAAGCATGATGCAGTGAGATCATGCAGCCCACCCCAGTGAAGGCTGTTCCACTTTTGCCAAGAGCCAAATCTCCGCACAACAATCGGGTCCCACATTACTTGAGTTCCGAACACAGGAAGAAACCCCTGTACGTGACCCCCTCCCCTGGATGCCCAGGATCAGCTGGGGAGCCATTTTGCGGCAGCCCAGAAGACACACACACCCCAAATGGCAGAAGGAGCTACAGGTGGAAGACACGACCCCAGGACCTCTTAACTGCACTGCAAATCTCTGGAAGCTGATTCCATGCAAGCTGATTCCAGTTTGGTTGCTGTCCAAACTGGCTATGCAACTTGGTTTGGGGTGACCATGGCTGCTTTTTCCTGTGCCACTAAGCATAGCCAAGGAATGCTTGCTGGTTTAACTGTGTCTCCTTCCAATCCCCTTCCTTCACCGTCTCAGCATTCCTTGGGCTCCCATCAGGATGGGAGTCCAACTAATGCCAAGTACTTGGAAGGTGGGTGCAAACACCCACCCTCACCGCCCACGGACAACTCTGCAAAGAGACCACTGCATCATTTATCAAAACACAGATTAAAAAACCCACGTGACTCACCATTCCGTAGTCCTGGAGTCTTCAAACCCAGATGGCCCAGCCCTTCACGTCCCACAATGACCGTGGGACAGAAGGGGGTGAAGGACGCGACCCGAACGCAAACCGAAACCACGCCACACCAAGAAACAGATAAGACATAGCAGGAAATACATTTAAATTACATTTCTACCTAAACACCTTCCTACCTGCCTATGATAACCTTAGAAGAGCTATTGGGGATTCTAGGTGGTCTAAAGAAACATGATTATCCCTATCAAAGCGAACAACATATTTTTATTTGAGGAAGCCCCCAAATGACAAGACAACACAGTGATTGCAATATGCTTTATTTAGGAAAACTGGAAGAGGCAGATAAGCAATAGAAAGTAAAATACAATTTAGTGGACGCAGGTTGATGTGGGAGCCATCTGGGTTCAGAACCTGAAAAGGAATCGCCACCCTCTTTCTAACCTCTCCCCACCATATGCATTTCAACATTAACACTGGAACAGTAATGCAGCGGTCTCTTTGAGGGTCCCAAGGCTCATGCTTCCAGAAAGCAGAAGCAACCTGGTCTTTGGCACTGTAGCCATGTGAACTTTGAGGGATGTACATCTCGAGACTGCAGGAAAAAAGGTGAGGGGAAAAACCTCCCCTTTTGCTACTAAAACCCTTGGAAGACCCTAGACTCCTTGGGTGAAATGCAAATACACCTCAAAGCACACATAGGACCAGAGGTAACCCCCACCCTCACCTGCCTACCTTTGCACGAGGCGCAAGGAATATGCAAAATCCAGGTATCAATGCATGGAATGATAATGCAATCAATTGCACATTAATATCAATTGCAAACAAACACAGAAATTATCTCCACCGTAAAGCTTCAGAGCTGATTCCTGGGAGGCCTGTTTTTGCCCCTTTTAAGTGCCAAATTTCAAGGAAAAGAACCTCAAAGCACCCGTTAAAAAGCAGCAGAACTGAGTGAGAGGAAGGGGGGCCACCTGTCTTAAATGCCAGACCTACCTGTGCCCCATCCTAGATGAGGCAAGGAATGCCACCCACCCACCCAGCCTCCAGCCCAAGGGGTGGGCACAGTCTGGACCCCTACCCAGAATGCCACAGACCTTAGCAACCGAGCGGAGCCTAGAACCAGTCGCCTAATGGGGAAAAGCCGTCCCCCAAAGCATTTCTTGGGGGACAAGATGTGGCTGTTGGCAGCCATGAGGCTGGTCACCACCCAAAGGGATTCTGCTGACCCCAAAGCGGTCCGGGAGCCCCTCATCCCAGAGCGGTTTGGGCCTCAGGATCTGTCTGGAGGACATCCAGCCTGAAGACGGCTCCTAGAGGCATCTAGTTCCCTTAAAAAATTCCTGGCTGCCTTTTCCCCTCTCCATAAACCTGCAAACCTGTCTTCACAACAGAGCCAAAACCCTGCAAAGGGACGGAGGTTACCACCAAAAGCACCACAGAGAACCACACCGCCTGTTTCAAGCACTAGGCACCATAATCCGGACCGCCTGACCAAGCCCAGAGGGCAGTAGTCCACAACAAGACCAAAGCTCCACCCATCAAGGACCAGAGCTAGAGGTGGGGTAGAAGGTCCAGACCCCGTCCCCAAATGCTGGAGGCTCTCCAAGTACCAAACGTGGAGTGCTAGCGTGGTAGGATGCCACCCAACGCCAGCTCTCCCACGCTTAGGTGCAGAAGATGACCCATCAAGAAAGTTCTGGTGCTTTTCTCAGGTGCAGAAGCTTAGGGTGGAGATGCATTCACCTGCTAGCAGGAGGTGGACCACCCGCTAGCAGGAGATGAAGCCCCCTGAGAACAGGGAGCCTCATGGAATGATAAAAGAGAAAAGTCTCCTACTGTTGATGTCTTCAGGAGAATGAACTCCCAGGCAGGGCTGTAAGGAAAGGAAAATTAGAACGTAAGAGTCCAGCAGAGTCAGTGATGGGAGCCCATCCCACACTGTCCACCAGCTGCTTGTGGGCATCTCAAGCAGAAGACAAAGGCAGAACCTTCACCTGCTCTTGGCTTCCCGCAAACAGCCTTCAGAGGCCTCTTACCTGTCTCTTCGACCTGGGAACAGGTTCTGGGCATCCATTCCAGTAGCCACTGCTGCACCTGTCTTCCATGAATTAAGACGACCCCTGCTGGGTCAGGCCACCCCCCACCCACCCAACTGGGCACCTCAAGCAGGAGATGAAGGCAAAACCTTCACCTGCTCTTGACTCCCTGCCAAGGGCCCTGAGAGGCCTCCTGCCTGTCTCTGCCACCTGCTCTAATGGTTAGGGAGCCAGACTCTTATCTGGGAATACTAGATTTGATTCTGTCCTCCTCCACAAAGCCAGCTGGGTGACCTCAGGCTAGTCACAGCTCTCCTCTGAGCTCTCACAATCCCATCTAACTCACAGGAAGTTTGTCCGGGGGAGAAGAACAGATGGTTTGTCAGCAGCTTTGAGTTCCCTTAAGGGTGAGAACAGGTTTGTCAGCTGCTTTGAGTCCCCTTAAATGGGTGAGGAAAGTGAGGAAGAAAAGCTAATTCTTCTTTTCAAAGTGACTCAAAGCAGCTGACAAAGCTTCTGTTCTTCTCTCCATGACAGAACAGATTGCGAGGCACGTGGGGCTGTGAGAGCTCAGAAGAGAGCTGTGATTAGCCCAAGGTCACCCAACCGGCTTCATGGGGGAGGGCGGAATCGGATCCTGTATTCCCAGATAAGAGTCCGACGCCCTAACCGCTAGACCAAAGTGGCTTTCCTTAACCAGGCAAGGAAATTAACCATCCTCCAGCCAAAGGAGATCCCTTTGGAGCTCTTTACCATTGCTTTGCCTTTTAACCACCCATAACAGCATCCCTGAAACCTCTGTAAAAAGATTACAAACCTCGAATTGGGACCGTCACACAGTGGGACTTCAGCCTCCCTGTGATGACATATGAAGCTGCTGCAAGGAAAGAAAACCTGAGATTAGAAGATTCACCTGTGAAACTGCAGGGAGACCTATCTTATGCTCAGAACCAAATGCTCTGGAAGCGCTTCAATCCGCCTTCAGAATACCCACAGGGAACCCACGAGTGGGACACTGTATGAGACCCTCACCCAACAGCCAGCTGAGCCCCTTCACTTCCTTACCTGAACTCTGCAAGAAAAAGTAGCCACCTCATTTCCTAACTGCCGGGGGGGAAAAACACTCAGAGCAAAAACCAATCCAGGTACTCACAGGTAAGGATGCTGAAGTCTCAGAAGGAAGACGGGCTTCTTCAATGTGCCCTGCTGTCTTGTTTCCATCACTCAGGACGATGAATTGGGGCATGGATTCATCTTCTGCCAACCTGGACCCCAGTAAGCCCTATGGCCTATTTAGCATGCAAAGTTCCTGGCACCATGAAGATGCCAGCTGCAGTTCAGTCCTAGCCCTCTTTGACAACCATGGTTCCTGGCACCATAACGATGCCAGCTGCAGTTCAGTCCTAGCCCTCTTTGACAACCATGGTTCCTGGCACCATAACGATGCCAACTGCAGTTCAGTCCTAGCCCTCTTTGACAACCATGGTTCCTGGCACCATAACGATGCCAACTGCAGTTCAGTCCTAGCCCTCTTTGACAACCATGGTTCCTGGCACCATAACGATGCCAACTGCAGTTCAGTCCTAGCCCTCTTTGACAACCATGGTTCCTGGCACCATAACGATGCCAACTGCAGTTCAGTCCTAGCCCTCTTTGACAACCTTGGTTCCTGGCACCATAACGATGCCAACTGCAGTTCAGTCCTAGCCCTCTTTGACAACCATGGTTCCTGGCACCATAACGATGCCAACTGCAGTTCAGTCCTAGCCCTCTTTGACAACCATGGTTCCTGGCACCATAACGATGCCAACTGCAGTTCAGTCCTAGCCCTCTTTGACAACCATGGTTCCTGGCACCATAACGATGCCAACTGCAGTTCAGTCCTAGCCCTCTTTGACAACCATGGTTCCTGGCACCATAACGATGCCAACTGCAGTTCAGTCCTAGCCCTCTTTGACAACCATGGTTCCTGGCACCATAACGATGCCAACTGCAGTTCAGTCCTAGCCCTCTTTGACAACCATGGTTCCTGGCACCATAACGATGCCAACTGCAGTTCAGTCCTAGCCCTCTTTGTCAACCATGGTTCCTGGCACCATGAAGATGCCAACTGCAGTTCCTCAAGTCCTGACCCTATTTAGCAAGCTAGGGTCTTAGCCACATGTATTTCCAGGCATCCCCACATGGCATGCACGCGACCTCTTACCCACCATGCGTTCTATCTGCTGATCCTCGCGCCATGCTCACAGCAGCTTAGGTGCGTCTTGATAAGAGGCCCATTCACTCCACACGCGACCTCTTACCCACCATGCTTTCTATCTGCTGATCCTCGCGCCATGCTCACAGCAGCTTAGGTGCGTCTTGATAAGAGGCCCATTCACTCCACACGCGACCTCTTACCCACCATGCTTTCTATCTGCTGATCCTCGCGCCATGCTCACAGCAGCTTAGGTGCGTCTTGATAAGAGGCCCATTCACTCCACAAGGACAGACAAGGATGACGTGGACAGGTCACAGTCACACCCTAGGGAATCTAGGTGCCTCCTCACTTTAGAAAAAAACCCAATATTCTAACCCCAAAACTCTCCTTCCTCCCTGGGGTCCAGTTCTGCCAAGGCAGATAGGCGAAAGTGTGGCTTTCTGTCTAAGTCTCTGTAGGAAAAACACAGAAAAAGTGATTGGCAAACAAGTCTATGCCATTATGAATTATTCATTAATTATAATTGTTTCCTTTCTCTTCCTTGCCAAACATGGTAAGATTTATTTTACCAAGGCAAAAGACTTGCAAAATTTCCCAATGGCCCAGCGGGAAGACCTAAAGCCCAGGTACTCACGCAAATGCCCAAGTCCTGAACAGAGAATGAACTTCAGAATTGGCCCCTTCCACGTTCTTGCTGTTTCCATTCTTGAATGCGATGAATTCAAGCTTGTCTTCTTCACTTTCTTCCAGGCAGGGAGACAATCTTCCTCACCCATTCCGTAGACCCCACTGATATCTATCTGCCATTATGCACCATGAATATGCAAACTGCAGATTCTAAGTGTTCTAGTAGACTCCAGTTTTTCTATTTCTTTGCACCAGAAAGATGCAAACTACAGTTTTAACTGTTCTTGGAGATTCATAGATGAGTAATCTTTCAGCACCATGAAGATGCAACCTGCATTTTCTCAAGTATTATAGGAAGTTCGTATTTTAATTATTTTCTGCACCATGACCATGCATACTGCAGTTTTAAGTGTTTTAATAGACTCCAGTTTTAATATTTTTCTGCACCGTGAAGATGCAAACAAGAGCTGGGAGATACGTATTTTAATAATCTTTCAGCACCATGAAAGAGGCAAACTGCACACTCTCGGGTGTTGTAGGAAGTTCTAGGTGTTGTAGGAGTTGCCTCAGAAGGTACTGAGTAAACTCTGTCACCTCGTACCTTAAGGGAATAAAGGTGATGTATTTTCAACTGCCTTGTGTCTAACTGTGAGGGTGAGGTCTAAGGGTGATCCTTGCGAAGAGATGTCCGGAGATTCCTTTGCTTGATTGCCGGACTTGCACTCCAGTGAAAGCTGCAGGAAGAGGAAGCAGAAGACACATTGTTTCTTCTGTCTCGTTTGCCAGACATGCTTAAATTGTTTACCAGGGGAAAAAGCTGAAATATTGGGAACATCCCCCCGTGGGGCCTCGAAATCGATGAAGATTCAGATTTAAACCCTTCAAGCCCACAGGGCCAGTTTGGTCTAGTGGCTAAGGACCAAGAGTCTGATCTGGGAATACCGGGTTCAATTCCACCCTCCCCCATGAAGCCAACTGGGTTACCTTGGGCTAGACACAGCTCTCTTTTGAGCTCTCACAGTCCTACCTACTGCACAGGGTGTTCTTGAGGGGAGAAGAAGAGACGGTTTGTCAGCAGCTTTGAGTCCCCTTAAGGGTGAGAACAGAAGGTTTGTCAGCTGCTTCGAGTCCCCTTAAATGGGTGTGAAAGGCGGGCAAGGAAGAAGAGTTGGCTTTTCTACCCCGCTTTTCTCACCCATTTAAGGGGACTAAATGCGGCTGACAAAGCTTTTCTATTCTTCTCCCCACAACAGACATCCTGTGGGGCAGGTGGGGCTGTGAGAGCTCAGAAGAGAGCTGTGACTAGCCCAAGGTCACCCAGCTGGCTTCATGGGGGAGGGTGGACTCAAACCCAGTAATCCCAGATAAGAGTCTGGCTCCCTAACCGCTAGACCAAAGTGGCTTTCCTTAACCAGGCAAAGAAATTACACCATCCTCAAACTCACCTGCTCTGGAAGAACCCCAGAACCCACCTACCCAAAGAGCCATGCTACCCTCCTCTCCAAACTGGCACTTGTCAAGGAGACAACAAATTCATTTCCTAATAGCCCAGACAAAAGAGTGAGGACAGGAACGCAGGTACTCACACATGATGCCGAAGTCCTGGATGAAGAACGAACATCCGAAGAGGCCTCCTTCCACATCCTCGCTGTTTCCACTGCATGACAAATTCGTGCAAGGCTTCTCTTCCTTCCAGGTTCTTTTTTTTTGGGGGGGGGGAGAATAAGTTATTTTGTTTAGCTGCAGCCTTCTTCGAATAGGCCAAACGCCAAAAGTGCATGAATGAAAATCAACGAAATTCAAAGCATGCCATGAATTTAGTGTGGCTGCAGCATGGACCCAGTGAACTCTATGGCCCAGGAAAATAAAAAATAAGGCACAGGGAAAATATTGAGCCAGCCAGTGAGCTTAATTTAATGAACGGCCAGATCATCTGTGCCGTCTTTCTTTGCCACTAGACCTTGGCAACACCTTTCAGTTGCCAGTCTGGAGGAGACAGAGGGGACACAGCGCCCCTTTGCCAAATGCCCAGGTCCAGCTGGGCTGCCATGGAATGAGAGACCAGGGGAGACAGAAATATATGGGCACCAGAAAGGGACGGGCCCTGGCCCAAGCACTGGGATCGGGTCACAGAAAGTTTTCCATGCAAAAAAAACTCTGCTAGGCAGTTGTGGGTGCCAAGTCAGCTCAAGTGCCAATTACCTTGCCCGCTGCTTCTTCCAGTGCCCCCTTCCAAGTGTCCATATACTCCTGGTCTCCCTGGGCCGGCATTGTGATGAGAGGCCAGCCGGTTCTGGGGATTTGGGAAGGGGGTGCTAACCCCAGCCTGAATGCCTCAAGGAGACCATTGCCTTAGCTGTCCCTATCTATCACTTGCAAAACCTGAGCTAAGAGAGAAAAAAGACCCCAGGTCCTACCTTTGATGTCTTCAACCCAGGTGGCGGGGCGTTGTTACAGCTGGCCCGCGCCGCCTTAGCCTCGATCGCCCACGAAAATCTAGCCGGCCCAAGGGCGAGAGGCACCAGGCGCTGGCTAGGTCAGCTGTTGATGGCCCACCTGGGTCCGGACGCCAGATAGGTAGCTGAAAGGGAATGCCCACAGCCTCCCTCCAATATACATATAACAGTAGGGCCGTGGTCCCTTGAGGTTCACGAGGCTTTAACCAGGAAATTAGAAACATTGCTCCTATAACCAGCAGAAAATGGGGAGTTTATCACTTAAAACAACAGGAGAAGAAATTGGGTAGGGGGTGCTGATCTCTCTTGCTCTGAAATCTTCTGGTGAGATAGGAACCGCTCCAAACCGCGCCAACAACCAGTTATAGCCATTGCTGCAACCATAATACAAAAGCAGAAGATAAATGCCATCTTTGCCCCTGCTGTCACTGCAAATTCCAGCAAACCAACTGCAGCCACACCTTGGCGAAAACTAATGCCACACCCCTACCAACAACCAACAACGCAGGGGCTGGCAGAGGATCTGGACCCCTTTCCCTGAACACCACAGTCCTACAAAGCCTGGAAACCTAAGTGCCACTTTCCTTCTTGAGCCAAAGACAAACGACATCATACTTGATTGGTTCTTTGTTTCCCAGTTTTTTCACTTAGGAGGATGGTGGTGTGGTGGTGAGACACTCCCTAAATGACCCCTGCCCCGGTCAGTTGGGCATCCATTTCAAGACAGAGCAGAGAAAGCTGGAGGAGGAAGGCTGGACCCAGACACCTCTTCTCAGCACTGGAACGGGCTAGAAGAGGTCTCAGAATGGTTGCAACCTGTCTCCACCCATGCCCTCTCATGCCACCGTGATAGAACGTCACGCTTCCATTGATGATGGAGGCAGGTACCAGGATTAGTACCTGCTTCCATGCAAGATGGAAGCGATTACCAGGATGGGTGCCATCTGTCTCTGCCCAAGCTATCTCACGCTTTTCCTTTTCCCTGTGTTGCCACCATGGTGGAAGATGGAAGCAAGTACCAGGGTAGGTGCCACTTGGGATTCCCCAAGCCCTCCTTTTCACTCTCTCTGGGCTGCCACCATGATGGAGGACCAGCTGATACCAGGTTACCCAGGCAGGGGGTGCAAACTCAGCCCGACCTCCCACCCAGAAGTGTTTAAAGGGGACCACTGCCACGTTTATCAGCTCCCAAAACACAGTAAATGCCATTCAAAAAACCCCATGACGTACCTTTGATGTCTTCGACCCAGATGGTTGCAGGTAGATTCAGTTCTTCAGGCGATGAACGGTCCAGGTGTCCCGCCCGCACCTACCCTTATGCCCACAAATACTGTGGGCACAAAGGGATGCCCGATTCTGGCCTTGGCAAATGCTGCTTGCCAACTGCCCAAATCCGGGCCTACAAATGACCAGACCACACCAAGATATTAAGGCATCTTTATTAGTATGCACCGCACCGAAATAACGAAACCTGACAAACATACATTCTTATACATTCCCAATAACTAGACCACACCACAGTTCTCTAATATCTTTATTTGCATATGGCCTATCAAAAATGCATTAACAATACAGTTGCCATCTGGGTCAATGCTGAAAAGGAATCCCACCCTCCCTTATTTCATTGCATCCCCAAAAAACTATTCTAGCATTTCAAAATAACTAACATTACAAACAATGTATTCTAGCATTACAAATGATCTATTCTAGCATTGCACAATATCTATTCTGGCATTGAAAATTTTCTATTCTAGCATTGCACAATATCTATTCTAGCATTGCAAATTTTCTATTCTAGCATTGCAAATTTTCTATTCTAGCATTGCAAATTTTCTATTCTAGCATTGCAAATTTTCTATTCTAGCATTGCAAAATGTTTCATTTACTGTAGCATTATAAAATACTGAACATTTCAAATTTCAATTGTAGCATTTCACATAACAGTCACAATGTTTCAAAAATCATTAACAAGGCAGTGGTCCCCTGGGCATCAAAAGCCTTAGCTTTTGCCCATCACAGACAAACCTGGCCATGGCCACTATGGGAAATGGGCGCTTTGACAGACTTACAGCTTAGAACAGCAGGAAAAAAATGGGGAAAACCCCTTTTTTGCCTTTAAAACTTTAGGAAGACCCCTTACCTTTCTGGGGAAGCATGCAAGTCCATCTCAAAGCACCCAGGTACAACCACCATCCTCACCTGCTTGTTCCATTGCATAATATGCATTCAAGGCAGTTTGTAATGACGATAGAAAACCCAGGTAGGAAGACAGGTATCAATATGCAGTATAGAATCCAAAACATCACATTTATGCAGTATAAAGTGCAATAATTTACATTTGTTCAGTATAAAGTGGAAAAAGCAACCCTTTGAAGTAAAATTCCAACCCACAGAAATATCCTCACCACAGAATCATCCAAAGAACGCCATCTTTGCCCCATGGTTTAAAAGCCAAACAACAGGAAAGAAACCACAATCGTGTCTTCCAAATGCCAAAACTTAGCAGCGAATAGAGTGCCATGTGCCTTAGCACCAGACCTAATGAGGGCTGAAAATCCAGAAGGCACCTAACGCCACACCCCTCCCAACAGCCAGGGGTGGGCAGAGGGTCCAGACCCCTTCCCTGAAAGCCAACGATCCGCAGGGACTCACAAGAGAAGCTGAAAACCAAGCGCTTAAACAGAAAAGGAATTCTCAAGCATTTCTTTGGGGGGTGCTAGATAGGGCTGGAAGCAGGCAGCAGGTTGGTCATCTCCCAAAGGGATTCTGCAACCCAAAGCAGTCTGGGAGCCCCTAACCCAAAGTGGTTTGGGCCGCGGAATCGGATTGGTAGACAACCAGCCTGATGCCCGCTTCCGGCGCGATCCAGTTCCCCTAAGAAATGCTTCTTGCTTCCACTTCTTCCACCCTCCCCCAAATTCTGTTCAAGCATGATGCAGTGAGATCATGCAGCCCACCCCAGTGAAGGCTCTAGAGTTCAGAGGAGGCTGTTCCACTTTTGCCAAGAGCCAAATCTCCGCACAACAATCGGGTCCCACATTACTTGAGTTCCGAACACAGGAAGAAACCCCTGTACGTGACCCCCTCCCCTGGATGCCCAGGATCAGCTGGGCAGCCATTTTGCAGCAGCCCAGAAGACCCCCCAAATGGCAGAAGGAGCTACAGGAGGAAGACACGACCCCAGGACCTCTTACCTGCGCTGCAAATCTCTGGAAGCTGATTCCATGCAAGCCGATTCCAGTTTGGTTGCTGTCCAAACTGGCTATGCAACTTGGTTTGGGGTGACCATGGCTGCTTTTTCCTGTGCCACTAAGCATGGCCAAGGAATGCTTGCTGGTTTAACTGTGTCTCCTTCCAAGCCCCTTCCTTCACCCTCTCAGCATTCCTTGGGCTCCCATCAGGATGGGAGTCCAACTAATGCCAAGTATTTGGAAGGTGGGTGCAAACACCCACCCTCACCGCCCACGGACAACTCTGCAAAGAGACCACTGCATCATTTATCAAAACACAGATTAAAAAACCCACGTGACTCACCATTCCGTAGTCCTGGAGTCTTCAAACCCAGATGGCCCAGCCCTTCACGTCCCACAATGACCGTGGGACAGAAGGGGGTGAAGGACGCGACCCGAACGCAAACCGAAACCACGCCACACCAAGAAACAGATAAGACATAGCAGGAAATACATTTAAATTACATTTCTACCTAAACACCTTCCTACCTGCCTATGATAACCTTAGAAGAGCTATTGGGGATTCTAGGTGGTCTAAAGAAACATGATTATCCCTATCAAAGCGAACAACATATTTTTATTTGAGGAAGCCCCCAAATGACAAGACAACACAGTGATTGCAATATGCTTTATTTAGGAAAACTGGAAGAGGCAGATAAGCAATAGAAAGTAAAATACAATTTAGTGGACGCAGGTTGATGTGGGAGCCATCTGGGTTCAGAACCTGAAAAGGAATCGCCACCCTCTTTCTAACCTCTCCCCACCATATGCATTTCAACATTAACACTGGAACAGTAATGCAGCGGTCTCTTTAAGGGTCCCAAGGCTCATGCTTCCAGAAAGCAGAAGCAACCTGGTCTTTGGCACTGTAGCCATGTGAACTTTGAGGGATGTACATCTCAGACTGCAGGAAAAAAGGTGAGGGGAAAAACCTCCCCTTTTGCTACTAAAACCCTTGGAAGACCCTAGACTCCTTGGGTGAAATGCAAATACACCTCAAAGCACACATAGGACCAGAGGTAACCCCCACCCTCACCTGCCTACCTTTGCACGAGGCGCAAGGAAAATGCAAAATCCAGGTATCAATGCATGGAATGATAATGCAATCAATTGCACATTAATATCAATTGCAAACAAACACAGAAATTATCTCCACCGTAAAGCTTCAGAGCTGATTCCTGGGAGGCCTGTTTTTGCCCCTTTTAAGTGCCAAATTTCAAGGAAAGGAACCTCAAAGCACCCTTTGAAAAGCAACAGAACCGAATGAGAGGAAGGGGGCCCACCTGTCTTAAATGCCAGACCTACCTGTGCCCCATCCTAGATGAGGCAAGGAATGCCACCCACCCACCCAGCCTCCAGCCCCAGGGGTGGGCACAGTCTGGACCCCTACCCAGAATGCCACAGACCTTAGCAACCGAGCGGAGCCTAGAATCAGTCGCCTAATGGGGAAAAGCCGTCCCCCAAAGCATTTCTTGGGGGACAAGATGTGGCTGCTGGCAGCCATGAGGCTGGTCACCACCCAAAGGGATTCTGCTGACCCCAAAGCGGTCCGGGAGCCCCTCATCCCAGAGCGGTTTGGGCCTCAGGATCCGTCTGGAGGACATCCAGCCTGAAGACAGCTCTTAGAGGCACCTAGTACCTTTAAGAAATTCCTGGCTGCCTTTTCCCCTCTCCATGAACCTGCAAACCTGTCTTCACAACAGAGCCAAAACCCTACAAAGGGACGGAGGTTACAAACCAAAAGCACCACAGAGAACCACGCCGCCTGTTTCAAGCACTAGGCACCATAATCCGGACCGCCTGACCAAGCCCAGAGGGCAGTAGTCCACAACAAGACCAAAGCTCCACCCATCAAGGACCAGAGCTAGAGGTGAGGTAGAAGGTCCACACCCCGTCCCCAAATGCTGGAGGCTCTCCCAGTGTCAAGCGTGGAGTGCTAGCATGGCTGGAAGCCACCCAACACCACCTCTCCCACGCTTAGGTGCAGAAGATGCCCATCAAGAAAGTTCTGGTGCTTTTCTCAGGTGCAGAAGCTTAGGGTGGAGATGCAGCTACCTGATAGCAGGAGGTGGACCACCTGCTAGCAGGAGATGAAGCCCCCTGAGAACAGGGAGCCTCATGGAATGATAAAAGAGAAAAGTCTCCTACTTTTGATGTCTTCGGGAGAATGAACTCCCAGGCAGGGCTGCAAGGAAAAGAACATTAGAATGTAAGAGTCCAGCTGAGTCAGGCCATAACCATCCCACTGTCCCACCAGCTGCTTGTGGGCATCTCAAGCAGAAGACGAAAGCAGAACCTTCACCTGCTCTTGGCTTCCTGCAAACGGCCTTCAGAGGCTTCTTACCTGTCTCTCCAACCTGGGAACAGGATCTGGGAATCCATTCCAGTAGCCACTGGTGCACCTGTCTTCCATGAATTAGCAGGACCCCTGCTGGGTCAGGCCACCACCCATCTAGTCCAGCAACCCACCACATGCAGTGGGCCACCGGTTGCATCTGGGCATCTCAAGCAGGAGATGAAGGCAAAAGCTTCACCTGCTCTTGACTCCCTGCCAAGGGCCCTGAGAGGCCTCCTGCCTGTCTCTGCCACCTGGTCTAATGGTTAGGGAGCCGGACTCTTATCTGGGAATACTAGATTTGAATCTGCCCTCCTCCATAAAGCCAGCTGGGTGACTTTGGGCTAGTCACAGCTCTCCTCTGAGCTCTCACAATCCCATCTACCTCACAGGAGGTTTGTGGTGGGGAGAAGAACAGATGGTTTGTCAGCAGCTTTGAGTCCCCTTAAGGGTGAGAACAGGTTTGTCAGCTGCTTTGAGTCCCCTTAAATGGGTGAGGAAAGTGAGGAAGAAAAGCTAATTCTTCTTTTCAAAAGGACTCAAGCAGCTGACAAAGCTTCTGTTCTTCTCTCCGTGACAGAACACCTTGCGAGGCAGGTGGGGCTGTGAGAGCTCAGAAGACAGCTGTGACTAGCCCAAGGTCACCCAACCGGCTTCATGGGGGAGGGCGGAATCGGATCCAGTATTCCCAGATAAGAGTCTGACTCCCTAACCGCTAGACCAAACTGGCTTTCCTTAACCAGGCAAGGAAATTAACCATCCTCCAGCCAAAGGAGATCCCTTTGGAGCTCTTTACCATTGCTTTGCCTTTTAACCACCCATAACAGCATCCCTGAAACCTCTGTAAAAAGATTACAAACCTCGAATTGGGACCGTCACACAGTGGGACTTCAGCCTCCCTGTGATGACATATGAAGCTGCTGCAAGGAAAGAAAACCTGAGATTAGAAGATTCACCTGTGAAACTGCAGGGAGACCTATCTTATGCTCAGAACCAAACAATCTGGAAGTGCTTCAATTCGCTTTCAGGATACCCACCGGTGGGTCACTGTATGAGACCCTCACCCAACAGCCAGCTGAGCCCCTCACTTCCTTACCTGAACTCTGTAAGAAAAAGTAGCCACCTCATTTCCTAACTGCTGGGGGGGGGGACACAGAGTGAAAACCAATCCAGGTACTCACAGGTAAGGATGCTGAAGTCTCAGAAGGAAGACGGGCTTCTTCAATGTGCCCTGCTGTCTTGTTTCCATCACTCAGGACGATGAATTGGGGCATGGATTCATCTTCTGCCTACCTGGACCCCAGTAAGCCCTATGGCCTATTTAGCATGCAAAGTTCCTGGCACCATGAAGATGCCAGCTGCAGTTCAGTCCTAGCCCTCTTTGACAACCATGGTTCCTGGCACCATAACGATGCCAACTGCAGTTCAGTCCTAGCCCTCTTTGACAACCATTGTTCCTGGCACCATAACGATGCCAACTGCAGTTCAGTCCTAGCCCTCTTTGTCAACCATGGTTCCTAGCACCATAACGATGCCAACTG
The DNA here is from genome assembly GCA_023333525.1 of Aspidoscelis tigris stejnegeri. Taxonomy (NCBI): domain Eukaryota; kingdom Metazoa; phylum Chordata; class Lepidosauria; order Squamata; family Teiidae; genus Aspidoscelis; species Aspidoscelis tigris. The sequence continues at coordinate 41,807 of JALMGA010000013.1, read as the reverse complement.
CAGTTCAGTCCTAGCCCTCTTTGACAACCATGGTTCCTGGCACCATAACGATGCCAACTGCAGTTCAGTCCTAGCCCTCTTTGACAACCATGGTTCCTGGCACCATAACGATGCCAACTGCAGTTCAGTCCTAGCCCTCTTTGACAACCATGGTTCCTGGCATCATAACGATGCCAACTGCAGTTCAGTCCTAGCCCTCTTTGACAACCATGGTTCCTGGCACCATAACGATGCCAACTGCAGTTCAGTCCTAGCCCTCTTTGACAACCATGGTTCCTGGCACCATAACGATGCCAACTGCAGTTCAGTCCTAGCCCTCTTTGACAACCATGGTTCCTGGCACCATAACGATGCCAACTGCAGTTCAGTCCTAGCCCTCTTTGACAACCATGCTTCCTGGCACCATAACGATGCCAACTGCAGTTCAGTCCTAGCCCTCTTTGACAACCATGGTTCCTGGCACCATAACGATGCCAACTGCAGTTCAGTCCTAGCCCTCTTTGACAACCATGGTTCCTGGCACCATAACGATGCCAACTGCAGTTCAGTCCTAGCCCTCTTTGACAACCATGGTTCCTGGCACCATAACGATGCCAACTGCAGTTCAGTCCTAGCCCTCTTTGTCAACAATGGTTCCTGGCACCATGAAGATGCCAACTGCAGTTCCTCAAGTCCTGGCCCTATTTAGCAAGCTAGGGTCTTAGCCACATGTATTTCCAGGCATCCCCACATGGCATGCACGCGACCTCTTACCCACCATGCGTTCTATCTGCTGCTCATCGCGCCATGCTCACAGCAGCTTAGGTGCGTCTTGATAAGAGGCCCATTCACTCCACACGCGACCTCTTACCCACCATGCTTTCTATCTGCTGCTCATCGCGCCATGCTCACAGCAGCTTAGGTGCGTCTTGATAAGAGGCCCATTCACTCCACACGCGACCTCTTACCCACCATGCTTTCTATCTGCTGATCCTCGCGCCATGCTCACAGCAGCTTAGGTGCGTCTTGATAAGAGGCCCACTCACTCCACAAGAACAGACAAGGATGACGTGGACAGGTCACAGTCACACTCTAGGGAACATAGGTGCCTCCCCACTTTAAAAAAAAGCCCAATATTCTAACCCAAAAACTCTCCTTCCTCCCTGGGGTCCAGTTCTGCCAAGGCAGATAGGCGAAAGTGTGGCTTTCTGTCTAAGTCTCTGTAGGAAAAACACAGAAAAAGTGATTGGCAAACAAATCTATGCCATTATTAATTATTTATAATTAATTATTTTTTAATATCTATTAATAATTAACTATTAAAGTAGTTACTAATAATATTTATTAAAATAATTATTATTCATTAAAAACTACTGTTAATATTTATTAAAATAATAATCATTTATTAAAATAATAATTATTCCTTTTCATTAAAGTAAGAATTATTATTTTCATTAAAATAGTTATTAATAATATTTATTAATAACAATCAGCCATAGTCATCATCCTTCTTGAACCAAATATGGTGTTTTTCTGGTTAGAGAATTTTAAAATATGGAGACACAGCAATGCCAAATTCCATGTTGAGAAACTAGAAATCCTTTTTATAAACAAAGATTAGGGAATTTTCATCTCTGAGAACACCTTAAGCTAAGAGCATTTATTTATTCATTTATTATGTGATAGTAAGCTATATTAAGGAGAGGATTTTAAGAAAATCACCTCCTTTAGACATTATCCTATTGCTTTATTTATTTGTTTACATTTCTATCCCGCCCCATACCTGAAGGTCTCTGGGCAGGTAACAGATAGATAAATAAATAAATCCTATTGCTTAAAGAGTTTATTTAACAATCAAAATGCACCACGAAATGCTTCATGTCTTACAGAAGTTATTGTTTCTATTAAATTACGACAAGATACTTTTATACATTTAAAATAAGCCTTATATAAATTAAAAAATATACTCTAAGACCAATAGGGATATTCAAAGGCTTTTCAAACAAAGCATTTACTTTCTGCTATGATGGAAAGCAATTTTTAAAACTGGCTAGAGGGAAAAATTCTGCTCTGTAATTGCTGTAGCAGTTTTTTATTTAGGGTCTATTTAATATTCAGATTTTCTCCAAAGAGACTGACTCCATTTTGTTCCACAACAACCCTGCAAGGTGGGCCAGGCTGAGAATTTTTGACCACCTCAAGGTCACCCAGTAGGTTTTCCCAGAAGAGTGGGATTTCCAGTCTCAGGAACTCCTTAGTTCTAAGCCTAGTGCTTTAACCATTGCCCCAAACTGCCTCTCAAATATCAAGCTGCCATCAGAAGAGAATCCTTACTACTTCCAGCAATATAAGGAATTATCACCCAAACTTTCCATGAAAAGAAATCTCAGCCCTCAATACCAAATATTCTGGTTTTGGGGGGATATCATATCCACAACCCAAACCTCCTCAGTGCAGAGACCGAACAGGTATAGAGAATTAGAACTGTGGCTGAGCAGGCATGAAATAACCACCTGAAAGCTACAACAGTGGATTCAGGAGTAAAGAATAAGCATTGTAAAGGGTTTCAGCTTTTGTGAAAGGGGCCATCTATACCTAAGTTCAAATTCAGCTTCAACCCACTTTCAAAGTGAGAAAAGAAAATGAGCCATTTCCCCCCTTCTGTTCTTCTCCCCTGTGAGGTAGGTGGGGCTGTGAGAGCTCAGGAGAGAGCTGTGACTAGCCCAAAGTCACCCAGCTGGCTTCGTGGGGGAGGGTGGAATCAAACACAGTATTCGCAGATTAGAGTCCAGCTCCCTAACCACTAGACTAAACTGGCTCATAGAAAACATTGACAGAAAAGCCCCTGAAAGGGGAATTCTTCCCCTTTTGACCCTATAACTTCTACACTTTGTATCCTGCCTAAAATATTGGTTGGAAATGACCCCTGAAAGGGGGGTAAAAAAAGAAAAGGACAAATTGCTAGGAACTCTAGGAGAAACCCTTACACAGGTTTTACTTTACAGTCTCTTTATTTCCTTCACTGTCTAAGGCTGTTGCCTCAGAAAATGGCTTTTCAAGTTTCCCGCTCAAATTCAAATAAGCTCCACCTCTTGGTCTGGCCAATTGACTAGTCAATAGAAGCAGCCCAAATGGAGGCCTCCTGGTTGGCAGAAGAAACAGGTTTTTCCCCCCCTTTAAAATGCTTGCCCAAAAGTCACCCTGGGATTGGGGGGGGGGGCTTTTCCAACAGGAAAAAAAAAGATTTCCCTCCCCCAAAAGCTCACTGCCTGGTTTTGCCTTCAAAAAGTTTGACTGGGACAGAGATTTGCCTTTAGAATAGAGCCTGGTGCCACAGAGGTGTGTCGCCCCCCCCAAAAAAAAGCCACTGCCATGGCAAAGAAGTTTTCCTTTCAAAAAGCCACTGCTTGGCAACACAGAGTGGCACAAAAAGAGGTTTTTTCCTCCAAAAACAGAGAAGTTGGCACCCAAGAGGAGTTTCCTGATAAATAGAAGGTACGGCATAGAGAATTTTGCCCCAAAATCCCACTGGTTGGCACCCAAGAGGGGTTTCTTGCTAAATAGGGGGCCTGGCATGGGGAATTTCCCTCCAAAACACCGCCTGGCACCCCAAAACAGAGAGACTAGTAGAAAAAAGAAGATTTTTTCCTTCAAAAACAGACAGATACTGGCACACAAAGGGTTTTTGCTGCTAAATAAAGGACCTGACATGGCAAATTTTGCCTCAAAACCCCACTTCTTGGCACCCCAAAATAGAGACTGGTACAAAAAAAGGTTTTTCCTTCAAAAACAGAGATACTGGCACCCAAGAGGGTTTTGCTGCTAAATAGAGGGCCTGGCATGGAGAATTTTGCCTCAAAATCCCACTGGTTGAGGCCCCAGAGGGTTTTCTTGCTAAATAGAGGACCTTGCATGGAGAGTTTCCCTCCAAAACACGCTGCTTGGCACCCCAAAACAGAGAGACTGGTACAAAAAGAGGTTTTACTGCAAAATAGAGGGCCTGGCATGGAGAACTTTGCCTCAAAACCCCACTGCTTGGCACTCCAAAAGAGAGAGTGGGACAAAAAGAGGTTTTTTCCTTCAAAAACAGAGAGATGCTGGCACCCCAGAGGGTTTTCCTGCTAAATAAGGGGCCTGTCAAGGAGAATTTCCCCTCAGAAACCCACTGCTTGGCAGGCCAGAGCCTTTCCCTTCAAAATACAACACCTGGGCCCACAGGGGTTTCTTCTCACTCACCCCCCAGGAAAGAAAACCCCATTGCTAGGAAGGCAGAGAGAAGTTTCTCCTTCCAAAGATAGAAGGCAACCCAAAAAATCCCCTTTGCGGCCCCTTACTTGTCTTTCCCAAGGGGAAGCGTCTCCTTAGCCTACAAGCCTCTCTAATGCCACACAGAACTGAGGCGAAATTAACTTTCCCTCCTCAGCTTCGAGCAGGCTCCGCCCCCTCATTTGAGCCCATGTAATTGGCCTGCCGAGCAGCTGGGGAAGACATGTGATTAGAGCACCTGCTGCAGAAACCTGACATTTTCTCCCCTACTTCAAAATGGCCGTCCTATTACCTCCCCCCACCAAGGGTTCCCAAAAATGAAGTTTAATTTCAATTTAAACGCAGGGAAATTAAAAATACACGCAGAGTCAGGGATTCAAGTTTTCAATGCAAGGAGCCTTTGCAGGGCTTGGGGGGCTAAGCAAGACTGAACTGAGAAGAAAGGCTGGTCAGAGAAACAGCTTTTCAAGGATAAAAATCAAAATAAAAAAGGTTTCTGAGCCAAAAAAAAAATTTGGCTGCCAGACCTTTGCCTTTTGGTGCTTTTCAGAAGCTGGCCCTGTTTGCAACTGAATTCTGATACTTTTTATACCAGTATCCATGAAATGAGAAAAAGTTGAGCCTCAGAAAATGTTACTAAGTTTTTTAAGAAAATGGATATTTTGTTTTATTATCAGGAAGCAAAAAGTGGCTGATTTATATTGGTAGTGGGGGGGGAGGAGACAGCAAATAAAAAGCAAATTTGTCACACAGTAAATATAAATCTATATATTTATAGATGCTGTAAGGCAGGAAAAAATGAAATAGCAGGATCCATGAAGATCTTGGTGAGAAAATAGAAACTAAGGGGCCAAAAAGCAAAACTGAAATTAGTTTAGCAAAAGATATTTTTCCCCCTGAATCCTGATGTAAAAAACACAGACAGAAGCTAATGAAAAATCAGATTTATTTCCATTTTAGAAGCTGAAATCTACAGCATAAAAATGAATAATCAGGATTCAGTAGAAAAAACCTGTTGCTGTTGTTAAAAGTTTGTTTTGCTTTTTATTGAGAAGGAAAAGTAAACCAAGCTAGTCATTAATTCACTAAGGAAGGAACGGTAGTAGTATTAAACAAACCTTGCCAGTTACACAAATAAAAAAATTAAACTTGAGCTTTCAAACAACCTATGATAATATTATTTATAAGGCCTCAGAAGGGGGAAATGTAACTATATAATTCCAAAAGGAAAATAAAAAATGGTAAAAAATTCACTGCAAAATGCATTTAAAAAGTGATGCAGCTGTGAAGGTGAATTTTGCAATTGGGGGATCTATCTATCTTTTTCTGTGATATCCATCTATCTATCTCATCCTATTAATCCCTAGCTATCTAATTTATGTTAAAACCAGAGCCAATTTATTGCAAACTAGAGGTTTAAAAGTCTAGTTGGGAAAACCTGGCAAGTTGCAACCAGAATTTCTTTGTTTATTATTTGTATTTCTATCCCACCCTATACCCAAGGGTTTCAGGGCAGCTAACAACGTTTAAAATCCAGCATATCAAACAAAACTATATTACAACAATAAGAACCATGACCACATTTAAAATCCAGCAGATTAAAAACAAAGCAACATCAGTTAAAACAGGAACATTTCCAGTGGGGAAAGAAATGGCAAAGGTTAGAGCATTTACACACTGGGCACATTTGCAGGGGGGGGGGGAATCAAGGCTAGGAAGCTCAGCAAAGTAAGAGCTCACTTTCCAAAAAAAGCTGGATGTTTCAGATGAAGGAAATAGAATTAAAATGTGAAATAGAAATGAAAAGGACAAGAAGTTCACACACCAAGAAATGCAGAATCCTCCGTCCATGCCCCCGAAGTGAGTCACAAAAGGATACAGCAGGTGGGAACAGCATGGAGCCTTTTATCATCCAGTGCACCTGTGGGTTTGCATTTGCAAGGGGAAGGTATGGCCAGAGCCTGGGGAACACACAGGTGCAATGAGTTGCTGCCCTTTCCAAGGGCTGCCAATAGAAGATACTCCAAGACCACAGTTGATGCAGCCTGCAAAATCACCTGTGATTTGCAAGGTGTGTGTCACACAAGGCTGAACATGTGAGTTGGTACTGAGCTGTATTGCTATTCCAACCACAGGTGCAGGGACTTAGACTACATCGTACGGTTGTTGTAAAGGCAAAATGGAGGCGAAAAAGCTGCCTCCTAGCCCATACTACCCGGCAGGGTTGTTGTGGGGCCAAGCACCGTTTTCCAAACCTCCTGACAGGATCTTCTGGCCCCATCACATCTGGTATGCAAGGTGTGTGTCAAGGGTGCCCAAGTGTTATTGAGCTGTACTGCTATTCCAACCACAGCCAATAGATGGCGCGCTGAGACGTTCCGTAAAGGGAATAAAATTTTTTGTAATGCAAGTGCATCCACTTTTGTTCACATCTGGTGCACACAGCGGCTAATAATCATGAATATAATGGGGGGGGGGGGGCGAATGGCCTCCTGACCTCAAATACTTTAGTGTTTGAAACAGGGGGGAGAGAGAATTGCCTCCCAGGCTAAACTCCCTTGCAGGGTTGTTGTAAGGGCAAAACAGAGTGGGACCTGCCCATAGATAGCGCTGCAAGAAGACCACAAGAGACTCCAATGCTGCATCCACACCTAAGTTTTAATCTGGCTTCAGTCTGCTTTTCAGAGTGAGAGAACACATCAGCAAAGTGTCAAGTTGTTTTGTTTCAGCAGAAAATCCACCTCTGGGTTAGATAAAGAAAAGTACTAGTCATTTTTCTGATGTGTTTCCTTCACTCTGAAAGAGAACTGAAACCGCCTTAAACCTGGATGTGGGACTGGGGTCTTTGATCAGTTGTGGACTCAACCTGGTCTCAGCTCACTGCCTAAATATGTGTGTGTGTGTGTGTGGTTCTGGCTTATTTTGCAATGTTTTGTATGATGTGCAGTTTTTAATAATAAAAACATAATAATAAAAATACATTTTGCACTGTATATTTTTTGTTTGTTGTAAACAGCCTTGGACAGATTTTCTTTGGAAAGGCAGTATGTAAACAAAATTGAAATTTTAAAAAATGAAATAAAATCCACCTATTAAAAACCTCTTTTGCTGCACAGGGCTGAAAGCAATGAAGATTAATTCTGAATGTTGATAACCTGTCACAGACAGAGAAGTGGAAAGAGAACTGTATGGCTCTATGCTTATAAACCTATTAATACATATATTTTGCTTTTTGATGGAAGAGCATTGCCATTATTATACAGTCAAACTATCTGTGTGGAAAGAAGTTGGGAGATTTGCAACTCTGTGTAAGTTTGGTTTGCTTCACCTCTTGCACTAATCTTTCCACTTTTTCTCACACAGGTCCTTGTGGAATTCATGGGTGTTTTTCCACTAGCACTAAAAATACCCATTAAGTACCCATTAGCTACCCTTAATAGGTACTTAATGGGTAGTTCTAGTGCTAATGGAAAAACACCCCATGAGTGACCCCAGCTAGTCAATTATCTCCCGTGTGAACAGCCTTATCTAGGAAAGAGATAAGGGGTACTTGTTGTCTTATTTGCTCTACCCTTAAGCTTTGTTGCCCAACAGGGTGTTTGCAACACCAGTGTAGTACAGAAGGTTTGGTCTCATGGTTAGGGAGCCAGACTCTTATCTGGGAATACCAGGTTTGCCTGCACACTCCTCCATGAAGCCAGCTGAGTGACCTTGGGTTAGTCACACCTCTAAGCTCTCACAGTCCCACCTAGCTCACAGGATGTCTGATACGGGGAGAAGAGTAGAAGGTTTGTCAGCAGCTTTGAGTTCCCTTAAGTGGCTGAGAAATGCGGGATAGAGAAGCCTCTTCTTCTTCTTCTTCATATCAAGCCCTGTTAAGCAAATGTTCGCTCCTTTCAGTTGTTTCTTGAAGAGGCAGAAGCAGAAAGATACATGGAATGTTAATTTCCAGTGCAAGTCAATTGAAAAGTCTTATTTCTCCGTGTAATCCATCCACCCACCCCCCTGCTTGCATTTTTATCCCAGCGCAGGCCACTTAAGAGCCATAGAAAACACAAGAAAAAATGAAGTTACTGAAAAATAACGATACACTAAATAAATAAATGAACAACAGCAGAGAAGGGAAGAAGTTTCTTTATTTCAGCCATGCTTTTACCAATCTTCTGAGTGTCACTGAATGAAGAGCGTGGCTAGAGACCTTGCGGGTGGGAGAGAGACCATCCCCACCGACACGCGAGTCACCACCAAGAAGTCCCTACACTGGGTCCTTACTGAAGATGATGGTCCTTCAGATCTTAAGACTTTTAATCCTAGCTTTCCTCCTATCGGAGTCCCAGGCTCTGTTCACACCTAAGTTTTAATCCGCTTTCAGTCCACTTTCAGAGTGAGAACACACGTCAACAAAGTTGTGCAGCTGTTTTCTTTCAACGTTATCTAACATAGAAAATCCACCTTTGAGTTAGATAAAATGGAAGGGGAAGTGCTAAGTCACTTTGCTGATATGTTAGTCTCTCTCAATCTGGAAGAGAGCTGAAACTGGATTAAAACTTGGGTGTGAATGCAGCTCTGGTAAAGTATATATTAAGCTCCAACTGGGTTAGAGAGCTTAATAGCTCTGTGTTCAGGCATTTAGTTTGCATGTATAAACTCCCAGGCATTCTAAGCAACTTTTATACAACTTTACTTTCCGTCTCCAGAATCTGTTCGCTGCATCATAAAAGTAGAAGGGAGCCTCCAACATCATCAAATCCACAGTTTTACGTTTGGAGTCTCATCCTTTCAATTTCAGGAGACAAAGTAGGATGTGCATGATTATTTCAAACATTCAAAATTTGATCAAATTTGTTTGAAATTGGAGATTTGAATTAAATGCTGATACATTGAATGTAAACATCCAAATGAATTTTGAATCTTTCAGATCATTAGTACGAATTATTTGGACATTCGTATGTTTACATGCATCTTATTTGTATCTGTATGCATTTGTAATGATAAGTATGTGATAAAAACAGGACGCATATGGGATAAAAATGGGATGCGTACAGGTCCGCATGGACATAGTAGAATGTTGTCAGCATTTCTATGTTCAAAAATGAATTGAAAATTTCTACGCATAGATTGAAATGCATTCGAATTGAATCAAACGGGATGCATACGAGATAAAAACGGGGTGCGTATGGGTGCATACAGTCACGTTTGAATGTTGTCGGTATTTGTATCTTCAAATACAAATTGAAAATTTGTACTAAAAATTTGAATGTATTCAAATTGAATGAAATGTGAATACTTTTGAATTTTAAACATTTGAATTGGTTTGAATCTTTGGATATTCGATTCAAATTGGATTGAATGCCAAAAATTACATTTGTACACACGACTAGTATTCGTGGGCCTTTATTCAGGGGAGATAATATTCACTTTATTTGAAAAGTTGGGGTGGAAAAAAAGGCTTGTGCACTTGGTATTTCAATCACAGAGAAACCCAGTAACGGTGGATTTTTCCTTCTTGCAAAACAGTGAAATCCGGGCCCTTTCAGAAAAGCTCCAGTTCCTTGTCTTCAGTAGTAGAAGTAGAGAAAGAAAATATTTTAAAGTGTGGTTTAATTTAAATCTCATCCTTTGTGGGAAGGCAAAAATGAAAAGTCAGTGAACGTTTTAGTCCAGGTTGCTGTGTGATTCAGTGGAGGCATTTCTGAAATTATTCTGTCCTCCTTTCAGCAATTTCCCCATTTACTGAACAAATATAACTGTCTGATAACGTAAATTCTCTGTGGCTTACAAAAAGAGTCATAAAAAGCAGATTAACATTTTTTAAAAATATACACGATACATCAAACAAGCTTTTAGCTTGCTTACACAAGCTTGCTTACATGGAGTAACTTCTGTTCTTGTGACTGGCAAAAACCTCAGCATTATAGCATTTTTTTCTGAATCCACTGTTCACTATGAGCTTCTAGTCCTCAGTGAGGTTCAACCCAGCTTAACAGCTGGGCTTCCCAAACTTTTGTGCTGCTTTCGTCTCCATTTGTTTAAATTTGACATTCACGGATGCATCACACCCTCCAACTGAGTGGAGAATGAATTTATGACATTCGCTGCTCATATGTGCTTTAGTTTATTGTTTTAATTTTGCAATACATAAAAATCCATATTATTGTGCATTATTGCTACAGTGGTCGTGTTCATGTACAGCAGAATTCAAGAAGAGAAACACGGACTTATGGAAAATAAAGGATGTCAGCGATTTTTGGTGACTGTTAATGAATAAATAATAAAGAAATAAATATAAATAAAATACTTTTACATATATACATACATATTCTTTTAACATGCTATGTAAATTTATGACTTATTATTTTTTTAAAGAAGGGAGAAAGCCTATTTTGTCCAGGACCCGCCAGACACCCTCCAGCCGTTCTGTCTTCCAGGGCCAGTGGCAGAGGATCCCCCTGCCCGAAGCTCCCATACCCAAGTCCTGGGGGCATCTGAAGCCCCCATTTCCTAGACTGCAGCCCCCAGAACCTGACTCACACGCTGGGTTGTGATTTCCCCACGCGCCTGATGGGAGCTGCAGTCGAAGAAGGGTCCTCTCCTTCCCCTTCCCAGACAGGGAGCCTCTTTGCCCTCCCTCTGCCTCTGCTCTTTACTAATCTCCTTCAATGCAAAAGGAGCATCTCTGGGCCGAGAGTCAGATGCAACTCTCGCTTTGGCCACAGGGTGGCAGCACGGTGCCCACAGAGCATGCCCAATGGATGTCCCCATAGAGAAAAAACGGTGGTGCCTAGAGCGAAGAGGAGAGGGACACCATATTGAAACAAAAGAGTAGAAGGAAGTAGAGGCCTAGAGGACCCCAATTCCTCAACAGAGGCTGTCGCCTACTAATGACGTCACAGCGGCCTAGCAGCCCACAGAGAAGCCTACCCGGTATTTTGAAGAAAGCAGGAGCCAGCACTGCAGCCAAGAGGCGCCTGGGGTCCCCTGTTGCTGGGAGGGAACCTGGAACGCAGAGCCACTGCCTGGGGCCTGGCCTGGCCTGCTTCTTTGGCCGCCTCGCTTGGGAGCCACATAAAAATTAAGTGGGACAGCCTGTGCCGCTATGCCCTCTGGGAATTGTAGTACAGCCCAGGCACAAGGCAGGCTGCAGGACTCCTGCACATGCTGCCACCTTGTGGCCACAAACAGAAGTGCAGAAACACCTCTGCCCGCAGGAGTTCTGCCCAACTCAGCATTCATAAAGGAACAGAAAGAGTGAGAAACTTCCACAGCTGCTTTTTCACCTTTTGATGCATGTCTCAGGAACCTTCCCTCCCTAAAAAAAATTAACAGGCTCCAGAGAGCTCTAGACTAAAAGAAGGAGACAGAAAAAAAAAATGCCTATCTCATTCCAGGATTAGCCGAAGCCCCCCGAGTGTGAGCAAGGGGCTTCTTGCAGGTGCCCAGCTGCGTGCCAAGTTCGTAGGCTCGGCCTGGGTGTGTCAAAGGCGTCTGCTCCACTTTAAAAGCAGAGTTCGTAAAATCTAGCAAGGAGGTCCTACAGATGAACAGGGACAGTCCTTCAATTATTTCTCCCTTACCAGGTGTTAAAGTGTCTTTTTTAGAAAAAGTCTCCCAAGGCACCAAATAGGGGGGGAGCAGGAGATTTCCCAAGAGATTCCAGGAAAATCCAGGGAACGGCTGAACTCCCTGAGACCCTGCAGGGCTGTTCCCAGCAGCCCGAAATAACCTCTTGTTGATATGGGGGCCTGCGACGGGCAAATACTTCCAGGCAGCCACCCTTCCGTTCGTCTTCCAGGTACGATCGGTGTCCTTCGGTCTGTTCCCGCGGCCGAGTCCTTCCGAACCGAGAGCCCAAAGACCCAACGGGATGATGCAAGGCAGCCTCAAAGGCCAAGCTAACAGCGAAGGTCTCCCCCTGCTGCTGCTGGGGACTTGGATGCTGTCGTTACAGTGCCACGAATGGAAATAGCTACTTGTACTTCATACCTGGGCTGGCTTCTTGGCCAAGGTCAACACTTTGTCAGTGCCATGGGGGCCATCTCTAGAACTGCACGCCCGCGTTTCGATGGTTCTGGACCTCTGCTCGGTCTAGTGCGTAAGGAGCCGGACTCTTATCTGGGAATACCAAGGCAGCTGGGTGGCCCTGGCCTAGTCACAGCTCCCGCGTGAGCCCTCACGGCCCCACCCTATCTCACAGAGTGTTCTGTTGTGGGGAGAAGAAAAGGAAGCTTTCTCAGCTGCTTTGAGTCCCCTTAAAGGGGTGAGAAAAGCGGGGCAGAAAAGCTAACTCTTCTTCTTCTTCTTCTTCTTCTTCTTCTTCTTCTTCTTCACCTTTCCCTACCAAGAGTTGCTCTGAAAAGCAAAGTGGGGACAAGTTGGAGGAGGAGCTGTTGCATTCGCTCAAGGCCAAAAACGGAGATACACAGTATTGCAGAACAGTGTATATCCCTCCTCCGATACGACTGACCCATTTACATGGCGAGCACAGACCTAAAATGCTGCCAGCAGCACGCACACAGGCACGCACGCACGCACGCAGACACGCACGCACACACACACACACACAGACTTACTGACACCACAGGAGTCTGAAGCCTGAAGCCCAATCAGTATCACTTCAGACCTTGCCCAAGGGAAGCTTAATTTATTTGAAACAGAATTTCTTGTGAGAGACGCAGTGACTCTTCTGCAGGAAGATCAAGTGTCCTCGTAGGCAAAAGCAGCGGGGTGTGGGGCAGCAGTGTTTCTCAAGGACAATTGGGAATATCTAAATAGCCCTTCTGACCTGTCTCTTCCCTGCCAATGCCACTTTCCTTGCATGCTGCAACCCTTCTCCGCTTCTATGCCAAAGAATGTACAGTATATTGATGTTTAATAAATTGCTCAGGAAAAACACAAAGAGATTTGTACACTGAACTTGACCTTGCAGGATTAGATGGACATATTCATGTGTCGGTCTTTCTGGCAATACAGAAGAGGTCAGGACAATCTTCTGGAAACTTCTTGGATCCCCTGGGGAGAAAAGCAAAATGAAATGGTTAACATTCAATGCCAGAGGAAATAAATCAAGCATTTGGTGTTTGAAGTATTAGCTGTGAAAAAAACTATGTTCATGTTGAGGTGTTCTTGGGTGTCTTGCCACCCTCAGCAACAAAATGGGTGGGCACCCAGAAGAGGGCCTCCTCAGTGATGGCCCCCAGGGTATGGAGTAGTCTGCCCCTTGAGGTGCGTCACGCTCACTCTCCTTAGGGGTTCAGGAAGGCAGTAGAGACGCACCTCTTTGCCCTGGACTTCAGCTAAATGTGCTTACATTCCCACCCACGCCACTTTCAATTAATACTGTTTTTAATATATATTTGCCCTGTTTTAACATTCTGCATTTTAAAAGTTCTTGTAGACATTCCTATTTTAATATGTATTGGTTCTTTGAAAGTATGGAATTTTTAAGCACTGTTACCTTCCCTGAGATCTACGCAGATAGGGCGAGAGGGAAATAGAAATAATGAATGCATAAATAAGAAATAAATATAAATAAAATACTTTTACACGCATACATATTTATTCTTTTAACCTGCTACGTAAGTATACTACTTCTTAGTTTTTAAAATAAGGGGGAAAGCCTATTTTGCAGAGGACCTGCCTGACACTTCCCAGGCCCACTGCCAGGGGATCCGCCCCCCCCCCCCTCCAGGTTGAGATACCCAACTCCTCAGGGGCACCGAATCGCCCCCTCGCCCAGACTGCCCCCCAGAACCTGACTCACACGCAGGCTTGTGCCCTCCTTGCTGGCAGCTGCAGTCCACGAAGGCTCCTCTCCTTCCCCTGCCGCGACAGGGAGCCCTGTTCGCCTCCCTCTGCCTCGGGTGTTTAATAATGCCCTTCAATGCAAATCCAGCATCACTTGAAAGAGAGTCAGATGCAACTCTCGCTTTGGCCACAGGGTGACAGCATGGTGCGCACAGAGCATGCCCAATGGATGTCACCATAGAGAAAAAAGGGTGGTGCCTAGAGGGAACAGAAAAGGGAAGCAAAAGAGTAGAAGGAAGTGGTTGCCTAGAGAACCCCAATTCCTCAACAGAGGCCGTCGCGTATTGATGACGTCACAGAGGTCTACCACCCCACAGAGAGGCCTACCCGGTATTTTGAAGAAAGCAGGAGCCAGCACTGCAGCCAAGAGGCTCTGCGTTCCGGGTTCCCTCCCAGGAAGAGGGGATGCCAGGCGCCTCTTGGCTGCAGTGCTGGCTCCTGCTTTCTTCAAAATACCGTGTAGGCCTCTCTGTGGGGTGGTAGGCCTCTGTGACGTCATTAGTACGCGACGGCCTCTGTTGAGGAATTGGGGTTCTCTAGGCAACTACTTCCTTCTACTCTTTTGCTTCCCTTTTCTGTTCCCTCTAGGCACCACCATTTTCTCTCTATGGTGACATCCATTGGGCATGCTCTGTGGGCACCGTGCTGCCACCCTGTGGCTAAAGTGAGAGTTGCATCTGACTCTCTTTCAAGTGATGCTGGATTTGCATTGAAGGGCATTATTAAAGCCCAGAGGCAGAGGGAGGCGAACAGGGCTCCCTGTCGCTGCAGGGGAAGGAGAGGAGCCTTCGTGGACTGCAGCTGCCAGCAGGGAGGGCACAAGCCTGCGTGTGAGTCAGGTTCTGGGGGGCAGTCTGGGCAAGGGGGGGATTCGGTGCCCCCGAGGAGTTGGGTATCTCAACCTGGAGGGGGGGGGGTCCCCTGGCAGTGGGCCTGGGAAGTGTCAGGCAGGTCCTGGGAAAAATAGGCTTTGCCCCTCATTTTAAAAACTAAGAAGTTGTATATTTACATAGCAGGTTAAAAGAATAAATACGTATGCATGTAAAAGTATTTTATTTATATTTATTATTTAAGCATTCCTTACTTGGATTTCTATGCCGCCCTGTCCCCGTAGATCTCAGGGAAGGTAACAGTGGTTAGAAATGCCACGCGTTAAAACAAAACCATATATATTCCAAGGGCGATATCTGCAAGACCGTTTAAAATGCAGACTGCTAAAAGCAGCCAAATATATATTAATAACAGTATTGCTCCAAAGTGGTGGTGGTGGTGGGGGAATGTAACCACGTGTAGCTGAAGTCCAGGGCAAAGAGGTGGGCCTGTCCTGCCTTCCCGAACCCGTACTGAGAGTGAGTGTGACGCACCTCAAGGGGCAGAGTATTCCATAGGGTGGGGGCCATCACTGACAAGGCCCTTTTGTGTCCCAGCAATTCCCAGTAAGACCCCGGTAGCACATTTCTAACAGGAAAAAAATTTTGCTCTTTAGCGTTGAGCAGAGTTGAAAATATTCAGCAACAGGAACATAGATGACTTCCTCCAGTGCAAGGATAAGAAGTGAAATAAGATTTTACGGCGTAGCCCCTGCTTCAAGAGCATCCAGCACTCAGGCACCAGCGTATCAGCGGGTCGGAAACTCTGCACACTGGGAAGCCTGACTGCATCCATTTAGGTGCAGTCGGGAGCGATGCACAGTTGCTGGCGTTAATTGGCAACCACTCCGTTGCTCCTGTAATTTTCTACCGAACACATCTGGTGCGTCAAGGGTAGCAATCCCGTGCGATCGGTTTATTCTGTAATCCCCTAGAAATATTCAATAGGACGTTGTGTTTTTCAACGCTAGAATAAACGTATGAAATCCCCTCCCTCCCCATGATGGGAGGAGGGCTGAATGAATGAACGCGTTTATTTTGCAGTCAATGATCTGGAAGCGTTTAGAAAGAAGAAAGTGGCCCTGGTAGTTTTTTTTCAAACACCAAATGCTTGATTTAATGTATTTCCTGCAGGATCGAATGTTAAGCATTTCCTTGTGCTTTTCTTGGCAGGGGGTGCACGAAGTCTCCAGAAGATTGTCGTAACCTCCTCCATGTAGCCACAAAGACCAACGCACGAAAACCTGAAAGGTCAAGCTCAGTGTAGGAATATCTTTGTGTTTTTCCTGAGCAATTTATTAAACATGTGCATACAGTGTATATTCTTTGGCTTACAAGCGGAAACGGGTTGGAGCACGCAAGGAAAGTGGCACTGGCAGGGAAGAGATAGGGCAGAAAGGATATTTTGATGTTCTTAATTGTCCTGGGGAAACAGTGCCTGTGCTTCTGCCTGCGAGGACGCTTGATGTTCCTCGAGAAGAGTCAGTGCGTCTCTCGCATCAAATTCTGTTTGAAATAAATTCAGCTTCCCTTGGGCAAGGTCTGAAGTGGTTCCGATTGGATTTGGGGCTTCAGACTCCTGTGGTGTCAAGTGAGTCTCTGTGTGTGCGTGCATGGGGCTGCCAGCGTTTTAGGTCCGTGCTGGGCATGTAAATGGGTCTGTGGTATTGGGGGAGGGGTACGCACTGTTGTGCCATAGGGTGTATCTCTGTTACGGTCTTGAGTGAATCCAAGGGCTCCTCCTGGAACTTGTCCTCACTTTGCTTTGCAGAGCAACTGTGGGTAGGGCAACGTGAAGATGAAGAAGAGTTGGCTTTTTCTACGCCGCTTTTCTCAGCTATTTAATGGGGCTCAACGTGGCTGACAAAGGTTTCTCTTCTTGTCCCCGCGACAGAGAGCTGAGGCGGGAGCTGTGAGTAGCCCAGGGTCAGCCAGCTGGCTCCTTATTCCCAGATAAGAGTCCGGCTCCTTAAGCGATAGACCACTGATGGGCAACCTATTTCTACATGTGACACAGCAGAGTGAAGCTTGAGTGAAGCCTGAGCCAAGCTTGGTTTTCTTGTGAATTTTGACACACTGAGCTGAAAAGGTTTGCGATCACTGTGCTAGACCAAGCAGAGGCCCAGTGCAACTGAAACGCCTGCATGGAGTTCTAGAGATTGTTCACATGGCAGCGACAAAGTGGTGACCTTTGCCGGGAAGGCAGCGCAGGTATGAAGTACCAGTAGCTATTTGCCTTCGTGGGAGTGTAATGACAGCATCCGAGTCATCAGAGGGAGACCTTCACTCCTAGCTTGGCCGTTCATGCTGCGTTCATCATCCTGTTGGGGCTTTGGGGTCTCGGCTGGGAAGGACGCGGCCGCGGGAGCAGAGTGAAGGCTTCCGATCGTACCTGAAGACGGAGGGAAGGTTGGCTGCCTGGAAGTATCTGCCTGTTGGAGGCCGGCAAATCAAGAAAAGGTGATTTGGGGCTGCTGGGAACAGCACTGAGGGGTCCCAGGGAGCTGAGGCGTTCCCTGGGTGTTGTTGGAATGTCTTTTTAAATCTTCTGGCCCCCCCTTTGGTGCCCCTGCCTCCGGCCCTCATCGGTGCCTTGGGAGACTTTTTCTTAAAAAGAAAGTTGAAAAGGTGGTGAGGGAGAAGTAATTGAAGGACTGTCCCCGTTCATGTGTAGGATCTGCTTACTAGATTTTAGGATCTCTGCTCTTAAAGTGGAGCAGAGGACTTTGAAACCCCCAGGGAGAGCTTTAGGGACTCGGGAGGGAGGGAGCCGGGCGCCCGCAGGAAGCCGCTTGCTGAGAGTCGGGGGCTTCGGCTAATCCTGGAGTGAGATAGGCATTTTATTTTTTGTCTCTCTTCTTTTAGTCTAGAGCTCTCTGGAGCGTGTTAATTTTTTTTTTATGGAGGGAAGGTTCCTGAGAGATGCATCGAAAGGTGAAAAAGCAGCTGGGGAAGTTTCTCACTCTTTGTATCCCTTTATGAATGCCAAGTTGGCCAGAAGTGCTGATGGCAGAGGTGTTCATGCAGTTCTGTTTGTGGCCACAAGGTAGCAGCACGAGCAGGAGTCCTGCAGCCTGCCTTGTGGCCGGGTTGTACTACAATTCCCAGAGGGCAGAGCGGCGGAGGCTGGCCGAGTTAATTTTTTTGTGGCTCGAAAGCGAGGTGGCCGAAGGAGCTGCCCAGGCCAGGACGGGGTAGTGGCTCTGTGTTCTGGTTTCCGTCGCAGCAAGAGGGGACACCCAGGCGCCTCTTGGCTGCAGTTCTGGCTCCTGCTTTCTTTAAAATACCGTGTAGGCCTCTCTGTGGGGTGGTAGGCCTCTGTGACGTCATTAGTACGCGACGGCCTCTGTTGAGGAATTGGGGTTCTCTAGGCAACTTCTTCCTTCTACTCTTTTGCTTCTCTTTTCTGTTCCCTCTAGGCACCACCGTTTTCTCTCTATGGTGACATCCATTGGGCATGCTCTGTGGGCACCGTGCTGCCGCCCTGTGGCCAAAGCGAGAGTTGCATCTGCCTCTCTTTCAAGTGATGCTGGATTTGCATTGAAGGGCATTATTAAAGCCCAGAGGCAGAGGGAGGCGAACAGGGCTCCCTGTCGAGCCTTCGTGGAGTGCAGCTGCCAGCAGGGAGGGCACAAGCCTGCGTGTGAGTCAGGTTCGGGGGGCAGTCTGGGCAAGGGGGGGATTCGGCGACCCCCAGGACTTGGGTATCTCAACCTGGAGCGGGGGGGGGGGGGCGGGTCCCCTGGCAGTGGGCCTGGGAAGTGTCAGGCAGGTCCTGGGAAAAATAGGCTTTGCCCCTCATTTTAAAAACTAAGAAGTCATATATTTACATAGCAGGTTAAAAGAATAAATATGTATGTGTGTAAAAGTATTTTATTTATATTTATTATTTAAGCATTCCTTACTTGGATTTCTATGCCGCCCTGTCCCCGTAGATCTCAGGGAAGGTAACAGTGGTTAGAAATGCCACACGTTAAAACAAAACCATATATATTCCAAGGGCGATATCCGCAAGACCGTTTAAAATGCAGATTGCTGAAAGCAGCCAAATACATATTAATACCAGCATTGCTCCAAAGTGGTGGTGGGGGGGGAATGTAACCACGTGTAGCTGAAGTCCAGGGCAAAGAGGTGGGTCTGTCCTGCCTTCCTGAACCCGTACTGAGAGTGAGTGTGATGCACCTCAAGGGGCAAAGTATTCCATAGCCTGGGGGCCATCACGGACGAGGCCCTTTTGTGTCCCAGCAATTCCCAGTAAGACCCCGGTAGCACATTTGTAACAGGAGAAAAACTTTACTCTTTAGCGTTGAGCAGAGTTGAATATATTCAGCAACAGGAACGTAGATGACTTACTCCAGTGCAAGGATAAGAAGTGAAATAAGATTTTAAGGCGTAGCCCCTGCTTCAAGAGCATCCAGCACTCAGGCACCAGCGTATCAGCGGGTCGGAAACTCTGCGCACTGGGAAGCCTGACTGCATCCATTTAGGTGCAGTTGGGAGCGATGCACAGTTGCTGGCGTTAATTGGCAACCGCTCCGTTGCTACTGTAATTTTCTACCGAACACATCTGGTGCGTCAAGGGTAGCGATCCTGTGCAATCAGTTTATTCTGTAATCCGCTAGAAATATTCAATAGGACGTTGTTGTGTTTTTGAAGGGTAGAATAAAGGTATGAACCCCCCCCCCCCCCATGATGGCAGGACGGCTGAATGAATGAACGCATTCATTTTGCAGTCAATGATGTGGAAGCGATTAGAAAGAAGAAAGTGGCCCTGGTAGTTTTTTTCGTAGGTAACACTTGAAGCACCAAATGCTTGATTTAATGTATTTCCTGCAGGATCGAATGTTAAGCATTTCCTTGTGCTTTTTTTGCCAGGGGGTCCACGAAGTCTCCAGAAGATTGTCGTAACCTCCTCCATGTAGCCACAGAGACCAACGCAGGAAACCTGAAAGGTCAAGCTCAGTGTAGGAATATCTTTGTGTTTTTCCTGAGCAATTTATTAAAGATTTGCACACACTGTATATTGTTTGGCTTACGAGCGGAAACGGGTTGCAGCACGCGAGGAAAGTCATAGAATCATAGAATGGTAGAGTTGGAGGGGACCTCCTGGGTCATCGAGTCCAACCCCCTGCTCAAGGCAGGATCTCCTAAACCGGTGATGGCCAACCTATGACACGCGTGTCACAGGTGACACGCCAAGCCCTTTTAGTTGACACACCTGGTCACCCTGGCACCTGGGCATGTAGTTCTTGAAGTGTACGAAATACCAACTATCAATTGAAGATTTAGCAAATGTAAAGAATTATTCATTTTTGCTTTTAATAAAATACATATATCAAAAATATAACTTTCTTACTAGATCTACAAATATCACAAAATTATGGATATTTCTGGAAGTGACACAGCACCCGAGTTAAGCTAGGTTTTCTTGTGAATTTTGACACACCAAGCTCAAAAGGTTAGCCATCACTGTCCTAAACCATCTCATAGAGATGGCTGTCCAGTCTCTGCTTGAAGACCTCCATCGAAGGGGAACCAACCACCTCCCGTGGCAGCCTGTTCCACTGGTTGATCACTCTTATTGTTAGAAATTTTTTCCTAACATCTAAACTAAATCTTTTCCCCTGCAGTTTCACCCCATTGTTTCTAGTCCTTCCTTGAGAGAGTGAGAACAGGGCTGATCCCTCTGCCTTGTGACAACCCTTGAGGTATTTGTAGACAGCTATCATGTCTCCTCTCAGTCTTCTTTTTGTTAGACTAAACATTCCTAGTTCCTTAAGCCGTTCCTCATAGGACATGGTTTGCAGACCGTTCACCATCTTGGTAGCTCTCCTTTGAACCTGCTGCAGCTTGTCAGCGTCTTTTTTAAACTGGGGTGACCAGAACTGGACACAGTACTCCAGATGAGGTCTGACCAAGGTAGAGTAGAGGGGGATAACAACTTCACGTGATCTGGACTCTATGCTTCTCCTAATACACCCCAGGATTGCGTTTGCCTTTTTTGCAGCTGCCTCACACTGTTGACTCATGTTCAGTTGATGATCTACCAGGACACCCAAGTCTTTTTCACACGTGCTGCTGCTCAGCCGAATTCCTCCCATTGTATATGTGCTTTTTTCATTTTTCTTGCCCAGGTGCAGAACCTTGCATTTTTCTTTGTTAAATACCATTTTATTAGTTGCAGCCCATTGTTCGAGTTTCTCTAAATCTTTTTGAATCCTCTCTCTCTCTTCTCTGGTGTTCGCAATCCCCCCTAGCTTTGTGTCATCAGCAAATTTGATCAGTTTCCCTTCAACTCCCTCGTCCAGATCGTTTATAAAAACATTAAACATAACTGGGCCCAGGACAGAACCTTGTGGTACTCCACTTGACACTTCCTTCCATTTGGATGTGCAGCCATTTAAAGCCACTCATTGAGTACGATTACTAAGCCAGTTTTGAACCCACCTTATAGTTGCCTTGTCAAACCCATATTTGATCAAAGTGCACTGGCAGGGAAGAGATAGGGCAGAAAGGATATTCTGATGTTCTTAATTGTCCTGGGGAAAGAGTGCCTGTGCTTCTGCCTGCGAGGACGCGTGATGTTCCTCGAGAAGAGTCACTGCGTCTCTCGCATGAAATTCTGTTTGAAATAAATTCAGCTTCCCTTGGGCAAGGTCTGAAGTGCTTCCGATGGGATTTGGGGCTTCAGACCCCTGTGGTGTCAGTGAGTCTCTGAGCTGAGGCGGGAGCTGTGAGTAGCCCAGGGTCAGCCAGCTGGCTTCTTATTCCCAGATAAGAGTCCAGCTGCTTAAGCGCTAGGCCACTGATGGGCAACCTATTTCTACGCGTGACACAGCCCCTGAGTGAAGCTCGGTTTTCTCGTGAATTTGGACACGCTGAGCTCAAGAGGTTTCCCGTGACTGCGCTAGACGAAGCGGAGGCCCAGGGCGACTGAAACGCCTGCATGGAGTTCTAGAGATTGTGCACGTGGCAGCGACAAAGTGGTGAGCTTCGCCGAGAAGGCAGCCCGGGTATGAAGTGCAAGTAGGTATTTCCATTCGTGGGACCGTAATGACAGCATCCGAGTCGTCAGAGGGAGACGTTCGCTCTTAGCTTGGCCCTTGATGCTGCGTTGCATCATCCTGTTGGGGCTTTGGGGTCTCGGCTGGGAAGGACGCGGCCCCCGGAGCAGAACGAAGGCTTCCGATCGTGCCTGAAGACGGAGAGAAGGGTGGCTGCCTGGACGTATCTGCCTGTTGGAGGCCGGCAAATCAAGAAAAGGTGATTTGGGGCTGCTGCGAACAGCACCGAGGGGTCCCAGGGAGCTGAGGCGTTCCCTGGGTGTTGTTTTTAAAATGTCCTGCCCTCCCCCCCCCCCACTTTGGTGCCCCTGCCTCCGGCCCTCTTCGGTGCTTTGGGAGACTTAAAAAGAACGTTTAAAAGCTGGTAAGGGAGAAATCATTGAAGGACTGTCCCCGTTGATGTGTAGGATCTGCTTACTAGATTTTAGGATCTCTGCTCTTAAAGCGGAGCAGAGGACTTTGAAACCCCCAGGCAGAGGCTTAGGAACTCGGGAGGGAGGCAGCCGGGCGCCCGCAAGAAGCCCCTCGCTGAGCGTCGGGGGCTTCGGCTAATCCTGGAGTGAGATAGGCATTTTTTTTTCTCTCTTCTTTTAGTCTAGAGGTCTCTGGAGCCTGTTAATTTTTTTTAGGGAGGGAAGGTTCCTGAGAGATGCATTGAAAGGTGAAAAAGCAGCTGGGGAAGTTTGTCACTCTTTCCATCCCTTTATGAATGCCAAGTCAGCCAGAACTGCTGCTGGCAGAGGTGTTTGTGCAATTCTGTTTGTGGCCACAAGGCGGCAGCACGACCAGGAGTCGCACGGCCTGCCTTGTTGCTGGGTCTTACTACAATTCCCAGAAGGCAGAGCGGCGGAGGCTCTCCCAGTTAATTTTTGCGTGGCTCCAAAGCGAGGCGGCCGAAGAAGCTGCCCCGGCCGGGGCTGTCTGGTGGCTCTGTGTTCCGGGTTGCCTCGCAGCAAGAGGGGACCCCAGGCGCCTCTTGGCTGCGGTGCTGGCTCCCGCTTTCTTCAAAATTCCGGGTAGGCGTCCCTGTGGGGTGGTAGGCCTCTGTGACGTCATTAGTAGGTGACGGCCTCTGTGGAGGAATTGGGGTTCTCTAGGCGTCTACTTCCTTCTACTCTTTTGCTTCCCTTTTCTGTTCCCTCTAGGCAGCACTGTTTTTTCTCTATGGTGGCATCCATTGGGCATGCTCTGTGGGCACGGTGCTGCCGCCCTGTGGCCAAAGCGAGAGTTGCATCTGCCTCTCTTTCAAGTGATGCTGGATTTGCATTGATGGGCATTATTAAAGGCCAGAGGCAGAGGGAGCCGAGCAGGGCTCCCTGTGGAGCCTTCGTGGAGTGCAGCTGTGGGCAGGGAGGGCCCAAGCCTGCGTGTGAGTCGGGTTCTGGGGGGCAGTCTGGGCAAGGGGGGCATTGGGCGCCCCCCAGGACTTGGGTATCTCAACCTGGAGGGGGTGGGGTGGGGGCGGGTCCCCTGGCAGTGAGCCTGGAAAGCGTCGGGCAGGTCCTGGGAAAAATAGGCTTTGCCCCTCATTTTAAAAATCAAGAAGTCGTATATTTACGTAGCAGGTTAAAAGAATAAATATGTATGCGTGTAAAAGTATTTTATTTATATGTATTATTTATGCATTCTTTATTTGTATTTCTATGCCGCCCTGTCCCCATAGATCTCAGGGAAGGTAACAGTGGTTAGAAATGCCATACGTTAAAACAGAACAATATATATTCCAAGGGCCATATCTGCAAGACCATTTAAAATGCAGACTGCTGAAAGCAGCCAAATACATATTAATACCAGCATTGCTCCAAAGTGGTGGTGGTGGTTGGGGGGGAATCTAACCATGCGTAGCTGAAGTCCAGGGCAAAGAGGTGGGTCTGTCCTGCCTTCCTGAAGCCGTACTGAGAGTGAGTGTGACGCACCTCAAGGGGCAGAGTATTCCATAGCCTGGGGGCCATCACGGACGAGGCCCTTTTGTGTCCCAGCAATTCCCAGTAAGACCCCGGTAGCACATTTGTGACAGGAGAAAAACTTTACTCTTTAGCGTTGAGCAGAGTTGAAAATATTCAGCAACAGGAACATAGATGACTTCCTCCAGTGCAAGGATAAGAAGTGAAATAAGATTTTACGGCCTAGCCCCTGCTTCAAGAGCATCCAGCACTCAGGCACCAGCGTATCAGTGGGTCCGAAACTCTGCACACTGGGAAGCCTGACTGCATCCATTTAGGTGCAGTTGGGAGCGATGCACAGTTGCTGGCGTTAATTGGCAATCGCTCCATTGCTCCTGTAATTTTCTAGCGAACACATCTAGTGCGTCAAGGGTAGCGATCCTGTGCCATCAATTTATTCTGTAATCCCCTAGAAATATTCAATAGGACGTTGTTGTGTTTTTCAAGGCTAGAATAAACGTATGAAATCCCCTCTCCCCCCCGCCCCATGATGGGAGGAGGGCTGAATGAATGTACGCGTTTATTTTGCAGTCAATGATCTGGAAGCGTTTAGAAAGAAGAAAGTGGCCCTGGTAGTTTTTTTCGTAGGTAACACTTGAAGCACCAAATGCTTGATTTAATGTATTTCCTGCAGGATTGAATGTTAAGCGTTTCCTTGTGCTTTTTTTGCCAGGGGGTCCACGAAGTCTCCAGAAGATTGTCGTAACCTCTTCCATGTAGCCACAGAGACCAACGCACGAAACCTGAAAGGTCAAGCTCAGCGTAGAAATATCTTTGTGTTTTTCCGGAGCAATTTATTAAAGATATGCACACACTGTATATTCTTTGGCTTACGAGCGGAAACGGGTTGCAGCACGCGAGGAAAGTGGCACTAGCAGGGAAGAGATAGGGCAGAAAGGATATTTTGATGTTCTTAATTGTCCTGGGGAAACAGCGCCTGTCCTTTTGCCTGCGAGGACGCTTGATCTTCCTCGAGAAGAGTCACTGCGTCCCTCGCATCAAATTCTGTTTGAAATAAATTCAGCTTCCCTTGGGCAAGGTCTGAAGTGCTTCCGATGGGATTTGGGGCTTCTGACTTCTGTGGTGTCAGTGAGTCTCTGAGCTGTGGCGGGAGCTGTGAGTAGCCCAGGGTCAGCCAGCTGGCTTCTTATTCCCAGATAAGAGTCCGGCTGCTTAAGCGCTAGGCCACTGATGGGCAACCTATTTCTACATGTGACACAGCCCCTGAGTGAAGCTCGGTTTTCTCGTGAATTTTGACACGCTGAGCTCAAGAGGTTTCCCGTGAGTGCGCTAGACGAAGCGGAGGCCCAGGGCGACTGAAACACCTGCATGGAGTTCTAGAGATTGTGCACGTGGCAGCGACAAAGTGGTGAGCTTCGCCGAGAAGGCAGCCCGGGTCTGAAGTAGATGTAGGTATTTCCATTCGTGGGACTGTAATGACAGCATCCAAGTCGTCAGAGGGAGACCTTGGCCTTTGATGCTGCATTGCATCATCCTGTTGGGGCTTTGGGGTCTTGGCTGGGAAGGAAGCGGCCGCGGGAGCAGGGTGAAGGCTTCCGATCATGCCTGAAGACGGAGGGAAGGGTGGCTGCCTGGACATATCTGCCTGTTGGAGGCCGGCAAATCAAGGAAAGGTGATTTTGGGCTGCTGCGAAGAGTACCGAGGGGTCCCAGGGAGTTGAGGCGTTCCCTGGGTGTTGTTTTTAAAATGTCCTGCCCTCCCCTCCCCCGACTTTGGTGCCCCTGCCTCCGGCCCTCTTCGGTGCCTTGGGAGAGTTAAAAAGAATGTTTAAAAGCTGGTAAGGGAGAAATCATTGAAGGACTGTCCCCGTTCATGTGTAGGATCTGCTTACTAGATTTTAGGATCTCTGCTCCTAATGTGGAGCAGAGGACTTTGAAACCCCCAGGCAGAGGCTTAGGAACTCAGGAGGGAGGCAGCCGGGCACCCGCAAGAAGCCCCTCGCTGAGCGTCGGGGGCTTTGGCTAATCCTGGAGTGAGATAGGCATTTTTTTTTCTCTCTTCTTTTAGTCTAGAGGTCTCTGGAGCCTGTTAATTTTTTTTAGGGAGGGAAGGTTCCTGAGAGATGCGTCGAAAGGTGAAAAAGCAGCTGGGGAAGTTTCTCACTCTTTCTATGCCTTTATGAATGCCATGTTAACAGTAGTCAACATGGGTTTGTATCAAACAAGTCGTGTCAGACCAACTTTATAGTATTTCTTGATTTCAGCAAAGCATTTGACAAAGTATCTCATGCGATCCTCATTGAAAAATTGATCAAATATAGGTTTGACAAGGCAACTATAAGGTGGATTCAAAACTGGCTTAGTAATCGTACTCAAAGAGTGCCTTTAAATGGCTGCACATCCAAATGGAGGGAAGTGTCAAGTGGAGTACCACAAGGTTCTGTCCTGGGCCCAGTTACGTTTAATGTTTTTATAAACGATCTGGACGAGGGAGTTGAAGGGAAACTGATCAAATTTGCTGATGACCCAAAGCTAGGGAGGATTGCAAACACCAGAGAAGAGAGAGAGAGGATTCAAAAAGATTTAGAGAAACTCGAACAATGGGCTGCAACTAATAAAATGGTATTTAACAAACAGAAAAATGCAAGGTTCTGCCCCTGGGCAAGAAAAATGAAAAAAGCACATATACAATGGGAGCACATGTGTAAAAGACTTGGGTGTCCTGGTAGATCATCAACTGTACATGAGTCAACAGTGCGAGGCAGCTGCAAAAAAGGCAAACGCAATCCTGGGGTGTATTAGGAGAAGCATAGAGTCCAGATCACGTGAAGTTGTTATCCCCCTCTACTCTACCTTGGTCAGACCTCATCTGGAGTACTGTGTCCAGTTCTGGTCACCCCAGTTTAAAAGAGACACTGACAAGCTGGAGCAGGTTCAAAGGAGAGCTACCAAGATGGTGAACAGTCTGCAAACCATGTCCTATGAGGAACGGCTTAAGGAACTAGGAATGTTTAGTCTATCAAAAAGAAGACTGAGAAGAGACATGATAGCTGTCTACAAATACCTGAAGGGTTGTCACAGGGCAGAGGGATGAGCCCTGTTCTCACTCTCTCAAGGAAGGACTAGAAACAATGGGGTGAAACTGCAGGGGAAAAGATTTAGTTTAGATGTTAGGAAAAAAATTCTAACAGTAAGAGTGATCAACCAGTGGAACAGGCTGCCACGGGAGGTGGTTGGTTCCCCTTCGATGGAGGTCTTCAAGCAGGGACTGGACGGCCATCTGTCTGAGATGGTTTAGGAGATCCTGCCTTGAGCAGGGGGTTGGACTCGATGACCCAGGAGGTCCCCTCCAACTCTACCATTCTATGATTCTAAGTTAGCCAGAACTTTTGCTGGCAGAAGTGTTTGTGCAATTCTGTTTGTGGCCACAAGGCGGCGGCATGACCAGGAGTCGCACAGCCTGCCTTGTTGCTGGGTTGTACTACAATTCCCAGAAGGCAGAGTGGCGGAGGCTCTCCCAGTTAATTTTTGCGTGGCTCCAAAGCGAGGCGGCCGAAGAAGCTGCCCCGGCCGGGGCCGTCTGGTGGCTCTGTGTTCCGGGTTGCCTCGGAGCAAGAGGGGACCCCAGGCGCCTCTTGGCTGCGGTGCTGGCTCCCGCTTTCTTCAAAATTCCGGGTAGGCGTCCCTGTGGGGTGGTAGGCCTCTGTGACGTCATTAGTAGGCGACGGCCTCTGTGGAGGAATTGGGGTTCTCTAGGCGTCTACTTCCTTCTACTCTTTTGCTTCCCTTTTCTGTTCCTTCTAGGCAGCACCGTTTTTTCTCTATGGTGACATCCATTGGGCATGCTCTGTGGGCACGGTGCTGCCGCCCTGTGGCCAAAGCGAGAGTTGCATCTGCCTCTCTTTCAAGTGATGCTGGATTTGCATTGATGGGCATTATTAAAGGCCAGAGGCAGAGGGAGCCGAGCAGGGCTCCCTGTGGAGCCTTCGTGGAGTGCAGCTGCCAGCAGGGAGGGCACAAGCCTGCGTGTGAGTCAGGTTCTGGGGGGCAGTCTGGGCAAGGGGGGCATTTGGTGCCCCCCAGGACTTGGGTATCTCAACCTGGACGGGGGGGGCGAGTCCCCTGGCAGTGGGGCTGGGAAGTGTCAGGCAGGTCCTGGGAAAAATAGGCTTTGCCCCTTATTTTAAAAACTAAGAAGTCGTATATTTACGTAGCAGGTTAAAAGAATAAATATGTATGTGTGTAAAAGTATTTTATTTATATTTATTATTTAAGCGTTCCTTACTTGGATTTGTATGCCGCCCTGTCCCCGTAGATCTCAGGGGAGGTAACAGTGGTTAGAAATTCCACACGTTAAAACAAAACCATATATATTCCAAGGGCGATATCTGCAAGACCATTTAAAATGCAGACTGCTAAAAGCAGCCAAATATATATTAATAACAGTATTGCTCCAAAGTGGTGTTGGTGGTGGTGGTGGGGAATGTAACCACGTGTAGCTGAAGTCCAGGGCAAAGAGGTGGTTCTGTCCTGCCTTCCTGAACCCCTACTGAGAGTGAGTGTGACGCACTTCAAGGGGCAGAGTATTCCATAGGGTGGGGGCCATCACGGATGAGGCCCTTTTCTGTCCCAGCAATTCCCAGTAAGACCCTGGTAGCACATTTCTAACAGGAAAAAAACTTTGCTCTTTAGCGCTGAGCAGAGTTGAAAATATTCAGCAACAGGAACATAGATGACTTCCTCCAGTGCAAGGATAAGAAGTGAAATAAGATTTTATGGCCTAGCCGCTGCTTCAAGAGCATCCAGCACTCAGGCACCAGCGTATGAGCAGGTCGGAAACTCTGCACACTGGGAAGCCTGACTGCATCCATTTAGGTGCAGTTGGGAGCGATGCACAGTTGCTGGCGTTAATTGGCAACCGCTCCGTTGCTCCTGTAATTTTCTACCGAACACATCTGGTGCGTCAAGGGTAGCGATCCTGTGCCATCAGTTTATTCTATAATCCCCTAGAAATATTCAATAGGACGTTGTTGTGTTTTTCAAGGCTAGAATAAACGTCTGAAATCCCCTCCCCCCCCCCATGATGGGAGGAGGGCTGAATGAATGAACGCGTTTATTTTGCAGTCAATGATCTGGAAGCGTTTAGAACAGTGATGGCTAACCTTTTGAGCTTGGTGTGTCAAAATTCACAAGAAAACCTAGCTTAACTTGGGTGCTGTGTCACTTCTAGAAATATACATAATTTTGTGATATTTGTAGCTCTAGTAAGAAAGTTATATTTTTTATATATGTATTTTATTAGAAGCAAAAATGAATAATTCTTTATCTTTGGTAAATCTTCAATTGACAGTTTGCATTTCGTACACTTCAAGAACAAGCAAGCACTACATGCCCAGGTGCTAGGGTGACCAGGTGTGTCACCTAAAAGGGCTTGGCGTGTCACTTGTGACACGCGTGTCATAGGTTGGCCATCACCGGTTTAGAAAGAAGAAAGTGGCCCTGGTAGTTTTTTTCGTAGCTAACACTTCAAACACCAAATGCTTGATGTAATGTATTTCCTGCAGGATCGAATGTTAAGCATTTTGTTGTGATTGTTTTGCCAGGGGGTCCACGAAGTCTCCAGAAGATTGTTGTAACCTCTTCCATGTAGCCACAAAGACCAACGCACGAAAACCTGGCTGTTGGAGGCTGGGAAATCAAGAAAAGGTGATTTGGGGCTGCTGGGAACAGCACCGAGGGGTCCCAGGGAGTTGAGGCGTTCCGTGGATGTGGTTGGAATGTGTTTTTAAATGTCTTGTCCGCCCCTGCCTTTGGTGTCCGTGCCTCTGGCCGTGTTTGGTGCCTTGGGAGACTTTTTCTTAAAAAGAACGTTTAAAAGCTGGTAAGGGAGAAGTAATTGAAGGACTGTCCCCGTTCATGTGTAGGATCTGCTTACTAGATTTTAGGATCTTTGGTGTTAAAGTGGAGCCCAGGAGTTTGAAAACCGCAGGGAGAGCGTTAGGAATACGGGAGGGAGGCAATTGGGCTCCCGCAAGAACTGCCTTGCTCAGAGGTGGGGGCTTTGTTTAATTGTGGAGTGAGATAGGCATTTTATTTTTTTTGTGTGTTCTTTGGCAGGGTGGAGGACTGCTGGTCGTGCTGCCACCTTGTGGCGACAAACAGAACTACAGTAACAGCTGTGGCAGCAGGAGCTGTAGCCAACTTGGCATTCATAAAGGCATTGAAAGAGTGAGAAACTTTCGTACCTGCTTTTTTTTGTCTTTGTTCTTGTCTCTCTTTCTTGTCTGTCTCTGTGTGTTTCTTGTGTGTTTCTTTTTTGTCTGTCTCTTTCTTGTGTGTCTTTCTTGTCTGTCTCTGTCTCTTTCTTGTCAGTGTGTTTCCTGTCTGTGTCTGTCTTTCTTGTCTGTGTCGTTCTAGTGTGTCTTTCTTGTCTGTCTCTTGTCTTTCTTGTCTGTCTCTTGTCTGTCTCTGTCTCTTTCTTGTGTGTCTTGTTGTAGTGTCTCTTCCTTGTCTGTCTCTTTGTCTTTCTTGTCTGTCTCTTTCCTGTGTCTCTTTCTTGTCTGTCTCTTTGTCTTTCTTGTCTGTCTGTTGTCTGTCTCTGTGTCTTTCTTGTGTGTCTTGTTGTAGTGTCTCTTCCTTGTCTGTCTCTTTGTCTTTCTTGTCTGTCTCTTTCCTGTGTCTCTTTTTTGTCTGTCTCTTTGTCTTTCTTGTCTGTCTCTTGTCTGTCTCTGTGTCTTTCTTGTGTGTCTTGTTGTAGTGTCTCTTCCTTGTCTGTCTCTTTGTCTTTCTTGTCTGTCTCTTTCCTGTCTGTGTGTGTGTCTTTCCTGTTTGTCTCTTTCTTGTGTCTTGTCTGTCTCTTTGTTGTCTGTCTTGTTGTAGTGTTTGTTTGTTGTCTGTCTCTTTCCTGTCTGTGTCTGTCTCTTCCTTGTGTCTGTGTCTGTGTCTGTGTTTTAGGGTTAGGGTTAGGGCTAGGGTTAGGGTTGTTTTAGGGTTAGGGTTAGGGTTAGGGTTAGGGTTTTAGGGTTAGGGTTTTAGGGTTAGGGTTTTAGGGTTAGGGTTTTAGGGTTAGGGTTAGGGTTAGGGTTAGGGTTAGGGTTAGGGTTAGGGTTAGGGTTAGGGTTAGGGTTAGGGTTAGGGTTAGGGTTAGGGTTAGGGTTAGGGTTAGGGTTAGGGTTAGGGTTAGGGTTAGGGTTAGGGTTAGGGTTAGGGTTAGGGTTAGGGTTAGGGTTAGGGTTAGGGTTAGGGTTAGGGTTAGGGTTAGGGTTAGGGTTAGGGTTAGGGTTAGGGTTAGGGTTAGGGTTAGGGTTAGGGTTAGGGTTAGGGTTAGGGTTAGGGTTAGGGTTAGGGTTAGGGTTAGGGTTAGGGTTAGGGTTAGGGTTAGGGTTAGGGTTAGGGTTAGGGTTAGGGTTAGGGTTAGGGTTAGGGTTAGGGTTAGGGTTAGGGTTAGGGTTAGGGTTAGGGTTAGGGTTAGGGTTAGGGTTAGGGTTAGGGTTAGGGTTAGGGTTAGGGTTAGGGTTAGGGTTAGGGTTAGGGTTAGGGTTAGGGTTAGGGTTAGGGTTAGGGTTAGGGTTAGGGTTAGGGTTAGGGTTAGGGTTAGGGTTAGGGTTAGGGTTAGGGTTAGGGTTAGGGTTAGGGTTAGGGTTAGGGTTAGGGTTAGGGTTAGGGTTAGGGTTAGGGTTAGGGTTAGGGTTAGGGTTAGGGTTAGGGTTAGGGTTAGGGTTAGGGTTAGGGTTAGGGTTAGGGTTAGGGTTAGGGTTAGGGTTAGGGTTAGGGTTAGGGTTAGGGTTAGGGTTAGGGTTAGGGTTAGGGTTAGGGTTAGGGTTAGGGTTAGGGTTAGGGTTAGGGTTAGGGTTAGGGTTAGGGTTAGGGTTAGGGTTAGGGTTAGGGTTAGGGTTAGGGTTAGGGTTAGGGTTAGGGTTAGGGTTAGGGTTAGGGTTAGGGTTAGGGTTAGGGTTAGGGTTAGGGTTAGGGTTAGGGTTAGGGTTAGGGTTAGGGTTAGGGTTAGGGTTAGGGTTAGGGTTAGGGTTAGGGTTAGGGTTAGGGTTAGGGTTAGGGTTAGGGTTAGGGTTAGGGTTAGGGTTAGGGTTAGGGTTAGGGTTAGGGTTAGGGTTAGGGTTAGGGTTAGGGTTAGGGTTAGGGTTAGGGTTAGGGTTAGGGTTAGGGTTAGGGTTAGGGTTAGGGTTAGGGTTAGGGTTAGGGTTAGGGTTAGGGTTAGGGTTAGGGTTAGGGTTAGGGTTAGGGTTAGGGTTAGGGTTAGGGTTAGGGTTAGGGTTAGGGTTAGGGTTAGGGTTAGGGTTAGGGTTAGGGTTAGGGTTAGGGTTAGGGTTAGGGTTAGGGTTAGGGTTAGGGTTAGGGTTAGGGTTAGGGTTAGGGTTAGGGTTAGGGTTAGGGTTAGGGTTAGGGTTAGGGTTAGGGTTAGGGTTAGGGTTAGGGTTAGGGTTAGGGTTAGGGTTAGGGTTAGGGTTAGGGTTAGGGTTAGGGTTAGGGTTAGGGTTAGGGTTAGGGTTAGGGTTAGGGTTAGGGTTAGGGTTAGGGTTAGGGTTAGGGTTAGGGTTAGGGTTAGGGTTAGGGTTAGGGTTAGGGTTAGGGTTAGGGTTAGGGTTAGGGTTAGGGTTAGGGTTAGGGTTAGGGTTAGGGTTAGGGTTAGGGTTAGGGTTAGGGTTAGGGTTAGGGTTAGGGTTAGGGTTAGGGTTAGGGTTAGGGTTAGGGTTAGGGTTAGGGTTAGGGTTAGGGTTAGGGTTAGGGTTAGGGTTAGGGTTAGGGTTAGGGTTAGGGTTAGGGTTAGGGTTAGGGTTAGGGTTAGGGTTAGGGTTAGGGTTAGGGTTAGGGTTAGGGTTAGGGTTAGGGTTAGGGTTAGGGTTAGGGTTAGGGTTAGGGTTAGGGTTAGGGTTAGGGTTAGGGTTAGGGTTAGGGTTAGGGTTAGGGTTAGGGTTAGGGTTAGGGTTAGGGTTAGGGTTAGGGTTAGGGTTAGGGTTAGGGTTAGGGTTAGGGTTAGGGTTAGGGTTAGGGTTAGGGTTAGGGTTAGGGTTAGGGTTAGGGTTAGGGTTAGGGTTAGGGTTAGGGTTAGGGTTAGGGTTAGGGTTAGGGTTAGGGTTAGGGTTAGGGTTAGGGTTAGGGTTAGGGTTAGGGTTAGGGTTAGGGTTAGGGTTAGGGTTAGGGTTAGGGTTAGGGTTAGGGTTAGGGTTAGGGTTAGGGTTAGGGTTAGGGTTAGGGTTAGGGTTAGGGTTAGGGTTAGGGTTAGGGTTAGGGTTAGGGTTAGGGTTAGGGTTAGGGTTAGGGTTAGGGTTAGGGTTAGGGTTAGGGTTAGGGTTAGGGTTAGGGTTAGGGTTAGGGTTAGGGTTAGGGTTAGGGTTAGGGTTAGGGTTAGGGTTAGGGTTAGGGTTAGGGTTAGGGTTAGGGTTAGGGTTAGGGTTAGGGTTAGGGTTAGGGTTAGGGTTAGGGTTAGGGTTAGGGTTAGGGTTAGGGTTAGGGTTAGGGTTAGGGTTAGGGTTAGGGTTAGGGTTAGGGTTAGGGTTAGGGTTAGGGTTAGGGTTAGGGTTAGGGTTAGGGTTAGGGTTAGGGTTAGGGTTAGGGTTAGGGTTAGGGTTAGGGTTAGGGTTAGGGTTAGGGTTAGGGTTAGGGTTAGGGTTAGGGTTAGGGTTAGGGTTAGGGTTAGGGTTAGGGTTAGGGTTAGGGTTAGGGTTAGGGTTAGGGTTAGGGTTAGGGTTAGGGTTAGGGTTAGGGTTAGGGTTAGGGTTAGGGTTAGGGTTAGGGTTAGGGTTAGGGTTAGGGTTAGGGTTAGGGTTAGGGTTAGGGTTAGGGTTAGGGTTAGGGTTAGGGTTAGGGTTAGGGTTAGGGTTAGGGTTAGGGTTAGGGTTAGGGTTAGGGTTAGGGTTAGGGTTAGGGTTAGGGTTAGGGTTAGGGTTAGGGTTAGGGTTAGGGTTAGGGTTAGGGTTAGGGTTAGGGTTAGGGTTAGGGTTAGGGTTAGGGTTAGGGTTAGGGTTAGGGTTAGGGTTAGGGTTAGGGTTAGGGTTAGGGTTAGGGTTAGGGTTAGGGTTAGGGTTAGGGTTAGGGTTAGGGTTAGGGTTAGGGTTAGGGTTAGGGTTAGGGTTAGGGTTAGGGTTAGGGTTAGGGTTAGGGTTAGGGTTAGGGTTAGGGTTAGGGTTAGGGTTAGGGTTAGGGTTAGGGTTAGGGTTAGGGTTAGGGTTAGGGTTAGGGTTAGGGTTAGGGTTAGGGTTAGGGTTAGGGTTAGGGTTAGGGTTAGGGTTAGGGTTAGGGTTAGGGTTAGGGTTAGGGTTAGGGTTAGGGTTAGGGTTAGGGTTAGGGTTAGGGTTAGGGTTAGGGTTAGGGTTAGGGTTAGGGTTAGGGTTAGGGTTAGGGTTAGGGTTAGGGTTAGGGTTAGGGTTAGGGTTAGGGTTAGGGTTAGGGTTAGGGTTAGGGTTAGGGTTAGGGTTAGGGTTAGGGTTAGGGTTAGGGTTAGGGTTAGGGTTAGGGTTAGGGTTAGGGTTAGGGTTAGGGTTAGGGTTAGGGTTAGGGTTAGGGTTAGGGTTAGGGTTAGGGTTAGGGTTAGGGTTAGGGTTAGGGTTAGGGTTAGGGTTAGGGTTAGGGTTAGGGTTAGGGTTAGGGTTAGGGTTAGGGTTAGGGTTAGGGTTAGGGTTAGGGTTAGGGTTAGGGTTAGGGTTAGGGTTAGGGTTAGGGTTAGGGTTAGGGTTAGGGTTAGGGTTAGGGTTAGGGTTAGGGTTAGGGTTAGGGTTAGGGTTAGGGTTAGGGTTAGGGTTAGGGTTAGGGTTAGGGTTAGGGTTAGGGTTAGGGTTAGGGTTAGGGTTAGGGTTAGGGTTAGGGTTAGGGTTAGGGTTAGGGTTAGGGTTAGGGTTAGGGTTAGGGTTAGGGTTAGGGTTAGGGTTAGGGTTAGGGTTAGGGTTAGGGTTAGGGTTAGGGTTAGGGTTAGGGTTAGGGTTAGGGTTAGGGTTAGGGTTAGGGTTAGGGTTAGGGTTAGGGTTAGGGTTAGGGTTAGGGTTAGGGTTAGGGTTAGGGTTAGGGTTAGGGTTAGGGTTAGGGTTAGGGTTAGGGTTAGGGTTAGGGTTAGGGTTAGGGTTAGGGTTAGGGTTAGGGTTAGGGTTAGGGTTAGGGTTAGGGTTAGGGTTAGGGTTAGGGTTAGGGTTAGGGTTAGGGTTAGGGTTAGGGTTAGGGTTAGGGTTAGGGTTAGGGTTAGGGTTAGGGTTAGGGTTAGGGTTAGGGTTAGGGTTAGGGTTAGGGTTAGGGTTAGGGTTAGGGTTAGGGTTAGGGTTAGGGTTAGGGTTAGGGTTAGGGTTAGGGTTAGGGTTAGGGTTAGGGTTAGGGTTAGGGTTAGGGTTAGGGTTAGGGTTAGGGTTAGGGTTAGGGTTAGGGTTAGGGTTAGGGTTAGGGTTAGGGTTAGGGTTAGGGTTAGGGTTAGGGTTAGGGTTAGGGTTAGGGTTAGGGTTAGGGTTAGGGTTAGGGTTAGGGTTAGGGTTAGGGTTAGGGTTAGGGTTAGGGTTAGGGTTAGGGTTAGGGTTAGGGTTAGGGTTAGGGTTAGGGTTAGGGTTAGGGTTAGGGTTAGGGTTAGGGTTAGGGTTAGGGTTAGGGTTAGGGTTAGGGTTAGGGTTAGGGTTAGGGTTAGGGTTAGGGTTAGGGTTAGGGTTAGGGTTAGGGTTAGGGTTAGGGTTAGGGTTAGGGTTAGGGTTAGGGTTAGGGTTAGGGTTAGGGTTAGGGTTAGGGTTAGGGTTAGGGTTAGGGTTAGGGTTAGGGTTAGGGTTAGGGTTAGGGTTAGGGTTAGGGTTAGGGTTAGGGTTAGGGTTAGGGTTAGGGTTAGGGTTAGGGTTAGGGTTAGGGTTAGGGTTAGGGTTAGGGTTAGGGTTAGGGTTAGGGTTAGGGTTAGGGTTAGGGTTAGGGTTAGGGTTAGGGTTAGGGTTAGGGTTAGGGTTAGGGTTAGGGTTAGGGTTAGGGTTAGGGTTAGGGTTAGGGTTAGGGTTAGGGTTAGGGTTAGGGTTAGGGTTAGGGTTAGGGTTAGGGTTAGGGTTAGGGTTAGGGTTAGGGTTAGGGTTAGGGTTAGGGTTAGGGTTAGGGTTAGGGTTAGGGTTAGGGTTAGGGTTAGGGTTAGGGTTAGGGTTAGGGTTAGGGTTAGGGTTAGGGTTAGGGTTAGGGTTAGGGTTAGGGTTAGGGTTAGGGTTAGGGTTAGGGTTAGGGTTAGGGTTAGGGTTAGGGTTAGGGTTAGGGTTAGGGTTAGGGTTAGGGTTAGGGTTAGGGTTAGGGTTAGGGTTAGGGTTAGGGTTAGGGTTAGGGTTAGGGTTAGGGTTAGGGTTAGGGTTAGGGTTAGGGTTAGGGTTAGGGTTAGGGTTAGGGTTAGGGTTAGGGTTAGGGTTAGGGTTAGGGTTAGGGTTAGGGTTAGGGTTAGGGTTAGGGTTAGGGTTAGGGTTAGGGTTAGGGTTAGGGTTAGGGTTAGGGTTAGGGTTAGGGTTAGGGTTAGGGTTAGGGTTAGGGTTAGGGTTAGGGTTAGGGTTAGGGTTAGGGTTAGGGTTAGGGTTAGGGTTAGGGTTAGGGTTAGGGTTAGGGTTAGGGTTAGGGTTAGGGTTAGGGTTAGGGTTAGGGTTAGGGTTAGGGTTAGGGTTAGGGTTAGGGTTAGGGTTAGGGTTAGGGTTAGGGTTAGGGTTAGGGTTAGGGTTAGGGTTAGGGTTAGGGTTAGGGTTAGGGTTAGGGTTAGGGTTAGGGTTAGGGTTAGGGTTAGGGTTAGGGTTAGGGTTAGGGTTAGGGTTAGGGTTAGGGTTAGGGTTAGGGTTAGGGTTAGGGTTAGGGTTAGGGTTAGGGTTAGGGTTAGGGTTAGGGTTAGGGTTAGGGTTAGGGTTAGGGTTAGGGTTAGGGTTAGGGTTAGGGTTAGGGTTAGGGTTAGGGTTAGGGTTAGGGTTAGGGTTAGGGTTAGGGTTAGGGTTAGGGTTAGGGTTAGGGTTAGGGTTAGGGTTAGGGTTAGGGTTAGGGTTAGGGTTAGGGTTAGGGTTAGGGTTAGGGTTAGGGTTAGGGTTAGGGTTAGGGTTAGGGTTAGGGTTAGGGTTAGGGTTAGGGTTAGGGTTAGGGTTAGGGTTAGGGTTAGGGTTAGGGTTAGGGTTAGGGTTAGGGTTAGGGTTAGGGTTAGGGTTAGGGTTAGGGTTAGGGTTAGGGTTAGGGTTAGGGTTAGGGTTAGGGTTAGGGTTAGGGTTAGGGTTAGGGTTAGGGTTAGGGTTAGGGTTAGGGTTAGGGTTAGGGTTAGGGTTAGGGTTAGGGTTAGGGTTAGGGTTAGGGTTAGGGTTAGGGTTAGGGTTAGGGTTAGGGTTAGGGTTAGGGTTAGGGTTAGGGTTAGGGTTAGGGTTAGGGTTAGGGTTAGGGTTAGGGTTAGGGTTAGGGTTAGGGTTAGGGTTAGGGTTAGGGTTAGGGTTAGGGTTAGGGTTAGGGTTAGGGTTAGGGTTAGGGTTAGGGTTAGGGTTAGGGTTAGGGTTAGGGTTAGGGTTAGGGTTAGGGTTAGGGTTAGGGTTAGGGTTAGGGTTAGGGTTAGGGTTAGGGTTAGGGTTAGGGTTAGGGTTAGGGTTAGGGTTAGGGTTAGGGTTAGGGTTAGGGTTAGGGTTAGGGTTAGGGTTAGGGTTAGGGTTAGGGTTAGGGTTAGGGTTAGGGTTAGGGTTAGGGTTAGGGTTAGGGTTAGGGTTAGGGTTAGGGTTAGGGTTAGGGTTAGGGTTAGGGTTAGGGTTAGGGTTAGGGTTAGGGTTAGGGTTAGGGTTAGGGTTAGGGTTAGGGTTAGGGTTAGGGTTAGGGTTAGGGTTAGGGTTAGGGTTAGGGTTAGGGTTAGGGTTAGGGTTAGGGTTAGGGTTAGGGTTAGGGTTAGGGTTAGGGTTAGGGTTAGGGTTAGGGTTAGGGTTAGGGTTAGGGTTAGGGTTAGGGTTAGGGTTAGGGTTAGGGTTAGGGTTAGGGTTAGGGTTAGGGTTAGGGTTAGGGTTAGGGTTAGGGTTAGGGTTAGGGTTAGGGTTAGGGTTAGGGTTAGGGTTAGGGTTAGGGTTAGGGTTAGGGTTAGGGTTAGGGTTAGGGTTAGGGTTAGGGTTAGGGTTAGGGTTAGGGTTAGGGTTAGGGTTAGGGTTAGGGTTAGGGTTAGGGTTAGGGTTAGGGTTAGGGTTAGGGTTAGGGTTAGGGTTAGGGTTAGGGTTAGGGTTAGGGTTAGGGTTAGGGTTAGGGTTAGGGTTAGGGTTAGGGTTAGGGTTAGGGTTAGGGTTAGGGTTAGGGTTAGGGTTAGGGTTAGGGTTAGGGTTAGGGTTAGGGTTAGGGTTAGGGTTAGGGTTAGGGTTAGGGTTAGGGTTAGGGTTAGGGTTAGGGTTAGGGTTAGGGTTAGGGTTAGGGTTAGGGTTAGGGTTAGGGTTAGGGTTAGGGTTAGGGTTAGGGTTAGGGTTAGGGTTAGGGTTAGGGTTAGGGTTAGGGTTAGGGTTAGGGTTAGGGTTAGGGTTAGGGTTAGGGTTAGGGTTAGGGTTAGGGTTAGGGTTAGGGTTAGGGTTAGGGTTAGGGTTAGGGTTAGGGTTAGGGTTAGGGTTAGGGTTAGGGTTAGGGTTAGGGTTAGGGTTAGGGTTAGGGTTAGGGTTAGGGTTAGGGTTAGGGTTAGGGTTAGGGTTAGGGTTAGGGTTAGGGTTAGGGTTAGGGTTAGGGTTAGGGTTAGGGTTAGGGTTAGGGTTAGGGTTAGGGTTAGGGTTAGGGTTAGGGTTAGGGTTAGGGTTAGGGTTAGGGTTAGGGTTAGGGTTAGGGTTAGGGTTAGGGTTAGGGTTAGGGTTAGGGTTAGGGTTAGGGTTAGGGTTAGGGTTAGGGTTAGGGTTAGGGTTAGGGTTAGGGTTAGGGTTAGGGTTAGGGTTAGGGTTAGGGTTAGGGTTAGGGTTAGGGTTAGGGTTAGGGTTAGGGTTAGGGTTAGGGTTAGGGTTAGGGTTAGGGTTAGGGTTAGGGTTAGGGTTAGGGTTAGGGTTAGGGTTAGGGTTAGGGTTAGGGTTAGGGTTAGGGTTAGGGTTAGGGTTAGGGTTAGGGTTAGGGTTAGGGTTAGGGTTAGGGTTAGGGTTAGGGTTAGGGTTAGGGTTAGGGTTAGGGTTAGGGTTAGGGTTAGGGTTAGGGTTAGGGTTAGGGTTAGGGTTAGGGTTAGGGTTAGGGTTAGGGTTAGGGTTAGGGTTAGGGTTAGGGTTAGGGTTAGGGTTAGGGTTAGGGTTAGGGTTAGGGTTAGGGTTAGGGTTAGGGTTAGGGTTAGGGTTAGGGTTAGGGTTAGGGTTAGGGTTAGGGTTAGGGTTAGGGTTAGGGTTAGGGTTAGGGTTAGGGTTAGGGTTAGGGTTAGGGTTAGGGTTAGGGTTAGGGTTAGGGTTAGGGTTAGGGTTAGGGTTAGGGTTAGGGTTAGGGTTAGGGTTAGGGTTAGGGTTAGGGTTAGGGTTAGGGTTAGGGTTAGGGTTAGGGTTAGGGTTAGGGTTAGGGTTAGGGTTAGGGTTAGGGTTAGGGTTAGGGTTAGGGTTAGGGTTAGGGTTAGGGTTAGGGTTAGGGTTAGGGTTAGGGTTAGGGTTAGGGTTAGGGTTAGGGTTAGGGTTAGGGTTAGGGTTAGGGTTAGGGTTAGGGTTAGGGTTAGGGTTAGGGTTAGGGTTAGGGTTAGGGTTAGGGTTAGGGTTAGGGTTAGGGTTAGGGTTAGGGTTAGGGTTAGGGTTAGGGTTAGGGTTAGGGTTAGGGTTAGGGTTAGGGTTAGGGTTAGGGTTAGGGTTAGGGTTAGGGTTAGGGTTAGGGTTAGGGTTAGGGTTAGGGTTAGGGTTAGGGTTAGGGTTAGGGTTAGGGTTAGGGTTAGGGTTAGGGTTAGGGTTAGGGTTAGGGTTAGGGTTAGGGTTAGGGTTAGGGTTAGGGTTAGGGTTAGGGTTAGGGTTAGGGTTAGGGTTAGGGTTAGGGTTAGGGTTAGGGTTAGGGTTAGGGTTAGGGTTAGGGTTAGGGTTAGGGTTAGGGTTAGGGTTAGGGTTAGGGTTAGGGTTAGGGTTAGGGTTAGGGTTAGGGTTAGGGTTAGGGTTAGGGTTAGGGTTAGGGTTAGGGTTAGGGTTAGGGTTAGGGTTAGGGTTAGGGTTAGGGTTAGGGTTAGGGTTAGGGTTAGGGTTAGGGTTAGGGTTAGGGTTAGGGTTAGGGTTAGGGTTAGGGTTAGGGTTAGGGTTAGGGTTAGGGTTAGGGTTAGGGTTAGGGTTAGGGTTAGGGTTAGGGTTAGGGTTAGGGTTAGGGTTAGGGTTAGGGTTAGGGTTAGGGTTAGGGTTAGGGTTAGGGTTAGGGTTAGGGTTAGGGTTAGGGTTAGGGTTAGGGTTAGGGTTAGGGTTAGGGTTAGGGTTAGGGTTAGGGTTAGGGTTAGGGTTAGGGTTAGGGTTAGGGTTAGGGTTAGGGTTAGGGTTAGGGTTAGGGTTAGGGTTAGGGTTAGGGTTAGGGTTAGGGTTAGGGTTAGGGTTAGGGTTAGGGTTAGGGTTAGGGTTAGGGTTAGGGTTAGGGTTAGGGTTAGGGTTAGGGTTAGGGTTAGGGTTAGGGTTAGGGTTAGGGTTAGGGTTAGGGTTAGGGTTAGGGTTAGGGTTAGGGTTAGGGTTAGGGTTAGGGTTAGGGTTAGGGTTAGGGTTAGGGTTAGGGTTAGGGTTAGGGTTAGGGTTAGGGTTAGGGTTAGGGTTAGGGTTAGGGTTAGGGTTAGGGTTAGGGTTAGGGTTAGGGTTAGGGTTAGGGTTAGGGTTAGGGTTAGGGTTAGGGTTAGGGTTAGGGTTAGGGTTAGGGTTAGGGTTAGGGTTAGGGTTAGGGTTAGGGTTAGGGTTAGGGTTAGGGTTAGGGTTAGGGTTAGGGTTAGGGTTAGGGTTAGGGTTAGGGTTAGGGTTAGGGTTAGGGTTAGGGTTAGGGTTAGGGTTAGGGTTAGGGTTAGGGTTAGGGTTAGGGTTAGGGTTAGGGTTAGGGTTAGGGTTAGGGTTAGGGTTAGGGTTAGGGTTAGGGTTAGGGTTAGGGTTAGGGTTAGGGTTAGGGTTAGGGTTAGGGTTAGGGTTAGGGTTAGGGTTAGGGTTAGGGTTAGGGTTAGGGTTAGGGTTAGGGTTAGGGTTAGGGTTAGGGTTAGGGTTAGGGTTAGGGTTAGGGTTAGGGTTAGGGTTAGGGTTAGGGTTAGGGTTAGGGTTAGGGTTAGGGTTAGGGTTAGGGTTAGGGTTAGGGTTAGGGTTAGGGTTAGGGTTAGGGTTAGGGTTAGGGTTAGGGTTAGGGTTAGGGTTAGGGTTAGGGTTAGGGTTAGGGTTAGGGTTAGGGTTAGGGTTAGGGTTAGGGTTAGGGTTAGGGTTAGGGTTAGGGTTAGGGTTAGGGTTAGGGTTAGGGTTAGGGTTAGGGTTAGGGTTAGGGTTAGGGTTAGGGTTAGGGTTAGGGTTAGGGTTAGGGTTAGGGTTAGGGTTAGGGTTAGGGTTAGGGTTAGGGTTAGGGTTAGGGTTAGGGTTAGGGTTAGGGTTAGGGTTAGGGTTAGGGTTAGGGTTAGGGTTAGGGTTAGGGTTAGGGTTAGGGTTAGGGTTAGGGTTAGGGTTAGGGTTAGGGTTAGGGTTAGGGTTAGGGTTAGGGTTAGGGTTAGGGTTAGGGTTCGGGTTAGGGTTAGGGTTAGGGTTAGGGTTAGGGTTAGGGTTAGGGTTAGGGTTAGGGTTAGGGTTAGGGTTAGGGTTAGGGTTAGGGTTAGGGTTAGGGTTAGGGTTAGGGTTAGGGTTAGGGTTAGGGTTAGGGTTAGGGTTAGGGTTAGGGTTAGGGTTAGGGTTAGGGTTAGGGTTAGGGTTAGGGTTAGGGTTAGGGTTAGGGTTAGGGTTAGGGTTAGGGTTAGGGTTAGGGTTAGGGTTAGGGTTAGGGTTAGGGTTAGGGTTAGGGTTAGGGTTAGGGTTAGGGTTAGGGTTAGGGTTAGGGTTAGGGTTAGGGTTAGGGTTAGGGTTAGGGTT